>CM020029.1:2028750-2650625 GCA_009769605.1 Bucorvus abyssinicus
ACCTGGCCGTTCTTTTCATCTGCCCTGTAGGTCGGATTTCCTGAGCTCCTGCTCCTTCTCGCTCCTCTCCCCTACCCTCTCTGCAGGTGGCCTGCATCCTTCTCCCAGGGTCACGCCAGAACTAAACACGGCGCTCCCACAAAAGGCTCGGCAGGGGCGGGGAGCGCGGAGTCACATCGTGTATTTGCTGGACGGCATCTCGGTTTATACAAAACCCTAGTTTGACGTTTGCTGTTGGCGGTACTTCCTTCTCACGTAACAAGTCGGGGGGTTAAAATACCTCTTTCAGCTAAACTGCCTTGGACAAGAAGATGTTTGAAGTGTGAAAATGCATCCAAAAGAAGGAGACGGATGAGATTTGGGGACCTACCTGAATGTACTGACCTGCTTCTCTGATCCCTCTTGTCTTGTACTCTTTCTGTTCCAGAGGGAGCTGGGCAGTGCTACAGAAGCGGGCTGTTGTGGAAGAGAGCTCATGAAACTCTTACGTTTATGTTCTGGACTAGTGAGAAACTCCCCGAGGAATTTACAAACAGGTTTTTGAAATTGTCACAGATTTGTTCTACTTAAAGGAAAGACAGAAGGAATTTCTTATCAAATTTCCTAACTTTTTCTGCCCCCTATATGCTTCAGATGATGCAATTTCAGAAGAATTTTATAACACAAGAACTTCTTTGCCCAGTAATTTTACTGTTTATTGTCACAGTGCTACGTTAGTCTTTCCGAGAGCATTTAATCTTATAACTAACTATTTTAAAACTCACTCGCCTTTGTCTTCTAGTCTAACTCGCATGGAAATCGATGCCCATTTTTATCAGCAACGTCGGTGAGATAAGAACTAACCATTCTGCGTGAGCGTGCTGCAGTCAAAAGAAAGCAAACACAAAACTTCATGTGAAAGTAGAACAAACCAAAAACGTTTGGGATTATTAAGAGCAGATGTCAGGAGAGTATAATGGATTCCCTTACGAAAAACCTGAACAGTTGCCAAGTTAAAATATTTGTCAGTTGAAATCCTATAGTGACAGTCATGGTAAATAACAGAGCTGAACCTATCAAAATTAAAAATATATACAGATATAAAATGTACAATGTCTCATGGATATTCTTCTACATTTACACTTTAAAAGTACATAAATATATATATTTATAAAATCACAACATGTTGTACACACACCTTTTAGAACCCGATACTGAAGAGTGGGTGATATGGCAGGGGGCCGCCAAGACAAACAGGCTCCAAAGGTTGCCAAGAAACTCCTGAAAGAAAAAATAACTGGCAGCTCCAGCCATTGCGAAGCAAACTGCCACGATTTTGGGGGTGTATGTGAAAATACTAATACTCAGTTGCAAAAGGAACATATGCAAAGTGTCAGAGGTACAGAATTTAGTGCCTTAGGACGGTGGTTGGGAGAGTTGAGGTTTGGTCACCAAATACTCGGTATCAAGTGGCCAACGTAGTAAAAAACATGCCGCAGGACTTGTTCTTCCAACGTTCTTGAAGAACGCGCTTCTTCTCCTCTTGGATATGAGGAGTAGTTCATTTTCTAGCCAGCTTTAAACAGCTTTAAAGGGAAAAGCTGAGATTTACCTCCAAATATCTTTGGGCTGCTGACTGACACGTGCCCTTTGTGGCCAAGCTACGCAGGTTCCAATATCCTCGAGCAGATGAAAACAGGGAACCTGAGTTCAATGAATACCAAAATGCTGGTTTATCCAATCGGTTTAGTTGATTTGTGCTATGGCGAGCACCACAACGTGCTCAGGCATCATCATTTTAAGGCTCTTTTAAGTAATGCGCACATAAAAGTCTTAATAATCAGAGGTTTAAATGATGATGAGCTTGGTTTTAGTAAACACGTCCATGAGAATATTAATGTCTGGCAAACTTCTATGAAACATCTAGTATTGACAGCACAATACTCCTTAGAAATGATGTACGTTAACTGTTTGTACATCGGCGAAAGCAAGATTGGAGTCGAGTCAGTGGTGAGCATTCAACCACGTGGAGACAATTCCTGCAGGAAGGACTTTGTGTTCGAGCAGTTTGGGGAAATGAACATTCCTGTGAGCTTATGTGCTTTAAAAAAATGGGTAATTTTACGAAATCCTCCTCCCATGTGTGAAATAGCAGAGATAATTACTTATGACTACAAAGGACAGTTAATAAGCTGCAGTGAATTATTATTTCTGAGGAAAGGAAAAAACGTTTTTGCTCTCTGATGGTTTATGTGTCTACACTAATTATGTGAGTATTCAGTTTTGTGGCACCCTGAGAACGATCCCTGTCCTGGCAGCAGTTAAAATACACTGAGCAGACAGAATGAACCAAGAGTGAAGTTAAAGAGCACGGTAAAAATTCACATTGCTCACATTCAGTGAAATATTGCATAAGGTGTTGCAAAATTAGCAGAGTATTGCCTGCAAAGTAAACACTTCTCTTTGCTATTTTAATTATTTCTTCTTTATAAGAATTTTCTTTATAATTAAAGTAACTTAGGGTTCATAAGTGCTGCTTTTAACCTCCTATGCTTATAATTATTTCCCATAGCAGAGGTACTCGCTATCTAACTCTAAGCATCTAATTTAAGTGTGTGAATTAAGAGCCCTTCCATTAAATGAGCCTCCAACAGGCATCCAGAACACATCGATGCTGAATATCTGACCACTCCTTTTCATCTGTTTGACTTTAAATCCCATTCATTCATCCATCTCATAACATCTTAGAGTTTAGAAATTATTTTCATACCCCAAGATGTGCATAGGCAGGTAGTGAATTTGCAGAAGGGAAAAGAATCCCTTGAGTCTGCACAAATACTTGTGAAAATCTTGCAGAGGGTTGGAACTAGATGATCTTTAAGGTCTCTTCCAACCCAAACCAGTCCGTGATTCTATGATTTCTTACTCCTCCTTTCAGCTTCTCCTCTATTGCTTTTCATATGCTTTATTATTACCTCACAGCTCGTTCTGTGAGGGATGCCAGAGTCTGTAGTTGAACACAGAGGTCTTCCATGGGAAGTCCTTTGGTAAGCCATCCTAGACATTGGCATGGTAGCGGCAGACTCTGTCCTCGGTCGTGCTGTCGCCTTGTTAGCTGAAGGGCAGAACCTCCATCCTGTAAAAGCTAACCATACGCATTAATCTGCTTTTGCTAAATTCCTTTCTGAAACCAAAAGAGATGAATGTGTTGATAACATGCTCAGGGGATTAGTCTCAGCACCCATTGCTTAAGACGTCCCTTGATGTGTGCAGCACTCATTTCCTACCCTACCACGCCTTCCTCCCTCCTGCTGTCTGCTCTAGCTTCTGAGGAATGCAATTTTCTGTCTGGTCCTAATGCCATGGTGACTCAATATTTTACCAGCTTTTTTTGTGTTTTATTTTATTTCGTTTGGTCTGATGTATTAGACCTCTGCCACCCATTTTCTAACCTTCTGGGAAGAGTTAGGCTATGGATTTGCTTATAGACCATGGCAGGAGGGTTGGAACTAGATCTTTAAGGTCCCTTCCAAGCCAGCCCTCTCTATGATTCTACAATTCTGTGATATGCGTGGGCATAGTTCGCATCCTGTGAGCTCAAAAGAAACAAGCTGATGTCTCTGATCATTGCCTCACGCATGCAATACCACGATGACAGCATTCAGCGTGGTGCTAAGTAACACTCTTGGCATTGCGACACAATCCTGGAAATGCCCAGTTGCACAAGCTGGCTGGAAATGGTTTTATAATGGTAGGGATTATCCCTACTGCTTCTGAAATGACAACGCTTGGAGTCCTTCCTCTGGGTAGTCATGGACAATCACCATCAGCATCTTCTTCAGAGGAACAACCTACTAGCTCTCTAGACCTGTAAAATATGATACTACCGGGCAAGTTATTTGCTGTGGATAACATCACACTTTCCTCTTCAAATCACTCTGTGTTTTATCGATTTCCCATGGCTAGAGCCACTGTTTCCTTCCCAGATTACCATAGAGTGCCAGACTGGTGGGGCTGGCAGGGACCTCTGGGGGTCACCCAGCCCAACCCCCTGCTAGAGCAGGTCCCCAGAGCAGGGTGCCCAGGATGGCGTCCAGGTGGGGTTGGGTTCTCTCCAGAGCAGGAGACTCCACCACCTCTCTGGGCAGCCTGTTCCACATTATTTTGATGTACACATGTTTTTATGGAGTTTTTAGTCTCCTCGCTCTCTTTTTTTAAGGATATATTTTCTTTGTCACCTTTCTCATTTTGAAAGAAAATGGACTCTCCTACCCCATAGCAACATCTTTCCATTAATCCTTTTTCACACGATGTGGTCTCAACCTCCTCCTCTTTATGTATTTATGAAATTGCCCTTTTGCTTTGTTCACATCCTTGGCAGATGGTGACTGATCAAATTTTATTTTTATAGTATTTATTTGCCCTTCATTTTCACACTTTGACTGTGTTTCTCCTACTCTGCCAGCTCCCAGTTTTGGGCCATTAGAACACTTCTCTCCAAAATAACAATTCAGGAGAGATTAACTCCATTGTACAAACGCATCTCTGAACTACAGTTCTTTTAAACCAGCATCATGTACAATGTGTCAAAAATGGATAAAAATAACCCAGCTAATTGCTAGTCATTACAGCCGCTGCTGCATTTCCCTGTTGTTCACAACATAATTGATTGGTATTCATTTGATATTTGTCTTGCCAAGAAAGAACCAAGAGTAAATATTAGTAAATACCACTCCAGACGCTGCAGAAAAAATATAGAATGGGAATATAAATGGAAAATTAGAATTTCATGGCACTTCAAGATGAAAAAGTAAAAAATGGAATTCTTGGAGTTCTAATCTGAGCAGAGGCCTTCTGGCTCTTGACATCTCCCTGACAGGAGGTTGGAGCGAGGTGGGGGTCGGTCTCTTCTCCCCAGGAACAAGCAACAAGATGAGAGGAACCGGCCTCCAGTTGCCCCAGGGGAGGTTGAGGTTGTCCCTGAGGAACCATTTCTGTCCCGTTGGGGTTGTGCAGGCGTGTCCCAGGCTGCCCAGGGCAGTGGTGGAGTCCCCATCCCTGGAGGGGTTTCCCAGCCGTGTGGAGGTGGTGCTGAGGGACAGGGGTCAGTGGGGACCTGGCAGTGCTGGGGGGACGGGGGGGCTCGAGGAGCTGAGAGGTCTCTTCCAACCCAAACGATCCTGTGGTTCTGTGATCCTGTAATGGAGAATTAAGTCAGAAAGATTGGGTTTTTTCAGTGTAAGGAGTCTTCAGATGTACTCCAGAAAGTGCCTTACTGGCATTGGAATTTCTGCACTTAAAGTCGTTTATACACGAGTATAAAATTTTAGAACAACTTTGTCCCTTCAGAAACCCAGCACAGCTGGTTCCAGTGACAACACTGTCATCAGCGTCCAGGCCGAAAGCAAGACGAACCTTCAGTCCCTAATTCAGTACCTTTAAGTATAAAAATTCAGCCTGCGGGGATAAAAAATAATCAAAGGTTGTCCTTGATTGCCAGGGTCCAGGTGGCCAGGTTGTCCTTGCCTTACCAGAACAGATCACCTCAGTGAAAATTCGGCTGATTTTTGGTTTCTTCTTTCTTGCTCAGGCTCTCATCATTTTTTTCATCGATGTGCTTCCATACAGGTGGAATCCGTGTGGGGTTTGATACTCGGTTGTTTGCAGAACAGCCCCAGGTATCCTACAGGAATCCCAGCCCAACCTTAGCAGATTTTAAAAGCTGCCGAGCTGGCAGTGCGAGCACGAGGACTGCTGGCTGTCATTCCAGAAACCGCCTGCTCTGTCCTCTCAACAGCTGCATCACGGAGAAAAAATATCAATATCCCCAATTTAGAGCCTGGAGATGAAGCTGTAGAGCTGAACAGATCATCTCACCCCCAAAGCCAGGGTGATACGGATCTGACCGAAACTTTACTGCGTGTCGAATAGTCTACGCTTTGACGCCAGACCGTTAGTGCCAGCACACTCCTACTGGGAAAGGTAATTGCTGAGACATATTTGTGCGGAGATCCAAGTACAGAAATAAACCCCATGAATTTTCTGTTTGCTGGCCAAACACAAAGAAGCAGGGATGAAAGGAACAGAGCTGTCTGTTATTTCAAGATAGAAAGTGATTTTTTTTAGTGAAACAGACTGATTTGGGGTCACGGGTTTTATTTTGTTTGATTTAAAGTACTTAATTTTCATTTCAGGTAAATAAAAAAAAAATCATTATGAAATCTGGCTATTTTCCAAAATGTCTGAAACAAAAAATCCAATGGTTTCCTTTCCAAAGGGTTGAAACAAATACTTGAGCTCCTTCCACGTATTTTCTTTCTTGCCATGACTGTTTTTTACCCAAACTTACAAACAGTTTTATCCTCCCTAAAACTGCTAGTGAGTTTTCAGTGGTGAAATAATAAAGCAGAAATTCTTTCACTGTATTCTGAGGCTGCCTTCAGCCGCGAATAACATCACACTGGCTGTTTTTAATGCCAGTTTAGCAGGTAACCATGAGGACTTGTCAGATCTAACCCAGAGTGTCAGGAAATAGGAGACACTTATTTAAGAGCTGGACACAGTAAAAAATCTCCAGCCAGAGTCAGTGGCATAAACCCAGTGTTTAAGAAAAAAAAACAAACCGCAAAACCTAAACAGAGCTCTTAAGAGTTAGTAACACTTCATTTGGAGCTGGGCTTGGTCTGCAAAGGAGCGCTTTATGTGCACGAGCACAGGAAGAAATTGAAATCTGAGTTCATCCAAAACAATTAAACCCCAGGTGATTTTGAAGAAAAAAGGAAAAAAGAAGAAGAAGAAGAAGAAGAAGAAGAAGAAGGAGAAAAAGAAAAAAAAAAAAGAAAAAAGAAAAAGAAAAAGGAAAAGAAAAAGAAAACGAAAAAGAAAAAGGAAAAGGAAAAGAAAACGAAAAAGAAAAAGAAAAAGAAAAAGGAAAAGGAAAAGAAAACGAAAAAGAAAAAGAAAAAGGAAAAGAAAAAGAAAAAGAAAAAGAGAACCACAACCCATGAAACCTCATATATATATGTGTGTGTGTATATATCTATATACCCTGGAGGGCCTGTCTGTGGAAATACGTCTGGGGAAGGAAGTGGGATTTCCACTGAAGAACAAGAGACAGCCATTAGCCAATCCTTGGCTTCACGTTGCACCTTTCCATAAAAAAAGGGGAAAAACCATGAAGTACATGCAGATACCTGTAGCATTTCAGTCTGTTCAGCATCTGCAGCGTGGGCTCTGCCCAGGGATGTAGGGATGGGGGCAGAAGTTGGAAGGAGAAGGTTTTCTTTTTTACTTACTTCACAACTGTGGCAGTCAGGTTGGGTTTGTTAAAGCTTAAGGAAGAGAAGACTTGGAATATCTGTCCATAATTTATTAGGACCCAGAGTTTTTCTGAGCTGGGATGGAGATGAACTGACCAAACCAACGGTGTGAATAAACTAAACCAAATACCTTCAATTCTTATAAACGGTTTTGCAGGCGAAGTGACCTTCCTTCACCATTTAGAGTCGGGGTTTGTCCAGTACTAGGTCAAGGCTGAAGCTATACAAGCCTGGGATCACTTTACTTCCCGGAGAGATCCTCCACATGAGCGACTCTTGTGTTTTAACTTAGACGTAGTTACGTTCTAATTTCTCTCCCCTGCACCATGACTTTCTGCTTAAGACAGGAGCTTACTTGCTTTCCACGCAGTGTTTCTTTGATGAAGCATGCTATGTATTACATATTTTTATGAAGTTAAAATAAGGGGGAACCTCACAATCTCTTTCAAAAAGCATTTCCAGAGACTAAGGCACGTATTTAAAGATTCTTTATGGAGATAAAGATTATCTCGATATTCATTCAGAAATCCTGCTGACTACAGAGTTGGGCAAGAAACAGAAAAGACCTTTTTTCCCATATGAATGATTTCACAATCTGCCATTCAGGCCAGAGAGAGACCAAAGATCCGTCTTGCCCTCTGTTACACTCCACGCTATGGCCAGTGCTTAGCCTGGGACACATCGGGATTTTCAGAGGCACCGTTTTTATTCCTGGAGAATATACGCAATCAATTTCTATTCATTCATTGAATAAAACAAAAGCACAGACTAATACTATTGACAGGCACCCCTCCTCTGCCCCTCGCCTCCTCTCCCTTCCCTCTCGTTGACATGTTTCCCGTGTAAAACGCCCTGCCCGCTGGAGTTCAGTCTGCCTCCATAAACCAACAATCCTCACTGAAACACCAACGCAGTTACTGGAAAGGAGCGTTTCATGAGCACGCCGTGATTTATAGCCAAAGTGCTGGAATGTGATTCGGGGCTGACAACGTGCGTCTCCGATGATTCCGTCTCCATTGTTTGCTATCTAGCTGTCGTGCTGGGACTATTTACCAAACCGCTGCATTGCCTCATACTCCTGTGTTCTGGGACACACATCATAGGGACGCTGAAACGTTCCCAAGTCTTGCTGGACATGTTTCAGGATCTGCCTGTAAAGGATGGAGATCGGTATAGAGTACTTGTTGCATAGTTCTGCCTGTGATGGAAAAGGACTTGTACGTTTGTAAGAGGCAGATATTTGACATCAAAAGGCGCTGGATGTTCATCGTCAGGTATATTTTTCTCTCTTGCCTTGCTAGAGAAAAGGACTATGTTTTGTGATGTCTTTGAAACAGAATCCGGACCCTCCTCTGGCACGGAGGCACCCTGTAACGCAGCAGACAGCGAGGTTGTGTTTTGATGAGCATTTTAAGCCATGTCACTCTGGCAGCACCACCAAAGTAAGTTGTTATTCACCCCTGCTGAGCCCCCCGACCCCTCCTGGGGTGGCACGCTGTTTACTGACCACAGGGTGAACGGGACTGGAGAAAGGAGCCAGTTAAAACCAACTTCGTTCAGGGGTAGTTTTTAAGCTGGTTCATTTCCCAGTCTCGATTCATGAACCACAGACTTTGGTACCTCAGCA
This sequence comes from Bucorvus abyssinicus, assembly GCA_009769605.1. Lineage (NCBI taxonomy): Eukaryota > Metazoa > Chordata > Aves > Bucerotiformes > Bucorvidae > Bucorvus > Bucorvus abyssinicus. The sequence goes on from CM020029.1 coordinate 2,037,676, forward strand.
GTGACCACACGATACTGGTTGCTCTGGAACAGGGGGGTTCTGTTCTCTGTCTCAGAATGTGTGAAAAACCTGAAGAACGCAGGGAAAAAAGCACCGACAACCAGGAACGTGTGATAATGTGCGGACAGAATGCATGAGCAGGTCCTTACAGAACAACCTGAAATCTGATTTCCTGTTTTCCAGGCACTAATTAATCTACAAAAGCACGGACTAGTTTCCAGACTCTGCAAATCTGAAAGATTTCTAACTTCAAAACAAGCAAACCCCTCTCCCTCTGAAGGGGGTGCCATGAGATTCTCGACAGTTACTGTCCAGAAGCTGAGGTATGGACTAATTGTTTTGGTACTGATACAAGGAAAGCTTATGGCTGTAAACCTTCTCCCAGCTTCATCGGAGCAGTTTGTCCGAACCCCACACTGCCAGAAGGGTCATGGTTTTCTTTTGAAGTTTCCAGTTCAGATTTTTAGGCTCATCAAGAGTTTTTCAGACTCAGGAAGAAGAAGTTTGGTATCAAAGTGGACTGCTCAGAGAAGTCCTGAGAGTTTTCAAGCTTCTCGTATCTATGCTATATATTACTGCTCGATTTCCCGTTTAGCTAGACTCTTCGGAGTTAACATATCCACTCCAAGTCAACTCCACTTGCTATGGAACTTGGCCCAGTTCAGCATCTCCAAGAGCTTTCCTTCACCAAACAAGCACAAACGCCCTGTTCAGCTCAAATCCCACGTAAACAGATCGGCGTGGCTGCGTTCCCTGGAGTTTAGAGAAATAAGGCTCTCTCCGATCGGCAGCGACTTCCCAACGTGACCACTGGAGAACAGCCTGCCACTCTGACATTTAAATCTGAAATCTGATGGACTTAGGTCATAACAGAACCACCTCCTCCTCCCTGGCTACTCCAGCTAAACCTCTCCCTTTTACTCATCTCATTAGTAACCAGCTTTGTGTTTACAAAGCAATAGTAAACATCGTTATCCATTGTCAAGGCAGAAAATAATGATAAAAAGTATCTTGAATACTGGGTCAGAGTTTCATCCACTCAGCTGAATGAACAGATAAGGACATGTGAAACTGCCGTAGTAACGACCCCGCAGGTAAAACTCCCGCTGGATTCCGGTGGTTGCTCTCCAAGCAGGGTGCAATCCAAGATTCCCCCTGCAGAGCCAATGAAAACTCCTGACAACCCTGATGTGGCTGCTCCTGCACAGCCTCCTTGAGTGTGCGCGCAGCGCCCAGCCGACTTCACCGCGACGCTTCGCTGCTGTGCAGCCCCTCCTGCTCCTCTCTGAAAGCAGAAATCCACGTCGGCTAGGTGACAAAGTCCGCTTCTACTCTTTCTCCAACTGTTTGGCACGGGTTGAATTTCTGAGGATTGATGACTTTAACGGTTGGTGCTGACTGACTGCGAACCAGGCAAAATACTTTGGCCAAGGAGTGCAAGCCTGTTTGCAATTTTCAGGGTAACATTGAAAAGATGAGTCAGTGTAGTTTGAAAGGAAACCTGAAAGCAATATGCTTTCTTTATTCCTTGGCCTAGGACATGGACGTTGCCCAAACGTTGCTCATGACTGCAATGCATCTGTTACGAGTATCTAACAGAGAGAAAGTCTTGAATTCCATCGACTTGGCCACAATAGTGGATGCATCGTGTGCTCCTGAATCCAAGAGCTGTTAGTGAAAGACGTGTGCGGTGTTTTCCTTGTCCCACCCATGGTGAAGCACCACACTCGGTACCCACCACCCGACAGCTCCCATCACGAGAAGCCCAGTCTGTCCTTCATGATGAAGCGAGTCACATCAGCTCTCCCAGGATCCCTAAGGGATTCTTTCTTCCCGTTACCTACATGAAGAAGGATCATTCAGCCTTCCACCCTCCCTTCAAAGAGGAGCCAGTTCTTTCTCTTCCTCGAGTTGACCATCACTGAAATCAAAGGGTTTTATTTTTCCCCCAAAGCAGATTTCCCTGAAGTTTCTTTGGAAAATGAGTGCCCACTGGCTAACGCTGGAAATGTTCATGACTCCTCTAAGCTGACTCATTCTCCTCCCCTCCTTTCCCTGTGCTGGCACTAGCAGTTGTCACAGATCTGGGAACTGATCTGGCCAAAGATGGGGCTTTTTTTCATGAGGCGGACACAGGAGGTAGCTGTCAGGTCAGGGCTCCAGTCCCAGTCACCAAGTTTTTTTGAATGTGGCACCTCCATAGCAAAGGGTCTTTCTGTCAGTGAACATTTTACACCTTTTGCCACAGGAAGTCCTATTGCTTATAATACAATCACATAATTCCAGAGAATGTGACATAAAACAAACAAATAAATAGAATGAATTCATCAGAATTAGCTTGAAGATGCCAAGTCTTAGTCACTTGATTTCACAGAAAAATCCAGAGGCCAACCCAGAAGCTTCCAGCCAAGGAAAGGGATGGGTGAAAAAGAGGAGAAATGGAAGGGAGGTGGTGGCCCACCTGAAGCCTTCATGCCCCCGCTGACAGCACAGCAGTGAGTGGCCTTTCCCAGCCCAGCCGCTCCCCACATTTTCGGGGATTTTCCCATTTTCGATAGGATGCTAAATGTGGGTGCTGCCCATGAGCTGTTTACCAGGGACATCTCCGGGCTTTGCAGCCAAGGTCCCTTTAGCTGAGGGGTGATGGAGCCACACCGTTCATGAACAAAAAGCTGAACATGAGCCGGCAACGTGCGCTCACAGCCCAGAAGCCCCCCATGGGCTGGGCTCATCCCCAGCAGCGTGGGCAGCAGGTCGAGGGAGGGGATCCTGCCCCTCTGCTGCGCCCTGGGGAGACTCCCCTGCAGTGCTGGGTCCAGCTTGGGGCTCCTCAGCACAGCAGAGACAGGGACCTGCTGGAGCGGGGCCAGAGGAGCCCCAGCAATGACCCGAGGGTGGAACCCCTCTGCTGGGAGGAGAGGGGAGAGAGCTGGGGGGGTTCAGCCTGGAGCGGAGAAGGCTGCGGGGAGACCTTAGTGCCGCCTGTCAGTGCTTCAAGGGGGCTGTCAGAAAGCTGGGGAGGGGCTGTTCATCAGGGGCTGTTGGGACAGGACAAGGGGTGATGGGTTCAACTGACAGAGGGAGATTCAGACCAGAGAGAAGGGAGAAATGTTTTACACTGAGGGTGGTGAGACCCTGGCCCAGGTTGCCCAGAGAGGTGGTTGCAGCCCCATCCCTGGCCCCATCCCAGGTCAGGTTGGCCCTTGGGGCTCTGAGCCCCCTGCTCTGGGTGCAGATGTCCCTGCTCCTTGCAGGGAATCGGACTGGATGAGCTATGAAGGTCCCTTCAGCCCAAACCACTCCGTGGTTCCGTGACTCGATGCCCCCCGGGGGTGCAGGGAGGCCGCCCGCCCTCCGCCCGCGGGGAGGTCCGGCCGCGCTGCCCTCGCTGCGGGAGGCGGCGGCGGGGGACGGCGCCACCTTCCTCCACGTCATCTGGAGGTCGAGGAGCGGCGTCGCTCGCGGGGACCCGGCCCCGGAATGGTGACAGGGCCGGGGTGGGGGGGTGACGGGCACGTACGACCCGCCGGCCCCTCCTCCGCCCGCGGCAAAGCGAAAGCGAAAGCGGACGGCGCGGCCGCGGCGGGCGGTGCCTCGGCGGGGACCGGAGGGGCTGTGTGGGGAGGCGGGCTGCCAGCTGAGGACCGCGGCGGTGCGCCGGACCCGTCGCCGAGCCGGGGAGCGCGGCGGCTGCTGTGAGTCGTTTGAGCCCCGGCTTTGCGGCCGCCGCCCGGGGAGGCCGCCGCGCTCCGCCCGGTGCTCGCCCCGGCCGGGCAGCGAGCCTCGGGCTCTCGGTGGCCCTCGGGCTGGTGCGGCCTCCCCCGCGGGCCCGGGGTGGGTCTCCCCCGGGGAGGTGGGGGTGCCGCGGGCGGTTGGGTGGCCAGAGCTTCGAGGTGGTCCCTGAGCCGTGTTTGGGATGTCGGACCACGAGAGAAGTCATGGCGGTGCCGACGAGCCCGGGCTCCGCGCTGCCGGCTGGGCTGTCCCGAGGAGAAGCCAAGTGAAGGGGTTTTCCGCTTACGCTCCTTTCTCCATCCTGTATCAGGAATCCGTACATAAGTCAGCAAATTTTGCTTACTTAACTCAAACCAGAAAGGGATCCCTGGGTGATTAACCAAAGACATCCTTAATTTCAAGCCTCCTTGTTGCATGCCACAGGTATTTTGGTGTTGGGTCAAAACCGAGCTCAAAATTTCCAGGTGAGAGCATCAGAAGTGTCCACCCAGGATGCTGGGCTGCCACTGGGGTCTTGAGGGTTGTTAGACAACACTCCTCAGAGAGTGTCTGAAAAGAGCAGAGCCCCTGCACTGCCTCGGCATCCACGGGGTAGATTTGTATGGGAACCAGTTTCTGGATCAGCGACCCCTGGACTTGTCTAAATTCCTCATTATCTGCCTCCACAAAATGTCCTGGCAACAGATTCTGCATTTCACATTATCTGTGGGGTAAAAGAGGTGTTTTCACATGTGTTGAGCAGGTTTAAGGGTTGTATCTCTTGAGCACAGAGCATACAGGATGTTAAGCATGTGACCTGACAGCATAAATGCAGAGTAAAGGTAAGTACATAAGTTTCAGGACAGAGAAATTAAGTTGTGCAATGCAGAATTCCTCACCTGTCATTGGTTTTTATGTGTAATAAGGAAGGAGGCTTCAGATATCCAATATAAATCACTTGGCCTATAAAATGAGACAACATTTGCATTTAAAATTTCTTCGAGCTCAACACAGTTTCTGCTATTCCATTCTGCTGCAAATAAAGCCAATACACATAATGCTGTATTTGTTTTCCCCCTTTTTCTCAGGTTTCAATGGAGTTTACGAGTCCCCCGCTATCTTTACAAGATAATGATTTTGTAAGTATTTCCTGATGTGCTGCCTGGAAAGAAAAAAATCTGTATTTGACAAGAGTATCCCTGAAGGTTTGTGCTAGGACAGTGCTTCTGAAATGGCTTCTGTCACCTTCTACCATCCCTTAACACTTTGGACATTCCTTGTTCCCACCTCCCACCGTAGGGAGGGTTTTTTCCCTTCTTTCAGGTTGAAAACTCTTGTCTTGGACCATTTTTCAGTAAAAAGCAGGTGTCCTTTCTCATCAGCCCTGGCACATGCCTCCTTCTGCTTTCCTGCTCTCGGTCCCTTGAGCGAAGGAATTTTCTTCCGGTTTGGTTATACATGAGTGGGGATTTCCCCGTTGCTTCATAGACATTTGAAACTGGATGAAGGAGTGGAGAAAATGATTTTCTATTGCATTGTTTTTAGGAAATACCCAGCATTACCAAGAGAATTGACAAGATTGTCTAACGTCGACCTTTTCCATGCCTCAATTTCATGGGTCACGTTCAAGTTTTATGTAATCTTAAGCCAAAGGGAGGGATTGTTTCAACAGGTCTCTTTGGGTGGTTTTTTTTTTCTTTTCTGCAAAATATTGCAGTCATAGAAACAAAACAGAACGGAGGAGATTTCCCTCTCCTCTGGGGCTTTATCTGGTTGTAGTTCTCCCATGCTTGTGAACTTCTGCCCTGAAGTACTTAAATTCTGAAATGTGTCTTTTATTACCGTCTTCCTGCTCGATGTTACCTTTTATCATCCAATCTCGCTGAGCTTGGAAGCATCCCCTTCTGAATTTTTTTTCAGGCATGCAGATTCTAGGAAGATTTAGTTAGGAAACATAATGCATCTCTCAGAACGTTTGACTCACCACGTATCTTGCCTACGTAATTGGAGAAAACCTGCAAATGGGCAAAATACTCTCATTAATGGACCTATACTGGAAACCACCATGGCAAAACGCCTCATCCAGATGCAGAGGGTTTATTTTCTTTATTTTGAAGACTCATTTGAATGGTTTGGTGTGTCTCAGTTACTGCCTGAGGGAGGGGAAAACCTGTGTGTGCCTCTTCTTTTCCCTCCAGAGTGTGACAAGCCCTGACCCGTGGGACACGTCGGAAGATGAGATGAAAAGGCTTCAAGAGGAACTGAAGAAGTGGAAGGCAAGTTCTATAAAGCACATAGAATCGTGGAATTGAGCTGAATGAGACTTGGAAGACCTTTAGTCCATCATTCTAAACCCGAATTGAGCCTCTCCCAGCTATAACAAGTTTGTCTGAATTGTCCTTTGTTCTTCAATGGTACCTGCTCTTGTTGACCTCAAGGGTAACTACACTTGTAAGTCTAAGAAAAATATTTATCTGCAGTGTTAAAAATAAATAAATAAATATAAAGGGTTGAATTAGAGTTGTGTTTGTTCCCATGGAAGAAAAAAAAATTGAAAATCTTTTTACTATGCAGGCAAGACTTGACCAAGCTGAAAAAACCAAAGCTGACCTTATTTTGAGTAAAGCAAGAGCTGATGAAGAGCATTTTGCAGCAGAGGAGGAGTTGAGGAAGCTGAAGGACATTCAAGAGAAACAGCACAAGGAGACTGTGATGTCCAGGGGTGCCCGTGAGGTATGGAGACGGCTTTCACATGGCTGGTAGTATCTGGGGAGTTGTGATGGAGAGAAAATGGGAGTAATATTTCCTCTGAGTTTAAATGGCTGGACCGGTGAGCAGACTGTATGAGTGGAAGGTTCTGCACGTAGTTTGTCAGTGCCAGGTTAAGAACCAGTGCAATAAACTTAAGTCTTATGGTGATGTTGGAAGAGCGAAGGCAAAACTGCAGCCTGTAATTACGGCTCAGTAATTACAGCTTCAATATTGCAAGCTATTAAAATATAATTAATCGGTTAAGTACATTCACGTTGGCATGAGATTTTCTGAAAACTGGTTTTGGTTCTCATACATGTTTGGATTTTATACCCCAAAGATTTTCTACCCTTACACACTTAAGGAACTGATGTAACTACGGAAAGCACTCTGCAGTCTACGGTGCACGCTGTGCGCTTGCAAACACTAATAATGCCAAAATCCTCTTTGCAAAAACCCTCTTGCTGTGATTTACTGTGAAACTGCTCCTTGATTAGTGAATTTACCTTGCAGATAGTTAAAGCTGTGCAAAAAATGTATCGTGCCTGGCTGCTGTTAGAATAATTAAAAGTTTAGACACTTTCTGATGTCTACAGAAATATATTTTTGTCTTCTACATGTTTAATTCTCCATTTCATGCTTATTGGGCTGCAGCTAGAACTCTTCCTGCTAAACCAAGAGAACACTGAGCTTAAGAGACAGATTGAAAAGCTCAGAGAAGACCTTGCGGCAGAAGGTAGTTCGGTGCCTTCGTGGGATGGTCAGGTAATGTTTGATATGTTTTGCAGTTTGTCTTTCAGAAGGGCACGTTTTCATTTTGTTCAGCCTAGACTGTTAGAGTCAGTTGTTCAGCGACTGAACCTCTGCTGATTTCAATATAAAGTACAGCTCCAAGTTTTATTTTCGGATTTTCCCTGGCGAGAGAATGTGGAGCAGGGTAAGGGTATGGAAACAAGCACAATATGTGTGATACTGGAAACATGAGAGGAGTGAAAACGAGCAGAAAATGGTTAAATGGAAGACACTGCAATCAAAAATCCGCATAGCATCTCATTTTATATTTCTTGGGCAAGAGGGTGGGAGAAAGGGAGTAAGTCCATTATGCATCATTTATTTTAGCCTATATTGAGCTTGGCTTGATTATAGTCTCTCTTGCGTTACTCCAAATCAGAAGTAACTCAATTTGCAGCCAGATAAAAATTATACTCCCAAATTTCCTATCCCTGGCCAGGGCCAGGCACCTCTGGCAGAAGGGTTGTTGTGAACAGGGGCCAACACCCAGAGTCTGAATGGTCTTTAGGAGAGCGTCTCGTTCCATTGGCAGTGGATACCAAAAGTATTCTGCTTCTGCTGGTGGAAAACCCTTCAACTTCAGTTGCATTTTTACTGTGTAAGGCAAGTTTAAGTTCAAAGTTAATGAAAGGGGGAAAAAAACCCCACCTCATTGACCAAAAAAAAAAAAAAAAAAATGGAATAGGCAAGTACAACTGGTCAGTTTATTTAGGAGAGTTATCCCTGTTTTACTAGCCGAGACTGTTAAACAGCCTGGCTGTTAAACTTTAAAAACCCCAGATAAATGGAGCACTTCAAGGAAAGGCTATGATTCGTCTTCCTGTTCTGCAATAAATGACAGAAATGATTTTTTTTTTTCCCTATCTTGATTCTAAACTATTAGATTAAAAAAAAAGTAGCGGAAATGAAAATAAAGTTCAGTCACCTGGAAGACATAAAGGATGATTGTCCAGATCTGAACACTTGCTGCGTTTTTGGTGTCACCACAAAAATCCCGTTCAGACTGAACCCAAACCAGGCCCTGCTTACTTTTGAAGATGAAGAAGGTATGGTGCATGATTTCAGTTGTATGTACGATGTATCTATGATGCATTTTACTGCCAAAGAGGAAAGGTTTACATCAGAATCGACCACAGATGACATCTTTTGACAGCATAAAGATGCTGCTGTTCTGTAGTACTCCATATACTATATGGACACACTATATTCGCTACTGCTCTAGGGTAATATTTTACCTCTTGCCTATAACCAGTGAGATTTTATGGAAACAGTTGTACCCGAAGACATGGATAGTGGGCTCTGGTTGCTTGATTGTTACTTATTTCTCCTTCGTTGATGCAAAAGGAGGTTTTGCTTAAGAGCCTGGGGAATAGTTTAGGTTTTATAATGATTAAAAAGCTTTTCATACCTGAAATCTTGGGCTTTTCCTTAGTTGCCCAGAGACTGATAAAAATGGGTAAGCACACGATGAACCTGGACAGCAGAGCAGCAGATGTGAGAGTGCAGCCTTTTACACTTGAAATGGGAATGAAATTTGAGGTAAGCAACTGAAATAGGAAACTATATAAAGATACAAACTTGTATTTCAAATGTATTTTTAAAGTATTTAAAAAGCTTTAGGTTCAGGTTTTTGAGTGTTTTCAGTCACAAAGTGCACAAAAAAATGTATCTTTTTAGCTCCACGTCACTATTTCTGGGAAGAAGCTCACCGTTTCGGAAGTCCCTGAGCTATCCATTCCTGAGGACTGGATGAGAGACAAATTAGAGCTGAACTTCTACAAATCTGAGCAGGGAGGAGGAGGAGAAGTAGAAAACGTGACCTATGACAAGCAGTCCCGAACAGCCGTCATCACGTTCCTCAGCCCCGGAGGTAGAGTACGTGGGTTTGGTTAGCGGGGTGTGCAGGCGTGCCATCCGTTCCATCCCGTATCCTGCTCCCTGCTAACTCAGCCACTGAGTTTACAGCAAATTCTTCCCACGGGAAGTGAAGTCGATCAGGAAGATCCGTGGGTTCACCCACACCTCTGTAAATAAAGCAGCATTTCATCATACTCCCTTTTGATCAAACATGACCCGAGACGCAGTTCGTCAGCTTTATTTCTTTCTTAATTTGGTCAAAACCCCATTTTTTTCTTTGGCATTGCAAAAGGAAAATGAGGAAAATGTGATTTCAGCTCTCGTTCCATGACAGCAAGGCTGAACAGGCATTTGGATTGCCCAACCGTGTGAAATGCCGTGAGGATTGGTGGAGCCACATCCATTTAGAGCAGCTGCTTTAGATTTATTTCAGAAGCTTTTGTGGGCATTTCATGAGTTTGCTTTTTTCTTTGGAAATGCCAAATAAGCTTTTCCCAAACTGCCTGTGAAGAATCTATTTGTGCTCTCACTAGGAGTTTTGAAATCCGGGTGAGACAAATCAGTCCGTTGTTGGAAATGCTCACAAAGTGCACTTTAGACGATGGTATTACTCCTCTTTTTCTCATTCTCCACTGCAGCCACTCAGGGCTTTGTGAGATCTGCTGTGTACCCTTTCTTTGCCAATGGAAGGCGCTACAGGCTTTCCGTGTCCCCAAACACCAAGGCACACCTGGCAAAGTTTCAGGTAAGAGAATCCAGTCTGGGTTAATGCCTAAACAGAACAGGTAACGTGGGAAATAGGAGATACAGGCGGAATTTTCACTTCTGAGGACCGCAGATGCTTCTGTGTCATGAGCTTTGGGAAACTTAATAGCACATGTGAGTCTGCAGGCTGCTGCTCTGCTGATAATCACAGGTTTTGCAGCGTGAAAGCTATAATTTATTTTAAAAGGCTGCTCATGTCTTTCCTTGACCCAGTTATATCATTGTTTACCATAACGTCTGTGCTAGACCCAAGGCAGATGCCGAATTGTTGGTGAAGTGGGTTAATAGCAGACACAGCAGATGTTTATTTCCAGTATCTGCCGGTTCCTTTAGATGTAGGCGCAGCGGCTGGTCTGTAACACACGTTGGTTTTTCCTTCCTCAACAGCTCTACTGCGGAGTTTCTAAGAAGACCATTCTGCTGAAAGGAATTCAAGAGACAGACGATGATGATGAAAGTGTCCAGGACATGATTGAAATTCATTTTCAAAAGCCTAGTAACAGTGGTGGGGAAATCGAGGCAATCAAATATGCATCAAAGGGAGTGACGTGGGTGTGTTTTGAGGAGGATGCTTAGAATGCCGGGCAAGAAAGTGGAGGTGGAACCGACGATGTTCTGAGGTTTTGCTTCACCAGAGGTGTGGGAAGTTACGCAGACACTGAGCTTTAATGATCTGAAATGTATACTTGAAAAAAGAACTACCTGTCTTTCCGATCTGTGTAACAGCATGGACTTTGTGTGGAAATTCAGTAAAACTCACCACTTCGTGTTCCAGAGGTTCCTGATTAAAGCCTTTGCCAGCACTTGAAACTTAACCAAAGACTTTTTGCTTCCCGCAAATGTGCAGATTTTCTATCTGGCAAACTCCAGACAGGTCACACAGTGGGATGAATCAGTTCCTTCTTCCATTTTGGCTCCAAAAGCCACATGTAACCCCACTGAAAAGCATCTTCACAGCCCTGTCATCGCTTCCGAGGGGAGCTGTGACCACCCTCCAGTCCTGCTGAGATTGCTGCGTGCTGCCCTGCCTCGAGTACCTGAAGACAATTACTCTATCGCTTTGTAAAATCCCCAGCATCGAGTCAGTGATCAAATTGGAATAGAAAAAGGGAGAGTGCAAAACCACCACAGTTTTACTTGAGAAATGGCACCTGATAAGGAGTGTCATGGCTGGAACACTGCTTTTAGCTCTCGGAACGCTGTTATTTCTCCTATGATCTGATGCAAATTATTGCTTGGTTTTAATATTAGTTTCTGCAGTTATAATTTTCCTCATTTTTGCTCATGATTTTGCTTACTTTAAAATACTAGCTAAGATTTGAGACATGTAAGGTCTCCCTTTTGTTTCCAGTTCATCCTTCCAATTCTCTTTCTAAAAGATCTTTCAAATAAAATGCGAGTGCCAAGTGGAGGAGCAGTTATTATTATTATTACTATTATTATTACATTTATTATTTATGGAGGATTTATTTTCCAAGGAGGAATCTTTTTCCTTTTCTGCTCTCGTCCTTTTTATTTACTACACTTGGGGGCTGAAATGATTTGCCGACAATAACCTTAACATTGAAAATAACTTATTTTTGTAGTATTTGACGTCTTAGCGTGCAGGAAAAGGACGATGCACCAGACTAGTGCAAGAAGAGGGCTACAAATATACCTCAGGTGTTAATATTCTTGAGAAGCTGTTGGAAGGCAAAAGATAGAGCTGACATAGGACACCAAAAGGCTGCTGGAACCGCAGTGGAATTTGAATTGACTGTTGGGTGACATACATGTGGCTGCAGCACCTCTTACTGTTAGTGCACGCAAAGGCATGGATCAATTACCTGGCAATTATGAAATAATTACACCAAAAAGTGGTAGCGCTGGAGCATTCATGGCAATTGAGTGGTTTAGTGTGTCTTAAAATGTTGATCCGATCAGATGCCTTAAAAAGGGAGGGGGGAAACGTGGTGAAGGCAGAAAAAGTCATGAATTTTAACCGCACCTCACGGATGAATGTTGAGAAGTAAATCCTTAAAGAAAAGAAGACACGTGAAATGCTCGTAAGGTATCACAGCGTGTGGGAGCAGCGAGAAGCTGCAGGTTTTAAGGACAAAAAAGGAGGTTTGAAGTGGCGTTTTAAGATGATCAGTCTCGGGTTTCTCTCTGATGCATTGATTACTCTCTTTGGATTTTAAAGCAGTGGTGGTGCCACGTAGAGGCTGGAAGGCTGTTTTGAGGATGAAAAACAAGAACACAGAACTGAGGTGATGCCTCGATGAAGAGCAGTGTCCTCCTTCCTGCCCCTGGCGTGACGTTACTCCGTGCCTGGCAGGTGGAAGAGGGCCCGGGGTGCGCTGCCGTGCCAGGGACACCGGGGTCCGCTGCACACCGGCGGTTCCTGCCACTAACGGTGAAAACGGGGATTTCGCTCCTTCCCGAGCCGAGGTTCCCCGGCGGGGGGCGGCGCGGAGGCGGCACCTCCGCCGCGGGGCTCACGGAACGCAGGAGCCGGGGTTTCTCTTTCGGTTTCTCCGCCGGGCCGGGGCAGGCCGAGCCCTCCCGCTCCGCTCCGCTCCGGGCCGCGGCGGGCTTGGCCGCGGCGGGCCTGGCCGGGCCTGGCCGGGCCGGACGGTGCTCGGGAGGCGGCCGCCCTCCGCCCGCTCTCCCGGACGCCGGCGGAAGCCCCACCTCGGCGGAGCGACGGACATGGCAAGTGCCGGAGACGGGCTGGGGGCGAGGGGAGCGGAGCCGGGGCCGCGGGAGGCAGCGGCTCGCCGAGGGGAAGCGCCAGGGCCCGCCGGGAGGTTTCGGGGGAGGGCGGGAGCGCTCCTTGAGGCCGGGAGACAGTCTGGGCCTTCTCGCGGGCCCGCTCCCGCCTCCGGGGCCCCCTCACGGGTTGGTCCCGCTGGCCGGGGCGGGCAGAGGGGCCTTGTCCTGCACCGCTTGTTGGGAGCCTCAGAGTCGGTAACGGCGGGAAGGAAACGGCCAAGAGCAGGGCTGGCAGCCCGGTATCAGCACCGGCCAGGGATGAGTGGGTGGAGAGCAGCCCTGCGGAGAGGGACTTGGTGGGTGAAAAGCTGGACAGGAGCCGGCAACGTGCGCTCGCAGCCCAGAAGCCCCCCGTGTGCTGGGCTCATCCCCAGCAGCGTGGGCAGCAGGTCGAGGGAGGGGATCCTGCCCCTCTGCTGCGCCCTGGTGAGACCCCCCTGCAGTGCCGGGTCCAGCTCGGGGCTCCTCAGCACAGCGGAGACATGGAGCTGCTGGAGCGGGGCCAGAGGAGCCCCAGCAATGACCCGAGGGTGGAACCCCTCTGCTGGGAGGAGAGGGGAGAGAGCTGGGGGGGTTCAGCCTGGAGCAGAGAAGGCTGCGGGGAGACCTTAGTGCAGCCTGTCAGTGCTTCAAGGGGCTGTCAGAAAGCTGGGGAGGGGCTGTTCATCAGGGGCTGTTGGGACAGGACAAGGGGTGATGGGTTCAACTGACAGAGGGAGATTGAGACCAGAGAGAAGGGAGAAATGTTTTACACAGGGTGCTGAGACCCCTGGCCCAGGTTGCCCAGAGAGGTGGGAGAAGCCCCATCCCTGGAAACGTTCTAGAGTGTGTCCAGAAAAGGGCAACAAAGCTGGTGCAGGGGCTGGAGCACAAGTGCACTGAGGAGCGGCTGAGGGACCTGGGAGGGTTGAACCTGGAGAGAAGGAGGCTCAGGGGAGACCTTCTGGCTCTCAACAACTCCCCGACAGGAGGTTGGAGTGAGGTGGGTGGTCGGTCTCTTCTCCCCAGGAACAAGCAACAAGATGAGAGGAACCAGCCTCAAGTTGTTCCAGGGGAGGTTGAGGTTGTCCCTGAGGAACCATTTCTGTCCCGTTGGGGTTGTGCAGGCGTGTCCCAGGCTGCCCAGGGCAGTGGTGGAGTCCCCATCCCTGGAGGGGTTTCCCAGCCGTGTGGAGGTGGTGCTGAGGGACTGGGGTCAGTGGGGACCTGGCAGTGCTGGGGGAACAGGTGGACTTGAGTCACTTAAAGGTCTCTTCCAACCCAAACGAGCCTGTGATCTTGTGATTTCTATGTAGCAGCAGCCACTGAACACAGACTCATCTTTGAGGTGATTCAGCATAAACGAGCTGTATCCTGGTGGGGTTTCTTTCTAACCCCAATAGCAGGCACGAGTGTTGTTCCAAAACACCAGCTGGCAAGGTGTGAGGTGCTGTCTGGCAGCTGAGTGCTCCCACTCATGCACGGGCTGCATCGGCTGTGTGAAGCGTGAGAAAATCCTGCATAAAGCCCCGTCAATCTGGGGAGCACCCTGTTTGTATTCTCTTCATGTTGTCTCATTAGCACAGAAACTTGCTTTCACACGAACGTTACCACCAGAATAATTGCCCAATATAATTAAACCTCCTGGCTCTTAAATGTAATGGGTGATAAAGAAAAAGGCCTCGTCTTTATGGATTCAAAGCCTGCATGGCCACACAGCCTCCCTGAATGCGTCTCTTCGCTCCTTTCACAAACACCGTGGTGGTGGCGGTGGTCCACAGGGCTTTTGATGCACCATTCGCAGCACGTTCTGTCGGCTTTGGAACTGCTGTGCTGGCCCTAATGTTTTATGCAGGTCCAGGAGAAACTCAGTGCTCCACCATTTACAGCAGCTTTGCCCTGATACTCCCAGTGAAATATGACTGTTTATGTGAGAGTAATGAGAAGGGAAAGAAAACACACTTTGCTTACCAAGGCATGGCTGCAAATCCTATTTGGGATGGGTTTGGTGTTGGCAGCGTTGGGAGGTTTGGCTCTGATGAAAATCATGCACAGGGTTAGTTGTTCTGCGCGCTGTGAGTCTCAGATGACTGGGGTTATGTTCTTTCACTTTACTACGGTTATTCCTTTAATAAGTGGAGAGAGATGAGGCAGAGCACAGATCCCAGCTCTCACGAATTTAACACGTAAGGACAGAACCACAGGATCGTTTGGGTTGGAAAAGGCCTTTAAGTGACTCGAGTCCAGCCGTTCCCCAGCACTGCCAGGTCCCCACTGACCCCAGTCCCTCAGCACCACCTCCACATGGCTGGGAAACCCCTCCAGGGATGGGGACTCCACCACTGCCCTGGGCAGCCTGGGACACGCCTGCACAACCCCAACGGGACAGAAATGGTTCCTCAGGGACAACCTCAACCTCCCCTGGAACAACTTGAGGCTGTTTCCTCTCATCCTGTCGCTTGTTCCTGGGGAGCAGAGACCGACCACCCACCTCACTCCAACCTCCTGTCAGGGAGTTGTCAGAGCCAGAAGGTCTCCCCTGAGCCTCCTTCTCTCCAGGCTCAACCCTCCCAGGTCCCTCAGCTGCTCCTCAGTGCACTTGTGCTCCAGCCCCTGCACCAGCTTTGTTGCCCTTCTCTGGACATGCTCCAGCCCCTCAATGTCCTTCTGGGAGTGAGGGGCCAAAACTGAACCCAGGATTCGAGGTGTGGCCTCACCAGTGCCTCCAGTCCAGGGGGATGGTCTGAATCTGACCCTTCCTCTCTCAAAAGACAATTGAACAGTTCCCACAATTAAAACTTTTCATTCTCTTCTGATTTTGGACATTAGAATCAGAGGAAACAGCCCTGTCAGTATGACAGTGGACCTTTCACTTGAGAAAGTTTATTTTAGTTCTGATTTTCACTGCTCTAAGGACAGAAGATACTGAGAGGGTGTGAGTTGCTCCCGAGTCAGTCTGTTCTTCATCGCGCAGTAATGTGAAGGTGCCCGAGGGAGCCCAGCGTTCCCTGAAATTTGAGCTGGCAGTTCTCTGAACTACCCACTGACCCCTCACATTGTCTGTGCGAGGAAGGGGAGTCACTCTGCGAGGGGGTGAATCCAGGTGTCCTCTGCGGGTGCTCCTTGCCTTTACCGCGTGCCGTGTCTCTGTGCGCAGGCCACGGGACGAGCTGCTAAATTAGCCAGGACAGTTGTCATTGCCGGCGTTCCAGACGGCCTCCTGCACAACGACGTCATGGCTGACATCCTGGTGATTCACTTCCAAAAGTCAAAGAATAACGGCGGAGATGTGGAAGAAGTGCAGTATCCAACCAGGAATAAAGGAGTCGCCTACGTCACTTTTGAAGATCAAGAAGGTAATTAGCTTAATTTACTATAGTAAATACAGCAGTCCCCTGAAGAACTAGCCCTGGCGTGTTAACCCAAAACCAAACGATTTTAAATGGTTTCCTGGAACTAGGATTATATAGAGCTGGGAGGTGAAGCACCTCCCTTTTAGTCAGACAAAGTTTTAGGACTTTATTTGTGTTCAGTAAAGTCATGGTTCTGAACAGGCTTCATTGAAAGCATTTGTTACAAGGAATAAATTTATACTGGATTTTTAAATTTTAATTTATAACGCAGATGATCTTTGTAGTGTGGAATAAACTTCTGACAATTAATGCTCCGAAAAGACAGGCCTCTGCCTCTCTCTGAACAATTTTTATGACTACCACATAAAATATTAGGCAAGAGTATTGTGTGTGTGTATGGGAAATTGTCAGGGAAAGCACCGAGAGAGGATCACCATGATGTGTCCCACCATCAGGTTGCCAGTGACGCGTTCTCTTACTGCACCACATGTGAATGTGGCTTTTTCTTTAGTTGTAGAGAGTGTTCTGAAGAAGGATGAACATAGGCTGGAAGACAAGCGGCTGTCCAGATACTACCCGCTGAAAGTCACCCGGTACTGTGAACACGTAAGTGCTGTCGTCATTTCTCTAGCTGTAGCTCCACTGCTGCCTTAACCATCACTTAACTTCTCTAATTCAAAATTCTAGGTCTTCAGCTCAGTCACATCTGTCCTCAACATGTCCGTTTTCAAAGATCAGTTTGATTTAGAAGATCTGGTACAAGAAATTAAAAAGAAGAGCACAGCTTTGAGCTTTGGGCCTTTGCAACCCAACGGGCTTCTTGCTGTTGAGGGGTCGTTTCCAGCAATCAAATTGCTAAAAGACTTTCTCTTACTAAAAGCAAAATCTGTTTCCGAGGAGGACAGAAGGGAAGAGAGTAAGGCCCATCAGAGACCAAGGAGGAGGCCACAGCAGCACAGACTTACCACGCAGACGAGTCATTTTGTTCATGATGCCGATGGGGTAAAACAAATGGTTGTTCTTGACACAGATGTTTATCACTACATGAAGCATTTTTGTCTCAGGTCATTGCTAGAAAATGATGATGTTGTCATTTCTGACGTCACTGATGGCGATACCACTACCGTGTATATTGAGGGCGCTGGAAGTAGGTCTGCCGCTGGGCAGGTATTAAGAGTCAAAGAGAAAATTGAAAAACAGTCTGTAAAACTCTATCGTACTTTACGTAAAGAAAGGATCCGCTTTGAAGAGCGCACCAGGGGTGAAAAGGAGCGCTACAAATGGGTGTGTCATCGTCTAAAACCCCACTACCCTCGTGTCCTGATCATTCCTTATGATACCCACATTGATGTCATCGGCAGTTCTTCGGAGATTTTTGAATTTACCAAGGAAGTGAGCGATGGGATTCAGAGCCTGGTTCAAACTCGATAGAAAGTTCATGCTGTTTAGACATCTTGCTTCTCATACGGGCTGTACTGTGGCCAACACATTTCTCCCAGTCACAGGCCAGAAAGTCCACACATGAGACTCCCCAGACAACAAACTAAGTTCAGACCAGGACACAAATGATAGCTGTAACTCTCCTGAGCTCTGTCTGAAGAAATTAGGCCTCTCCTCTCCAGACACAGCCACCTTTTTCCTTCTGCTGGCTGCGTTTTGGGCAGATGCTCATTCTCTCTTGCTGTCAGGGAGCACACGATGGGAAAAGAGAGTTTTTTTTGGAAGAGCTTTGACACTTGAGGGGATGGCAGGCATCTTAAATTCACAGCCTTGTCATGTCCTGAGAAAAACTTTAGAAGGTGGCATTGGAAGGTCTTGACAGTAGAAAATAAGAGAGTTTGTTTTCATAGGAGCAGTAACATGTTATTTTTCCAGCTGTACCAGCATCTGCAGCGTCCCTTGACAGCGTGATGGGAAAATCTTGGGGTGTTCGGTCTTTTGAATCTGGTTCTTTTTATGCAAATCCATTCCTGCCTCCATTAGAAGGGTCCAAAAGCTCATCCTAATTTAGGCTTTTCATAAAACCAATGTAGAATTTATTGTGTGATACCAGCATGGTCAGAATGCTTCATCAAAACACACAGAGCACTGGCTTTTTTGTCTTATGTGCAGGAAAAGTTCAAAGTTTTTATGCCATTAAAGAAATTAGTGATGCAAAATGTCACATCTGTGTTATTTTAACCAGCCCCCAGAGTCCTGGTTGAAGCCCAAACCTAAAGCCTAAGAAATGCTTCAGGCATTTTCTTCTCATGACTGATTATCCATTACAATTAGACCAGCGAAAGAGAAAGTTGTTCAGCTGGTGCCAAAGCTGCGTATTAAAACACAGTCTCAAAGCGGGAAGAGGATGAGCTTAAGGACTTTGCTGAACTGAAGCAGGGTAGGAGGAGTAGTATTTAAAGGTTTCACCTCTTCCAAGTTGCCCCATAGCCAGTCAGTTCACCGAGAGGATGGAGATGGGGCTGAGGGTGGGTGGCCAGCCCCTCTGGGGCACAGGCAGCTCTCCGGGTCTGGTCTGGGGACTCTCTGTGGAGCTTAAGCGGCGACGGGAAGTTCTTCAACCTTGTCAAAGAGAAAATCCTCCGTGAAGGGTAATCCTTTAATGAAATCAGTGCTCTGTTCTCGTGTCCAGATTTGTTTTCCCCTCTCTTTTCCGAAGAGATGCAGTTTTTTCTGACTCATAGCATTAGTTTTTCCTCTTTGCTTCAGTAAATGTTTAGGACCAGTGGCACTGGTGTTCATTTGAATCCTGTCTGGTTACTGCTGGCTGAGCATCATTTTCTGAGTCGAGCCTGACAACCGAATGGTTTGCAGCGCTGGTACAGGTGTCCTTCAGGCCTCGCTGCCTGGCAAGCAAGTCGTTTTTACTGAAGGATTTTCAGTCAAAACCTTAAAATCTCCAAACATCACAGTTGAATCACAATTTATTGCCGAATCCTGGTGCAGTTGTAACAGCTCCTCTTCCAATCCCCTCGCCTCACGCCCCTTCGCCACCACGTCCTCAGCAGCCGCGCGCTGGGGCCGTTCTCTCCCGCCCGCCGGCGTTGTCTCATTGTTTGCCAGCGCTCCCCCATCTGCTATCTGGTCACACAGCAAGGATGTAATTTCTTCAGACAAAAAGAGCTTGGCCTTGGTTGGTCGGTTGATGGAGTGCCCAGGAAATAGGGATGTGGGGCCGGGGGGGTTGTTAAAGAGCAGCTGTTGTTACCCACCAGGTTTCACAGGGCTACTGTCGGATTTGCAGTGGCATCGGCCAGAAACACCCCACCTTTGTCACCTGTGATGGTTCCGTGTAGCTGTACAGGGGTAGCAGAGAGGCTGTGGTGTGTGCAGCCTGTGACTGGGCTACTCTAAGATTCAACCCCCCAAAGGAACCTGCTTTCTTAACAGGAGAAAAGCTGTGTTCTAGCAGGTAGAGGGGTGTTTTCTGTAAAATATAAAATAAAATTCAGGAGAATAACATCATAAGCAAAGGACATATTTGTTCCTTCCTCGGCTATGTAAATGCCATGGAAAACAATAGATGTTGAGCAGACTAAGAAAGTCTGGTTGTGTCATCACCAGGAGTAAATATATACAACAAAACGAATCAGTGTGAGGTCTGGTAAGAGACTCGCCAGCTCCCCTCGCACAGTTATGTTTATGGCAAGCAAAGCACTGCTGTATCTACTACACCCCCCTTCACCAAGGCATTTACTATTGGCATATCTTGAAAAACACCTGGGAGACCACGTCAGATGTTATTCCCAGGTCTGAACCATCGCTGCTGGCTCGGTGTTCTCAGCGTCAGATTTGCACTTTTCACTTGAGTAGAGAATGTGCTCCTGGGACTGCAACAAAATATTTGCCCTTATTGCTGTGCCGACACTTGCTGCCCTTCAAGGGAAGGGAAGATGCAACAGTTCTTGTTGCAGAAACACAAAGCCTAGTTTTGACTTAAGACACAACTACTGACGCAGCCTAAAAAATAATAAAAAAGGTCATGAATAGCAGCAGAATCTGAGCCTGGCTCCTGGCAGCACCCTGCTACGGTCAGTGCCGTAAGCACCTGTTTTCTGTCACCTGAAAACCTGAGGATTTGAGACCCGATTTGGCATCCCTTAGCAGGAAAATTTTGTACAATTTGGAGGCAAAAGCAATCTTGTTGTCACATCTCTGGGAAGATTGCAATGCCACAGTGACATTTCCTTGAGGAAGAACTTGCTGGTTTTGTGAGCCGTGTGTCTTATCTGAAAAAATCCCCGCGAAATGATGTGGAGGAAAAATAAACAGCATTATGAGCAAATAACTCATTCTTTTAAGAGAACTTTTAGGCTTACATCTAAAGGCCATGCTGGAGACCATAAAAGCCAGGTGAAAACAGACAAGCTGAGGGTGAGCTCTGGGTGGTCGGTGAGTCAGAGCCTGCAGCCCCCTGGGGTCAGCTGGGGACGTGCTCCCACCAGGAGAGGAGGTGAATTTAGCAAATCTGTGTGTCTGGAGGAGCGGAGGGTCTCGCCTGGCTCTGGTTTGGGTCTCGGGAGGCTCCCAGAAACACGCACATACGTTGCTATTGTGTTGCACCTCTTGTGCAAGAGAAAAGCCGCTGTAGAGCGGGGCCAGGTGAATGCCAGGGAAATTCCTCCTCCATTGCACAACGTTTCTGTGGTGGCTTCTTCACTCGCATTCACCATGACTAGGGGTTGTTTACGGGATATGCAGCTTCTATCCAATCACATTCAACATAACTCATTTCTTGTTCTTTGGGCTTCTACCCTTCAACCTGCTGCAGTTACTGACACAAGGACCTTTTCCATCGCTCTCTTCTTAACTAATAGCGTAGTGAAATCACATGGAGATACTTCACTGTTGTCACCTGCAGTTAGAGGACAAGGGTCTTCCCTGATTTCTTCAGCAGGCTGCCTGAATATAACCAGACAACTTGGCTAAGAGAAAAATAACAGTAATTTGTCATTAATTTTAATTATGACAGAAAAAATCGAGTCAAAACTGTGAAAAATCAGAATTGAGAGAGCCTGGTCTGGCTGTACTTTTTCTTTCCTTAGCTATAGAGTTGCAGAACATCTGCTGAAGAACAAGTCCTTTTTTCTGCTTTGCCAACACAGTTTTTCTTGTCTTCTGGCACCCATTAATGACCTTTAAAGAAACCTCCTAAAAGTAACTCAGCTAAGAAGGAATGCTACCTCTGATGGCAGCCGGCACTGCTGCCGGAGCGTTGCAGTAAAGCCAGTTCTTGGGTGGTTTCCCCACTCGTTACACCTTTGTCACTGGAGCAGCAGGGATCAGGACTGGCTACACAGAGAAAAAATCTGTATAAACTAATGGAAAAACAAAGTTCTATTATCTTTGAACAGGTAAAATCATTTTATACTGCTCAAATTCCTGACACCGGGGAGGAGGGACCGCGTAGCATGCTGAGCACAGTTGTGTACAGATGGCAGTGATGCTGCTTGGACCGAATCGTGCAGAGGAAGGGTGCTTTTTCCCAAGGTGGAAGCTGCGGCTGACAGTCACAAGTCATCCTCGATCACGCTGTAAGCAGCAGGTTGGGTGTAGTGCATGTGGAGCTGCGCAGCCTACTCTCTAGCCAGGAAACAGCTTGATACTTCTTGGCAAGCTCAAGGGTAGCAGAATATAGAGCTGGTCCGTATCGGGTCAGGTCTTGTCTAGCAGCTACTGATGTGATCTGCTTCTTTGGCTGGACATGAGGAGATGAGCAGGGGCCACCTGCCCCAAGCACGTTCCACCAGCCGGACTTTGTCCCATCTGAGTTCTCCTGCCATAAATATGGGGAGCACAAGAGGGAGCCAGATGCTTTGGAGCTGAAATGCCGAAGTCTCCGCTGGGGTCCTGCCCGGCTGCCCCCGGCGGAAGGAGGAGATGCCAGAAGCAGGTCCTGCTCTGTTCCTTAGCTGGTGGAAGAAGAGCTCAGTCACCTTTGGCTGGAGCAGATGTTGAGAGTGGTCCCTTCCAGTCTTTCATCGCTCACAAGGTGCTCGTACAGCAGCTTCTTTCAAGGTTCTGTAAAATCAGGTATGGAAACTGATTACTCACTGACTTTACACTGAAATGATGGATGGCCAAGATGACCAGAAACCCGAGCACTGCTATACTTAATTCCTTCTTAAAAATATCCTTTCAGCCCACAGAGCTCTGTGCCAGGCGAGCACAATGGGGCCCCATGCTGGGCAGATCACTTGGTGCACACCTGAGCTATGGGGGTGACCACCCCATTACCACCACACTGAGACAGGAGGGAGTTACCAGAAGGGAGAGCAGGCGAAAGCCAGTGGTTCTGCTCTCAGGGGGTGATGCTCCCCGCTAACCCCCATCCCTTGGAGGTGAGGGCCTGCCGTGGAGAGCTGCGCTCGCATCCCAACTTACCTGCACCACTCTCAATCTCCTGATCTTCTCCAGGTCTCACCAGTACAAGGGCTTTGGAGGAGAGGCACCACCAGCTCTCGGCCACCGCTGCACTAAGGAATTTAACCCTTCCTGCTCAAAACAACACCCCATCCCATCTCGTGGTGTGGCTGGGACTGAAGTCAGTGAGCCGAGCTGGTACACAACCAGGGGTTTGTTTTTCAGTTAAGACACCTGTAAAAATAGATTAGAAAATCTTCACTTCCATTTTGACACGCATTCTGGCACTTTTTTTCTAGCATTATCATAAAAGCAACATCTCCCCTTGGTGTGGCACATAGAGGTGCCCTGCCCTCCCTGCACGCGGGGACTTATTTGCCGGAACTCGCAGTTTTTACCATCGCCTGGGTGCTTCTGTTCATTAGCAGATAACTCTTGTGCGGATACAGCCAGTTCTTAACGACTGGAGCGGTTTAACGCCCACAGTAAACACCACTGCGTGCACTTTCCCCCCCTCCCTTAAGTTATTTGAACGCCTTCCCCATGGGTGAAGAGGTTTGGCATTTCTCTCAGCCGTACTTTACACTTTCCAAACTTTCCGAATAACACGTTGAGAGACTCCAGCATCTGCACTGCCAAACCAAATGAGAGAAGAAACGGTTCTGCAGGCTCGTTAATGCCGAGTGCTGACAGGCCTGGAGGGGCTGTGATTGTATTTACATGGGGAAGAGTCAGCCTTCAGGGAAGCGCGGGGTTATTTACATAGAGAAGAGATGTTCCTTCAGGGGTGGGGTCTCACACAGATGCAAAAGCGACAGGAACTGGGGGCACAGTCTTGCATAGGTACGGTTTTACCTGTGCTTCCAAAAACACACTTAAAAACATGGTCATAAGGGCTGGTGTTGGTAGCAGCTGGAGCGTTTTTCCCACGCGTGGAGCTGTTGGAGTTCCGCTCCATCAGTTATCCCACTGCCAGCAGACGAGGGTGAATCAGCTACAGAGAACGTGGAGATGGAAAGATTAAGAAAACCCACAAAATAACAGTGTTTATAACAGCTGCAGTTGTGAACCTTGCCCCCTAACTCTCCTGAAGTCCAACCCCAAATAACTGTATTCACCTCGTTGTTGGCTCGACGCTGTTTGCAGAGCTGTCCCCTGCCCCCCATCCTGCCTAACTAATGCGCTCAGAGGTCACCCCGCCACATCGCTGCCTGCCCACGCCACCCACCTCCCCTGGGTCCCTCTCCCCAACCAATGAGCTCTGGCCCTCACCACCCCAGAGTCATCCTCCCAGCCTCGGAGAGAGCTGCTGACTAACTGAAGCCAGCTGCTTGGCTCTCTCTCCTTCTTCCCACACCGCTCTGCATTCCTGGGAAAGCACACGCACGCCCCAGAGCTGTGCTCGGCTTTCTCCAGCGAGCAGAAACAGGGGCAGCTTTCACACCAGCCCTCCTCTTCGCGGGCTGTAGCTGTCTGGGTATCAGACATTCGCGGTGGTGAGCTCAGTGGGCAATGCCATCAGCCTCGGAGCCGCGGGAGGTGTTCAAAGTCTTGCTGATTGGGGGCCTGTGTTACTTTTTTAGTGTTTTCTGTTATGTTCTCAGTTTTTTAATGTGGGTAACCTTGAAGAGCTTCCAGACTTGCCAGAGGAATCACATGTTGAATACCTAATCAAATAAGAGATCTTCACGAATTATATTTATCTCACCAGAACTGAGACGCCCAGTCAGCTGCCTGAACTAACCTCATAGTTGTTGGGGACAACCGGCCTCCTCTGAAGGGTGTTTTATCCCACTCTGGACCAGAGGATGTGCGGTGCTCTCTGCAGAGAGCATCCACAGCCGTCCTTACTGTACAGGGGGGCTAGATGAGCAGCAAGAGGTGACAAATCTTCGATAGTTCTGGATTCTTGGCACTTATTTTTAGCTGAGTTTTTTGCCTCCTCTTACCTGCCCGCGTTTGGTCCAGCTGGGAACGCAGAGGAAGGCACCAAAGGGCGGGTGGTGCCTCTCCTGCCAGATCCCTTGCTCGTGACGTGCATCCAGCGTCACCGAGGTCAGCGTGTAAGACTGTCCTTGTGTTTCCTTCCAGTTTCCATATAGAGTGTTTGCTGGGATCATGGACGGGTTAACGTGGTCTTGCTGAGCATTGCCTCAAGTTTCCCAGTGCTCAGACATAAAGAAAAACCCTTGCAGATCTCTTTCAGCTCTTGGACAAGTATCGTAAGGCACGTGCTGAGGCTGTGCTCCGTACCAGTACCAGCTCACCGCCGCTCAGGAGACCAGCTCTACACGCTCCATACATTGACCTATTTCCATAGACTACCAAGATTCAACCCCAGCTGAAGAGACCGGTCCTGCTTTCGGCCCCTCTGGGAAAGCGTGGCAGGGAAAGCCTGCGCTCACTCTGTTAAAAATGAGTATTTTCACGATCTAGACAGAAGCCTTCAATCTCCAGGGCCATCAGTCTGTACCCCTGACAAAGACTGAATGAAAGGCAAAACATAATTACTTACATATTACTCTGTCTGACATCTTAAATATTAAGACATTTATCTAGTCTAAAATCATTCATAGAAATGTGTTTGTGGCACCTTGGGCTTAGGAAATTTTGAACAGATGAAGCGATAACGTTCTTCGGTTCATTTGGGCTCCTGGTATAATATGATTTGGTTTTCCTCAGATACAAGGGGTTTGCTGCAGCTTCTTGCTGTGAAGTTTGGGTTCTGCCTGCCACGAACTTTAGACTATGTCTGTTTGCCTCTGGAGATATTTTCCATGATAATCCGGTGTATTAACATGGAATTTGAGGCAACGCATCCGTTTTTGAAGAGTAAGCGTTGTGTAAAATGAGTCTAAATGTCATGTGTTTCTGTAACTGTCAAAATATTGTAATTTCTTTGTTATTTTATGGATTGAAAAATTGAGGCAAAGAGGGCAAAGGCTTGCCTGAGGCTACACCTTCAACAGCAGAATGAAAATTGACAATAACACACTAAGGTCAGGCCAGAGAAATATTAACGCTTTGTCAGGCTCCAGTGTTGGGGAAGCACGGGACACGAGGCCCCGTGTTTATGTTCCTAAAGCCATCTGTGTCGAGCTCTCCGCCTTTTGACCGTGCGTAATTCTAGCCCTTTGGCTGCAAAGCAGAAGGAAAACCCTGAAAATGATTGAAAGTCGTTAAAATAGCGACTGCCGAGGATCTCAGGCGTTTACGTGAATCAGAGTTGGCGCCTGAAGAAGGAGAGCAGAGGAGATATTGTGGCTCACGATAACGCGACGCTGGTGTCGGAGCTGGCTGGGTGCGAGCAGGGGCGGCCGAGCAGGGACCCGTGGGGACGAATTCACCAGGTGCTGAATTCACACGTTCGCGTTCAGACTTTTCCCGACCCTCTGCCCGTAGTCAGCTCCCTGCTCTTGCAGCTTGTGCTTTGGGCAGCTCACAGAGCTGGAAGATGTGAGAACTGTATAAACTGAGAAGAAATTAAGAATTTCGAAAGCGTCTCCTTAGCCAAAGGAGTAAAACTGGCTTCGCAAACATGAATTCTTTTTGTTTAGGGAAAGCAACGGCTGTGTCTGACACGGTCCCTTGTGAAAATATGTTTTTATGCAGTGTGCTGTATATGCTGTTCCCAAAACCTGCGTATTTTGTAGCCCAATCGCAGAGCGTGTCAGTTTATTTTATGTAACGAACCGTATTTGTGCTCTTCTTTGCCTGAAAAAAGAATTAACTCCAAAAAAGAAAACAGGGGAATTGAATAGAAAAAAATGGAGGTGAGAAAACTGAGGGACATGGGAATAATTAGAAGTATTTTACTACCCGCGGGTACTTAATGGGAGCGACGCTTCAAGCGCACACCACTTAAATCACCTCTGGAGCTGTCGGCAGTTGCGCGGTGCCTCGCGCCCGTGGAAGCCGCGCAGAGCTCGTTATGTCAGCCCCTCATACCACCAAACCGGGTGATTTGTTCATCTTGAGACCCCTGGCGTTTTGGGGTGAGCGGCTGGAGCCCCGAGGTCCCTGAGCGTCACAACTCTGCTTCGGGGCCCGTTTGGAAGTGTGGTTTCCAGCTGTTGCTCACCGTGTGAATGGGACATGGGGGTTGCGGGGTTATAAAGGGGAGCTGCCGTCGCAGGGGTGGGGGGTTGGACAGTCATCTGGCTACTTATGTTTGAACCGTGTTGTAGGGTCTGTAGCAGTACTGGGGAAATGGGGGATGTTCCATCTCAGCTCTGTAATGTCATTTTAACAATAACCCCTCTGCTGGGAGGAGAGGGGAGAGAGCTGGGGTGTTCAGCCTGGAGCTGAGAAGGCTGCGGGGAGACCTTAGTGCAGCCTGTCAGCGCTTCAAGGGGGCTGTCAGAAAGCTGGGGAGGGGCTGTTCATCAGGGGCTGTTGGGACAGGACAAGGGCTGATGGGCTCAACTGACAGAGGGAGATTGAGAGCAGAGAGAAGGGAGAAATGTTTGACACTGAGGGTGGTGAGACCCTGGCCCAGGTTGCCCAGAGAGGTGGGAGAAGCCCCATCCCTGGCACCATCCCAGGTCAGGTTGGCCCTTGGGGCTCTGAGCCCCCTGCTCTGGTTGCAGATGTCCCTGCTCCCTGCAGGGGGTTGGACTGGGTGAGCTGTGAAGGTCCCTTCCAACCAAACTGTTCTGTGATGCTATGATTAATTAGGTGGCAGCTAATGAAGTAACCAATAGGCTGTCACTCCTGGCCCCTTCCCTGCTGGGAATGACTTTGCAGGTGGGAAGCAGCAGGATGGATACCCCTCGGACACCATGTCATCTGGTTGTCATTCCAGGTGCCCTTCTGAGGACATCGGGACCCCTTACACACAGCTTCACAGAGCTGGAGATAGTGAGCTTGTGTACAAGCCAAGAAACATGTCCTTTTTTCCATCAAGAAGTGCTAGAAAACAGCATTAATAGCACTTCCCAGGCTTGTTAGCTGCCACGCTTCTTTCTTTGGTCTTTGGCAAAAAGCAGCTCATTAAACAAATGGAAGTGGGTTTAAGAGGCTGCCTTCACCCTGCCAGCCGCATGTCACCCAGGTGCACAGGCAGCACGTCCCCACCGAGGCACTGGGGATAATACCCTGCCGACAACAGGCAGTGGGACCACAGGCTTCATGCCTGTGAAGATGCGCTTCAGCTCAATAACCTCCGGAGTGAGGTTTCCACCGGGTGCCATCGTCATGCTCAGGTACAACCGACCCTCCCGCTTCTCCTCTGCCTGTCAGCATCTCTCCGTTTCGGTTGCCTGTGCTGCCAGCGAGAGCGGTTAGTGGTTTGCCAGAGCCCTCCTCGCTGGGGCGAGAGCCGCCTGAAGCGCAGGCGAGGAGGTCCCAGGGAGCAGCAGTAAAGGGAAGCACGTCTCGCTGTTCCCCATCCCCAGTTACCACCAGCCCACGCAGGAAGCACTGGTCCGTGGGTGATCTTCAACGCCGTATGTTCTGCGGTACGCGCCACAGCAGAGAGGCTGTTCTTTAAGGTTTATTTTGAGAGGGTGTTTTTTTTTAATAATACATTTATATCTTCCTCTGCGGTGCTTACCTTTAGCGTTGAAGCTGTTAACTGCAGCCAGGTATTTGGCAGCGATGCATCGTTTTATACCCGCACAAAGACCATTAATGTCCGCCCCGAGATCGTTACCACCTTAATGATCGCAGGACGCATATGCTGGCTCAGCACAAGCCTCTGCTCAGCCGTAAGGTAGGAACCGAGATTTTCCAAGAGCTCTACAAGTCACCCTTTATGGGGCTGGGATTCCTGGATCCCAGGGAAGAATTGCGGAGTAGCGATGGCAAAGCATCCTGCCGGTGTACGAAACCATGGCAACACTGCGTTAAGCATTTCCAGGCTGTTTAATTTGGCCTAAACACTTTACGGGCGTTTTTCCTGCAGCGATATTTGTGTGGTTTTATGTGGATTTTAATAGACTGGTCTAAGAGAGATTCTTGCCCCTCCCTGCCATTGCCCCTTAAAGGCAGCCTTATGATGTACTGTAGACTTTTCTCATTACAAAGCCTTGGGTAGGAAGTATCTTGGCTTGCCAGGGTGTCAGACCACTCACATGGTATTTTCTTAACCTTTGAAATTGGGCTAAAAACGCCCAGACTAAGACAGGGGCCCTGGCTGGAGCCAGCGGCGAGGAGGATTTGATGCTCCATTTTTGTGGGAGCCTGCAGGTTCCCCCCCCTTAATCACAGCGAAGCTGGTGTGATACTCAAGTCAACTAATTGTTGCTATTAAAGGAAGAGTAAGTCAGGGAGACTTCCACAGAGGCACTTTTTTTTTAAGATTGCCTTCACGAACCAAGCGAGCCCATTTAATTTCCAGTTTAATGACTTTCCGCCATACCTAATTCTGCCATTTCCAAGTACATTAGCTGCGTGATCTCCAGTT
The DNA here is from genome assembly GCA_009769605.1 of Bucorvus abyssinicus. NCBI lineage: Eukaryota > Metazoa > Chordata > Aves > Bucerotiformes > Bucorvidae > Bucorvus > Bucorvus abyssinicus. The sequence continues at coordinate 2,066,410 of CM020029.1, forward strand.
TGCTAGAAAGATGTCGTCAGGTACCAGACTGAATGTCAGACATAAAAGCTTAGTAAGTGACAGACTTTACATTTTTTGGTGCAATCGAATATAAAAGCTTCCACTCGGTTAAAATTACCAGAGGTAATTTCAACACAGCTGTCAAGTCTTTTTCCTAGAAATGGAAGTTTTTCCTCATGTGCTTTTACTGAGATTGAGGGAAGTCATTTCTGATGTAATTTCTTTGTATGCAGGTATTATCGGAGAGAGGTTGAAGCTTGACATTTCGCTGAGAAGATATTTCTCCGGTCGTCCTTAGCAGTGCGCTGCTGCTGGAGATGGTCCTCCCAGTTCCAGCTGGGGTAGATTTAAGGCTGATATCCAGGACTGGGCATGTGGGGCTGAGAGTTGAGGCTACCTGGGGCATGCTGAAACAGCTAAATTCGGTTAAATTCTGGAAGATCTCTTTCTTCCTACAGAGGTGTGACAGCGAGGCGTGAAATGGTCCCAGAGGGGTGGCATGGAGCCCTCCCAAAGGGGGCGCAGGAGTTATGAGTGGGACCTGGGCTGTAATCCCCCAGCCCGCTGGGGTTCGCCATGGGGCGGTGGAGGAAGGGCTGAAGCCCTTTGCATCTGCAGGAGGAAAAACCGAAATTTGGGTGCTTTCAGCTCATCTTTGCTGGCAGAGTCAGGGTGGGTAGAAGGTCTGGAGCTTGGCTTAGGATAACAAAACTCGTCATTCCCATGTTAAGAGGCTGCAGCTGAGCCTGTAACGCTCACTCAGCCCTGACAAAACAAGTGCTTAACCCAAAGCACTTTGCTTAAGCACTTGGCTGAACTGGGGCCTTATCAGTACTGACTTTTAAACCAGGGGATGAACCAGTCTAAGAGCCCTTCAGCCTTTCTTTTGAAGGGGCATGGCTTTTTGAGAAACTGATGGCCTTTTAAACTCCACTGATGAACCTTCCAGGCTGTGCAAGGGTCGCTCTGAGCCCCAAATTTCATTTCAAACACAGTAATAGATGCTTTAGCATCTCCAAATGGTTGTCTTCCTGTCTTAAAGACGGGATGGGGTGAAACTTATTTTTTTGGAGTAGCTTTGGACTGCCCTGTCCCAAAGGCTTGGAGGCGATAGGGATCCCAGAGCTGGAGGCAAGTGCCAGGGAAAGCTGCTGCAGCGCTGGCGATGGTGAGGCCAGAGGGGTGAGGGACACCTCTTGAACCCCAAAGCCTTGCAGGACCTTTGGGGCAAGGCTCCGTCCTCTCCTAGGCACCGGCTCAGCAGAACAAGCCAAGCCGGGAACAGAGAAAGAGGAGAGGGGCGCAGGATGGTTCAGAAGGTCCCTGCATTTGTGCTGGGGGTGATGAATGTGCCCCAGGCCCCTTTCCCAGGATGTCAACATCTTTGCATGCTGTAAGAAACCACCCCGTGGTGTGACACGGGATATCTGGAGGCTGTGGATTTAAGGGGTAAATACCGCACGTGTTGCCCATGGAGGCTCCCACGTGGGGACAGACCCCCCTTCGAGGGCTGAAACCTCAGCAGGCACCTTTAGGGTGGTGTGTAGCCACGGGAGCTGCTGAGACGAGAGGTCAGGATGCAGCATCTTTGCAGACCTCTTGGTGCTCTGCAGCTTTCCAGAGCCCTGATCCCTCTGCTTGGCTGTTGCTGAAGGTTTCTGTGGCGATGTGTCCCAAGAACTTGTATTCTAGCTCAGTTGTGACATAGAAGTATTGCTCTGATTGGCAAAGTATTCGCTTAAGAGTTGATAATACACTCATCCACACATCTTCTAGTTCCTTCCAAAGCATTGATGCTCGCGTTCGTCTTACCTATTTTTTTTTCCAGACAGTAATCCGGCCATGCTGTTTTCCCGGTTTGTCAGGGAACTCAACGATCTACGTAATCATCTTTCATCAGATTATATCCCATTTCCCCTGCGCTGCCCCCTTCCCTTGCGCTAGGACTGGCAGCGATGGGAATTGTCCTTTCTCAGCCGCACGGGAGAGCACTCAAGCGCTGCTCTTCTGCTCAGATTTCACCAGCAGTCTCACCCTTCTCCAAAACATTCTACATCTATCCCTTATTTAAGTGGTTTTTTTTTTTTCCTCTTCCAGGGCTGCTGTAACTGCTGCCTCCACTCCTGCAGCAGACACACTGTGGTCTTGCAGCTCAGCTCAACCCATGTGCACCTCAGGGACCATTTTACTGCCAGGCTGAGCCCATCACCGATAGCCAGGATGAAATCATTCTGCTTTTATTTCATCGTTACAAGCCCATAACCAGCTCCTAGGGCAAATGGAGTCTTTTTCTCTAAACAGTTGTAAACATTAGCAGGATGCACTTTAAAAGCAAGAGAGAAGAGTGGCAAAGCACAAACCCAGGCTGTTGTCCCTGGTACAGGAAAGGTCCTACCCTAACGCTGCACCTTGTTCCCTTTATGGGGCCCCTGAATAAAAAGGTTAAAGCAGAAAACTCTTCACAATACAATGTTTATGCACCATTTGAAGCAAGAAAGTAAAAGCATGGGCATCGTCTGACCTACAGTTTGGAAACAGAGGAGAAAAAGAGACAAAGCTTGGTCACAGCAAACCGTAACCGTACCCAGACATAACCGTACCCAGATGGGCCGGCCTGGTTTTTCTCACCGACCCTGCTTGTCCAGTTGTCCTAATTTTCTGCCGTCTGAGGGCTCCGGTGTGCTTCCAGCTCTAAGCGCACAAGGTACCCACATGACTTCACAAATCAATTTTTCTTTGGTTTTCCTCGCTGAAAGGGCCTTCACAAGAAAAGCAGAGCTTTAAAGGTCCCTTCAACCCAAACCGTTCTATGATTCTGTGATTCTAAGTCACTGCTGGATGATTTGAATTCAACACAAGAAGTGTTACGGGTGAAATCCTGTCCCTGCCAGCTCTGGGGTCATTACTGATGTTCTCTTGCTAATGAGAGCGATGAGCCTGGCAGCACGTCTGGGTGGTGCAGAGCCCGACGTCTGGAGGATGCAGTGCCATTTTGATAACAGGGATGTCTGCAGCTTTTCTTCTCTCTTTAACAAGGATTGGGAAAGAGGAGGGAAGAAGGATGGAGAGCAGAGCCTTCTCCTGTCCCTGCCTGCATGAACTCTGACGTGGGTGTGGGTCGGGGCTGATGTATGCAGCCGCCTCAGCATCTCCCCAGGGCTTTATCTGGTGGTCGTTGGTATTCTGCTTGCACAAACCCAAAAGGTTTGGCACTCTCCAGGTTTCTCTTAACATACAGGTGTATGAGAAGTGATCAGGTCCTTCGTCTCTGAGCCCTCCTGGGTACTCCAGTCCCACAGCTCCTGCCCAGCTCTTTGCAAGACAAGGCTTTAAGCAGGAAAACCCACTTCTCATCTTCCCGGTACTCTATTGAGCCAACCCAGGCCTGCCCGGCTCGATGGCACAACTAATCATTGCACCATCCAGAAACAGCCTGGGTGAGAAACGAACAGTGCTGAACGTGTGCTCTGTGCCGGGGAGTCAGGTCAGCGTGTCTCAGGAGGGCGCAGCCGAGGCTTCACTTATAGGGATTTTTCCCCCCCCCAAAAATCATTATGCAAGAAAACCAGAAAGATACAAATAACATATCTTTAAAATTGTGAGGAAAATCAGTGTTTAAGCAAGAAAAAAGAGGGAAGGGAAAGGATGGGAAGGAAAAGGTCTCTAGGATCATGATTTCCCATATCTAGCGGAGCCTCCACGGTGGGTGATGGAGCAGGCAGCGATGAGCAGCGCAGAAAGGTCTGACCTTGAGGGGAGAGGCTCACACGCAGCACCCAAGGCTCCCGCTCCTGCCCGCATGAAAATCTGGGGCAGGGGAAAAACATATTGCAGGGGTTTCAATTTTGACCTCACCAGAAACCCTTTGAACCGAGCGTAATAATAAGAGAACTGGGTACCAGTGTCTGTGGTAGGATATTGCTAGTTGTTAATATTTTATATGTTGTTTCAGGGTAACTAAGATAATTTCTCCCTCCTCTCTCCTACAGAATAACCCTAAAGCTTCCAGCAGGAAGCCCCAGATGTCTTGAATTTGAACCCTTGCAGGAGAAGCATGCAAAGAAATGAGTTAAGATCTAAGTTATGATTATTTTTTCCTTTTTTAAAGCAAATGAAGTAGGGAAGAGAAGTTCAGGGTGTAGCAGCAGAGCATTGTCCCCTGCGTACGCCTGCCATGTGACCCATTGATGGCAAATGCAAGCTAGCTATTAAGCTTATCTCCTAGCTGCTAAATATAGAAACACATGCATGTATACTGTCAGGTGGATAATGCCTGGGATTTTTACGATTTGACACAAAAATGACATATCTGAGGATTCAAAACTTTCAGGTTTAAAGGTTCCTTTTCTTACCTTTCAAGCATCTCTTCCGCAGAATCACAGGATCATTTCAGTTGGAAAAGCCCTTTCAGCTCCTCGAGTCCCCCCGTTCCCCAGCACTGCCAGGTCCCCACTGACCCCTGTCCCTCAGCACCACCTCCACACGGCTGGGAAACCCCTCCAGGGATGGGGACTCCACCACTGCCCTGGGCAGCCTGCGACACGCCTGCACAACCCCAACGGGACAGAAATGGTTCCTCAGGGACAACGTCAACCTCCCCTGGAACAACTTGAGGCCGGTTCCTCTCATCCCATCGCTTGTTCCTGGGGAGCAGAGACTGACCCCTGCCCTCGCTCCAGCCTCCTGTCAGGGATTTGTCGAGAGCCAGAAGGTCTCCCCATTATCTAAGATTAGAACAGTGGTGAAACCAAAAGAAAAACTTAATGGAGAGGGAAACATAATGGAGAGGAAAGGTCTTGACAAGGTGAAAGAGTTTCTCTCTGTAGGCTTTGCGAGTTAGTGCTTAAGAGCAGGTTGTTCAAAGGACACAGGAAAAAATAGCTCTTGAAAATATAGCAGAGATTTAGGGCATGTAGGAAGTCAACTTGGGAACAAAGAGCATTTTCCATATGATTTTGTTAGAGCTTAAACAAGAGATATTTGGAAAAATTGAAGCATTTGAAATGTAGTTTTGTTTAGAAAAAAAAAAAACTCAAGCTGAGAATTCCAAACATAGTGAAAGGGTTGATAGTGCTTGGAGAAGTCCTGGGAAAGGAAAAGGAGGAAGAAAGATGGAAGCAATGGAGAAAGTGCAAGTAAGAGACATCAGAGAGCAGATGGAATGAGGATCACTCTAACAAGATTAACGGTGATTAGACGATTGAGCAGAAATCTCATTTCTTGGGCACCGACCTTTGAACTGAGGTTGTTGGAGGTTACAGCAGAAGATAATTGTCTTTGAAGACTGTGCTCTGGAGCGGTGGCTGGGTGATATGTAAGGATGGGATTCCTCCACCTCCACTGGCTTCCTGGCACCCCAGGGGTGTAGCGAGGAGCAGGGATGAGTTAAATTTCTTTTTAAACAAAAGAAAACTCTCTGCACCGTAACTCTTAGCATGGCAGTATATTATAGTGATGTTGGGGTGAAGCAAGGAGAAGAAAATATACTCGGATATTTGGACTCCAGAACATCCTCGTATTTATTCAGTTAGAAATTGGTGGTGTATGAAATTAAAGTATCGAGGGAGATGGGCAGCTCGTCTATGGGTGAAGATGCACCAGTGAGTTTTGGAATATTTTCTGATATGATTTTCCATCATGATAGGATGCAGAACCTTCTAATTTCCTTGGCTTGTCTTTTTTCCTTTTTTTTTCTTTCTTCCTTGGGTTTCTTGACAGAGCATGTTAACACATTGCGATAGTTACTGCCAGCTGCCGTGGAGGTGAGGGTGCTGTGTGTCAGCTCCAGGCTGAGAGAATAAACTCAGCTTAACACTGAAGTTTTTACTACTGGGGAAAACATGGATATTACAATACAGGAGGTCTGAGATTGGTTTATGCAAGAGAAATTAAACTGCTCATTTACATCAAAAATAGCATACATAGAATAATAATCAACCATCGTACTGGAAAATGGGTATTAAATGTGCAGTGGAGAAAAATATACGCCGTATACACCCTGCACAGACAGCAGGAAGCTATCGATATCCTAATAGATTTTTACCATCTCTGTATTTTATTATTCCATGAAAGACGACTATGTTGAGTTATGTTGACTCATGTTGAATTAATTACTAATACAATACCCAAAAGGTTTCGATGAACTGATTAAATTTTCAGCAGACACTTACCATTTCCTGCCACAGACTTGGAGCCGGGTAGAACTGGGATAAAAAGCCCTGGCGGAACTGAAGGTTGAGCAGGGAATTGCGCAAACCCCACCAAAACCTCATCTATTTGCCCAAGAGAGAGAAGAAAGGTCTCTTCCTCAGTGTGCAGAGGGCATTAGTCAAAGTGTCCTCCACACCTTAAGTACAAAGTCTCATCAGGTCAGAAAAGGACCTGGAGGTGTTGGTGACAGTGGCTGAAGAGGAGCCGACAGTGTGCCCATGTTGGGGCAAGGTTGTATGGCCAAGAAGGCCAATGGCTTCCTGGCTTGTACCAGCACTGGTGTGGCCAGCAGGACCAGGGCAGGGATCGTCCCCCTGGACTGGGGGCACTGGGGAGGCTGCCTCTCGAATCCTGGGTTCAGTTTTGGCCCCTCACTCCCAGAAGGACATTGAGGGGCTGCAGCGTGTCCAGAGAAGGGCAACGGAGCTGGGGCAGGGTCTGGAGCTCAAGTGCACTGAGGAGCGGCTGAGGGACCTGGGGGGGTTGAGCCTGGAGAAAAGGAGGCTCCGGGGAGACCTTCTGGCTCTCGACAGCTCCTTGACAGGAGGCTGGAGTGAGGGGGGTGTCAGTCTCTTCTCCCCAGGAACAAGCGACAGGATGAGAGGAACCGGCCTCCAGTTGCCCCAGGGGAGGTTGAGGCTGTCCCTTGAGGAACCATTTCTGTCCCGCTGGGGTTGTGCAGGCGTGTCCCAGGCTGCCCAGGGCAGTGGTGGAGTCCCCATCCCTGGAGGGGTTTCCCAGCCGTGTGGAGGTGGTGCTGAGGGACAGGGGTCAGTGGGGACCTGGCAGTGCTGGGGGAGCGGGGGGACTCGAGGAGCTCAAAGGGCTTTTCCAACCCAAACGATTCTGTGCATTATTGCTCTGATTTCCTGCCCTTGCGGATAATAGATGTAGAGTGAGTACAATACAATTCAATTCATTTTCAAGAATATGCACATAATACCGCCCAAACCATCGTTACCCCGAAGGTGGGACCTTTCAGGAAAACATTAGCTTGTTTTCAGACAATCTGCCGCAGCTGGGGACTGGTGGTTCTGCAAATGGTAGAAAAGCTGAAAACTGTGCTATGGGCATAGAGCTGAATGTTGGAGCATGTAACAGGTGATTAGAAGGTCTCTGCCCTCGTGGAAATCTGATTTTACAAGGAGTTACTGGGATTTTTAAAATCAGAGCTACCGGGGAAGTTCAGCAGCCTGCTTTGGTACAACATGGGATAAAAGTATGCGCAAGGCTGGAGGAGAGGGATTAGTGCATGTGTGTGAGATACTGTTGGAGAACAGCAATTACTGGAAAATTACATTTTTCAGGAGACTAAAGTAATCTTTTTACCCACATTGCAAACACATTATAAATGTGCTTTGAAATATTATGACTTCAAAAAGTGCATTGGAAGAGTAAAAATCCCACAGTATCAGGAGCGGTTCCTTCGTGTCTTTGCGTAACCATCGCTACATAACAAGTAGCAGCAGTTGCCACACGATGAAAAGCAAGAAATGGGAACCGTAAAATGACCAGGGTTGGGTCGGATGGCTACGAACACGTGGGGAGGATGAGAATTTAGCTGAGATCTGGTGGGCGCGCAGCCCATGTGTCCTGCAAGCGCTGGTCAGTGGGAACTGCTCTTGCTGATGGAGGTGGCAGGAGGTGGGACTGGGATCCGGCAGCCGCAGAAGGGGCTCAGAGCTCAGCGAGAGCTTTAATGGGAATCTGGAGTGATGGGATGCAGATAGTATATTTAATTATTAAGGGGAACATTCAGTTAACTGTAAAGTGATGTTGGGATCAGCCTATTTGCCACTTCGGGAACAGTAACCTGGAGGGCTACGCTCGGTGAGCAAGAGACATGGATTTCAGGGGCCACCAGCAGCAAGGCTTGCAAGGGGAAAGCAAACCAACAAATTCCAGGCAGGATCCCCCTGCACTCAAAGAACTTTTATTTATGTAACATGCAAAATACCGTGGACTTCCCAAATCCTCAGCAGTGTTTTTTGTCTCTCAAACATGCCGATCTTATTTGTGGGATGAAGCAGATGATCTGCTCACGGTGCCACCAGCTCTTGGGAAGGAAGCACGGACTGTGCCACATTTCACGCGTCCCCGGCTGCCATGGGCCAAGCAGTCGCTTGTGCTGCCACAGCGGTCTGGGGATGTCCCATGCTAATTATTCCCTTCCTTTTCACAGCTAATTGGAGCAATGAAGAACAGGGAAACCAAAAAGTCATTTTTCCACCCAAAGCTTTGCTGCCGGCAGACTTCAGTGTATTTTCCTCCTCCCGCCACAGTTTACTGCTGATTTTTGTTACCTAAAATAAGCTGGAGTTTACTCAGTCTTGGTAAGCAGTGCTGGCTCTTCCATTTAAACAGCTTTTTCCAAATCTTGACTTCGTTCTCTTTCCATCAGGGCTTGCCACCCCAAGCTCTGTTCAGTACAAATGCAGTTGCTGAGCAACCAGCCAACCTCCCTCCAGCACAATTTTGGCACATAACCTGCGATTCGCATGAAACACAGACAGAAAGGCAGGAAAACACCCGCCCTGCTGCAGAGCACGTATGGCAGGAGGTTGTAGCACAGGCAGACGTTGGGGAACCCAACGCAGGGCTTGACCACGCTCCTCCCAATTCCTTCTGGGACGATATCCCTTGAATGGGGATTAGGTCCTAATTTCCTGTTCTCGAGAAGAAGCAATGATGTTGTCCATGCAGCCGTGCGGTGCAGGTAAGGAGGTGGGTGCCTGCTCTGCACGGTGATGAGTTCAGCTCCAGCTCTTTGAAAGCTCATGCTCCAGCCAAGCCATAAATTACTGAGAGGGGAAATTTTATGGGAAGGAATGTGCAAACTATTAAATAGCTTTTAAGGATATAAACCAGAGCGAACCTGAAGCTTTTGACTGCTGAGAGCATGGCTTGCCGCAAGGGTGCTGCTCCCTGTGATCATGATACAATGAGAAGAGCGGTTCCCCTGCGGTGACAAGTTACATGACATGACAAGAAGAGAGATTAAACAAACTGCTGTACAAAAAAAAATTAATGCTTTTGTGCTGTAGGAATACGAACTGTCCGAATATTTGGGAATGCTGTTTGCATGGGCACTGTTTTTGCTGTGCGTGGGGTTAAAGATTTGGGGATCTACAAAGGAGGTGGAGCAGGGACTTATTTTAGGTGCAACCCAGAGGCTAGCTCCTCCTGGGACAGCTGCTGCAGGGCGGCGCTGGTTCGGGGTTTTTAAATGACTGCTGGTTTAATTTATGGGGAGGAGATGCCGTAGCAAGCAGTAAGCTAGAGCAGTGACCTGTCCTGAATGGCAGAATCCCAGGGAAACGCCGCGGTGACTCTTGGATGGGGTGATGTCTCCAGAGCCATGCAGCTCCAGATGGAGGAGTTGCTTGGGGAGCACAGAGCATGTGGAGGAAGGGGAAAAAAAAGCCCTGAAGCTGTAGCCCTTCTTAATGGGCTTGAATGCAGAAGAGTTTGATATCAGCAGACATTTGTCATCTACAGGTGGAAGACCTGGGAAAAAAGAAACCCATAATTCTCACATGGGTTTTGGTGCAATTTGCACGTGGCTAAAACCTGCTGTTTCTGTGAAGTTAATGGTTACAATTTTGAAATTGCTCTTGTGCCACAGGGAGCTGGCAAACACCGCCCCCGCCCCCGTGCCCCGTGCTCACCCCCTGCAAACCTTCGTACGAGTGGCCTCCTGGGAACTGCGTGTCCTTCCAAGATATTTCTCCTGCCAGCTTAAGTGGCTGCAAACAGCTCAGGTCGGGACTGCACATTGATCCTTCTGTTAATTTACCATAGTCTAATTAGTATGAGAATCATCTGAGGAGGAGGACCTCATTGCTGTGCCTGGGGAAGGGAGCAGAGCCGGGCACAAGCCTCTGTGCACATCAAACCTGCTCAGGGAGCTTGGGAGGCTCTGAATTAAAACACTGCTGACTTTTTCCAAAGCACTCATCTAAGAGGGTCCCAGCTCTGTATAAAATGTTTAAATATTAATTGGGATACGGCTGGCAGTGCAGGTGTCTTCCTCCTCTCTCTTCCCATGCCTCTCTCATGAGGTTGCTTGGCTGTTCCCGTGCTTTCGGACTCGCTGAATATTTCATACCGAGTGATTCAGCTGTTCGTAGTCAGCCGGGAGCTCTGCAGGAGATGTGCCTGAGCACAAAGGAAAACCCCAAAGTCAGGGAAAGGGAAGACCTGGCTCCAAAGTCCTGTTTGGTTCTTGACCCCTCCGCAGAGGGGTGAGCACACAGAGCTGGGCCCTGGGGACGCTCTTGGTGATCTCAGGGAAAAGAGACATGTGGTAGTTGCATCTAATAGAGTCGATCCTCTGTATAAAGTAATTACACTTTCATTAGTCAGAGAGAGAGATTGTGCCCCAATAATGGTGTAATTCTGCTCCTTCTGACCACAGAGGACTCGCCCCGGGAACGCATGTTTTAGGAGCTGAGATCAGGTCAACAGGAGTGACCGGGAACACGCTGCCCACCAGTGTAATGGGAATGCTGGGCATGAAGGTTTGCTCCCAGCAGGTAACAGTGTTGTTTGCAGCCTTTTCCTCAAAGCAGAAGATCCTCGTTAATCCCCCTGGACAGGTCCCACCCCAGAGTGTTGCACAATAAAATGGTATAAGGATTTTTTAGGGTTAATCTGTCCGAGTGATGCTCTGTGTGGTAGGGGAGGAAGTTCTGCAAGGATGATGCACAGGCTCTGTCCCCCCCAGCTCAGGTGCACATTGGTGCCTGTTCTGCCCCAAGGACCCCTGTCCTCGCTGCCCGTGGAGAGACGTGGCCGTGCACCTCACTGGGACCCAGGTGTGCTCAGTCCAGCTCCCCGCTCCGGACACTGGGACACCAGATATCCTGCCGAGAGGGTTTCCTGCTCAGCTTGTGCGTGGCCCAGGGGAGCAGCTCCAAGTGTGGGTTGACTCATGGAGTGGCTGGGGAACAGCTCTTCGGTTCAAACACACAGATGAGAAACCCTTCATATCTGACTTGGAGGAAAAAGGAAGGAAAAGGCTCTCCTTAGATTAAGAGAAATCTCGTTAAAGCAATTAAAAATCTGTCTGTTCTCTGTTTGTTTTTCACGGTGCTAATTCTTTTTTTTTTTTCATTTTTTTCCTGAAATTTTAATTATCTGCAAAACACTTTCTGCAGGAGTTGTTTCGCTTTTGAGAAAGCTGCATAAACTCTGCTCTAGGCTGATATTTGAGCATGCTCGAGTCCCACATGGAGCGAGAGCGTACCAGGGAGAGATGGATTCCAGATGTTTGCAGCTGTCACGTGGTGACTGTTGATTTTATAAGGAATAGAGTTCCTTGAGTATCTGCTTTTGGCCGCGATCTCCACTTTTGTCTAAAGAGAAGCTGCACAGGAAGTTAGAAAGTACAAGACAAAGGAGTATTTTTAGCTAACTCAGCTGTGAAACTGCATAGAGGGGCAGGATCGGAGGAGCAGGACTGGGACATGCCAAGGGCACTCACCCAGCTTCCTGCTGGTTGGGGCAGAAAATAAATGGCCTTTTCTTTGCAATCTCTCCCAGCTTCCAGCAGCGAGCGTTGCACCATGAGTTGTACCTAGACCAGCCCTTGGACAAGTTACTCTCCATGAATTTGCTTCACCCTTTCCTGAAGATGATGGAGGAAAAGTTTAGACTAGATATAAAGAAGAAATTTTTTATGCAGAGGGAGGTGAGACCCTGTCCCAGGTTGCCCAGAGAGGTGGGAGGAGCCCCATCCCTGGCCCCATCCCAGCTCAGGTTGGCCCTTGGGGCTCTGAGCACCCTGCTCTGGTTGCAGATGTCCCTGCTCCCTGCAGGGGGTTGGACTGGGTGAGCTTGGAAGGTCCCTTCCCACCCAAACCACTCTGTGATTCTACGATTCTACGATTTTTCTGTGGAGCAGGCAGTAATTAGCAGTGAGAGGACATTTAAAACATGATTTAGCGATGTTTCTATAGACGCCTGCTGATTTTGCTGGAGTTAAAACCAGCCAGTCCCCACCCTCCATTATTTTTTCTAAGGTTAATAGCTCTGCAAGCACCTTGTGCTTAACCTGCATGGCCTTCCCTAAGCAATGCAGGACATTTTCTGGAGCTCCCAAGTGACCCATCATGGCACCATCGATCCTTGGGTAGCACTTACACTGCAGCCAGTGAAATGATTGCGTGCATCAGCAGAAGAGAAAAATAAACTTTCTCTCACTTGTCTGTGGGAAGAAGAGCCAGATCTGCTTTTTGGATTCATGCAGCTGCGTTGACTCTGATGGCTGTGAAATGTAGTAGCAGCATTTTATTGGAGAGGGACATGGGTCTGTGCACAGAGGTGTCATTTTAATGTAATTTCTTCAAAGGCAGAAATGTTTCTCGGCCACATCCTTCACTAAACCTCTGGTCAATGGCCTGTATGGGTAGGGAACGCAGCCCCTGAGCATCCCTGCCACTCCATCCCACCTGCCGCGTTGTGTGAACAACAGAAAACACAACCAGAGCTCATGAAATTGCAGTTGATTTACGATCTACATATGTATTTTTAAAATAGCCGTATGGGAACAGTGTTCTGCTGAGAAACAGCTTCGGAGCCAGGGCTGCAGGTGTGCGGGAGGAGATGCTAGAACAGAGCCAAGCCTCTTGCCTGCCCTGTGTTGCAGTCCCTGTGCAGAAAGTGATGCAAGCATCCTGGTGGGGTGAAGGCCCTAAGGCAGCGCTAGATCTTGCTGGGATCAGTGGTGATGTTGGTCTGCTCCTCTGAACGACAGGGAAGTGTCAGGCACTGCTTTCCCAGCATAGTGCTGCTGGAGCTGCTCACCCAGCACCTTGAGTCAAGGTAACACCTTCCATCGTGATGGTGGCACCTTCCATCATGGTGGCACCTTGCGTGGTGGTGGCACCTTCCATCATATTATCACCTTGCATGGTGGTAGCACCTTCCATCATGGTGGCACCTTGCATGGTGGCAGCACCTTCCATCATGGTAACACCTTGCGTGGTGGTGGCACAGCCTCCCCAAGCAATGTGGGCAAAGGCAGGGCCATGAATGCAAATGTTTACAAAGCAAGGTAAGGTTGGGAGAGCAACAAAAGTTGCTCTGAGGTTAGCTTCTCACATGTGGGTTTTACTTTAAAACGAATTTATTCAACCTGAAAATTATTTCTCTCTATATTGTGCCTGTGCTGGTCTTGAGGGAGTAAGTACATCTAGGAGGTGAAGGCAAGAGACAAAATAAAGTGTGCGTGTAAAAAATACATAAAACAATGAATAACGGAGAGGATGTCAACTTGATTTTCAGTGGCTGTTGTAATGTCTCTGTCCCGAGATGTTTGGGGAAGGGGAAGACAAAGTGAGAAACATGCTGTGGGGTATTTTTGCTGTCACCTTGTTAAAGGAATTGATTTATGACATGCATTTGACCTAGACGGGGCTGTTTGTATTCCACGTGTTTGGTAAAGCGTGGTATTTTAGATGTGGGGAGGGGATAAAACAGATCAGGAAAATCTCTGCTTTTTCCCCCTTTTTTCATGGGCTATAACGAGAGAGAATTAGGTGAACTGGGATGCAAAGTAATTAAAAAGGGCAGAAAAAGGAGTTTTCTTTAGAGTAAAATCTAGTAACCTGAGGACTAACATGCCATCTGATGTTGTGAAGATGCAGTGTCCAGCTGACGCCCATGGGAAAATCTCGAGTATTGGTGAGCAGCTGAAAATGGATCCCCCGCTCGGTGCTTCAGCACACATAGACCTTTACCCCTCCATATCTACGTGCGTATATCTATACTGCACGGGATGTCCAAGTGAGGACGTGATGCACCCACAGATCAGATGCTCCAGTGGCACTTTCTGGGTGAGTCTCGTTGGAATTGCCGCTGTATTATGGATTTCCATCGTTGGATCCCGCGGGAGCAGGTAAAAGCCACCAGCGTCTTTCCAACGCACCACGCTCAAGGGGAGGTATGTGTTTTAAACTGAATTAAGCAGCACAACGGGGCATGTTTCAGAGGCTGTGAAACCTACAACATCCATAACTGAAATGTATTTCACCTCTCTAGTCTCCTGTAGCATTATGGGATACTTTTATTTATGTTTTTTGCAGCTCCGAAGGGCGAGCTTTGTTAGCACTTTGTGGTGCTCGTGTCAATAGCGTCACGTCTATCTCAACAGCCACAGGAACCTGCAGCAACAAATGTCATACTAACATGTGATCTGTGTTTTGTCACTTTTGAGCACTACGACAAAATAACCAGGAGGAAACAAGACCCAAAAATGCAGCAAGTAAGTTAAAAACCCCGACAGAGTTAGCCTGTGCAGCCAGGGTCATATTTTGGGTGTATATTAGGAAAACCCAAACCCGAACCCTGCACATGGTGTTCAAGTTTTTTCCCCATGAGGATGGGAGCAGAGACAGCAGTTTTTGGCTGGTGGGACCTGCAATCCTTCATGTGGGAGGTCAGAGCCTGCCGTAATCACGCCTTGCCCTTGCCAAACAACCCACGGTGGGGCATGATGAGGAAAATGCGCGTCTGCTTGGGTTGCTTCCTGCACCATGCAGGCACTGGTGTGAAATGGTGTTACATAAGTCCCAGGGATTGTGGAGGTTGTAACGAGAAATTCTGGCATCAAACTGGAAAGGGTCAGTCGTCCATCCCATGCACCGAATCTGAACTTGCTCCACTGCAGCATGCAGCGGTTTTGTAAAAACAAATGAAAAGCGTGGCAAATGCCAGAGTGGGTTAACTGGGTTAACTGGTTTCCCTCTGGGTTAACTCTTTCAGATGGGGCAGCTGAAGATTGGTGCTGAAAAGGCTATAAGTGGGATTTTCTCTAGCCATTCCCTTCCTGCCAGCCTGACAAGCAGCCATTCCTCCCAGCAACTCCTCCAGCTCTTGCTCATGGCTCTGGCCAAGCCTGTCGCCGCCGCCCCCTCGCTGTCCCGCCAAGCCAGGGTGTTGTCAATAGCATCTCCTTTCCATATCCAGGGAAAAATAACTCCAGTGTCAGCAGGGGTTGTACGTGGCGGCAGTGGACAGTCACTCTCGGCCGCAGATGGTTCCCACCACGTTCAGCCAGGGTGTTGTACGGACACAGTCCTCAAGTTGGTATCACTAATAACCTCGTCAGTGACACCACGTTCAAGAAATTCTGTGTGTTTACTGAAAAAAAAATTATTGGTTGATGAGTAGAGTACAACAGGAGGTCAGAAGGGCGATGGCATATTAATAGTTTATAAGGTTAGAAAAAGCCGTAATGATCATCTAGCCTGAACTCCTGGCTAAAACACGCCTGGGGACTTTTCTGTTTGAACTAAAGCTTTAGGTTTAGAAAGAAGGAAATATCTCTTCAAATGAAAAGATTTCTCAACGGTTGTTTCAGCGCTTAATAACCTACACCGCTAAAAATGGGCTTTTAATTCAAACCTGAATTTTAATCTTGCAGGCACCGGGTTGCGTGTACTTTCATCTGCCTGACCAGGGAGCCCTCTATTATCACATTTAAATTCCAGAAGTAATTAGAGGCTGTGAGTGGATCCTCTCTTAACCTTCTTTTCGTCAAGGAAAACAAATTGAGTTCCTGGCGTCTTTCATTGTCGAGCAAGTTCCTCGTCCCCGCGGCTCTCCTCTGAAAAAACTCTAATTTAACGATTTTCATCATGGCCAGTGGATGTTGCTTCCCACCTACCGTACCCGGGGGGTCCTGGCTGTGGAAAAATATCAGTTCAGAGTCATTCTCATTGAAAACAAAGAAGTAGGAAGTTTCTCATTAAAAGATGGGTTTTGTGTCATACTGGCAAATTTTATTATACAACTGGCTGAAAATAGTGGCCTCAGCAAACACATGGATTGTTCGTGTGCCCGTGTGTGTCCTGATCACAGACCCTTTAACCACGGAGGGAGAGATGCCCACCACGTTCAGGGGAGTGCAGGAGAGCAGAGGCTTTCCAGGTTGAACCCCTGAGCCATGGCATGGGACAGATACTGCTGCTTGGGGGGTATTGACCTGAGGGATTAACCTGGAGTCGTCCACAGAAGGTCCTGAGAAATTTCCCCGTTCCTTGAATGGGAACCCTGTACTGTGTAGATATTCCTAATATCTGATCTAAATCTACCCCCATCCTGTCACGACGCTCCCTGATAAAAAGTCCACCCTGCCCATCTCCCTTACAGCCCCCTTGAAGCGCTGACAGGCTGCACTAAGGTCTCCCCGGAGCCTTCTCTGCTCCAGGCTGAACCCCCCCATCTCTCTCCCCTCTCCTCCCAGCAGAGGGGTTCCACCCTCGGGTCATTCCTGTGTCTCTCCCCTGGCCCCGCTGCAGCAGGTCCCTGTCTCTGCTGTGCTGAGGAGCCCTGAGCTGGACCCAGCCCTGCAGGGGGGTCTCACCAGGGTGCAGCAGAGGGGCAGGATCCCCTCCCTCGACCTGCTGCCCACACTGCTGGGGATGAGCCCAGCCCATGGGGGGCTTCTGGGCTGTGAGCGCACGTTGCTGGCTCATGTTCAGCTTTTCCCCTCCCCGGCACCCCCAAGTCCTCCTCCGCAGGGCTGCTCTCCACCCCTCATCCCCAGCCTGTGCTGATACGGGGGGTTGCTTCAACCCAGGTGCAGGATCTCACACTTGGCCTTGTTCAACCCCATGTGTGCCCACCTCTCAGGAAGGTCACAGCAGGCGTATATGAAGGAAACATAGGACTGTATTGCAAAACCTACCGTATGGATTAAATTGATGGATGCAGCTTTGTCAAAAGCCCAGAAGGCTGCTGCACTCAGTGCTGCACTGCTCTGGTGTCCCTAGGCATGGTGTCAGGTCTTCAAACCATCGCTTGTGCAGGGTGCTGGGGAACGGCAGCGTCCCAGGAGCTGTCGCCTGCGCAGCCATGGGGTCAGCTCCTGCATCGCTCACAGCCCTGCATGGCTCCTCCAGTCGGGGGCTTGTTACTGCCAGGAAAAGACGTCCCACCTTCCAGGTCACCCATGTTTGCACTGCTCAGGGATTGATTTATAAATTAGTTGAGGGGAAATATTCCTCTCTAATGTGATATGCTGGAGGAAACACAACATCAGCCAGCCCCCGGCTCATGCATCGTTGTCATAGAGACCCCGTAATCGCAGCTCTCTTGAGGAGCTATAAGGATGTGGGTATACAACGCACACGGCGGGTCGCACCGGCACGTCGAGGTACTCGGGTTCACACAGGAGGAAAGCTGGAAGTAGGGACCCCGCTTGCCGTTTAAAATGCAGATGGTGTAATTAAGACCAGAAGTGACTGAAAGTAAGGGAAAGGGGAGGCATTAAAATGAAAATCTCTCCAATTTGCTTTGATATGACGATACAAGCTGAATTTTGATGGCAGTTCTTGTATCCCAGCGGTGATCGCCACCGACACAGAAACACTGGGGGGTTGAAGCCTTTGGTACGGCTTTGGTTGCGTGCTGGGACTGTGAGGATTCAGGCCAAGTGGAGACTGTTTATGCAGGAAATAGAGACGTTTAAACAGGAAAATTAATGAGAATGTCTGAGAGGGTAAATTTTACAGCCTGCAGACCTGCTTGGGGAGGTGCTCCTCTGCCATTTGGGGTGTCACGGGGCTGCGTGGGTGTCCGTGGGAAGGGCACAGCCACTCTCACTCCTTTTGCAGAAGCACAGCGGGTTTAGCCCTGATGTACTCGGGCACAGCCACCTCGTATCTTAGTTGCTGTATATTAGGCAACCTGTTCTGATATCCTGAGGTTTTCGGGAATGGCAGCTGCTGGTGCTAGGTTTTGCAAGAAGAGTCTCTCCCCCAAGTAAAGACACGTGTTTTACAGCATCTGCTGGCCAAGGGGAGCGTAAATGGAAAATAATGAAATATGGGATCCTGTGTTTTCAACTATCCTCAGTGCTAAAAGCTCCATCCGAGGAAAAGGGCTTTGGAGAGTTATGCAATGTAAAATAATAGAAGGAAAGAAAGAAAAAAGGCAATCTCTGCCCTCAGGCGCAGAGCTAGAGATGGTGGCAGAACCCACCGGGAATGGTTGCATGTTTTGAGGGCGTTTGTCTATGATGATAATTTGGTTATCCCAAGCACTCAGCAGGAAAGGGGAGGTTCTCCAGGGACTCCGCATGTAAATGCCAAAAAGACAGAAAAGGTGAAGCCTGGAGCTAATTCACGGGCCATTCCTGCCTCCTTGTAAACAGAGTGGAAACACCTTGGCAAAGGAATATGACTTTGGGGAAAAGCAAAGAGAGAAGGAGCAAAGCGAGAGGAGCCCCCGACCTCGTGTCCCTCCATGGCAGCTCGGGTATTAATTTATCCTCCTGCATTATGACTCTGGGGGTTTTTCTGCTCCAGACTAGGGACCCCCTAGTTACTGCAGGGCTCTGGGGAACCCCGAAACCAGAGCCACAGAGAAGCCACCATCACTCAGCGAGGAGAAGCCACAGGGTTGCATTAGAGCAAACAAGAAGAACATCAGGTCTGTGGTGCTGGATCTAAAAATAGAGAAAAATCAAAACATAAGATACAGCCAGAAATGAGAAGGAGAAAAATTGGCATTAAAAAAGAGAAAGCAGAAAAAGTGTGAAGAAAAAGGGCTTTGTATTTCCAGTAGTACAAAAATTACATTTATTCACATTCCAGTGTAAATGATACAGATATTTATCAAGTGATTTATTGAAGTATCTGTCTCTCAGCAAATAAAGTACCTGCAGGAAGGAGGTTTGATTGCGTGAGCTTGCAGCGAAGGCAGCGCTTCAAAATCCGCGACGGAGAACGTCTCAGAGAGCTGCTTAAGGCTGCTCATGAGCTGCAAGGCGCAACATTATTTATACAGTACATATTGGTACAGTGTGTTAGAGCAGAGTTTATAGCAATTTATTAGGGGGGAAAAGTGATCTCTATTAATAATTGATTCATTCTAAATAATGCATTCAGAAATGCTCCTTTGATTTCAAGCCCATGCTGTTAATGTGTGCTAAATTCCCGTGTATTTGGCCGCGGTAAATCCAGGGGAGTCTCGCATATTTGCATCCCCCCACAGACTTCTGCTGGCGAACCACCGAGGGCAGGCGGAAACCTCGCCGAAAACGATGGTTTGGACGGGCTGGCCAAGGGAAATGGGGGTTACGCTGCGGAGGGGTGCGGTGAGACCTGCAAAAAAAAGCCAGTTCCTGTTTTACGCCGTTAAGAACAGACGCATTTTGCAGCAGAAAAGGTTCTCTGGAATCGCCGCCTGGAAAATTACCTGATTTCTGTGTTTACAGACTTAGGGAGATCCGTCGTAGCTGAATCCCAAGCACCTCTCACTTCTCCCTTTTACTAGCATATATGTTCCACGTTTATAGTATCGGGAGAAGGCAGAAATGAATGAGACAACGTGAGAAAGCGCGTTACGCTTTTCCAGATGCTTCCTGAAAGCAGCTTTCTCATAAAAACTGATACTTTAAACATTACAGATCTCTGGATATGTCAGTAAACATTGACAGAAATTTGTCAGCAGAGATTATGAGTCAGCTCTGGCCTCGCGTTTACAAAGCCACTTCTCATTCACTTATTACCAAAAAACAATCCCTGTTAGTCCATAAAGCGCAGGCTCGGCGCAAGCTGCAAGAGCAGATGGAGTAATTTAATGCCTTTAAACTGTTGGACTGGTGACAGGTAGGACGCGGCGTCGGAGCAGAAACCTCCATCTGCTGCACACATACCTTCGTGCTGAAGCACAGGCATGAAATTCGGGGCTGCAGAACATTCCGGGGGCCCGAGTGTATTAAAAAGTGTATTAAAAGAGCAAAGGCGGCGGCTCGCGGTCCACGGGAATCAAGAGAAAACTGCGTCAAGGCGCAGGACCGGGTCACAATTAGTAATAAAAGGGCTATTTTGTGACTTGAGGTCTCTTCTGTGTCCTGGAGTCACGGAATAAAATAAACCTGGGTGTTAAAAGGAAGCAGAAGCGTCTTTTCTGGTTTTGCCTAGTTTTGCTGAAAGGCTGGTGGAATCTAAGACATCCGCGCTGCTGGCTGGAGTGACTAAGAAAGCGTGATGCGGAGTTTTTATGTGTCATGTTCACCCAGTGCTGGTAAGAGACTGTCAGTCCCTCACACGGCAGTTTTAAACCATTTGACTAAGCCCCTTTCTTTTCCCAGCGTTCAGTCTCCCGTGATGCTGTAACTTGCCAGTCTCCCAGAGCTGACAAGGCTTTAATTTCCAATTTAAAAACCAAGAGATAACATTTATACTTAGAAAACATGCTTTGCCTCTAAGTCTGTAAGACTGTGTAGTACAAAAATGAGAAAGCAACAGGGGTACAAGCGACTGTTCCCATTTCTAAGACGTTTCCCTATGAAACACGGGAGCGTTTCTCCCCACACAGGTTCAGCTGATGAATTTGCCGTCTGCACCCTCCCATATCTTACAAATGCTGGCTTGAAATGGAGGTGCCTTTGGCCCCGGAGAGGGGAAGCATAGATGGGCGTTGCAATAACACATCTTTCCTCCCTGGGGCTGCTGAGCCCCCGATCTCTCAGACCCACGCTAACCCCAGGCTGAAATCTCAGCTACTGCAAGAAAACGCAGTTTAGGTGGTTACTGGCAGGGGAACCCTTTGAAAATTCGTTACTGCACGAAAATACATGTATATATATTTCCATTCCAGCTAATATTGTTTTCTTATCAGGAAGAAAAGATACGTAGCAGACATGATTGCCATTTAACTTCCATCTCCTTTATTAATTTATAACGGCTAATTTGGGATGCACAAGCACTTATTGCCAAAACCCAGAAGCGGACAATTCCCTCGTAGGCACTAAATCTCTGCCTCTGGGATAACTGAGGTACTGGGAGCATTTATCAAGCCTTTACTAAATTTACGGTCCCTCCCTGAGGTCTCTCCTCCTGGATTTGTGTCTCTGGGTGATGGAGAAATTTGACCTCCTGGTCCAGGTTTTCCCAGGGCTGAGCAGCACCATGGGGGTGTGGGGGCTCTGGTTCAGCCCCTCATTTCTGCCTTGGGGAGCCAGGGGGTACTGCTTCATCCACCCTCCCCAACTGCATTCCATCTCCTTTGACCCTCGGTGCGATGCCCTGTGCCAGCGAGCTCCAGGGGTAGATGCTGCGGCCGAGAGGACGGATGTGCAGGGGGACAGGACAGGGGCTGGCATCCCAAACCAGGATCCAGGAGGAATTTTGCTCGCCCTCAGCATGGAGAAGCCCTGACCGGACCCCACAATGCTTGGCCATCCCTCCCCATCCCAAACTTTCGAAGCCAGCAGTTCCAAACCACAACGAGCTCCATTTGAGGTCTTCCTCATGGATTAAAATAGCTCCAAGAAGCAAATAAAGGAAATCTGATCTTAAAGCCCAGGACCTGACGGTGTAATT
This sequence comes from Bucorvus abyssinicus, assembly GCA_009769605.1. Taxonomy (NCBI): domain Eukaryota; kingdom Metazoa; phylum Chordata; class Aves; order Bucerotiformes; family Bucorvidae; genus Bucorvus; species Bucorvus abyssinicus. The sequence goes on from CM020029.1 coordinate 2,087,958, forward strand.
TCCATTGGAAATCAGCTCTTGGGGGCAGCCGGCTGGCAAAGCCGCCTCTCCAGGGACGTGCTGGGCTGTTTGTTCCTGTAATGTTCTTGCTATTGATTTAAGGAGAAACAAGAGTTGGTTAATTATCTGTGGCTGCGCTTAGCTTTGTTTTGCCTCTGCTAATGGCTGGGGCTGTTGTGACTGTACATTTTAATGGCTTTCAGATGCCAGAGGTCCTATTATAGGTCTATGCCCCATACAGAGACCACCAGCAGAAAACAAACTTGTTGCTGCTTTGAGGTTGCAAATAGCAAAGAAAACGATGCTGCCTCCTCCACCCGAGCCCCCAATGTGCATATTTTTGCAAAGAACTGCTGAATTGTTTTTATGTCAAACGAGCTTTTCTCCTGACACAGTTACGGACGTTGAAGGACTGAACTCATCCCTGTGCAGGTACCTCTATAAATAATTAGACATATAATATTTCCACAGCTGTTCACTGCCAGATGGCTCTGCTTTTTCAGGCTTAAAGGAACTTCCTTCCTTTGCAGGGGGAAAAGCCAACTCTGTCAAGTCCTATAAACTCATCCTTTCAGGAGCAGACACGTCCCGGAGACCTGGCTTTGAACCTGGAGAAGAAGAAACTTCTCAGGGATGGGGCAGCCACTGAGTGAGCCCCGAGCAGGGTCAGGCGAGTGCGTGGGAAGGTCCCCGGTCCCTTTGCAGGTGACGGTGGTGATAGCTGGCTGCAGAAACCAGAACTACCCTGCAGATCAGGACCTGGCCTGTCATTAGGGTTTTAAATGAAATTTCTAAAGAAAACAAGACAGGAAAAATAACATTAATACCAAAAGCGTGGTAATAGTGGCAATAATTTGCACAGAGCATAGGTCTTGTGTTGGGAGGGCAAACACTTTGAGGGGAGGTTTTCTACAGGCTGTCCCGGTCTGTTTGTGCTTCCCATTGATGGCTGGAGAGTAAATAAATAACTTACATTTCCAAACGGATCTGCTCTGCGTTCTGAGCTGCTCTCACAGCACATTGAAGCTGTTGAAACCAAAAGTCAAAATAAGCCTCCGCATCCTGCCTTGGTCACGTACTACAGCAATATCCCACGCGCAGCTCTGGAGGCGGCAGGTGCCCACCCTGACCATGGCCGGATCCTGTGTGCCATGACAGCCCTGGGCATGCCAGACACGACGCTCAGCCTCTCTCCTAACAAATTGCCCTCCAGCTCCTTCTGCTGCAAATAAATGTCAGCTTTTTTAATGACAATCACCTCTGCCACGGCCAGGAGTGTATAGGCAGGGCAGAATTACTGTCATCTTGGCTTTTTCAACCCCAGCTCATGCTCATAATAATTGTTGGCTCCCCAGCACAGGCGCCTGTTCCCTTTTTACAGCTTTGGATGCACCTTTTCCTATATTATATCCCTGGAGCTTTGCAAGAGATTTCAAAACGCAGGCTGGATTTTATGTGCCGTTGCACATTCCCGAGCCGTGTCTGGGAAACGGCGTGAGCGGATGATCAAGAGCGTGTTGTCAGAGCTGACATCGAGCAGACGAAGGGGAAAGCCTAGCGCAATGTGCTCTAATTGCCAAGTTCTTTCCACGCAGGTTTTCACGGTGCTGTTTGTCCTCCTGCTTGCCAGAGCCTCAGTGTCCCCTGAGGAGATGCAGTGGGGGCTCCTCAGCGAGGGCTGGGGCACCCCTGGGACTGCCCCAGGGTACTGGCGTGTCTCAGCCAGAAAAGGGGGTGCAAGTGTGGGGTCCTGGTGTCAGCCCACACCCTTCGGGGAGGAACCTTCACCCAGCGTGCGGGAAAACCTGCCGTGCCTTGCTTTGCTGATTGCTGCCTTGGCTCTAAACCAGTGCCTCAGCTTTGGGCTGGGCAGAATGTACTTCTCAGTGTTTTGCTCATCACGCCAGTTCCTGGGGGCTGCCTGACTTCATTGCTCCTGCTCCCCGCCAAGCTTTGGGAGCAGCGCTCGCCTGCCTGTGGCTGCAAAGCAGCCCGTTTCCCTCACCGCCCCGAATGCAGCTTAAAATTCTGCTAGAAAAAGGTGGTTTTTTAAGCCAGAAGAGAATTGCAGCCCTGCCTGCCGGTACCTGCCTGCCTCACCATCCCCATCCCATCGACCTGCACCACGCTGCTTTCCAGCACATCGGTTTCAATTACCCGATCTGGAAAGCTGTGACCGTCGCTTCGTTTTCAAGGCATTCCTTTTCCAACCCGATCCTCCCTGTTCCTGCCGCGTAATTGGGTGTAATCCCTGCGTAACCTACTTCCCGCTGCCGAACTGAAGCTGCCACATGCAGCTGCAGGTCCAAGCGCTGCATTTTTTTCACGTTGGTTTGCGTTGGTGCTGTTCAACAGCTAGGGTCTCTTTGCTGAACGTGTGGACTATTTGCCAGAACTTTCCTCTTGAGTTTCAGCCTCAATTTATCGCTCATCCCATACTGAAGCTCAGCGGGAGAAGAAAGGGCTGAGAGCCTTTTTTTTGTAGCTGTGCAAGAGCGAATTAGGTTTATGCCTTGTGGTGGTGCCATCTCGTTTACGGGTCAAAAGACGGGAGCCTTTATCTGCTGACCCAACCTGACCCAGCTGGCATGGCGATGTGCAACACACATAGATGCGATAAATCATTTATTCTTTTCTCTTTAGAAAATCTCCCAGGACACACCTTTGAAAACCTCTTTGTGGTTGCACAGGGACGCTGGGGAATAACACAAAAATAGTATTTTTAAAATAAACCCAGACCATTTATATCACTTTTATCCTCAGTTCCATGTATCCCCCTTGTTTTGCACCAAATTCATGCTGGGGAAACAATAAAAATCTATAGCCGAGAATAAAATTCAATGATCTTCCAAGATCCAGCCCAGTTGTGCCATCTGGTTTCTGAACCTGTGGGCGGGGGAGCTTTGAAAGGGGGCTCCAAAAATCCCTGCAAAGGGTTCTGGGCATGCGCCTGCCCACTGCGCTGCTGCTTTGCCCTGCCAATACCCACCAGCCCTGCAGCTCTTCCCTGCTCCAGCCTGACATGAACCCAGTATTCAGTTTCATCCCTCTTGCTGGAGACCATGCTCCCGGTTGTCAGAGCCGCTGGTGGTGGTGGCGTGCTGGGGACAGGGGCTGACCGAGGTGATGGGAGATGGAGACCCTCCGAACACTTGGACAAGTCTCCTTTCCATGGACTGCCTCATTTGAGGCCCCAACATCTGTCCGCCTCCGACTAATGACGTCTTCAGACTCACTAAATTTTGCTTTGAGGTTCTGGTGGCTCTGGGAAGTTTAATCCTTGCTGGGCACTGCAGCGCAGCAGCATTGCGGGTTTTGGTAGAGCATCCCACCCAGCCGTGTCACAGATGGCACCGATGTCCCAGCCATGAGGTGCTGCTAACGTCTCCAGTTTTAGCTCTGCTGCTAGACGTGATTATCAGGCAGGAGTCTGCCTAACATCTCCCGAGGCTGGTCTGCCAGCAGCTGGAGGTTCACACTGCTGTGCCATGGACAAGAACAAGGAGCGAAGCCCCAGAGCATCCCCCAGGACTCACCCAAGCCCAACCCGTTAGTTGGTTTTAGTCCTTCAAATGCTATTTGGGGATTTCAGGTGAAGCCAAAGCCATGCAGGATTTTGCACTAGTAAGAGCTCAGGAAGGTGAAGAGGCCACACAGGCTCAAATAAACCTCTTCCCGCTCCTGCCAGCTGATGCTCTGGCCCAAGGTTGCAGGTTTCCATGCTCTCCCAGTCCAAGCAGTGCCGGGAGCAGGCTGCGATCAATGGCGTGCCAGAGCGAGGAGGGGTGAGTGCTGGAAATGAGTGCTTTATTGTTTCAGGGCTTTAAGAGGTCAGCGCAGAGAAGAGGCTGGAGCCGGTTCCCTGGCAATTGCTCGTCTCCATCCCCTCTCTCATTAGATTTTCTCTGTGTGGATCATTAAGCAGGAGGGAAGAAAAGGGCAAAATGGGGCTCAGCTGGAGTCAATGGTTACGCTGCTGGTGGCAGATGCGGTTGTGGCTTGTCCTGTTTTAATGTCACCTGTGCCATGCTGGCTCTGTCCCCTGAAACGTCATCCTAGGGCGGGTGGTCAGCACCCAGCAGGGTACCAGCTCCCGTGCACACTGTGCACAGAAAACCAGAGATACCAGTAACACCGGTGCTAGGGGTGTGTGACGAGGTCTTTTCTCACTTTAATTAGTAATATAAAATAATCACGTGAAAGCGCTGCCCTTGGTTTAGTCTCCAGCAAATCATGCAGTGAGTTGCCGGTAAATCACAGCCGGGCATTGCTGAGGCCAGGTGAAATGAATCCCAGCTCTCGACGTTTGTTTTGACACACCATCTCGTCGCGCGGCCGAGCGGCGCAGCCCTGCCTTTCGCTCCTTGCAAGGCGCACCGGGGGCTGCACGGCTGACATCGCCGCTGAGGTCATCACACAAGCATGCGAGCTGCCTGTTTGTAAATGAATAGCACATGCACTCCATCTCTAGGCTCTTGGGCATAAATTCAGAAAAATAGAGATATAAAATGTGGGTGATTTACTGGACCTTTCCTAGGCTGAAATGATTAATTGTCCGGTGTACGGGTTCCATTTTTTTAATGCCAAAACCGATATAAAAAAATTAAAGGGAGCATAGAGGAAATGGTTATCTCAGATGGTTTCATCATATTGCTAAGTAGAAAAAAATGATATTGTGAAGGACCAATTTTAAACACGAAGATTCTGATTCATTTCTGTGCAGCGGTGAACGGAAGTGTGAGCGGTGCCCGTCTGATGTGGACAAGCTCCGTGTTAAATGTTTGAGAGATGCGATTCACCGATGTGAGCCAGTCAACTCATGTTAAAATTCTCTCTCTAACCAGTCAGAAATGGTTTGAGGCCATGGTGAAAAAAAAAAAACCAGCTCTAAACCCATAGCGGAGTGACAGCATCTGGCACAGCATCGGTGACCGGTAAGTCAGGAAAGTCATCCCGGGCATTTCAATGACAGCCAAAAGACCAAGGGCAAGGGACGTGCCTTTGGGGTATTTATTTGGGTGGCAAAACAACGGTCACAGCAGAAACAAAGTCCTTGCAAACAACCTGAGCTGAGGACGTGCTGGTGGGAGATGGGTGCTGCTTCGTTGATGCTGCCCAGGGCTCCTGAGGTGCCAGCTGCCTGGCTGGTGCGACACCCACTATCCCATGAAGATAATTTAACCCCGAACCTCTCTGCATCGCCAGCTTTCTTATGTTGCCATGATATATTCCTTGCCATGTCCTACACATCTTCCCACCATGGTGGGCTGCTGTGGGACGTGGCGTGGGGCAGTGCACGAAGCATGGGGAGCAGCAGCCTGGGTCTGCCTTGTCCCAGCACTGCAGGGAGCCCCGACCCTCCTTGGGACGTTGCTGAGCTGGTTTCACCTCTAGAGCACGGTGATTACTGTCACATATAATATATGTATTGCAATAGGCAGGATATTAAATATAAATGCTTACATAGCCAGGTCAGGTTGATATTCCACTTAATCCAACAGAAAAAAGTATTGATTTCCAAGACAAAGGGGGGAAAAAACCTAGATTGCTAAAAATGAGCTGTGAGGGGGTTTTGTCCTTTGCCTTCCCCTGAAATTAGCCTTGGGTTTGAAATGAGTTTTGGGGTCACTGTGCAGCACCTCAGTATTCAAGGGGAAACCGCAACCAAAGGGTCACTTAAAGTATTTTAAAAGTAAATAGATTTCACTCGAGCACTGAAGCATTAAGGCTCTTGATTTTTTTTGTGCTACAGCTGATGATGGGCTTGTTCTTTCTCGGTGATACATCCCTACCCTGGAGCTATCAAACCTTGCCTTTGCCGCCAGAAGTACCTCCTTAATGATCTAAAAAATAGCTGTGAAAACACCTTCTTTAAACTTGTGCCATGTTTTCTCACTCATTTCCTTGGGTGAATTTGAATTAGCAACAGGAGGTCTATGGAATGATGCCAAAGACCAGTAAGCCCACTCCAGGAGCAGCTGGGTTTGCTGGGATGCCGTCGTGGGCAGGCGCTGCTGGCTGCTGTGCCCGTTTGGAGTTGCAGCTGGGCGTAGGAGATGCACAGGACCCCGCAGTGGAAAGGAGCCCTGGGTCACCCCATCTGTTTCGTCCCTCATACGGATATGTTTTTGCAGCATCAGTGGCCAGATCCTGGCTCCGCGGCCAGGCAAGGTTGGGCTCCCCAGGAAAAGCAGTGAAGAGTTAATTTTCTAAACTTGGAACATTATCTGTCATGTGCGACTGCTCTGTAATTATGACTTTTTCTGTTTCTTAGACAAAGGTTATTACAAGAACCTTTTAATCTAAAAGGCCAATTATATTAAAACAGTGACTTCCATACTTAGATCCCCCTTTCTACGCATGCTATTGTGTTTGCTATAAATTCAGCAAATTATATGGAAGGTTTGCTTAGTGGAAGCTTAAAAATATGATTACTACTTGCATCGCTGTAAGCATGAACAGTCCTGAGAAACATATCTATGTTGTTTATTGCAGCTGGGAGCTCCAGCTGGGCTCAGCTTTAGGGAAATAGCAGGGGCTCAGCACCTCTGGTGTGCACCTCTGCATGTTGGAGGGGCTGCTGGCTCCAGGCTTGGAAGATGCTGGGAAGCAGTGAGCTCAAGCAGCAGGTAAAGCACCCATCCAGGCTCCTCAGTGCCCTACGTTTTGCAGATCGTTTCAACAAGGCATGAAACCCAAAGCAATTACAAACCCCATAATAGGTCTACGCTGAAAACTTACCTATGTTTTAAATCATGTTTATACTGTCTGCAAGGGGAAACATTTTCTTCCCAATAAAATAATGTTGTTTTCCCTGACACATGATCTACAATGAGAAATAATTAGCTTGAAGGACACATAATGGAGAAAAGGGTAGAGTTTCAAGGCATCTCCTGCGTCCGTGGTGGTAATTGATTCTAAGCGCTGCTCTGGATGATGAGCTCGTTAGGAAGCGAGCGGCGCACATACAGTTCCCTGGGTACCGGCTGCAGAGAGAGGGATGGTAGTTTTACAGGAAATTCAGGAAAACATACTCCTGTGGTCATACGAGCGCTATCAGCTTCAAATTACTCAATTTTTTTAAACCGTAAGATGTCATTTTATCAATACTGCTGAAACAGTTGTAAAAGGGCTGGAGGTGGGAGGAAATGGGAAGTGGAGTCCCTTCGCTCAGCACACTGTCCCAAGGCTGCCCTGGCTGGTTCACAGACACCGGGAATGGTGACAGGATGATGTCTTCGCTGGCAGCATCCAGATGGGTTGGTTCAGTGTCAGCAGGAGTTAAAACTCAGGGATGAAGCTGAAAAAAACACGCATGAGGCAGGTGAATTTTTGCTCCTGCAAACAAACTGCCGCATCATGTCGATGGCTTTTCCAATCTCCTCATTCCTGTGGCTCACACTCCTGGGATGCCGCCCAGCCAAATTCATTTTCAGACTCTGGGCACTGGAAAACCTCTGAGTAATAAGAAGGAAGCTATGAATTTCTTGGGAGGACTCCAACGAAAAGCTGGAGCTGGCTGGGTTTGAGCGTTGGCAAGCCCAGAATCACTGCGATTGCTCTGTGCTCAGCCAGGAGAGCTGCAAGAAACCCAGAGTCAACTTCCCTCCTACCGAGGAGAAATGTCCAAGCCTGCCTGTAGGCTGCGATGGGGAATGGTGTGAGGCTGAGCCCTCTGCTCTCCGGTGCCCCTGGAGTAATAGACAACAAATCAGTTCTGCCAGTGTTAAGCCCTAGAAATGACCCCATGGATACCTATAACCCCCCGTGGCCACAGGTTGAGGTGAGAACTTGAGGGTCATTGATTGCTTCTGTGATTTATAACTGGCTGGAGTCACAGAGCAACGTCAGGTGGGGTGATGCTGTGGGGGAGCTTGGCCCTGGCAAAAAAAGATGCTTGCAAGGTGGTCTTCTTTATCAGCCGTGGATGTCACCATTGGTGTGGGTGTTTATATACCACCCCCAATTAATGACACCCTTCTAAAGAGCGTGAATAAAATACTACTGCAGAAATGATATTTGTATATTGTTGTTAAAAATGTATTTTTTTGGAGAAGGTCCCACCAAGTCTCAGTGACTCCCTGCTGGGTTTAGGCAGCATGACGAGAGGTAGCTTTGTCTCCCCTTCTCCGTGTCAGCGATAACTTAGAGCAACCCAGAGGCTGCTCTAAGATGTGCCTTGTTTCCAGGGACCCGGTGCAGGGTGCCTGCTGCCCCTGGGGCCACACCATCCCGTTCCCCGTGGGAGGCAGCTGGACCCTGCAAAATGCTCTGGGGACACTGAGAGTGGAACCCGTGGGGTTCACTGGGAAGCTCAGGCGATGAAGATGACGAGGCTTAGCCTATGTTATTAGCATCATGCTCGTTATTATGGTCAAAAAGGAAACTGCAACGTGTGGACTCAGGAGCTCTGGGTGAGCTGACAGATTATTTTAATTCAGAATCACTAGTTTAGGGCCTGGAGCCCCGATACTGCCTTTCTTCCGCTGCCTCTACTGAATCAATGGTGTCCTGAGGTTAAAAGGTTCGCTGCCTAAATCTTTTATTTATGCATTTATTTAACCTTGGCCGCCCCCCCCCCCCCCCCCCCGCCCCCCCGGTAGGTGTTTTAAGATGAAAATATTCCTTATTCTCAAAAGTTATGATAAATATTGATGCAGTATTTCAAACAGTAGCTGCACAGGCAGGTCTCTGCGAGGACCGGAGAGCAGCCAGCTCTGGCCTTCAAGACTTCAATGAACATGGTACGACGGGTGAAGATGAACGCTGATGCTAATGATCTTGCAGAGACCCCCAGCATCCCCAAGATGTCCCAAAGAGCATCCAGCGAGCATCCCCAGCAGGCAGCGAGGACGGGCTCCACGGAACGTCTGTTTGACTTTATGCCTTCCCCGTGAATTGGTTTTACAGGATCAAGTGGCGAAGTGGTAGACAAGAAGATATCCTAATTTCAATAGCGAGTGGCCCAAGGCTTTTGTTTCTAATAAATGGACAAGCTCCTTTAAGCCTGGTAATTAATCTGATGGATCTGTTCAATTTTATCAGCCCCTTCTGTGACATTATTCTTTAATCCGCGCAGCTCCAGCTTTCATTAAAAACGAACCCAGTGACAACGAGGTAAAGCTGCTCAAAATGCTGCTGCTAATCTCTGCTGCTCGGGCTTTTCCCTGTAATTGCTTTTCCACGGTGTTTCTGTACGAGCCGTTCAGCGCAGCATCTCTGGCGGTGTCGTAGCTCCTGGATACCTTAATCAGGGGCTTTACAACTTCATACCAATACGGTGTCAGGAGAGAAGGGCTTGTTGATTGTCAGGATTTGTGAGAAGCAGCTGTCTTTTTTTCCAGCTTTTGTTGCTAAATTGAATTACGGCCTTGAGGAGAGGGGTGTGACATCTTTTACTGCTTTCTAGAAAGGACAGTCAGGTAGGATTTCTTTAATGCTTGGGCCCTTACTCTCTCGTCACGGGTTGGCACCTCGCTGGAGGTGAGCTGGAGAAGGATCGTACCTCTTCCCAAAGGGACAGCCAGATCCAATGCATGCGGTGCCGTATGGCTGCCAGCTCTGCCCGTGCAAGGCTTGGATCATGTTGAACCAGAGCCAGCAAAGCAATGACCCCCAAACTGAGCTTTTCGCTGCAGAGGGTGCCAATCCCAGGGAAATAAACTGGGCAGAGCTGCTGGGGGATGTCTAGGTGCTGCCTTGGCTTCAGTAATGCCATTAATCTGCTGGGCTGGACCTGGACATCTTCTGCAGCTGCTGCCAGCAGCACGTAGCCCAACGCACATGTGGTAAATTAGGTAGAATTTAATTTTTGTGTGTGACCTCAGCTCCTTTCCTGGTAGATGTCCAAGATGAGCAAATCCTCCCAAACACAGAAGCCAGGTTTATTCTAGGAGCCAGCTTTATCTAAAACCTTGACGTGGCATTTCCTCCTGCTCACAGGTTGGAGGGACTTCTCTCCTGCTTTCTGAAACACCTGAAACTGGAGATCACTGCTAGGGTCCTGGCAGTCCCAGTTTGTATGTTCACTGCACCCATCGCATCAGTTCACGCAAGTGAGCAGGAGTTAGAGAGAAGTGCCGGCGTGGTCAGACACTGCCATACAGGTTGGTGAGCACTCTGGGAATATAGGAACCGAGAACATAGGCTCTCTTTTACCAAACCAGCCAGGCTGGAGGTAACGCAACATGAGTTCATAGGCAGCCATCAAAGCAGAAGAGGACAGACTATGATCCATAATCTGAAATTGCTTCTTCAGCAGGATTTACTGGCATTTTTTATGAAGGAAGCTGTAAAGACTTTAAAAGGCGATGGTTAAGTTATTCATGCTGCTTGCCAGCAGCCTGGGAGAGCACGGGTTTTGTGGTTCTTCCTCATCACCCGGGCTCCAGCCAGGGTCACAGGCTGAAGGAAGGCAAAGTCCTTCACCGAAAACTTTCAAACCTAATAGCTTAAGTGCTTTCTGTTGTGCCTTTTGCCCTTTTGGGGATGGGATGGCTGCGGAGCCATGGGGAGGAGAGGGGTGGAAGGGCTGAGTCCAGGGTGGCTGTCCTCGAGTGTCCTACCGATGCTTACAGCTTGGGACCATTCCTGCAAGGTGCACGAGTTGCAGACTGAAGTAAATTAAGCTCCCAGGTAAATTAAATTAAGGCCACCTTAATTCTGCAAAAGGCTGTCTACACAAGGATTTAATGAGGTTTAACTAATCCACTTTAGAAATTAATTCAGATGAAGTTCTCCAAGCATGCCCAGGTAGGCAAGCTCCAAGGAAGAAAGGGGAATGGCTTATTTAAGGTGAGAGGGTTCAGTGGCCAGTATGACGCAGAGCAGGAGCTACCTGCAAGCATGGGGGGACCTCAACCTGCCCAGAGGTCAAAGCCAAAACCTGCCTGGAGCAGCACAGCAGGTTTTCCTGGGATGAATTCTCACTGAGCAACTGCATTTAGGGGAGGAAAAGGAGAGAAATCTTTCACAAAGCCAGACCCCAGGTCACCCCAGGAGGGGATGGTTGTACCGGGGACAGCCCCGCGCTCTGAGGGCGAAGGTACCTTTTTCCTTTTTTTTTTCCCCCCTTTTTTTTTTTTTAATGCTGGACAGGAAATATCTTGATGCAATATTTAAATGGAGGCCTGGGGGACTTGGCATGATTGAAGACAGGATCTTCATTTTGACAGCTTAATGCATTTTACATTACGATGCCGCTGCATCCTTCTGTTTGTGCAGAGCGATCCGGCGATCTCCTTTTCCAAGTCCTTGCATGACATTCAAATACTGTCCCTTTGCCCTCCTGACCCAAGCTCTAAATGTAATCTGATGATAAAGAGGAGAAGAAACCAAGCAAAGCCAAATTTCACTGATATCTACTTCTGTGACATATGGCTACTGGATTTCACTGTGAAAAGTGCTTTTGGCTGAAGTGGATTATACCTAAACCAGTGCCCTCGATCCTGGCAGTGAAACACCATCTGAAATAGCTTAGTCTTGAGGCATTAAAAAGAAAAAAAGGAGATGGGGACAATCACAAGGAGAAGCAAAAACCACCCGGAAAGAGAAGGGGAAGAAAATCTTCCTGATAACTGGGGAGGGGACACACCTTGGGGATGCTGCAGACAGTGTCATGGTGGGCACATGGGGATGCTGGTGGGTGAAAAGCTGGACATGAGCCGGCAACGTGTGCTCGCAGCCACAGGAATGATGTGAGGGCTGGAACCCTGCTGCTGGGAGGAGAGGGGAGAGAGCTGGGGGGGTTCAGCCTGGAGCGGAGAAGGCTGCGGGGAGACCTTAGTGCAGCCTGTCAGTGCTTCAAGGGGGCTGTCAGAAAGCTGGGGAGGGGCTGTTCATCAGGGGCTGTTGGGACAGGACAAGGGGTGACGGGTTCAACTGACAGAGGGAGATTGAGACCAGAGAGAAGGGAGAAATGTTTGACACTGAGGATGGTGAGACCCTGGCCCAGGCTGCCCCGAGAGGTGGGAGAAGCCCCATCCCTGGCCCCATCCCAGGTCAGGTTGGCCCTTGGGGCTCTGAGCCCCCTGCTCTGGTTGCAGATGTCCCTGCTCCCTGCAGGGGGTTGGACTGGGTGACCCAAACCATCCTGTGATTCTACAATTCTATGAAATTTTGGGCTGTAATGACCTCAATACTTGCAAAGTATTTGCCTGTCAGCTATAGAAGAAAAGAAAACAAATAACTCTCCCGGTCTACAATGAGAACTCACTGAATTTAAAGTAATTTGAGTCATTATTAGGGCCCGTTGGGCTGGGCTGGCAAGCAGAGAGTGGGGACAGGAGGGCTGGGACTATAGGAGAGGCACCAGGGCCACTTGCCCTGACCCAGGAGCTGCTGGTGTGTATATACACACACGCATTATATACCTGCACAGCCGTATGTACATGCGTGTGTCTCCGGCCCTGTGTGAGAGCTGTCAAATCTGCCCATGGACTCTTTTGGACTGAACAAGCTCCAAATGGCCCAAATTCAGGTCACAGCAAGCATCCTAGAACTATGTTCTAAGACACCTGTTGCCTAAATCATATTCTGAGCAATTCAAAGCTGCGTTTTTGCCTGCTGTAGAAATATTTTGGCATAGCTTCTGAGTGAAAGGGTCCCCTGGAAGTGGTGGCCAGGGTGGGAAAGGCTCGGTGCTGCATTCAGCTGAGTGTTTGCTGCCAGGAGATGCTATTTTGCCATTTATTTGTTCAATGTGTTTGAAGACTAGCTGGCTTGGGGGTTTTAGAGCTTCATTGCTGGAGGCAGAAAAGCCACACACATCTGTATGCCTGTGATGTGCCTGCAATCAATATGGCTGTGAGCACGATCTGATCGCCTGAGCCCCCATCTACTATACAAATGCACCAAGCGATAAGCAGCTGCTGGTGGGGAAGGACTTCATGCAGAAAAAAATGTCACCAGACAAAGAGATATGCAATCCTCAATGAATAAATCCAATAAATTCTGTATGAATCTCTTGTTATAGCCTGTTTTATTGAACCAACCAGCATGTTTCTCCACTTGAGAGACTGTGGAGAGCCTTATTTATTAGCACTGCAACACAAGAGCTTCCCTGCGCCTTTGTCTGCTTTATCTCGCTTGTCACCACGCCGCTGCGCGTGTGGCTCGGAGCCCCGTGCCTTTATTTTGGGAGGTTTATCATTCAGGCATAAACCCTTTGTTCCTAGCTGAAAATTAGACGGTGTCAGTTGTGCACGTTTGGGAGAGGAGTGTCTTTAGGGAATTGCTGTTGATAAAGGAAGATGGAGGTGATGCTGGCAGCATGGGTGTCCTCGCTGGCCACCGTGGGACCATGGTGTCATACGTGAGGTGAAGGCATCTCTCCAAACGGAGGGATCGTATCCAGCACTGGTGGCACCGGAGCATGGACAGGAGAGCTCATCACCCATTGACATGCATGCGATGCTCATCATAAAATCTCACATCTCAGAGGCAACTTGGGTGTGTGAAACAGCCCAGCACACAGGGGATGGAGCTCTTTTATCTCCCTAGAAGCTTAAAGTGAGTTTTCCCTGCATGCCCTTCAAAAGGAGGGCGATGTGTGACCTGCAAGCCAGCCAAGCGCACGGGAAAACCCAGCTAGCAGAAATTCACCTTATGGCAAGGTGAATCTTCTCAAGGAGATTTAAGATACATACGTTTTCCAACAGTTATCCCTCTAGCCACCAAACAGCTTTCCAGTGTTCAGAGGATCTTCTCCCTCCAGGGTCCATCTGCTGCCATCATCACTGGCATGCAGGAGGTGACCGTCCATGGTTAAATAGACCAGCATTGGTAGCCTCAAACCGTGGATTGCCAAGGGAAATGGGAAGGAGACGCCCCCAAAATCCAGGCTTCCCCAGCCGACTCTATGGCCACAATGATCAATGATGACCCAAACCTTGGTTGATTTAAACAAGACTCAAAACAACACGTAAGCGCCTTTGCACGGAGCACTGGAGCTGATTGAGATGCTGCAGGTGTCAGTGTTCCCATCATATGGTGTTTTTTGTCTTTGTTATCTGGTTGTCCTTCAGGAGGCACAGAGAGGGTCGTCAAGGACTGAGAGCAACAAAACAGCCTTAGACTGTGCTGCTAAACATGACGAAGAGCAAAACCAGCATCTACCCTTGAAGGCTTTAACCCAATGACGAAAATGTGCAATCTCCTGGCTTAGAGACGGGCCCATAATAAGGCAAAAATTAATATTACAGCGTTCTGGCTTTTAAGCATTTTCCCAGAGAATTCATGCTAGATGTTGTTTCTGAGAGCACAGCCAGGGAATATGACTGGAGACAGACACTTGGTTCAGATTTATATTAAGTTTCCAGCAAACTGGGGGAATATAAGCCCGTCTGACCTAATATTATGTTGATTCCAAAATAATTACATTTGTTATTTGCAGGATCTGTAGTAAATCGAGTTGTGGCAGTTATGTGGATGCTTCACAGAAGCAATTTCAGAGATCATTAAATATATCTTACATTGGTTACACATTGCATTAACCCCTCCAGCGCCTCAAGACATATGACACTCATTCACCGAATAGGCATTTTTTATGGGACTAGATGCCAAAAGCAATCCAAAAGAGATAAATTCCGGAAATGTATGCGATTATTGCCGAGAGAGGTCTGTTCTCCACTATAAACACATGAGGATTAAAAAGTTTGTGCAAGGCTCATGCAAGTTCCAGACCACCAACTCCACCAGCCCGCTGCAGCCCAGGCTGCATCCTGACAAAGAAGGGCCAACATCCACATGGCATACGCGTGTCCTCCCTGGGGAATTCCCACTTTTCCCCAGCTAGCTGCCACCACCCTGGGCTAGACTTGCATTTTTCAAAATGGGACTGGTCCGTGTTTATCGTAGAACCATAGAATCACAGAACGGTTTGGGTGGGAAGGGACCTTCCAAGCTCACCCGGTCCAACCCCCTGCAGGGAGCAGGGACATCTGCACCCAGAGCAGGGTGCTCAGAGCCCCCAGGGCCAACCTGACCTGGGATGGGGCCAGGGATGGGGCTGCAACCAACTCTCTGGGCAGCCTGGGCCAGGGTCTCTCCACCCTCAGTGTAAAACATTTCTTCCTTTTATCTAGTCTAAACCTGGAAAAGCATGAGCATTTCTTGTTACTACATTTATTTAATCCGGATGACAAATGTTGTGGACAAGTGGGTGGCAGGGCATGAGGAAGGATGTGCCCGTGCTCACCATCCTGGCAAACAACACCGGTTGTTTCTGGTTCAGTTTTCTGCCAGCCAGCAGCAAAGAGTTTTTGGGGGGTGCAAAACTCTTGTACGCTCTTCAGAAGAAGCCTGGTGGGTTATTCCACGCTTTGAAAGCTGTGTTTTGATAGTCCATTCTGAATGCAATACTGCTTTTGTCTCGTAGCAACCTCCGTGTTTCCTTTTTGGGGCAACGTGAGGCGGCAGGGAGAAGGAAGCGATGTTTGCGAGGCAGAGAAGGTTCCTGCGAGCCAGCTGTTTGATGGTCACCAAAGTTCCCCATGTTGCAGGAAACACCAGTTCATGTTCCCCCTCCTGCCTCTGAAGATATGCATGGTATTTAAAAATATGCTTAAATATAAGCAAGCAGTGGAAATGTGTTAAATTAGGGAGCGAGCTGATGGAGAGGAAGTGAGATAGGGGTTAGATACCACCATGTCTTTCTCTAATGTTGTTTTTCACACATTCTGCTGCTGCTTTTGGAGCATCACGTGGTGAGGAGGTGAGTGAGCAGGAGGGAAAGAGCCACCCTGGGCTCCCCGTCCTCATCCCTTGTGGCAGGGTCCATCCTGCACAAGCCTCAGCCCAGCAAAAAGGGATTAATCAGGTCTGGACAGATGGCGGTGATGAAAAGACGGCAACCCCAGGCACTGCGCCAAATACAGATCGGCTTGTGCCTCTGGGGAGACAGACCAGTATAAATATGGCTTATTCCTGTAGTGCCACCTCTTCTGTCCAGGGCCACAGCAAAGGATTCAGCCCTTTTACTCATTATTAAGCCCTCGAGCCAATTTTAGCAGCTGCACAAGGAATAATTTTAGCTCCTGTTACCAGCGATTTTGCTAAGAGAGGGGGAGACCAAGTCATTAACGTTTGGGAGGGAGGATTGGAAGCTGGTGGCTGCTGCTGCAAGGGTGGTGATGATGCAGTTGTGACCACCGTGATGCAATCCACCCCTCAGGCTTCTGCAAAAGTTCACACTGAGTGATGAAGCAAAGGTTTGTTGGAGACTTCAGTCTTGGATTAAAAAGACGGTGGATTTTTTCATTGCTGTGGCATATCCTTGCAACGGATAGTCCAAGTCCAGCGTCATGCACAAGTGGATTGGGGGCCTCAAACACTGTCAGGCAGGAAACAAGCCATGCTGGGAGACCTGGAGGAGAAACTCTCCTAAGATCTTTTTTGTTTAGTCTGATCTAATTCAGCTCTTGTCTAATGCAATGTTTAATGTCATAATGTGATTTTGGCTGATTCTCAAGATGAGCGCAGCCTTGTAGACTCCGTTTGCCTCAGGACTTGTTCTTATTGCTGGGTGACAGTTTTGGCCCCATTATCATCAATCATTGCAGTAAAAATGGGGATGAGCAGGTTTGGGGTCTAATAAATGTGCCCAGGGCCTGCCCACTGGCTGCTTGGAGGCTCCCGATGCGGAACCAATGTCTCGTGAACCTCCAGGGGACGGAGATGACTCTGCAGGCAGCAAAGCTGAAGTTATTGCAAGCCTTGGGCCTCTGCATGTGGGGTGACTAAATCCAGACAGGCCCCGTTAGGGTGGAGCAGTTCCAAGGTCTTGTAGTGCCAATGAACATCTCGCCAGTGGCTTCATTCACCAGCATGGAGCATCCCTTGAGCAGAGGTCGCTCACTCATTTGCCCATCACTCCAAGCACCCTCTTCCTCCTCTCCTTCACTTATTTGCTGATTTCTCAAATCCAGTGCAGTGGGTTTCCCCCTGGCATGGGCAAATGGACCAGGTTCATCACACTGAGCGCACCGCTGCCGTACCAGCCATGGCTGCCTGCTCTCGTAGCTCTGCCTTCGGTGAAGTTCCCATTTAAACCCGCCCTGCTTGTGATATTTACCAACTGGCACCAGATTTGGCTGAGATCTCATGAGCCACGCACACATCCCAGCGTTTTTGTATCCCCACTGTTCACACCTCAGTGTTTGTAAGCGGTTTCTTGGTGTAAACCCAAAGTAACTTGCTGTTGTTTTGCAGCATTTCTTTTCTGACAGGCTTTACCTGGCCTTGCTCTCCACAATCCCAATTCAGCACGGGCAAAAACTTACACTCTTTTCCCCTGACAACCTCATTTCACCTCTATTTTGGGGAAAACAACCCTGAATCTCCACATACGTTGTGTCATACAATGAGACTTTTTAGAGTTGGCAAAAGCGGCAGCGATGGGCTGAGGTTTCCGAGCCCAGGTGAGTGCTCAGCCCTCAGGAACACCCTCATCTGTTCGTCTGTGTGGGGGTAACGGAGCAGGGCATGAAAAAAATTAATCCCTATGGTTGATATTTGCTGTAGGTGCGGAGGGGAAGGGCCCTCATGCTGCAAATCCCCCTCCCTGACGGCCACGGCAAGCAGCGTTTTCCAGCCCCAGAGTAAACGCAGCCCATGTCTGCTGCTGCTGGCCAGAAGAAAAACATTGTTAGTGAGGTGGGGACATTCCTCCTTTCTGTGCTCGGGGTTTTTCATGGCTTTAATGAGGTTTTTTTTTCATTCGTGAGCTGTGAGGCTGTGCCAGGGCTGGGTGTTGCAGCAGCCTTTTCCCCGTGCCAGGCTGGGCGAGGGATGCCCAGCTCCCCGCGTCACGTACCAGCCAGGCCGTCCATCCTAGCAACACAAACATCCTGAAATGAGAAGTACCCAGAAATAGCTTCCTTCCCCAGTAATATCTTCCTTCCCCAGTGTAGAACTAGGGGCTGCACTGGGAAGGGAAACCCCCGCGCTGGAGACCCTAAATACTGCAGAAAATACCAAGAAAAGGAAACAGGGAATATGCAACGCAGTTTATATGCCCAGTCGGCAAAACCTCGGGTGTCTCACACCTCCAGCCATGAGGTGTTTACCAGTCTTTGGGCCGCACAGACAGTCCCCAAACCCGACCGCTTTCACCCACCCGCAGCTTTGGGTGGTGGGGTGGGGCAGCAGGGTGCAGCTGGGTGTCAAACAAGCAGAAAGTATTTCAAGGTTCCCCTTCACCCTCTTTGAACCACATCTGTTTTTTGTTTCCGCAGCTGACACATCCTCCGAGACGCATCCTTCTTCGCTGGATTAGTCACACTGCAAGATTTAAAGGGGAAAAAACCCTCAGGCACGTAATTATTCCGTATCTGAAAACAGTAGGTTTTGAGCAAAAAGGAGCTGGACGGTGGGACCACAAGCCAGATTTTTGTGATGCTCCACCTGATAGAGACCATCTATTAAATACTTGCTGGGAGGTGAGAACCTGGAGGGAAATGTGACATTTGAGAAGAAGCAGGTACATAGTAAAGCTGTTAAATCCTTATTTCTGAACCAAAGTAGAGCTGGCAACTGCGGCTGTGGAGCTGCTGCCATGTCCATGAGGCACTGGGCTGCATGGGATGAGGTCTGCATGTCCAGGAAGTGCACTAGTTACTAAACATTGGTGCTTTACTCTGTCTTCTCCTCAAAACCATGTTTCGAAGGGCCTCTCACGACCTGCTGAACTCGAAGGAAAATCCCAGGTATAATTGGTCACTGGTTTCGCACCGAGCTACCAAGAAACACGTTGTGTGGCAGAGGGGTGTAGCTGGGGTGGAATCCTTGGAGGATTGCAGGGCCACCCATGTCCTTGAGTGGCTTTGAGGCCCCATCACATGAGGTGCGGGTGAAGAGCAGGACAGACATCTACCCATGGGATTACGATGTTTGAAGAGCTGGCGACTTCAGAGGTGTAAAGGAATTAGCAGGAATTTATCAAAGTAGTGTTCACGAACTCAGGGCCAGGTTGGACGGAGCTTTGAGCAACCTGGTCTAGTGGAAGGTGTCCCTGCCTGTGGCAGAGGGTTGGAACTAGACGATCGTTAAGGTCCCTTCCAACCCAAACCATTCTAAGGTTCTATGCACACTAAAGATGTCAGAAGCTTTCAAGCAAAGCTGGGGCAAGAACTGTGGCAAGCAGCCGTGCTGGCAGCGGGGGAGTGGGGGATTTTCTACCCAACTCACGCACGTGGACCACCATCCCATGGCAAAGAGTCCAGGCAAGTTGGGGCGAGCTGAATCGAGCCCTACCTTCATCTCAGGGGCTTTGCTTGTCTTTTCTGGGGATGCTGGGGGTCTCCTTCCCCACGGCTCTCAGGCTCTTTCTTTGCTTTTCCTTTTTCTTTTTTTATTACCTCACCTTATGAGGAACATATTTCCAATAATGCCCTTGGAAGGAGCACTTGGTGATGGAGTGGTCTGGGCGTAATTTGCTTGCTGCTGAGTGTGGTGTTTCGTTTCTATCTGAATTTGTGCTTATGATTTATGAGTTAATGTTTCCTATTGTAAATTATATTTGAAGAGAAAAATGAGGCTTATTTTTTTATTTTTAGAAAACCTAATGTTTATGCTTTATGCACCATCGGAAGAAACAAAGTACGGCTCTGCTTTCAGACCATGTTTTCAGTAGGTAAAATGCAATTATTCAGACCAGAGCGCTCTGTTTGATATATATGAATAGAGTAAAATGAAAAGGCATTCAAAGCATGATCCAAAGCTTCTTTAAAATCTTCAGGAGTCTTTTTTTCCTTGAGATTATAGAGCCAAGCCCCCGGCCATACAAACAGCAATGGGATACACGCCGGTTCTCTCTCGATGGGGTACTGCCGTGGCTCAGGCTTGAATTTCACCCCCTGAAAACGCAGAGATTGGATTTTCCAGTGCTGTCATTCAGTTCTCCCAACATTCTCTCTCTGCTTGTGGGACCTGTAATGCACTTTTCCCATCACATTAATTCGTATGGGAGCCGTTCTGACATTCTGCTGTGGCTTGTAGAAACGCAATTGCCGTCCCCACCACGTCCAACATCTTCCTGAGGAACGTGCCAGCATCTCCTCTTCTGTCTCACCCGGCACGAACCTCGCCAGCCGAGTGCGTGTTACTACAGCCATCGCTTCGGATCATGTCATCTGCTGAGGTGGATAAGATCATTATGAGAGTCATTGGGGAGGTTCACTCTGCCAAGGGATGGCAGAGCTGTGTCCCGGGAAGACCCGGAGCTCTTCCTCCTGGGACCTGTATGCTCCTCAGCGTTTCTGGCCTCCTGAAGGTGCTCAAAGTAGTTGGTGACTCTTCTAGTGTGATCAACTCTGACCATGAGAGGTTTCCCGGTCCATGAGACATCACATTCTCCCGTTTACTTTCAAGCATATTCGCAAATGTATCAGGGCATGTCCTAATCTCCCTGTTCTTCATTTGCATTCTCAAGGTTATGAATTATCATCCTCAAGGGGGGTGATTGCAAAATTCAGCAGCCTCTTCTCTTCAGATTGCATTGGTCCATGGGTGCATCCAACTTTACACAGGTGTCTGCAGGGTCTCCCCTTGCCCTGGTCTATCTCCAATCCCGCCTTCTGCTGAACAATGCCGTGGGATCCTGAAGTGAAATATTCTGCAGAAAGTGAATTTGTAATGGGATGGCAAATTAGGAGCGCGGGACACAGAGGTCTCTGTTGAGCAGCTCACGTTGGAAAGCAGAGTCCCAGCACAGCGATGCTGGGAGATGGCTGACCTGCGGGTTAACATCACGGCAAACAACTGCCCATCTCGTGTCTCACATCTCTTGTCTCACGTTTCATATTTCATATAGTCCTTTGTTTGGGGCAGAATGAAAGAAAACGGCTCAGTGTTTGTGAAGCGATCGGGCAAGAAAAAAAAAAAACAAAGAAAAGAAAAACCCTCAAGTTGGAGTTGATCTGCAATTGTTTGTTTCAACTTAGCATGGTTTTAAACCCCTAAAACCTTTCCTGAAAACCAAATATAACTACAACTCAAGCAACCTCCGTCCTTTAAACCATTCTGGAATTTAATGCTTTTCACAAAGAAATGCGTTTCCTTGCTGAAACTATTGGCTGGATGCAACAGGAATGGTTAACAGCCTCCACGCCATTAAGGAGTTGACATGTTTTCAAGGGAAAACATGTTTGAAATGCCAGTTTGAAAATTTCCATTGAAATCGTGGATTTTTTCCCGTTTCATTTTGCCTTCCCCGCAGCTATTTGTTTCTGCCATTATTTTCTGCTGCGGACTGCAGGCTGGTTTTGTGCCTTCTTCTAAATGACATTTTCTGAGAGCAGCAGCGGCGAGTCTGCACCAGCTACAGACTCATGAGAAAGGGAGAAAAAAATGGGCTTTTTCAGGTTTTTCTTGTGCCTAGCAAAGCTTCTTAAAGGGATTTTTAGCAAGCAGATATAAACTCCAAGTGATCATATCTTTTTGTTGAATAAAAGTACTTGCAGAGCCTTAACTTTAAATATTTTCTATTTGTTTCTGTCAGATAATTTTAAGATCATTATAGCCCGGAGAAGCCCATGACCTCATTCAGTCAGAGCAGAGCGGAGCCGCACAGCAACCGGCCCCGCTGTGGCCTCAGCACAATATCCCACAAGCGGGGAAAGCGGGGAGTTTGGGCAAAAATCCTTGTTTTAAATAATACTCGTCATGAAGTTCTTGGGTAAGTTTATAGAGACAATGCAAGGGAGAGAAACAAGTAGGGAAGCTCCTGGGGCAGGGGGAGAAATCTCCGTCATGGCTACGTCGCATCATTCTACAAATTGGTGAATAACCTGAATTTATAGATGGAGAAAAGGAACAGCTAATCTAGGCATCCTCCAGCTCTCCCGCAGTGCACAGTCAGGGCACCTTAACAAAAAGGCTGCCTCATAGTCAGTAATTTACCCTTCCTCCTCCTCATCCAGCGTCCCAGGTAAGCCACACCTTATGGGAAAGCTAAAAGGAAAAAAGCATCCCCAGGAACGGGCCCAGGGTCAGCATCGTTCGGCCACTGCGCTCTCCCACAGCACGGGTGAAGGTGCAAAATGTAAACCTTGCCTTTTAGTCCTACCAATAGAGTATCTCTAGTACTTCCAGGTTTATTATACTGCTTTTCCAAAGTGCTTGGAAATGGGCACAAGGCTTTTTCTCTGTACCCGTGACACGTGTGCGCAGGGGCTCTGCGAGGAAGGGTTGGAATCTGGCTTTTATTTCTTTCAAGGTCTCACTCTTCAGCTCCGGGGAGACAAAGCTGCCTTCGCCGAACGCCCATCCACACAGAAACTGGTGGTAGCAGACAAGACACTTGTGCTAATTAATATTTTATGGGCTTGTAGACTTTTTTGCCTCAGCAGCTGGTCTTAAATAAAGACCAATTTGCAAAAGTGTTAATTAACTCTAATTACAAAGCGCATTGTAGCTTCTCTGAGGATTTCCGTCTGGAGAATGACATATAACCATTCAGCCCCTCGTCCCCATCACGCTGCCGTGATACTTCAAGGCAGCTTTCACTAAGGACTCCGCCTATATTTCCAAGTCGAAGCTATCGAATTCCATGTTGAATAATCAGTGGATACCAACAGCCACACCAGTAGAAGCAAATTCCTTTGTCCGTATGCATAAATCCTTAAATCTGGAGACTTATTCTGTGCATTCTCCTCCTCTGAAGCGAAAATGTCCTCCACTGTGACCTGGACCAAAAATGTCTCTGCTTGCTGGTGAGCTGTGGAGAGGTGATGCTGGTCACTCTCAACAACTCCCTGACAGGAGGTTGGAGCGAGGTGGGGGTCGGTCTCTGCTCCCCAGGAACAAGCGACAGGACGAGAGGAACCGGCCTCAAGTTGTTCCAGGGGAGGTTGAGGTTGTCCCTGAGGAACCATTTCTGTCCCGTTGGGGTTGTGCAGGCGTGTCCAAGGCTGCCCAGGGCAGTGGTGGAGTCCCCATCCCTGGAGGGGTTTCCCAGCCGTGTGGAGGTGGTGCTGAGGGACAGGGGTCAGTGGGGACCTGGCAGTGCTGGGGGAGCGGGGGAACTCCATGATCTTCAAGATCTCTTCAAACCGAAATGATTCTGTGATTCTGTGTGATTCTTTGGTCCACATCCAAGATGCTTCAGCAGCAAAAACGGGCATGTGGTCAGAACTCCGCGGAGTGACACCTAACGCCCCCAAACCAGCAACAGCATTGCACAGAACAGCATCCACGGAAGCTACCGCAGCTCCTCAGCGAGCTGCATGCCAACACGTGTTATGCTGTGACAGTGTATTTGTATGAGCTTCCTAATTAGCTTCCCGTGACTCGTTTCGCTGGGTTTACACGCACAGACTTTCACGTGTTTTACCCCGGGCAGAGCTGGAGCGCGGCGCATGTGCGCCTGTGCTGAAATACAGCCCCCGAGCAGCATCGCGGCGTTAATGAGGAGGAAATCAATTAGGAGTTTTGACACGCGGCGATGCGCTCAGGCAATTAGCCCTGTCTCCAGCTATGAGGCTGCGGCTTTAACGTGACAACGACAGCGACTGTGTCACTTACAGCCCTGCCAGTGGCTTGCAGCGCTGCCACTCTTGATGATGACAGCTCTTGCTTTCCTCCTGCTGGAAAACAGCCATATGTGGGATCTCCTCTGTGGATGGCTTTAATCGGCAGCAATCAGGCCCCCGTACATGGTGTGTGTGGCTGGGGGGGGTGTTAATTTTTAAATGATGTTGTCATAATGCTTAAGGCTCCTGATAAGGATGGAAAAATGCACCGATGGCTGTGGCCCCGCTGCGTCCGCTGGCAGATCTGCAAGGGGATGGTTTTTACCTGAGCTGGTCCCATGCAGAAACCAACCAACCTTTGGATGTCCCTTTAAAACCCACAAACCTCTAATTTGTGTTATCAATTATTTTGCAAGCATGTATATTATTATTATATTTATTAATTGCTCTGTGATTTGCAGCAGCTTTTTACAGAGGAGCTGGAGAAAAGCAAAATTTCAGCTTCAACTCGAGATAATGTGTTCACTACAAAAGTAAATGTTCCGACTTTGAACTACTTCACCAGCCCAGTTTCTCCTCTTGGTTCCACAGGGCCGGGATGTTCTGGAAAGAAACAAAAGGATATGAACATCCTGTTGGGAAGCGGGGTCTAGGCAAGACTAAATTTAATTTTAAGGAAGAAGGAGGAGAATTTCTGGCGTACTGAAGTATGGTTTGTCTTAAATTAATTTTTCAATATACACATGCACAATACTGTTAAACAGTCGGTTCAATCGCCTTCACAAAAATCCCCTGAAAAAAAAAAACAAAAGGCCTTTTGCAGCATTAACTTCTCCAAACAAAACATTAGCACATTAACAAGCACCAGTCGTGGAGGTTTCCTATTGAGCAGCATCCTGCAATAGGGGCTGCATTATCCCAGCTGCGGCCGGCGCCGGCTCGCCCCCAAATCCGGGCGCAGGGCTGCGCCGAGGCAGGTGGGGATGGCTTCCATTCATGCGGTGGGTGGCACAGCTATTAATTAGGTGATTTGCCAAAAGAAGCCCTCTTTTATACATACACACACGCTGCTTTTCAACTTTCAAAGGGCAATTCATGAACTGGTAAAGGCCTGGCAAATTAATAATAATGAGCTAATTTCCATGCCATCTGCTAATCGCTCTCCTCTGCAGCGCTTGGCTCCCAAAACAGGAGTTTTTCCCACTCTCCTTCTGTCTACCAACAGGAAATAATGACATCCAACTAAACTCTTTTGGAAGCGATTCACTTTTTACCGCTACATCATCACTGAGTCGTTGCACAACCTCCAGCTCTTGTTTCAGCTCATCGAAGTAAAAAGTCTCTTGAGGGAAAGGAGAGGTTGGATTTACAGCTCATCCCTCTTTGTTCCCCTCTCCCTAAGGCCACATTTTCTTCACTGGGGCTGATTTTTGTCCCCACATGACTTGGGAGCAGCAGAGCAGAGGCGGCGTGCTCTAAGGAGATGGGTGTGAGGAGGTGGGCTGGGGATAGTGGCCGGGATGAAAAGCAGAGCGCTGTATTTTCAGGGCATACAGACCAGAGTCATAAATGCCAGCTGCTGCTTGTAAGAGGGGTTGACTTTGCATCCCAGCCTCTGGAAAGGTCAGGGCCAGCGGGATGCAGCGTGTGGTTGTACGCCGCGGCATGAAACATCTCGTCTCTGAAACTGCAGGATGTGCACAGCGTGGGGGGGTGCAGTAATCCGTGGCATCAAGCAGCGCTTCCCAATGCTCTCTGAGCCTGGGGTACCACCGGGATAATAACCTCGACTGGACGGTTTCTGCTACACAGGTCCACCTTGATGTCCCTCGATGGACAAACCGGGCGATACCCAGTAATAGGGAGAAATGAGAAATACGTTCCATGGCGTGCAGCTGAGTGTGGCAAAATTCAAATATCTGTCTGTATTGTTCCCCGAGTTACCAGGTTTTTCCTTTTTTCTCCTTCCCTTCTGCTTGCAGCTGCTATTTAATGGAAAGCAGCGATATGATTTTCCCTCCTCCCCGACTTATTGTGTGTGTGTATTTGTAGGCTCAGGATATTACACTGGGGATCTATGGATTGGTTTATTCACTTTATATGGAATTTGGGAGAGCAGGAAACACATTTAACTCTAATCATCTTGGGAATAGGTCACATAACCCGGAGAGTCATGAACCTTTCATAACAAATATATATGGCCAGGTGTGAGAGAAAATGAAGTCCATATGTTTAACATGAATTGGGCAAGCAGAAATTTCCTAGAAGCCGTAAATAGGATGTACGTCTACTTTTGCCTGATCATGAGAAATTATGGGTAAGCCAAAACGGATTCTTTCCTACAAATTACATTCATGCTTTTATATGATGATAGCTGATTATCTTTTCCAAATGGCTCTCAGTCGCCCGGGCTCGCATGAAGAGAAACCTGCGGTTTGAATTACTCTCTGCGGGAGCCGTGGTGCCTTTTCTGAGAGCAGAGTTTGGGCCGCGGTCTTTGTTATCTGATGGCTGTCATCATGCAAATGGTTACAAGCGGAAATGAAAAAGTACTTGAGAGTCTTTCAGGTTATTTCAGCAGGTCAGAGAATACCTGGTGAGGGGTGTGAGGGGGCCAAACCAAGAGCAGCGGGGAATGGCTTTCGGTGCATTGCAGCCGTTCAAATCAGTCGTAGGGGCCATGTCCATGAAAATGGAGCCATCTCGATAGCTCCGATCTAGGCTCGTAAGCCCAAGACTTTCCACCAAGCACGACCTGTAGCTCCAGGCTGAGACCAGAGTGTGTCCTGCATTGCATGTGGGGTGAGCCTCTGGCTGGCAGGTTCGGCGTGTGGGCCTGGACCACAGCAGTGGGTAACGGCTCATCTCATTGTTCAGCTCCACGCAAAGCCCAAACCTGCAATATATTGCAAAAGTGATTTTCTTCATGTCATCATTAAACACCCTTTCAGCATCTGTTTGCATTAACCCATGTGTTAAAGGATGCTGCGGGTAGAGCTGTGCTAAAGGCTACTCGTTGGCTGAGCCATGTCCCACTGCTCCCAGGAGAGGCTTCCTGGGCACGGGACATCCTGCGCAGAGGGGCCACAAACCACTGAGTTGTCCTTTCCATGGTGTGGGGGCAGAGGTTTGAGCACAGCTTGGGGTGGCACCGGGGACACCTGTACCTGGCACTGCCCACAGCCCTCCCAAGAGCCACCCGAGGCACGGGGATGGCACAGGGGTCATCCTCGCCTACCTTTTAGGATATAGAAATGCTGTGAAAAGGTAGCTGTGAACAAGCTGCTGGATTTATTTCATCTTTTAATGTATAAACATCAGCTTTTTACCGCAGTAGAGTACCTGAAGACTTGAGATGAAGAAAGCAGGTTAGTAAATAACCATCTCCCAGGCCAACAGCAGGTCTGGACCATGCTACGGTGGGTCTCCAGCATGATGCTTCTTGTCAGAGTTGCTCTGCAAAACCCAGAGAAAAGAGATGCACCGAACAATGTTAAGTGCTTTTTTACTGGGTTTGCTCTTGCAAGTGGCTTTTCAGTACTTGTATTTGCTCTGCCTCACGTGTAATTTCAGTGCAGATATAGATGTTAAAGTAATCGCACAGATGTGGCGTTGCTGCTTTCATCTGCTGTTTGTTAGGGCTGAGAAACACAGAGTGCGATAGCATCGTTGGTGCTGACCTCTTTACATACGAACGAGCAATAAGGGCTGGGACATTTCCTTTGGGAAAGAAGGAACAATGCCGGAGGAAAAAAAAATTAAGTATAAAGTGGTTTCAGGAAAAGATTATTAACTTGCAATTGCCCTGCAGGCACATGTCAGCATGGAGGAAGTCTGGGCTCCCCAAGGGCTCTGCTTGCACAGCCCGTCTCCCACGATGCTGGGGGCAATGGGAACCAGGGGGGCCCCTTGCCCAGCCCCACTCTCAGCATCTTCTGTGTGCACTCAGCAAACCTCACACTACCTCTTTTCTCACCTCTGGGGAGACCCCCCTGCGGTGCCGGCTCCAGCTCGGGGCTCCTCAGCCCCCCAGAGACATGGAGCTGGTGCAGCGGGGCCAGAGGAGCCCCAGCAATGACCCGAGGGTGGAACCCCTCTGCTGGGAGGAGAGGGGAGAGAGCTGGGGGGCTTCAGCCTGGAGCAGAGAAGGCTGCGGGGAGACCTTAGAGCAGCCTGTCAGTGCTTCAAGGGGGCTGTCAGAAAGCTGGGGAGGGGCTGTTCTTCAGGGGCTGTTGGGACAGGACAAGGGGTGATGGGTTCAACTGACAGAGGGAGATTGAGACCAGAGAGAAGGGAGAAATGTTTGACCCTGAGGGTGGTGAGACCCTGGCCCAGGTTGCCCAGAGAGGTGGTTGCAGCCCCATCCCTGGCACCATCCCAGGTCAGGTTGGCCCTTGGGGCTCTGAGCCCCCTGCTCTGGGTGCAGATGTCCCTGCTCCCTGTGGGGGGTTGCACTGGATGGGCTTTGAAGGTCCCTTCCACCCAAACCAGTCTGTGATTCCATGATTCTAGATTGTCTCTCTGCCTTGCTCCAAGCGGTCTGGTTTCCTTCCCAGGGGCGTGCTGACACCCAGGGCAGGGGGGAGTTTGGGCACTTGCAGGCACTAAGGCTGCACTCGTCAGCACCCAGCAGCACCCACCCTGATGCTGCTGCCACCAAACCCAACACAAAATCCTCTACGAAGTATTGGAGGAAACTGGGCGGGTGCTGGAGCTTTGCATCAGGTTTAATGGCCAGCATGTTTCCTTTGGCGTGCTGGCTGTAATCTACCTCTTAAACTAAATACTGTGCTTTTAAAAAATATTACTCCCATTAATTACTGCAGATCTTCCCCGTTCTGAGGACAAGCCACCCTTCCAACAGAGAAACCTCCAGAGCTGGGCTGTGACACACTGGCAGCGTGCAGCAATTCTTCATTTGGCCACGAGCTGCCCAGAGGAGGAATTTATCACACGCTGCCTCTAAAAAAGCGTTTTACTGGGCAATGGGGTGTAAAAGTTCACACCGTTGGATGATGTCATGAACATGCCAGTCCTGGGGAGGTAAACCTTGTTTGGGGGTACATCCCCTTCCTCAGCTTTTACTCTGCAAGCGGTACAGTGGGGTGTGTATCACTATAGTATCTATGCATTAAAGTTACACCAGCCGCATACGGGAGCTGAATTACTCCCTGCTTGGCACCACATAACGTACAGAAAGGGCAGGAATAGCCTCAACAAGTTTATCTTTCAGAAACCAGCGGAGCCTGAACAAGTTGCAGGTGGGGACGGGTGCGCCGAAGCCCCGCTTTTCTTATTTTATTTATTATTTTATTTGATTTAAAAGGGAAAACAGCGTCTCTGCTTGGCGAAGCAACCCATATTACATGAAAATATTCACAATGTTCCTGAAAAATGCGCTGTTTACGCTGGGCTGCATCTGCAGCTCAGGTTTTTGAAAGCCCCTTTGTCAGCCAGGGTTTTGTTTTGAGCTTCACGAGGAATTTGCCAAGTTTTAGTCGCTGAAGCCTGCGGTGAAGGGACATCTTGGATGGTTTATTTTCACAGGCAGGATCTCCGAGCAGATAAGAAAATAACTTTGAAGGGAAAGCGCACGGAGTGAGCCCGGAGGAAGCCACGCTGCCGTCGGCCAGGCTCTTTTCCGGCGCCGTGGGGCTTTTGCTGATCTCTCTGCTGCGAGTCATCCCAACCGGTTGCAAAAGGGAAATAAACAGATGGAGGCGTTTTCCATAAAAATGCAAATAGGTTGTACAAATGTCTGCAAAAATCTAAATACGCGGTGAGAACGTGCCAGTTGGGATGAATATTTTGACAAGGAAAAGCGAAAGAAAGAAGAGGAAGTTAAGTGATGTCAGAACAAATTGTTTGGGTTTCCCCGATAAAATAGTGCTGCAAGAACTATAGTTTATTTAATTAAGGCATATGCACCGCACTTAACAATGTAAATTAAAGCAAATTCAGAAGTCAAACTGAAATGGGCTTCAATGCTGCAAAAGTAACATAATTCACTGCCATAACCTGATTTTCCCTGAGGTTTTTTTGGGAGAGGAGGATTAATTTTCCCAAGAAAACCTGACCATGCAGCTCTAGAGTGTGGTCCCCTGGAGAGAGGGATCTCCCTCCAGATATTGAGGAGCTGGCATGCCTCTGCCAGGACCTGTGTGGTCAGAAATTTCTCCTAGGTTTTGTCTGAAGAGGGAAACCAAACTGTTTAACTTTCCGGTTTGCTTTTGCCACAACCTTTTCCAAGTAATTGTCATTTTTCTGGTTTTTTCCCCCTCCCAACCCAAAGCCATGTGTGTCAGTGGCAGGAGGGCTGGGTTGGATGCAGGGAGGGTCTAGAGCTCCCAGTAAGAGAGGTGCAGCATCCAGAAGGGATAAACAACCCTCTTATGATGCCATCACAGACCTCTTGCTCTGCGGTGCTCTGTGCGGTGTTTTCTTGCTTTTATTAGTGTTTTATTTAGCGTTCATGAGCCAAAGCCCAATGTGGAGGTGCAGGAGAGCCGAGGGAGTGCATCGTCCCTGCTGCTTTCAGAGCCGGAGAGCTCAGCAAGCAGCTGGGGAGATGGGAAATGGAGACACTTCCGATGCTTCATATCTGTCACTTATGGGACCGTCCTTACACCCTCAATGGTCTTTCTGCTCTAAGCATCCTCGGCAGGTCTCAGGTGGCCATCTGTACCCCAAACCACGCTGGCACCGTGGATTTGCCTTGACATCCACACTCGCCCACCCAGTTTCATGCACACCTGGGGTCAGACCGAGCATCTGGAGCCCCTTGATGAGCCCAGGGCTCAAGACCCTTAGTAATGGCCCTTGGGTGTCATATTTATGATGTTATTAGCCACTCTTAATAGCTGATTATGCTAAAGATAGCAGAAAACCCATGTCCTCTTCTCTGTCCCATGGGCAAAGTATCAAGTTCAGAACTGTGCTGTGGAAAAATTCCTATTTTGTTTCATTAGTGACTTCTCCGGCAGCATCTTAAAATACAGAAATAATTTCCTCGCTGATGGGGGCCGTGCTGAGCCTCATCACGAGTGCCAGAGCTGCCGCCTCAGTGGAGCTGTGGCAGCCCAGGCTTTCCTGGAATACTTTACATATCCTGTTCATTTATCTTCTTTTTAAATGTGTTTTCAACCTGTATTACCCTTGGATTTGCATTGAATTCTGTGTTGGCGAAAAAGGGATCTTCTCCCATGGTAGGAGATGCTCCTGGTAGTTAGGACTTCCACACTGCAACCTGTGGTTCTGGGTGATGGTGACAAAGGGGGCAACGCCTGTGGTCCATGCTGTTGACTCTACCTCAGAAAAGCCCTGGACAGCCCAAATCCCCCACCGTGCTGGCTGGAGGGTGAGATTTCCCTTTGCCTATATGAGCTGTTGTTTCACTGTGGATCAAGCACCCCATTTTTCTCAAGGGGATGGAAATCTGTGAGATGCCTCATGATGCATTTCATGCACCCTGTGCATAAACAGAGCCCGATTTTATGCTGCAAGGCTGAACATTATTGCAAAATAATCTTGGAGTTGCTGAGAAGGCTTGGGAAAAGGTGTACGAAATGGGACCACCACCCGCCCAGCCCTGCTGAGAACATCCTTACTCCAAAGAGCAGAACTCATCAGCACCAAACTGCTTTTAAGGGCCCTAAAATAGTTTATTTAAATTTCAGTGCGGCTTTTCACGTGCTGCAGCCCTAACAGCCATGTGAAAGCAGCGGGTTTAAGATGCCCTTGCATTTCGTGAACGCTGGCTCCTGCCAGCCTTCCAGACTGGGCTCTCTTGTAACACGAGCCTCTTTATGTAGAGCTCAGACCTCATTAAAGTTCTTTTACAGCATCTCAAACAATCCCTCCCATAATCCTATATTCTGTTTACTTAATATGCCTCTATCTCTCTCAGGAAATTTGGAGGAAAAAAGGGTTTTTTGAAGCATCCCATAGGGGACAGCACAGGGCTGTGCTGGGAAAAGCACGGGAACTTTAGTGCGTGGGGGAAGTTCACATTTTTCATAACCAGCTGCTGGTGATGGGATAGTGAAGACGAGCCTGGCACCATCTCCAAGGGTGAAGCTGCCCAGCCCCTATGGAAGGAGTAAAACTGTAAATACATAGTAGGGAATGAGTAAGTCTCCTAATATTGATGTTTTGGCTGCTACTGGAGGGAGCTTTCCAGAGCAGGGGAAAGATTGCCTGCCTTGCTAGGAGAGCCTGGCCGAACCGGGATGTGACCAGATCTGCTGGGTTTTGGGGACAGGGACTGCCCATGTGAAGTGGTCCATGTGGCTGACAGTCCCCAGGAGCAGAAGTGCTGGAGAACAGGATGGGTTCTCAGGACCACATGCTCAGCCCACGTCAGGGGAACATCAGAAAACGGATTCAAATCTTTTGCCTACAAAAATGGCATCTTCCTCCTCAATATATTTGGGAACACAATAGCTAGTCCCTCTATTTCCCAAGTCAGTGATGCTGAAATACTGGTTTTACCTTTTCCCCAGCTGCTGTAAGCATCTTCTGTCCAGCCCTGTCCTGAGTCCTACCCTGCGCCGGGGAGAGGTCACTCCGCTTCGTGCTGCTCATCTCTGAAAATCAGCCTCCACATCTATACTGTCCAAGGCTGCCAGAATAACAGAGTTCCTTGGTGAGAGGGAGCTTTGGGGAGGGAGGGCGCGAAGCAGCTTGGCTGGTGGGAGTCTGTCTGAGCCAAATGGAGAGAAACTGCACTTTTACACGAGTGCTGCGCAAAAATAGACTCCCCTGATCCAGTGCGTTTGACAAGTGACTGCCGTAATGAGTGTTTTCCATCGTTAAGGCACATCACACAGCCTTTGCTAATAGAGGGGAACACAAATCCACTTACTGCGGGCAAGTGCACTTCCAGCCCCGTGTTTTAGAGCGCGTTTAATGAAATTACAAGTTACGGCGAGCTGTGACGGATGGCAGTACGGTATTTAAGAGGTGTGCTGCTGACAACGCAAAGATTTTTTGTGCTAGCGGTGGTTTCAAGTTGATTATTATGGATGGCTGCCTAGAGCAAACGTAATTTGTAAAGCTACAAGAACTTGAAAAATCCACCAGTGGTAGCTTTGCTCGTTAGAAAAATCTCCAGGGTTCCCATAGCAGGTTGAGAGAAAGCAAACGTGTTTGGTGCCAATTAAGGATTCAAGCACCTCGCGATGCAAAGTGAAACGTTGTGATTAGGTGGTGATACCCCCCCATATGCCCCCCACCCTGTGCAAGCAGCTGGTACCCAGGAGTTTGCTCCATGCAGCATCCCTAAGCCTCGAGATGGGGTGTGACCCTGTGACCACCCCTGCATGCTTATCATACAAATACTTTGCTCAGTGGTGATGGCATCAGAGTCCTGGTTGTGGGGAAGGGGATGGTGGATGGGGCAGCGGGTTTCGGAGGGGAGGAACTGGGGTTTGGGAGAAAGACTACCTGGAGCACCGCGGGGCATCCAGAGCCATCCTGAGGGGCTGCAGGGATGCTGGTTACTGACCCTCAACCTCCTGTTGGCACAACTGGTATTTTTCCTATCAAAAAAAATAATAATAATTCCCTAATAAAATCACTTCGGGTGCAAGACGTTCTGCCGAAAAAAAAAAACCCCACTTGTTCCTGGGGAACAGTCAAAACAATTATTAGCATAAATTTCCAACTCATTATCTCCCAAGGTGACATGTCATGTCAGGCACAGTCATGTCACAACACGCCGTACCCAGATGCAGCTAATGCAAGGTGGCAGCCCCTGCACCAGGCTGGGGGAGTGGGTCCTACCCACCCTGGGGTCCAACAGGGAGCTCGGCCGCTGTCAAGCCTTTGGAGGGGGATTTGTGCCCGCGGTGCTGTTAGAGAAGAGTTGGAAATGAAACGGCCCAGCCGTGTCCCCTGGACACAGCAGATTTCCTGGTAGTGTGCAGTTTTGAGCCATTGCACAGCTGTAGCTCAGCTTTGAGATGTGTGTGTATGTGTGCATGAATGCATAAATATAAATGAAAAAAATCGATCAATAGATAAATAAATAAAATTAGAAACCGCAGCCAATTGCCTTTTAACGCCTCATTTTGCCTGCTTTGGGCTGAGAGAGGCGCAGGAGTTGGCGAGCTCCAAAATGTGCATCTGCCCCTCCTCTCCCGCGGGCTTCATCCCACGACCCTGGGACTGCACCGGCCGGCGGGCGCAGAAAGGGGTGCACGGCTCCTGCAGCTGCCTGGGCTTTGGCAGGGGACCAGGCAGCCGGCCGGCATAGACGGGGGGTGATGGCATGACCTACATCGCAAAGTCTGGCCCTGCAGCCTCACAGCCGCCGCCGATCATTTAGAAAGGAGGATATGAGGTGACACTAAGTTTAAGAAAGAAATTGGGAAAGCGTCTCGGAGACAAAACATTGCAGCGGAATATTGGGGAAAACCAAATCCCCGCTCAGCCTATGAAGCTATAGCAAAAATGATGCCAAGACATCTGAATCTGACGGCAGTTTCTTGGCGCTGGGATTTTTATTCAGAGCATGAACAATGAATTTGCATCCTAGGAAACAAATGCACTCCACATGCCCTGAAACAAATAAATGGAGACATTCTTTTATTCCGCAGCCAGGAAGCTTAATCTTGCTGATAAACAAACCAACGAAAAAAATGTCTCTGAATGTCATGTTTTTCTGTAGTGCTGGATTTTCTTTAGTTAAAGACCTGAATGCTGAATAGAAAATAAAGTAAGCTTTGTGCAAGAGATGTGCTCCATCACGATGGTGAAGGCAGGTCCTTCACTTTTTGGTCTGAGGCAATATCTTCCTTCTAGCTTCAGATGTTCCTTGTACCGGCTCTGCTGTAACAGCAGCTGATGGGGACAGGGAGGTGAGATGTCCCCATGTCCCTGGGGATAAGGTTAACCTGAGGGTACCTTCACAGCATCACCCAAGGCCAGCTCTGTCCTGCCCTGCCCCTGACATCAATTGAAGCACCAAAACGAGCGAGTAGATGCCTTTGAGACATAGAATCATGGAATGGTTTGGGTGGGAAGGGACCTTCCCAGCTCACCCAGTCCAGCCCCCTGCAGGGAGCAGGGACATCTGCAACCAGAGCAGGTTGCTCAGAGCCCCAAGGGCCAACCTGACCTGGGATGGTGCCAGGGATGGGGCTGCAACCACCTCTCGGGGCAGCCTGGGCCAGGGTCTCACCACCCTCAGTGTCAAACATTTCTCCCTTCTCTCTGGTCTCAATCTCCCTCTGTCAGTTGAACCCATCACCCCTTGTCCTGTCCCAACAGCCCTTGAAGAACAGCCCCTCCCCAGCTTTCTGACAGCCCCCTTGAAGCACTGACAGGCTGCACTAAGGTCTCCCCGCAGCCTTCTCCGCTCCAGGCTGAACCCCCCCAGCTCTCTCCCCTCTCCTCCCAGCAGCAGGGTTCCAGCCCTCACATCATTCCTGTGGCTGCGAGCACACGTTGCCGGCTCATGTCCAGCTTTTCACCCACCAGCATCCCCATGTGCCCACCATGACACTGTCTGCAGCATCCCCAAGGTGTGTCCCCCCCCAGTTATCAGGACGATTTTCTTCCCCTTCTCTTTCTGTGTGGTTTTTGCTTCTCCTTGTGATTGTCCCCATCTCCTTTTATTCTTTTTAATGCCTCAGATGGTGTTTGGTAGATATTAGCCCTTCTAATTATTATTTTGCTCTTCATTTTGCCAGTGTCAGTTTGGGCACAATACCACCCACCTGGCTGGCTGACTCAGAGGAGCACGCTGATCCTTCTGCAGAGCTGTTATCTGTAATTACAGGGTCAGAAGTTCGTCTTCCTCTAATTTCCCCTCCCTTTGAAATTCCAGCTGATATTTCTAATTTCTTGATCTGGCGAAAGGAAGGTGCTCACCTAATTACGATCTTATTTCACTTTCCAGAGCTCCTTTGGCCCTCATTAGCTGGAACAATCATTTCCAAAGTCCTTCAGGAACTTTTTTCTTCAAGAGAGAAGGTTAAAATCAAGCGAGATCAGAACCTGCCGCCTCGGCTCAGGGGAACTGAATAGTATTTCTTTCCCACCACCATGAAAAGGGAAGACTAAACCCTTTTCTAATGGAATAATCTTGAATTCTCTCCAAAAAAAGCCTCCATTAAGGGTAACAGATTGCTTACAAGCTCCTGCGCAAAGCCTGGCTGCATCGCAGCAGAGGCAGAAATTCCTGGACTCTGGCTCAAGCTTTAATCAGGCAAAAATCCCACCGAACTCGCTGGGAATTTTGAGGTCTCCGCTTTGGCCCGTGAACCGGGAGGGAGGGCAAAGCCACGCTTCCTGGTGGAGGCACATCCCTCCTCCCCTCTTGTTTGCTCCTGGAAGGACTGTGGTGCTGCTCTCGCGCTGAAGGAGGTGTCCCTCCAAGCACTGTAATGTATAATCAGTCGCATTAGGATACTCCATGCCAAATTATTTCCTCAGTAATAACGTGAGCTGTTCTGCTGGTGCTCCCCGTGCAGCAAAAGCAGAGGGTCGGATTCTTTCCCCTGCATGCCCCTGGATCAGCCTCCCGGTCCGAGGAACTGGATTTTCTGCTGCATCTCATCTTTGGATTAACACAGCGATGCTCGGTGCCTCTGTGTCCCCAGGGGGGAAAAACCCACCAGGCTGGGCCAAGGTCATCCGAGCGTGGGCACACCCAAACCTCTCTCCATCACGCTGCAGTAATGCAGATGAAATAGAATCGCGTTCTGTTTGGACAGGTGCAATACATTAATCTCGCATCTGGTGAAGCTCAAGACAGGGCTTTTTCAGGCGAGACTATCCATCAGCGCTGGAAGCGCAGCGTCGTGGGGTCAGGAGAGGCAGGGGCTGCCTGGGAGGGGGCTGCCTGAGCCTGGGAGCTGCTGCCTGCCACCCCTGCCTGCACCAGCTCATTGCCGGCACCAGGAATTTCACCCCCAGTAAGAATTTTGGCTTGTGGTGGACCTTGGGTACCAGGTGGAGGGCCATGGGGAATGCAGGGGGTGTTGGACAGGACAGATGGGAACCCACCTGCAAGCATGTGATGCCCCAGGACGGTCAGGGGAGGGCAGGCAGTCCCACCCCTGCGCTAATCATCAGCTGATTAATATCAAAACCATCTTTCCAGCTGGAGCCTTCAGCCTCCACATTTCCATCTCGTGCCAAGTTAATGACAGAGCTGCTTTTCAGAAACGTCTGACAAACACATTGAATCCCCCAGAGCACCGGCTTGGATGGGGAAGGAGCCGCCACCTCCAGCCGAGAGGCGGCCTGAGGGTATTTTTGGTTAAAAAACCCAAAAGCACAGCTTCTGAGGAAGAGCTCGGTGATGCAGCAGTCCCACCACCACCACCCTCCACCTGTTTTGTTGAACAAATCTGGGTCCGAAGGTGGTTTGGTCCATAAGCACAGCACAGAGCTCTGTGATTCCCACAGCGGAGCAAGTGGTTGCGGCAAGAACATGATTTTTAGACTTCTACCTGCCGTAGCCAAAATGTGCACAGTCCAGAGAGCTGCAGGATGACAAGGGTCTTCATGAACAGCTGGCTACTAGAAGAAAAGATATTTTCATTTTGTGTTGAAGGATTTCAAAGTGTCATTTGAATTTTTTTCTAGAAAGAAGTGAATTTGGAATTTTTTTAGAAGTATTCCTGCATTTCCAGAAGTTACACGAGGCCCTGAGACCCTACAGCAGCTTCTGGCCATTGAAAGCCTCGTGCAGCCCCGGTGGGGAGCAGCCAGCGGGCAGCGTGCCTATGGCAACCGATGCTTTCGGACACCCCTCTTTGATCTCCAACGCGAGATGGTTGTGCCTGATTGCTGCTCACAGCCTTTGGCCCAAAGGAGGTCAATATTTGAAGCACTTCAAAGCCCCCAGCTCCTCTGAAATGTCTTGCATTAGTAACTCCCAGCTTTTGATCAGAGCGTCCTCCCGCCTCGCCCCCGCCAGCGATGCCCTCCTGGGCATGGAGCGGTCCAGGGTCGCTGGGGAAGCAGCCGTCACCCGTGACACGTGAGGCCAAGCAGGTTAAATGTCAGCCCAGTTTTTGACCAGTCCCTTCCATCTAAAAGGCAAATAAAATGAGGAGAAAAGAGAGGGTTAATAATACTTAGATTTTCATGCCTTTGCTTTCTCATGGCCACATTTGGGAGCGTGAACTGCTTTCGAAAATGTGGATTTCAGCATGTGCTTATCCCCAGCCATGACCCTGTGGCAGCCCAGCATAAAAAACCGCCAGTAAAAGTGCCCTGACCCTTAATTCTCAAGCAAAGCCTGCAGTGCTGAGTAACTGCACTGCTAGCCCAGGCCGTTCGCCTGCGAGCTCTGTAGGGAGGTAGAAGCCCGATTCCTTCCTCTCTGCAATCATGGCAGGGAAAAGGGAACAAACAAACAAACAAACAGGAAAGCTGCTCCCAGCTGGAGCAGAAGTCCGGGGAGGGGAGTCCGGGAGGTTTTTTAAAGCTCTGAGAAGTTCCTCCTTTCAGGCACGCCACCCGCTCGAGGGGAAGCAGCCTGCGGACGGCAAGGGAAGGACTTGCTGTAAGGCCAGTTATTATTAGCTGGAGACGAGCGAGCTGGGATATTGCAGGATATCATGGAGCTATTCCCGCAAAAGCGGCTGTTCCTTCACTTAGGAGAGCACGAGGAGTCGTGGAGGTGACCGGTGGCTTTGGTGCCTGCTGTGGCCCAGGCTTCGATCAAGTCATTCAGCTGTTACTGAAGCATGGGGAGCATCATTAATAAGAAAAAAAAATGTTATTGAGGGTCTGGTAACTCAGCAGCGTTTTCTGATCCTCTCAGAAAACCCCATCCCTCATAGCAGTGTCCGGTGCACAGATAATTATTTCCACACTGTTAATTGTGGCTTCTGAGTGGCACCTTTATTAACTCTGCTGATGGCACATCGTTAACTGATGGGATGGTTCCTAACAACTCCGAAAATGGAGGGTAATGAAATAATTTCTTCAAATACCCCATTTTCCTAACCCTCCCTGCCTTCATCCTATAGGTTAGTGAGATGCAGCGTCTCTCAACTTGTGGTGCTGGATCTGAAGAAGCCCAGCACCAAACCAGCCCCCTGGAGGACAGCATGGACCATTTGGGTCGGGAGAAGGGTATAATTCATGTTCAAAAACAGAAGGGAGCTGCTGCCTCCTTCATTTCATGGATGAGGGTGTCAAAGCCTTCCTGAAGCTTCCCACATCGCAGTTCCCTCTTAGCCCTTTGTAGTCCCCGAGGTGTCAGTCCTATGCAAACGTTCCCAGAAGATGTAGAGGGTGTCAGAGGCTACTGGCTGTACCCAGCAACAGATCGTGTTGCATGTGTGATGCAAACCAGTGGTCAGAGGGTCGTGGCACGTGGAGTCAGCAGAGGACGCCGGATGGGGACCCGGAGCTGTGTTCCCCAGGGCAGGGGAGTAGATGACTGGACCAGGAAACAACTTTCTCCCGAGGAGACAGATAATTTCAAGAGGGTTTTTTTTCCTCTTTTAAAAAAAGCAATAAATATTTCACAGGCCTGGAGGAAGAAGCATGATGCCTGAGTAGCTACTGTCCAGGGAACACGGCATGAAGTATCTACTCTGCAACTGCTATTTTTACACCTTTTTTTTTCTCATATGGCATAAATGGTGGCTGATTTTATGGTCTATGATTAATTTAGACATGGAATAATGGAAAGCCAGGAGCTCTCATCCAGTTCAAAGGGCCATAACTGATAAAAAATGTAAGTTTACATAACTCTAATATCAATCTCGGTAGCAAATGGTTTGTAGAGAGGCAGCAGAGGCTGGCTGCAGATTGCTCAGTAACGCCCCTCGGAGACAGCAGCATTGCACCAAGAGGGCCTTCAAGCAACGCATTGCAGGCTGGAGCTCCACGTGCCACATGCTACCCCTCACGCCTGGAGATGGGTCTAATCCCCTGTCTCAACTCAATATAATTGAACAAACTCAGCTCAGCTCCTTCACCAAGAGCATTTCTTGGCAGTGCTGGCTTAATGGTTGGACTCAATGATGTTAAAGCTCTTTTCCAGCCTGTGATTCTATCATCTATGTGCAGGAAAACTGAAATGGGAACTGAATTTCTGGGTATTTGTTACACACCACTGAATTCCCATTTCAGTTTTCCTGTATGCAGATATTCCTGAAGAAGAATGTCTGTTCTCAGAGAGGAACATGTGTTGTCAGAGAAGAACATCTATAGAAGTTCTTGAAGAAGAACATCCTGCACTTTCTTAGCTGGAGCAGAAAGACCAAG
Source organism: Bucorvus abyssinicus (assembly GCA_009769605.1). Classification (NCBI taxonomy): domain Eukaryota; kingdom Metazoa; phylum Chordata; class Aves; order Bucerotiformes; family Bucorvidae; genus Bucorvus; species Bucorvus abyssinicus. The sequence continues at coordinate 2,127,665 of CM020029.1, forward strand.
GCTGCGACCAGAAGAACATCCCTGTCCAAAATGCACCTGCATTATCCTACCAAGGTATGATGTCCAGACGCTGGGACCTGGCCTTCGCTCACCATCTGCTGTGAAGTCTTCCTCGCAGATCCCCAAATACACGGTTTCCTTTTTTGTCCTGGGACCACGCAGCAATTCACCAAAACATCGTGGCTCTGTATATACAGGAGGCTGGACGAAGATGGAGTTTATCTGCCACGGTGCAACCGTGAGATCGTTTATCTGCGAAGAGGACGAGCCACGTGCCACAGAGAATGAAGCATCTTTGCACCCAGCACCAGGGTTATCTGTGAAATAAATCACTCAACAGAATTACTTCTGTTCTATCTCAAACCAGGACATTAAATAATCTGGTCTTGTTTTCAAACTTGTCAGCCTGCGGTAGCGGCGTGGTACGGCATTAGCTGCTGAAGGATGCATCGCATACGAGATACTTCAACCAGGGCAGAAAACCAGTTTGGCTTCCCTCTTGCCTCTAAAGGTTGAGTTACGCAAGTTTTTTCTAGGAAACAAAATCTGCTAAAATCCCATTGTGTTTGCATGTTTTAATACAGCTGAGCGAGGCGATTCTGGCCACTTGCTGATGTGAAGTGTCAGGGTAGGTGGTTATATAAATGTTATTTTTAGATGTGATAAAAAAAAAACCCCAAACCAGTTCTCTAATGCTAACACATTTTCTCCCGCTAGCTTTCTTCAGCTAAAAGGCTGTTACATGTTTCACGAAGGGGTTGCATTTTGCTTGTGGCATAACAATACAGCCAGCTTAATTGTGCATATGTGAACGGTTTGTTTTTAGAAAGAACCTTATCGGGCTCCAAGGCTGCCCTGCAATAATTTGGCTTTGCACGGCACAGACCCTCACCTATAAAACTCTTTTATTACCTGCACAGAAATTGCAGGCTAATGGCTCATGTCCTGCACTCCCGCGCCGGCGTGGGGACTCGCTGTGGGGCCCAGCACTACCCAGAACCAAGTCACAGCTGCCACTTCTCCCTTGGGAATATCAAGCATTTCATCCGGACCATTTTATTTTGCATTAACCCTATTTCTGTGCAAGAAAAGTGAATAATGAATAGAAATTTGGTAGTTTGAGCCATTTATCATCACGCATATGGAGGTGGAGGGGCAGCTCCTGACATTCGATGCAAATAGAAATAATGTTTTCTCTGGTTTGGGGAGTTTTTTCCCTGTGTGCAGTTTGGGCGTGGACATAGTTTAGGTACTGGCCACCCAAATCTTGCCTGCGTTTCATGCCAAGCCAGCTCTGTGGGGATGGGCAGGGGGGACCCCATGAGGCTGAGGAATCACAGAATCACAGAACACTGGGTTGGAAGGTGTTCTGATCCAACCTTTCTTGGCAAAATCCCGGTCTAGACAAGCTGGCCCAGCCCCCATCCAACTGAATTTTAAACATGCCCAAACGTGTTGGAGACTCCGCTACTTCCCTGGGGAGATCATTCCAATAGCTGATTGTTCTCATTACGCCAGATTTTCCTCTTATAAATGAAAATGGGCAGAGGGGACCTTGCGAGGTCACGAGGACAGCCGGGCTGGCTGGTAGTGGATTGTGGTGGTAGAGCAGAGCGCAGGAGATGGTTCCCAACGCTGCACCCTGTGCTGGGAACAGGCATCCCCAGAAAAAAAATACCATCAGCAGTTACAGTGAAGCCCTTTTTTCTTCAGGCATTGGGCAGCAATGCAAAACTCTGAGATGTTTCATCATTTGTTCTTGAAAATCCAGCAAAGGCTTCTACTGGGTAAGCCAAGACATTCCAGTCCATCCCAGGGATGGACGCGCAGGTGGATCCCTCCGCGTGTACTGGCAGCAGTGCAGAGGCCCGTGGGCAGATGAGGAAGAATATAGAGGCTAAAGAGTCCCCAAGGGTATGGGTAGAAGCACAAGTACCTTCAACCCCAGAGGTGACAAAGTTAATTAATTAGTAATAAGGGCTAAGAGTTACCACTGGCTTCAACAGCGCCCGTTACTCTGAAGTTTCCACGGGGCCAGAAGTGCCCACAGAGGAACCAGATTCACAGGAGACCCAGAATGAAAAGAAATGAAAAGCAAATGACAAGGACTTGTACCGTAAACACAAGGTGTGTGGGTGTGGTGCCTGTGCCTTCGGTGGAGCGCCGTGGGTAGAGACGCATGTCCCCATGAAATCGGGTGCTCCTGAAAGCTGGTTCCATTTCCACCAAAAATTCATAATTTTTTTCCTCACGTCACTTTTATTTTCCTCAGAACAAGAAGTGTTCAGGGTGAAAGTATTACAGAGGCCTTTTTTCATGCTAAAGAAAGCAGATGTTTGTCACCTGCACAAGCTAAAATATATTAAAAAAATAGTATTTTGTTGAAAAAAGTGTGAAGAAGTCAGATGGGGGCATAGTAGCCTTTCTGTGCCCATCACAAGCGGATGGGCAACAGGTTCATTGTAGACTTCTTGGAGTTTACGTACAGATTTGGTATGAAATGATGCTCCGTGTTGTAACCCTCTACGTTATTCCGTATTTCACATTTCCATGCCGCGTCTTTTCCTGCTGGGAGGATGATGTTAAATGCCTATTTTCGTCTTTTTTTCCTCTCTCTACTTAATTTTAAGAATTTCTCTGCGCCTGGGCAGGCAAATGAATTGTGCTGTTGTTAAAGAAGCTTAACGAGGCATCAGGAGCCAAAAAATATTCTCATGGCAATAAGGCCTTTTAGTAACGAAACATCGATTTCCACTGCCCGACTTGAGATATTTCTCATGCTCTAATGGGTGGTTAAAGAAAAATGGTGATTTGTTTCTGAGAGCGTAATCCATTCTCAGCAGCTTAAGTTGGTATTTAAAAATCTTTATGAGATTAATAGATTAATTTCTCTGCTTCGGCACAGGCTTTGCTGGCTGCAGTTGCATGACGCACCACACGTACTGCTGCGTGATGCGCCATGCATAGGGTCATTTTAAAAATACGGATTTCTTGCATCTTGAGTACTTGTTAAAAATAAGGATAGCGCTAATTGGGATTTTAATTGGTGGTGGTATTTTCCCACACATGTTGTACGATGGTCCTGACTAGCTCACCGCACTGAGGGGTCGCCGATCACCCAGAGAAACCCTGAGATCCTCCCAGCAGATGAACTCTTCCACCACAAGAAATCATTCCTCTGATCCGAACCAGATCCCAGATGATCTTTAAGGTCCCTTCCAACCCAAACCAATCTGTGATTCTATGGCTTTCTAAGGCAGCCGGCATCGGCGCCTCACTTTCGTAACGCAGCAGCTGCCTGTGCCAGGACCGCTCTGTGTACACAGGGATGAACTAAGAGTGAATTTGGCCCACAGAGCCTCTGAGACACTTAGTCTTTACACAGGAGGATGTTGGTAAATATTTACCAGAGACCTTGGAATAGTTCCTTGGCTCGTAAGAAGGCAGGCATTTAAAAATTAAATGAAATTCCTATTATAGGCTTGGTAAAATAGAACAAGTCTGGAGGGACCGGTCTGGTCTTTCAGGTGTAAAAGTAAGTTCCTTCAAGACCCACGGAGTAATCTGTCAGTGTTTATACTTTTATATGGTGGGGTATTAACCCAATGAAATAGAAGTGGTAGTTTGGCTTTTTCAACATGCTTTGAGGTGCTGGGGCTGGTTTGGCAGAAAGTTTACCCCGACTCAGCCTTGAGGCTGCTGGGGCTGGGGCTGGAGGAGCATAATGAACCATTCACCCGCTAATGAAAATAGCAGCTATTAAGATAAATTAGAGAAAGAAGCGCAAGGACAACCGCGCTCTGCGCTGCTGCGACAAACAGCATCTTTTCATGTGTAATTAAGCTGCGAAGACGCTGCAAGCTCCCAGTCCAACTGTGCAACTGCCAGCCAGAAATATGTCAGCTCTCGTGCTCCGCTGTAATTATTTGGGAAGCTATTTCTGCTCGTCCCGCCTTGGAAACCATCGTGGCCAAACACGCTGGCCCGTGGTGGAAGGCAGGCATTTACACCGACTTGTTCCAGTTAATACAGCCCCTCGTTATCAGCGAATGATGGGGAAGTGTTCAGTAAATCACAGCTGGAGGGACTGGGGTGTATTTAGAGTTGACACGCAATATGCTCTGCGTCTGCCTCGGCTTAGCCAGGCAGGATGGTAGGAGGATGCTCTCCAAGTCAGGGGTTTGCTTCGGGCCTTTGCCTGCTGGTAATTCAGTGGCTGCGTTCCTCTGGGAGCAAAATTTGTCTCCATGTAATTAGGGAGAAGACAAGGTACTAAGCATGCTTGGGAAAATTAATCTGCTACCCCGATAAGAGAAAGGATTAGGCCCTTATTGTGGAAAAATAATTTAAGCTATTAGCTTAGTGCCCAGTCACAGTAAGGAAAGCAGAAATGATAATGCTCAGCAGAGGCAGGACGAGGGCTGCGGCGCTGGGGGGATCGCCGCGGGAAAGCTGCTGGTACGAAGGAAAGCGGCTGCACAGACGAGTTCTTGGCAAAGGTGCACGGGAAGGATTAAAAAAGTTGAGGGATATAATTGCAAACTTAGAAGTGCCTACAAGACACGTTGGCAGAAGGTTTTGCAACATGGGGTGGCAAACAAGGGGGAGGAATTAGCTGGGAGGAGTGCTGGAGCAAATAAGCTCTCTGGAGAAAGGACAAGAAAGAATAAAGAGTATGGCAACCCCCAAAAGGAAGATTTTAAGACGAGCTAACTAAGAAGAAGACAAGCAAGCTGCTCCAGAGGGTTATCTCGGTCTCTTATGTTCTCCCTAACCACGGCCCCAAATGATGCCCCTTGCAGGGTGCTGGTGGGGCTTGCTGGGCGATGTAAGGTCCTCCTTGCAAAGAGTCATTTTGCAGGGAAAACACTCCAGCACTTCAGAAATATACTGAAAGGAAGAGAAGAAAAATAAGCGTTTTCTCTCCCCTGATGGCACACGTGATGTTTCCCTCCTTCCTGGGGTCGAAGACAAGGGTCAGGAATTGATTTGCAGACAACTTTGAAACCCCTCTGACTGCCTGTACAACATGAGCGAGCTCTTCCCACCTTTTACATTCTTCTCCTCTCCATCAGATTTTGTCACCTTCTGCAAAACGAGGCAGCTGCGTTCTTCGAACGGCAGTATTTTAGGTGTCACCGCAAATAGAAACCCTCTAGCTCTGGCTGGGCTCTTAGCGAAGTCAGTGGGAGGCTGGGAACCTCCCCGGTCTGGAGCACTTGTAAATTGTTTGAAAAGGAGAATTATAGCGAAAAAACCTCTCTGTACCGAAATAGCCACCCGCAGCCTATCGCGCCTCCTTCGACACAATAACGGGATGCAGTAAGTCATTTCAGAGACAGTTGGGCACGCACTGGATGTGATAACTTGAAGATAAGGGGAAATGATTCAATCACCTATTATTTTCTCATCACAGCCGAAACAAAGAATATGGAATAATCGTTTGACCAAACGATATAAAAAGGACTGAGGGAAATGTGCAGCGTGGTCTGAAATTCATCATTTCCTCCAGCGTGAATCACAGCCTATATACAGCCACGATGAATTATTTGGGAAAGGTTCTGCCAGGCAAGGAGACAAATCCATTACATATTCCTCACATCTGGATACCTCCAACTATTTTCCCACACAGGACCACTCGGAATCTTCCTCACACAGATAATAGCCGTTCCCCCTGCCGCATCTCCCACCTTATGCCGGGCTGTATCATTATTAAAGCATCTTCTGTCATTTGCCTGCTAATGCCACTGGTCTTCTACGGTTTGCCAAGCACTAAGTGTAGCAGATAAGACCGAGCAAATAAAATAATTCGGATTTAGTTCCCAGAAGGAATGAACCACCTTGTTAAACACCAGCGCTTCACAGATGAGACTGTGATTCTGTGTAGGGGAAGATGGAAAATAGAGGAGGGTTTGGGCAGCTCAAAAACCTTTAAACTTCCTGGGATGGGATGTTAGGAGAAGCTGCGCTGCCAGCGTGGTAGTAGCCTCACAGGAAGCAGGACATGCCAATGGCTCCTGTAGGAGGTTGCTGTGGCAGAAGAGATCAGAGAGGGAAGGACTGCATTTGGGGAGGAATCAATTAAACAACGAGTACTTGAATAGCAAGATAGAGAAGATAAAAATTATCTTCCGCCCTGAGGACTCTCCTCTTCCAAATTAACTGTCCCACCATATTGAAACTTGGGGCAGCCTGAGCAACTTGGGGAACACGGGAACATCGCTTCCCAGGTCCTGCATCCCGGCACAGAGAGGCAGATGGATGCGAGCTCAGCCAAAAAGTCCTTTCTGATGTTTAGATGCAGCGATGCTGCAAAGATCAGTGGATTTACGTGTGTTTAGGCAGAGACCTACAGAAGTAACTTAGAGGCAATGCCTGTCATCTTCAATACAGTGTTTAGGCACCAAAGATGACCTGAATAGGAAAAGCAAAGACGATCTGCATATGGGACAGCTAGATTTTCAAGGACAGGCTGGGATTCACAGCGCTCGCCCCTGGGAGAAGCTCCATTTAATTCAGGACTCCTCCTGGACCTTACTCAGACGTCATTCCCACGTTGGTTCTGCAGAGATCTTTTCATCAAATATGAAAAGAGAGCAAAGAGCTCTATATTTACGAAGGGTTGTAGTGAAATCTAAAAAATCAGAGGTTTCAGACCAGCTGCTGCCAAGACCTACATTTCTACAGGGAGGACATGCGCAAACGAGGAGAGCCCAGAAACGTGTGCTATGGACGGCTTAATTTTAACATCCTCTGGAGGCCCATCCTCAAATTACTGCTAAAATCCAACTGCAGCGTCTCCTTGGGGAAAGAGCAGCAAGGACTGGTCACGGCCACCCACCACTGTGGCCTCAGTGGTGGCTGGAGGGAGAAGTACCGACCGTAACAAACACACTTGCTTAAAAACTCAGCAAAAGATGCCCCAGGGCCAAAGACATGCACACACAGGCACAGGTATGTATATATATGTATATCTATATGTAATCATAGAATAAGAGATCTGTTTAGGTTGGAAAAGCCCTTTCAGCTCCTCGAGTCCCCCCATCCCCCAGCACTGCCAGGTCCCCACTGACCCCTGTCCCTCAGCACCACCTCCACACGGCTGGGAAACCCCTCCAGGGATGGGGACTCCACCACTGCCCTGGGCAGCCTGGGACACGCCTGCACAACCCCAACGGGACAGAAATGGTTCCTCAGGGACAACCTCAGCCTCCTCTGGGGCAACTTGAGGCCGGTTCCTCTCGTCCTGTCCTTTGTTCCTGGGGAGCAGAGACCGACCCTCGCCTCGCTCCAGCCTCCTGTCAGGAATCCTGGGTTCAGTGTTGGCCCCTGACTACAAGAAGGACATTGAGGGGCCAACACTGAACCCAGGATTCGAGGTGTGCCCCTACACCCAGCCCTGGGGGCTGCTACTGAAGTGCTGCTGCACACAAACACTAGAAATTGCCAAGTTTCTGCTAACACTAGAAAGTTATTGCCGCCTCCTTCTCATCTTCAAGCTATTTAGCTGCATTTTGTGCAGTTATCTCTAACTAAGCTGGAATGCGTGGTGATATAACCCAGCTATTTATATAATCACCCAGAAAATTGTGTCCCAGAAGGTATCAGGGATTTTTTTCCTTGTTGTTCCTCCATAGGCTCGTCACAGCAGGAAGCAAATGCCGGCAGATGCTCCAAGGACATTGGGCAGCCCAGGGGCTGGTTTTGGGTGAGAGCAAAGGAGCAACAACCTGGATATGGCATCAAAACTCCACCTGGAAGAAGCGCCTCTTCCTCTCAGCAGCACAGCTGGCCACAGCTGGCATCGCTGTAGGATGAAGGGAGCTGCTGGTGACTATTTATTGCCAAGATCAATGAAACAGCAATAAATTCCTGTACAGGTTGTCATGAACTCCACTGTAAACACACTCACCACAAGATTCTCAGAGACTTTTGGGCAAACCATGTCTTTCATGTCAAAATCAAAATAATTATAATTTCTGTGTAAAAAATTATTTCTTCAGTCTCTAGACTTTTTATCTCACCTGTGTGCTGGGGTCACTTATCCTTCCCTCAAAGGTAACAAAGAATATTTGTGTTGAAACTACTTCGAAATAAAAGCATGGAAGAAATAAAAGCATGGAAGGTGCCCATGGAAGATGTGTAAAGACCTTTTAAAAGAAGTCATCTGCCCAAAATCCCAGGTTGCTTTACCCCTGATCAAACCTTACAGACTCATTTATCCCTATCAGTGTTCCTCACCTGGGAAAATTAGAAAAACTGGAAAATTTTTCATCTTCGTGTCCCAGAGCATCCTCCACGGCCATGCTGAAAGCCATCAGCATCCATCCTCTGCCTCTGACCCTGCTGGGTGGGGGAACAACAGGGCTAAACCCAGGCACTCCCTTATGTTTTGTTCCCTTTCCTAAGGCTGATTCCTGTCCCTGACCTGGCGTGGGGTTGCAGCGATGGGTCGAGGGCTGCTTGCAGCCGACGGGCCCTTTGCGGGGCTCAGATGCAGCCAGTTGCCATCAGCTACTATAAATAAAGCCGTGGCAGATCACTATTACATGTGGCCGTGTGAAAAAACCTCACAGGCTGAGCCTGAAGCAGCAGAGGAAGAGCTGGGCTATATTTAAACTGTGTTTAATTAGACTGAAACGCATAAACAACAACAGAGGGGTTGGAAAATGCTCATGAAGGGGAACTCTAGGTGATGGAAGCTTGACCCCTGGCCAAAGGACGGTTTCCTACCGGTGTCAGTCCAAAACAGCTTGAGACAGCTTTTCTTGCAAGGTGCAGCCTGCAAGGACCGTGCGATGCTCATCCTGCACGGCACTGAGCAGGGACTCCTCCGGCCAGGCTGCGGCCAGCCCGGTGCTGGTCCTCCGGAGCACAGTGTGCAGGAGGACACGGGGACCTGAGCCCCCCCGCCGCAGCAGGCTCTGGGCACAAGCAGCAGCTCTCCTGCAGGAGAAGTTCTCCTAGGGACGTTCCTCCTGCTCAAAGCTACAGGATTTAAAAATAAATGAGATGGGAAAGCATGCGCGGTCAGATATACTCAAGATCACCGTCATACTGGTTTTTCTTCTCTTAACTTTAAACCCTGGGTTCTGCAAACAGCACTGACAAAATGGATGGCTTCTCTAAGCCGCTCTGTTTTGGGGGGTAAAAATAGTTGTTTAATGACCTTTTGAAACCAGAGGAACATCTGGCTCATCTCTACGACGCCTTGCAGCCAGTGATTTTTTGGACGGGGCGAGTGCATGCCTGTGTTTTAATCACAGAGAATAAATGTCCCTCAGCTATGGGGGTCGCTCTTGCGCGTGATGTTGCAGCTTCAGCTAACTGCCACCTCCATACTGCTCTTAAGTCAGTCATTTTCTGGAATGGTCTGGATGAAGCTAAGCTTGATCCACGTGATTTATCCTCCCCGGTGCTTGCTTGGACAAAGCTAATCTTTGAGAAATGTTTGAGCAATCAAACTGTCTGGGGCTCATGTGCCTCTCGGTCTCAAACCCTTTTTGGTTTCCAGCTGCTGCCAGGGGTCTCCGGGCCAACTGGAGGGAAGTTAAAGGGAAACAAAAGAAAAAAAAAGAAATCCCGTGTCTGGGTCATCCGCTGTTATAACATTTCTTAATAAGTGTTTTTCTTTTCCCCAAGCCGCACTCCACAGGGCTGCTGCACTTCTTCTCCCCGGTTCCCCAGCACTGCTGCCCAAGGCATGAGCTGCAGCCAGATGAACCCAGCACTTGCGTCCAGGCAAGGAGGGCTCCTGCTCCTTCCCCTCTGTTAACCCAAGGTTTGTCTCTCACGTCTGTGTTTATGGCTATGGCACTGTGGCCTGGTGAGGAGGTGGCAAATATGAGGAGAAAGTCCAGAAAAAGGGACAAAGAAGTAAAGACTAGAGGAATGAAGAGAGGAAGGTCAGCTATGGAGGAAAGGGGCTGCTGGGAATACTGTGCGTGTCCCTCTGCACTCATTTTGGGTGACCCAGTGCGGTGTGAGGGCCCCCTCGAGCCCAGGTAGTTTTCAGGGACACTCAGATGTATCTTCGATGCCTTGCGTTGCTTGCTCTGGATAACAGGAAAATTCTGGGCAAATAACGGTTTGGGTAAAGCAAAGCGCAAAGCCTTGGTTCAGCAGGAGGAACCGACGTTCTCTCACTCCAAAGCAGCCTCCAACTGCACCACACCTCTAACCTCACGATGATTTTTGTTCATTTTCACTCCTTCAGGAGTTCCGTAAGAAACTAGAACCAGCTTCCAGAGACACATGCAGTAGGTGTTTCGATCAGAATGGCTTTTCTTTGCAGTTGCCACGTGGCCAGCAGAAGTGTGTGCATTTTGAATCTCAGAGCATTTCGAATCGACTGAGGGCACGCAGCACCTCATCTTTGGTTTGGGGATGAGCAGTTACCCCTGGAGAGCATGTCCTGCAGTTCACAAGCCAACCCACGTTGTCTCACATCCTTTGAGGAAGGTGCAGGCAGGGCAGGCAGCAGCTGCTGATCCACCCAGCATCTGATGGTGCATTTCTTGGACTCAACGCCCACCTTGACCGGAGGCTGCTCTCAGCATCACCCTTTGGCAGCAGCTCTCCTCACCCATCTTTTCCAAAGCAGCTTTCAAAGAGATCTCTTAAAAAAACCTATAGAAGAGCTTTCGCAGGGTCCTGACAAGTTTTCCGTGTCATCTGTTGACGTGCCTTTGAGCTGCCTGGCTGCAGAAGGCTTCGTTTACAAACCAGCTTGTAAAAGAAAGCTGAGGGAAACACCTCCCTCGAGGTGAGCAGCTTATAAAATCCTGCCTGAGAGGGGGCTTGCTTGGGAACGGTTATCAGCATCATCTCCATGCCCTCTGCTCCCCTCCTCCTCACGCAGCAGCCCCTGACGTGTCTGGAGGATGCAAGAGGCAGTGAGAGCCTTTGAGTTCAGCATCACAAGGTGTCTGCACACCCACCTCTTTTTCTTTTTTTTCTTTTTTTTTTGAACCGAGGTGGGCTTATCCCCCTTTTCTGTTTGTTGTTGTTTTCCATTCAGAGCCTTTAATGTTCCCTCGCACCCGCATTTCATCCCAGCTGCAGGAGAGGGATCTAAGGCCTCCCCTCCTTGTGTCGTTAACGTGTGAAGACCTCATTAGCCCCGGTTCCCAGCCCACGCGGGCTGGGGGTCCCCATGGCGCAGGCAGGAACGGGCAGCCTGCTCCAACCCATAAATCTGCCTGCCTCGCTGGCCAGGGTCTCTGGGTAATAAGAACGCAGGAAATTGTTGCTTTTAAATGTTCTCTTGAAAAATGTAAACTTTGTGTCTTCTGTGGGATGTTTGGCAACAAGGGAAGTGGATGTGAGTTCTTAGGAAGGAGGCTGGACAGAAGTGAAAGGCACCTCCAGCACCGCGGCTTTCTGGTTCGGCCCTACAAAAGAAAGGTGCCCGGGACACTTGCTGCCCCCTTGTCACCCTGCACCCCACATACCCGTACCTGGATCTGCTAAAGCTGAGGCTTCAAGGCAAGGAGACGTGTCTTGTGTCCCTATCGCACTGCCAAGAGACAGTGAGACACGGGATGGTCCTAATGTCTTCGCAGACCCTGGGGCCACCAGGACCTGTGGGGCCCACCCATGAACCCCACTGATCATCAAAACATGGAGTCACAGGATGGTTTGGGTTGAAGGGACCTTCAAAGGTCATATAGCCCAAGCCCCTGCAGGGAGCAGGGACATTTGCAACCAGAGTAGGGTGCTCAGAGCCCCAAGGGCCAACCTGACCTGGGATGGTGCCAGGGATGGGGCTGCAACCACCTCTCGGGGCAGCCTGGGCCAGGGTCTCACCACCCTCAGCATAAAAAAATGTCTTCCTTCTCTCTAGTCTGAATTTCACTCTTTTAATTTAAACCCATCACCCTTTGTCCTGTCACAACAGCCCCTGCTAAAAAGTCCCTTCCCATCTTTCTTAGAGGTTCCTTTAAGTACTGAAAGGTGACAACAAGGTCCACCCGAGCCTTATTTTCTCCAGGCTGAACAACGCATGCATGATGACATGATGACCATGCACGGAAACCTCTGAAGACAGCTGAATGAAATTGCCAGAGTCATCCCCACCAGTCCTGCGCTCCTGCCAGGCTGAACGGGTACAGCTAACCCACCTCCACCACATCCCATCAGCCAGGTACAGCAGACAACTCCTCATCCCCTCTTGACTTTCTCTTCTTCAGACTGAGTAAATCCATGTTCCCCATGTATGTTATGTGTACCAGAGTGCTACAGATCTGACAAAAATTATGAATCCTCATGTTTTACAAACGTTATCAGGTAAACTAGGGATCAGGTACCAGCATAAAAATAAAGGGGAGTCACTGGAAGGCATAAGAGCAGTGAAGACATGCAGCTATGTACATCCACGGAGGTATTTCAATCCTTTCTCAATCACAAACTTATCTCCAGAAGTCAAAGTTGGCTTCTGGGGTTAAAATGGACTGAATAATAAGTAGTATTTGTGCATGAAAATAATTGGAAAAAAGAAAACAAAACCCAAACCCCAACCCCAAATATTGCATTTCCTTCTAAAAATCGAGAGACAAATAGGTGGCAATGAGGTCTCATCACCCACACTGAACTAAGGCCAAGGCCATAGGGATAACAGCACCTCTGCTCTCCAGAGCATAATCATCTACACACTTGGAGTGGAAAAAGCCATAGAGCTGAGCTTAGCTGAGCTTAGCTTAGCTCAAAGGCTGGACCTCCAGCACCTCAGGACTGGTGGAGCTGATTTAAGGAGTAATTATCACTGCGCTTTCAACTTGGCCTCAGTAAAAGTCCACCAGAAGTCGATGTTTTATACATTGTCCTTTTATCCTCATAGCTGTGCTGCTTTTAACGGCAATAATTACAAACGAAGTAAGCTCCAGCCTGATGCTTTCTCCAGGGCTTCTAACAGCTTCTGTTGACCGTAAGGCCTGAGGTGCCACCACTGCTGCGGAGATGCCCGAACCTTGAAGCCACGTTTCTGGACTTCCCATGTGTGCACGGGAGCAGCAAGGCAGTTGCTCTCCTTGAGGATCTGGCTCTTCTGCTTCATCCTCGTCCGTCTTATGTAACTTGTCTTTAATACACAGGGAAAACCCCAAATGGTTAAAAGTTCATTTAGAGTGGAAAATAAAAAAGCTCTCCCCGTAGGCTCACTGAAGAGCGGGCGCTGCTCCGCAGCCCACCCCAGGGACTCCTCGCCCTGCGCAGAAACCCAACTCCTCGCCCAGGCAACATCTGTAATTCATAATCCTGTCACGCCAGCCTCCAGCCGGGGGTTGTTTCACCGACCTGCCAGTTGTACGATTATAATGACTTCCTATTAAAAAAAATAAAAAGAAGTGAGTTAAGGTCAAACCCAAGATAAATCCTTTTATTTGCTGAAAAAGAAGCGGGGCCAGCCCCTGCCGGGCAGGGAGTGAAGTCCACGGGGGCTGGCTGGGTGCCCGCTTTTCCCCCCAGCCCTGGGTGCGGACCGGATTGCAACACCCAGAGGAAGATGCTCGTTGTGCAACGTTTTCCTTACAGCGCTGCTTTTCAGCCAAACTTTGGAAATGTTATTTTATCACAGCGTTCATGGTCTGCTTTTCTGTTTGTTTGGTTTTATTTTGATTCGGTTTAATATTTTATTTATTCTTAAATTGAACAGAGAGGAGGCATTTTGTTCTTAGTTGCTGGCTGTAAGCTAATTTAGCCAGCCCTGCCAAAATAACCAGGGTGCTCAAGGACAGCAGCAGCACCCAGCTATTTGAGGATGCTTATTCTGCTTTTTTTACAGCTTTTTTCTGGGCAACTCTCCACACGAGGATGTATGACTGCAAGGCAGCTACGTATCGCATTCTATAGAATATTTTTGTTTGGGACATAAGTTTCACTTCACGTCTATTCAAAACATGTATGTAAATAAGAGTCGGTGTTAATTTAAAAAAATACTGAGAAAAAGGCGTGTGGTAACACATGGAGGAAGCAGAGAAAAGATATCATTATGCATGAAATTTAAAATGAGACGGGAGAGCTAGCAAGGCGGAGGTAGAGGAAAAGTCGCTTTAAATAACAGGAGCTTCAGGAATAGCTTCAGATGGAGAAACCTGGATATCGTGAGTGATAAGTGACAAGCTGAGGGAACGAGGGAGTGGGTCGAGAGGCCAGGTCGGTGCCATCTGCCCAGCTATAGCACCTGGGAAGCTCCAGATCTCCCACCTATCATCTTCATAAGATCCAGGAATATTATCCCCCCAGTCTAACCCCTGAGGGGATGAGTTATGCAGAAACTTAAAGACAACTTTTAGATGTTTTCACAGTGAAAAGCCCAAAGCACCTTCAAAACATTGCTTGCCTCCTCTCCTGGCTTTTGCTTCTGAACTGACCTTAAATACCTGGTGGTGGGAGACTTGCAGAAGTCCCCCGGGAGGGACGGTGCAGCCTGGCTGAGCGGCACCTCCTCACCCTGTAAATTCCTCCGTACCATCGCCACAGCTTTCCCGTTAGAAATCCAAACCCCAAGTTACTCAGAAACATTTGGGCAGCCAAGATAAACTCGGGAAGGGTGGCTTTGATTCATCTCCGAGGGCGTGCAAGGTCGGACCCACAAAATGCTTATGGAAATTAATACCACGGTGAATTAGAAATCGCAAAAATGTTTCCTAAGCATCCAACATCTGCTTTCTGCCACGGCTGCCTTTTGCATGCTGTGCTCTCGGCACCATGCATCCACTGTATTTATAAATGGAAAAATTGTCTCAGTTTCTCGCAGTCAGTTTTTTAACGTGTTGAGCGCAGCATATGAAGCACGTCCCATCATATCGGTTTTGAACCTATTGTCTCCCGCAATTTAAGGCTGTAAAACTAATGGCTGCTATCAACAAGGTCCTTTAGCGATTGAGGGAGATATAAATCATCTCCGACCCGTTCCCACACGCAGCTCAGGCTGGCATCTCACGTTTGCCTACCCCACATGCCCCACAGCTGCTTTCCAGGGATATCCTTGCACAGAACATGTTAAACAGCACGTGTTGGTTTATGGATGCTTGCAAAAATATACATTGATGTTGCGGGATGTTAATTAGCAGACACGAGTCAGTCATTAGCAAAAGGAATGAGCTAAAAGCAAACACACCCAGTGACAGTTCAAGAACAAGTGGGAAAAATTAGGGAAATATGCGGCATGCAGAGCAGAGGCGTGAGGAGATGCGGTACAGAAAAACACAGCACCCCAGCTCCTTACTGGAAAACACTCTGGTGGCCTCTGAGGACCATAGGAATGGCTTTTGAGTTGGGCTTGTGTGAGAATTGTAGTGCAGATTCATACCCAGAAGGCTCCGAAGTCAGTAAGCGCCGTGTGATGCTCTAGGAAAGGCCCAAAGCCATGTGAATCCCGACGGCTTTGGCTTATGAAAGCTGTTTTTAAAACCCAAACAGATCCCGGCAATTCACCTGGGGGATGGAGAAACAGCTCAGTCCCGGTTGGATTAAAGATCTATTTGTCTGAGCTTTTGGGGTCTGATGCCACATCTGCTGGACTGCCAAGGTCTTTGCATCACCCAGCTTTAACCCGCTGGCAGCAGAGGCTGCTTGATGCTTTGCTCTCCCAGGAGCATCCAGCTTCACAGCGATGATCTCGATGCAATAGAACGCTGAGCCCCTGCCAGAACTAGCAGGCAAAAGTCAAATCACTCTTTGCTCGCTGCGTGTGGCATCTCGTTCGGTTATTTTCTGCAAATAACAGCCTGCAAAAAGCTGCTCGAACCATGCATCTGAAAAACCAGCAAACAGCAAAGCCGGGCTCTGCATCGCTGTGGAGAGAGATGCTGTTGGGAAAACCTGAAGTGGGCTTACTGGAGTTTGTCTGGGGCCGACATCAAGTTGTAACTGGGGTTCATGCCTGCAACCGCTGCCTGCGAAGTGTTCCTGGCTGAATTCCCACTCCCACCGACCCCAGCCAGTTGAGGTTTTGGGAGGCTTTGCTGATGAGATAGGACTGAGGGGCGAGGGCATGTTCCCATACTGATACAACTGAGACCTGCCGAGAGCGTGTTTCACATGCTGTTTGTATCAGCGCTTTGCCCTGCTTTGCTCTCTCCCACTGCCTTTATTTTATATATATATATAGATATATACACATTATTCATATATTTATGAAGGGGACCATATGCTCAAGCAGGTAGCGATGATGTGGCTCTTACTGCTTCACCTTCTCTTTCATGGGACACCCCCAAAGTACAAATCCCATCTATTTTTGGACCACACCGTTACCTGTTACTGGGGCTGCTCAAACACATGGCCAGCACATGGTCAGGTCCCTCCCCAGCAAGGTTCCACCCTACCAGCCTCCTGCTGCCCTCCACTGCTGCAAAACATGCCATGGATGCTGAACGTGCACCTACCATTTCCCAAGAGTTCATTCCTTTTAGTTTATATGGTCTGGGTGTGTTGGCACGAATGCCAAGGATGTCCCAAGGTTGGAATCTCCCCAGCTTCAGCTGGAGCTGGAGTCTGTGGTAACTCTTACGTGTTTCCCAACCAGTTTAATGCTATTTTCCATGTAAAACAAAGCATAAATAATTCAGGATCTGACAGAAACCTATTGATTAACATTATACAGCAAGGTGGGAATGGGATATTAACCCTCAAGTTGCTCAGCATGCTGTGAGAACCAACAGGAGAACTTCAACACTCCTGTCCTGACACCGTGCAAGAGTCTTTGTGACAAAGAGCTCTAAAAACCTACTGAACCACCCTCATAAAAATACTGCAGGCTGTAGCTATTTCTCCTGCTCTCATCAGCAGCCCCGTCTGCAGTTTGTGATAGACCCAGGCACCTCTTAGAGCATCCCGGGCTCCAGAGGGCAAACACAGCTCATGATCTCGCACACAGCCCCTGGAAGATTTGGGGGGGGGGGGGGGGGGGGGGCGGGGGGCGGTCCTGCAGCATGGGACTTTCAGTGCTCGGAGCCAGAACAAGGCTGCAGCATGCCATCCATCGGCACTGAGAAAGGATTTATTTTTTATTACTATAGGAAAGCTAAGCTTTAACAGAGCACCAGCACTTTTAAAGTTTTATCCCAAAGCAAATGCTAATTCCCCTGGTTTCACTTCTTACCATATTAATTAAGTAGCTCTATCAGAGTCAGTTTAAATTGTTTTTCCGCAACATTTTTTACATAATCAAGATTATTTGGGCTCACTGTGTGCAAGGTCAGACTTTGGGATGCAAATGTTGATTTTTAAACACCAGTTTCCTTCTTTCTTAAAGAAAAAAAACCCCACTGCTAGTGTTTGTCAGCAATTCTCGCGGCACAGTGCTGTCCTGATAGCCCCAGCTCGCCTCATGTCCCTGGATCTGCTCACTGAGCATGTACCTTGAGCTCTGCACCACACTGGGAAAGGGATGTTTCTCCCCTCAGATCTCCATAGGAGGCAGATCCAGCACAAACCAATTGAAAATTCAGCCTCAGATGTTAGATAACGCTTACTGCAGGTCTCCTCTGTATGGTGGAGAGCCCCTGGAACCAGCCTGGCCGTCTGCAGCCTGAGGGCTCAGAAGCTCCCACACCCTGGCACGATGGACCCCACGCATGGAGCCAGCCCAGCGCTCGTTTGGGATAAAGCAGAGAAATGCAACTCATTTCAATATTAATTCCTCAGGAACAAGCTGTGTCTTCAGCCCGGAGAAGAGAAGGCTCCAGGCAGAGCTTATCGTGACCTGTCAGTGCTTCAAGGGGCTGTCAGAAAGCTGGGGAGGGGCTGTTCATCAGGGGCTGTTGGGACAGGATGAGGGGTGATGGGTTCAACTGACAGAGGGAGATTCAGACTAGAGAAAAAATGAAAATGATAGAAGGAAGGTTTAGATTAGATATAAATAAGAAAATTTTTATGCTGAGGGTGGTGAGAGCCTGGCCCAGGCTGCCCAGAGAGGTGGGAGAAGCCCCATCCCTGGCACCATCCCAGGTCAGGTTGGACCCTGAGGCTCTGAGCACCCTGCTCTGGTTGCAGATGTCCCTGCTCCCTGCAGGGGGTTGGACTGGGTGAGCTTGGAAGGTCCCTTCAACCCAAACCAAATTCCATGATTCTAATCCATTTAATATCCGCATTGGTGCTGTCACTCCGGGCAGGATAGGGGCAGCCCAGGATGCTGCAGCCAGGCAGCGGGTTGAGCAGGGGCTAAGCACCAGCAAACAGCAGCCTCTTAAAGTCATCAAGGTGGGAGCTGGGGCCTACTATCACTGAAGGCTTCTTCCGAAGGACCTGATGACCATTAGATAAGCTGATGAGGGCTGGAGAGACTGATGAAGCATCACCCTTGGGATACGGTGGTGTAAAGTCATATAATGCAATAGCCGTAAGGAGGCAGAAGCTGTTCTCTATGAACCCTGAGGTTCAATCTCACCAGTCCGTGGGCACTCTGCAGTTTTTGTTTGGTTTGGGTTTTTTACCTCTTTATTTTTTTTCCCCTTTTTTTCTTTTGCTCCTGCCTTCCCCCTCCTCTTGCCACTCCTCGTTCCCTTCAGCCCAGGAGAGCAGCAGGCAGGACAGACTCTCTCCATCCCACGGCATATTCCTCCTCATCATCCGTGTTCTTACATCTCTAGATATTCCTCTGGATTTACAGCACTTTAGGCTCTGAAACACGAACATGAAAAGCAATACAGGTGCACAAGCGTATTTCTGGGTATCACCCTGGGGTTCAGAGCCCTGCCTCTCGAAACACTAAATATTGCAGATTTGTAGATAAAGCTTTAAACCACAGTCTTGATCTAAACACCCTCTCTGTCGTATCAAGGAAACTGAGGAAAAACCTGAAGGATTTCCCCCCGCTTCAGGGGAAATTCCCTTAGCTGAAATCCTCAGAAAACACCCGTTTAGGCAAAAATGTTTCATATCATTTGAAGATTGGGATGATGGAGAGGGCTAAAGCCACCGGTGGCTTTCCTACAAACGCCGGTGGCAGGGACATCTCCTGTGCTGCTGGGAGCTGGAGGAGAGGCAAAGCTTTTCCCTCCCAGCACGATTCCTGTCAATGTCAGCAGAGAAGATGCTTCTGCGCTGACTCACTGCTAGGAGGTCTTCATCTTCCCTTTCAAGCCGCAGGAAGGCTGGCAGCTGGGATCTGTTCTTCGGAGTGGCCAGGAAAAAGAAAAAGAAAATAAAAGGGAAGATATTACAAAGAAGTATTGACAGATGCTTCTGGCACTTGAGCTGGTAATTAAGGATGGATTTAGGACAGGCAAACATAGACGTTGGCTTGCCAGGTTATCTGGCTCGCTGCCGGCTACAGATCACGGAATTGGGATCCTGAAATCTCTCCCTCCCTCCTGCTGTCAGAAATGGCCCAGTGCTGGGGGGGAAGCACCTAAGATCACCCCCTCACATCACCGCGGCCGTCATCTGAGTGGGGCTGGGCTCCATCCCCAGCAAAATACATATTTATGGCCTTTTTTCCCCTCTTCTGACTCAAAGCCCATGAGCAGGGCAGGGATGCTGGCAAGGCACCACGACCACCCCACCGCAGCCCTTGGGACCAGGGCAAAACCTTTAATTGCCCATATCCTTCTTTTCCCCGATACCTGAAGCTGTTCCTAGAAGCTTATATTAATTGGTGACAAATAAAATCAGCTCTCAGGCTGGAGACTGTTTTGCCTCAAAACGGCGGTTTTCACACCATTCTTGTTCCCATTTCTGATAGGTAAATATTTAACACCGTGGCCAAGGGCAGCGCTGCCTCCACCTCTATATTTGTGCAGAAAAAAGTCTCTGAACAAGTCGCTGTGCCGATAATTAGAGATAATTTAATCAGACATGGGACCTGATTACATTACCCTCGTTTTTTCTGGTTTTCCTCTGAGATTTTTTCTTCTCTGTGAACTTGTTAAAAGACCAGCAAAACCAACTTAAAGCTATCCGTCCCAGCGAGGTGATGAATAGTGACAGCTCAGAAAAATCTCTTCCCATAGTTTTGGCATGGAGGCTCGAGGGTGCCGGGGCTGGCCCAGGGACGTGGGGGCTGGTCCAGGGATGCGGGTGCTGGTCCAGGGGCTCGTGCTCTCATCCCAGCCACAAACGTGGGGAAAGTGGAGCCCTGCCCCGTGACAACGACTAATTGGTAACGGGGCAATTGCTTGTTCTGGTCTCACTGTCAGCAGCTTTTGGACTCTGTCCCAACGAAATAGATACTAATTTGATTGGGTTGTGATTTTTTTTGTTATTTTATCAGAAAAGTCTACTGAGTTTTGAAATGTTCCTTTTTGTCTTGAGTGAACAAAGAGCAACTCCAGGTCAAAAAGCAGGAGCAAGCCATGACTTGAATTTGCCTTTGGTTTTTAGGATACCAGGGCACAGCAAGCCCCATGTTTGACCAAGGGATGGTTTCCCCGTGCCGCTGTTGCTGCCCATGAGTAAACCAGAACCTATCTATAAGTGCTTGGAGAGCTGTGAGCACATGGGCAGGTGATATCTCCACTAAAACATGTAAAATTAGCAAAAACTTGAAGCTGAGTGGTAGGAAAGCAGCAATCACACGTCCCTTGAAGGACACCAGGGAAGAGCCCCTTGTCCAGAGCTCATCGCCGCAAGCTTTGCAGGTCTCAGCAGCCCAGGTGGTGGTTTTAGCACAAGAGGCTGAATAAAAGGGTGAGCTGTCACTCCATCAGAGCACAGAAATTTCCCCTCCTGAGCTCCCAGCCTCTGTGCTGCAGCTGCTGCGTTCCCAGCTACTTTTGCATCTCTTGTCCTTGAGTTATTTTGGGGATAAAAGAGATTTCTGATGAGTAAACCGATGCTTTCATAATCCTCTGCTTTTGTCTCGGTATCAGGGGGAGTCAGTCTCAGCCCAGGTCTCTGTGATTAGCAGGTGATTACTGCCTCCTCGCCAGCACCTTCATTTGTAGCCAAGCAGATCCCCGCTAAGACCAGATGAACACCCCGTCCATTTTGGAGAGAACAGGGAAAAGGCAGACTTTCCTTCTTCGCTTCCCCAGATGTATTTTTCTGGGCTAACCTTGAAGTTTATTACAATTTTCTTTTTTTTCAGAATCAGCCGAGCACAGGACAGCTTCATCTGTTTTGCCTGTTTCCCTTGATGTCACTAGCAGAGCTCGCTGCCAGGTACCAGGGGGGTTCCAGTGCCCCGGCGACTCCTGCTATTTCCATTATGGGATCATTATAAATTATAAGAGAGACGTTTTAATTGCCACTAGTCTGTAACCCAGTACAAGTTTTACCCGCTGGGAGGGATTTGGGGAAGGCAAGATGTCAACACTGCGCTACAAAGAGATGATTGATGCAACGAGCTATTTAAGAAACACATTTCCAAAGGGCAGGCACTGCCGGGCGTACCCACCTGCACCCCAAACGGTCCATCCTTGCTCCACGGAGGGGATGTTTTGAGCATCATTAGGCCTCATTTAATGAGGTAGCAGTGTGGGTGTGCACCCTTGGAGTGCACGGGTGGGTGAGGGTGGCTCGGCCACCAACAGGGGAGAGTGGACAAGGCTTTACCCCGCCAAAGAGCAAGAATAGCTGTTTCCAAATATCCACTCAGCTCCATGGGCTGTTCCTTACACGGTGGTATCTGCAGGAAAGATCTCCAAGAGGATTTTCCTTGACTCTTTCTTGTTTCATATTTCATTGCAGAAATATGAAATTATGTGCTTTGCTCTCCAAGCGCGTGCAGAGGAAACAAGATTTAGTTATCTAAAGGGACTGGGAAGTTTTAGGGGAAACAGCTAGAAATGTTAATATTATTGTTTGCTTCATGGGCTCTGGCCAGTGAAGTATTTGAAATATTAATAAAAACATGAATAATCTCTGTAACAGAAAGAACCTCCGTGATTTAAAGCTGCAGAAACACCAGTGCTGTGCTTCGCTCCTCCTGAGAGCCTCCTCCCCTCCTGAAAAAAAGGGTTCTGCTTGTATGAAGGGTCTCCACCAAGAGTGACCCAAGGTGGGCAAGGACCTTGAGAGCAAGGGGCCCTCAGCCCCTTCCAGCTGCACAAAAGCTGACCCAATTCAAGGGAGCTGGTGGAGGGAGGGAGGAGGAGACCTTTGAGGGCATTTTAATGTCAGGTCGAAGTGGAGAAATACTGATGTCAGCTGTTTCAAAAGTGTGGTGTAGAGGTTATGAGCACCCTGATGGGAAGAGGTGCATGAGTAGTTCAGCAAGACTCCGGAGTCCCCAGCCCTCCAATGGGATGATAGGGTAATTCAGGTTGGAGGGGACCTCCTGCCCCAAGCAGGGTCAGCTACGGGGCTGGACCATGCTGCTTTATCCAATTAGGTCTTGAACTCTTCCAAGGCTGGAGATGGTGCCTCCTCTCTGCCCCACTTGTTTCCCGCACTGGTTGTGTGTGCAGTCCCAGAGCTACCATTGGTCATCACAACCCCACCACTCTCAGCTCACTGGGCTCTCGATCTACCAGTTTGACACATGGGAGCTTTCTGCCTGTCACTGCAGCATCACCTCCCTGTGCCACCAGCCATCCCCCAAACTTCTGAGCAGCTCAGGCCACTGTAATCTGAAAAGTTATAAAGTCTAAGGCTTGCTCCCTGTCCCATCACAGGTGCTCCACAGGACCGGACCCTTCACCATCTGCATGGGGTTATAGGAGACCAGCAGAGATGAGCGCCTCTGTCCCCAATGCCTCCTGCCTCCGTTCCTGGGGAATGCATTGCGATCAGCCTCATTAATCTGCACGGGCAGATGCACTATTTATCACATTCATCTCACGAGTCTGTCAGCGTGAGTAGGTCACATAATGCAAAACTCCTAATATTTTGACTTGGCTCCTCACCATGCTTTCTGAAATCTGTGCGACAGCATGGATGCAAGGTTTTTTTATCTCACTTGTGAAGCTTGAAGTCTAACATTGTAAAACCTATTCTCATTAAGAGCTGGAGCGATGGCTGTGACTGTGATGGCATCTCAAGGATACTTCGTGGGCTCCTGACAAGACCCTGGAAGGAGGATTTTCCCCATGATTCTGGGAGAGGCCAGACAGAGACTGCTCAGCACTGCACTGCTCCAGCCCTACAGAGAGCCGGCAGGAGACACAGGCTCCTGACCTGCTTAAATCTGCTCTGAAACATCTGCATAGGCTGATTTTTGCCAAAATACTGTCCCTGGATGGAGAGCATCCATGACTGAAGCAGGGCCACTGCTCCGCACATGCCTGCCTGCAGTGTAGGCAGCAGTGTCCCCGCTGAGGCCATCACCGGGGATGCTCGGGGGTTTATGGCTCATTTTAGAGCTTCGATACATCACTTTAAGGAGCTGGCTGTCACTGCGCATGTGGCAGCAATGAATTACCAAGGCTGCTTTTCCCACATGGCTTCAGTAGGGACGAGGGAGAGCTGCATCCCAGGAATCCAAAGAGGTGATAGGAGCAGTTCTCTCAACGGAAAAAAAAAATCAGCAGCACAGGTACAACACAAAGGGTTTGCAATACAAAAGAGCAGATCCTGCATCATTAAAACAGGTTATTGCTATTGATTTTTATGACATTTGACATGCTCACACCCCCACAGTGGGACAACAGGCAGTGGGCAGCTCGAGTGCCTCGGAGGCTGTCCCTGCTCCCACTAAATGTTTACACTGTTGTTCACTCTGGTGATTATCCTGGCTATTGGCTGATCATAAATTAATTTTCTGATGGAAATGCAGTTACAGCGCAGAGTTATTTGAATCCGACTGCTTACGGGGTGGATGGTAACCAGAGTGGATGATGAGAGCCGTGCCCGGGCTGAAGCACCGAGGGCTGCTCCCACCAGACCACACAACGGATGCGTAATGAACAAAATCAATCCGTACCCAGTGCTGACTGCTCCGCGTTGTAATGGTTTTAATTAGTGTGGTTGCTTAGCTTGGGGGAATAGTCAGGCCCCTCTCTGGCCAGCCCACATTGTTTGATGCCTTCATTACACCTTTCAGCTCCTATGTCAATAATGCAAAAATATTTCAATAATAATTTAATAGAATACCCTGTAATCTAATAGCCTGCATCTCAAAATCTCATTTAGTGCAGCTCGCCCTGGATTACATCAGCCAGAGAGCAGGAAAAGACACATCGAATCAAAGACTGGGTATTTTCCCAAAGTATACCTGTGACATCCACCACAGTGGATGCGGCTTGAGGCAGGAGTCACCGGCTGAGAACACGGACCTTACGGCGCTGGGACTGTGGCAAATGCCTTCTCATCTGAAGGTGCGCAGCTTCAGTGAAGGCAAGGACACGTTCAGCAAGGTGGCTGGTGCAGCCAGGAACTCACCCATGCCCGCCCTCCCTGCTGCTGTCTGTCTTGATCATCTTGGATATTTGGGATTATCTTTCTTATTAGAGAAATGCCCAGTTTTTGCCCACTGAAGTCTACAACCAATTATTTTAATGATGCACAGTCGGGTCTGTAAGTTCTTTGAGCCATGGATTTGATTCTCATTTCAAAAATGGCCATTTTGCAAAGCTCTAGGCATGTGAAATGCCCTTTCGGTGAATTTAAATGGGCCGCTTTGAGCCCTGGGGCAAGAAGTGGTCTTAACGCAAGAAAAATCAGGAACTTTGGCCTAATATGCCAGAAGGGCACATCTCCTACGGTAGTGCTAGACCAGTAACACACGTAACACTGAAGGACAAAAAGAAGAACATTTATTTCACCATGACTGGTGATGACGCCAAGGATTTTTACATTGTCCTTTCTATTTAAAAAAAGCCTGTGCCTGGGATGCCCTTGGTCCGGCACTAAGGTATCTTAGATTCTGCCAGTTAATCGGGGTAAAGAGCAGTGGCAGTTCTGTGACTGGCTGTAGAGCATCTTCCCCAAAACCGTTCCGGCACCCCACCACGGCTCTAGTGCCTGAAGCGAGCCACCCACCTGTGGCTGATGGAGAAGCTGGTGCTCACCAGCTCACCTTCAACTGGATTTACTCACTAGGAACTCCGCAGTGGGATGTGGAGCTGTCCACCACTCCCCTTTTTACCTTGAGTTGTGCAATAGGCTCATCCTCTGCTGTTTGCTGGGCTGCTCTGGCTTGGTTGCTCACATCACCAAACGGCAGGGAGAAGTCAACAACCACAATGAATTGAGTTGGGCTGAAATAAAAGAAGACCTGCATGGACTGGCTGGTTTGTCACGGGTTGGCAGAAGTAAGGCCACCCTAGGACAGAGAAAAACAAGGTGCAAAGTGCAAAACTAAACTTATCTGAAACATCATGGGGAAAATGATGTCATCCCGTTACTGCATTAGTGGATGCAGATGGGGTGAACCACAATCGTGGCACCGAGCGATGTCAGATAGCGAGTCCTGGAAGATGCTCTTCAGCTCCCCAAAACCATGACTGAAATCTGGCAGAGGCCTCGCTGGAGTAACTGCAGGCATTTCTAAACATGGGTAATTTGGAGCCCTAAAGGCTTACAGCAGTGTCACAAGGGCGCAGCTGCCTGCCACATTGCCCCTGCTCGAGGAGACCTTCAGATTGGCTGCTCATCCTCACTGCGGCAACTCCTCTTCGGAGACAACTCACCCACCAGGGATTTTTTCCCTGCTTACAACTCTGGTGTTAATTCTGCTTTTACCCATGAGACGTGGAGCTGGGTAATGGAATGGGCACCGGCTTTTGGTGGGCCGGGGGTCTTTGGGAGGTTCCTTCTGCTTGCACACAGCTCCCTCTGCCACATCACCCACCCAGGACCTATGGCCCCATGTTGGCCATTGCAGGAGAGAGGTACAATTATAGAGCAGGGAAATAAGGGAGTTTATTGCAAAGCACCACGTGAGTCATCCTTACTCACCGCAGCAACATGCTGAATGAAGGGAAAAGGGACGTTCTTTACGCCTTACCTAAAACCTCTGTTCACTCATGTATAAACCTACTGGGTTTGGATCGGTTTAAGAGAGCAGACACAATGACGTGATCAGGTGCATTTATGATACAAATGTACTTTCCTGTCCTTAGAGCTCAGATAATTTAAAAAAGTGTATTTCTAGGTCATATCTGCTGCCACGTTCCTGCTATGCGTCAATATTTATGTGGCAGTGAACAGACAGGAAAAACGCATCTAAGATGAGCTGCGGTTGTGTGCCAACAGCTGCATCATCTCCACACAGCCATGAATGCGCGTGGGATGGTCCTTCTGGAAAAACATCCTCTCCGGAGGATTTCTTTGATGGTTTCTGTTGCTCTTGGGGGAGGTTTTCACTCCAGCATCCTCCTTTGCAGCAGTGCTGTGTGCTTCTGCTGGGATGCTCCAGACCCTCCCCAGTGTCGATCAGCAACGCTGAGGTTGGTGCAACCCATCTCGCATCTATAAGCTGGACAAGCAGCTTCAAAATAAGGAAAGCAAACAAAGTGGCACAGTGACAGCCCAAAATTCCTCTCTCTAACCCAATGGGTGTGATGGGGAAGAAGGTGCTAAGGCACCAGGTGTCCTGGAACCAGCAGGTCGCACTTGTGCTGGTCTCCTCGGCAGAGCAGGGGTGGGAAATGTGGTGCAAAGGGGGAGTGCGTCGGGTCAGGTTGTCCCCAGGTGTACATCAGCAGTGGGTCATTGAGTGGTGCCACGTTGATTCATATCAGAGGAAGACCGGGCCCATTTTATTTTACGACACCATAAAACCAGGAGAAATGCTGCAAACCTCAGTAAACGCGTTGTTGGTTTTACAGAGAGAAATCTGAACTGTGGGCTGGGGTAAATGGGAAGTGAAAAATCATTTCGATGTGATTGCTTCTTGGCAGCAGCTCCTGAAAGGGAGATAATGCTGATTTTTACATTCAGGGATGCTTCTTCGAGTTGATATTTTCCCGTCCTTCGCAGACAAACAGCCAAGCCCGAAGCTGTTGAAGGGGTGATCAGGAGCGGAGCATGCGGGTGGAAAGCTGATGGGATCCTGTCTGCCCGCGTCGTGTTTGAGGACGCTCGTTTGTCACCTCTCGTCAGACACTCTGCCCGTCACTACATTATTCATGAACTGGAAGGGGGCAGAAAATCATCTCGAGAGCAACTCAGTCAGCAGGGAGATGCTCTGCAAGAATATGAAGTGTAATGCCTGAGACCTTCAACGTCTGCCCAGGGGCAGGAGTGGCTGTTCTGGCCATATTCCTCCGAGTGCAGAAGATCTCTTGGGCGATAGTACGGTCAGGTTTGTTGATTGTATCCGATGGCACATGCGAATGTGGACATTAATATTAATATCCTTTTTAAAAATAAATATTTCATTGTGGATGGGATTCAGCTGTGGGGTAGCTCCACTGTGGTGGTAGATAAATAGGAGCAAAGATTCAGACACATCTGCAAAACAGGACGTGTTGTGGGGGGACGCGCTTAAAATATCTCCTGAATTTGACCAAATGCCCCGGATTCAGCCCTCACCTGCCCCTTGACGCATCTCTCCTCTGCCAGTTAGGGATGGAATTAGTGAGGACGCCTTTTCATTGCTCCCAAAATAGGCCTGATCTTCCCGGAGGTGAATGAGTCCCTGGGTTAATTAGCACCGCTCCAGCTACGGGACATGCTGCTGCCAAAGCCTGGGACAGAAACATCTACCCTTGATGACTTTACGGTGAGTTGGTGAAGAAGAGGGTCTGCGGAGAGCTGGTCTGCGATGGCCGGGGCAGCTCTGCTGACCTGAATTAAAGGCTTCACTTGCAAGCCCGCATTTAATTCACGTTCCTAGAAACGCCGCCGAGAGCAGGGTCTTGTCTCAGTTTCTGGGGATGTCCGGAGGCGCCAGGCAATCCTGCAGCATCCCCAGCCTGCATCCTCATCCCCCAGTGCAACCACAGCACCAGTGCTCTCCGACCCCAGAAACCCCAAATTTCCTTTTATTTTTCTCAGCAACGAAAGCAAAAATCACAAACCCTGAATCCAAGATGCTATTTTAAATGAGACTTATAGAAAATACTCAGAGCAGTTTTTAAGCCGTACGACCTGTGCTAAGGAGATGGATGAACGCCCGTTTCACACCCTGCAGGTCATACCTTCAAAATGACTTGTAACCTGGGGTTTTCCTTTCCTGTCTGACCCTACACACTGTTCCACAGTTCACCCTTGTGACTTAGAAATAATACAAGGAGAAGCGCTGCCCGTTACCTCCCAGATGAACCGAAGCACCTTTGCACCGCGTTGCTTCTCCCCGGCTCCCGGCATCCTCCTACATTTAACTACCCCCAGCTTTCCCACCAGAGACGAAACCACCACATTAAATTCCTCTTTAGGAAAACATTCTCTGCCAGCTTATATTCTTAATTTTGTCTTTTGCGTGCGGATGGCGGCGGTTCTGCCGGTGCAAATCCGCACCGCTGCCGGTGCCAGGCATCTGCAGTGCCCAAACGCTGCCACACCGGCCCCGGGGAATTCCAGTTTTCCCTCCATCTGGGATAACTTATGGTGACGACGGAGGGGTGTGAACTGACAGATGGAAAGACAGACATGCTTCTGAACTACTGCGTTTCTCGGTGAGTGAGCAAAAAGAGTTGCTTGTCATTGAGGAAGGTCCTTCAGTAACGGGACTTGGAGGCTTGATCCAGCAATCAGGAGAGAGGAAAAGGCACATAAACATATTTATCATCTCCTTTTCATCACGGTTTCTTGACAAATTAATATTGATACCATTTGCTTAGATTTCTGATGCAATTTGGTGATAATTGGGGTCTTTTTCACTAAGCAAAGTCAGCAGCTGGGGAAGGAGATACAAAGAAAAGTGCCTCGAGTTTTTCATTTGGATGACACAAAAGTTTAATAAAAATACTGTATTTTCCTTTTGGGGCTGAAGAGTTTTAAACCCCCAAGTTTTGACAGGAAGCCTTTGGAGGTGGAATACTCCTTCCCCGGCCATCCGGCACAGAGCTACTGAGTCGGCTTTTTCTTTCTAACTAGAAAAATCCACTGCAATCTGCTCTCCTGCGGCCAGATAGCGGCTTTGTGCTGTGTTCCCAGCCTTTCTGCGGGCAGAAATCCGTCCTGTGCAGAGCTGATTGATTGGAAATAAATTAGCAGAAATAACAGACCCGGCCAATATATCTCACCAAGGGCAGAACCTCCTCCAGCCGGCAACTTCTTCTCCCTCGCCAAGGACAGCGGTATCGAGGAGGCAAGTCGAGAGCACGCGACACCTCAGCCAGGCACAGCTGCTCCTGCCTGTGCTTTAAATATAAAGGCATTTTCTTTGTGAAAAGGGCTTCTGTAGCACAGGGGAATGCAGGATTTTATCGTTATATTGGGCTGCACTCGTTGCAGGTACCTCCAGATGCAGAATATTTACCAAGAGTCATGAAATTCTTCATCGCATTATTAAATAAATGTTATTTATAATAAAAACCAGAAGAGTTTATAATAAAGGAGACCACCGGGAACTGTGTGGACAAGCTCTTCCCATCACTAGCCAAGACCGCAGCCTCATGGTCCGCCTCCCAGCCACCCCAAATAATTTTGCCCCAGGCTGCTGGCAGACAGAGTCTTGCTGCAGTAGTCTGGTGGTTTCTTAGTTTTTGTGGCAGCCCTTTCCTCGTGGAGGTCTGTCAGCACTCACGTATCTGGATAATCTTCTTATTCCAAATTAAAGGATACTCTGTGAGCTCTGCTAATCGAGCGTGACAGCGAATGTATCTTAATTTAAAATTCATCGATACAGTTATTATTCTAGGTCAGGCTGCGCAAGGAAGCAGAATAACACTTTGGGGAATAGTCAGTACACTTCTGCTGTGGAGAAACATCATATCCAGGTGTTTTTTAATCTAAAGACATTTATTTTAGACTTAAAATAAATGCAGGAATCCACCCCCTAGGTATGTGTGTGTGTCTGGGCTCAGATGATGTTTGAGCTCAGCATGGGTTTGTACCATACGATGGCTGCAGAACCCTGGTACATCCCCGCTGCACGACTGAGGTCCTTCCCTTTGGTGGCACACCACTTCCCTCTTCTCCATCCCCTCCTCTTGCCGGGAGCAGCCCTGGCTCCAGGGTGCAGCCATCGACGTGTTTGCAAAGACTTGTTTTGCTTATTTAGCAAATGCATCGCCAAAACCCAACCGGACCCCACTCTCTGCATCCCCACAGCCTTTGGGAGGATTTCGGGGCATAGGAGCATCCTCTGGAGCAGAGGTGGGTGCAGCTGGCAGCCCTTGGCCTTGCTGCTGCGGCTCCCAAGTATGCTGGGATGCTTAGATTTGGGGTTTGGCCCTGGAGTATTTTGTCCACCAGCCAAGGCAGATCCGTGGCCACCAGCAAACAGCACTGTCTCGCCATGTCACCCCTTCAACGCCCTAACCATAACCAAACCGCTCGGCCTGCCCGCTTCCAGAGGACAAGCCCCTGTGAGGCAGAGGCGAGTTGAGCCGGGAGAGCTGGCATTTAGCATCCCCAGAGCCGCTGACGAACCCTCCGCTGCTACCCGCTGCTTTCTGCCCTCTGATCCCTTCCATCGCCACAGCAACTTCAATCATCGGGCGGAAAAAGTCACGGCTGAGATTCCTCCTCACCCAGTGCTTTGCCCACCGTTGTTTTGGGCTGAATCAAAGAGTTTTCAGAGCTGGGATTGATGTGGCTTGAAAGCCACAGGCTTAAAAATTGAAAGATGCAGTTCAGCTGTTGGTATATAAATATGCAGAAATTACAGCTCATTCCTAAACTCCATTGAGCACCGTATGATCTGCAGTCACGGCAGTCAGCCTGGAAACCTTAAAAGCTATTTTGATGGCTGTTTTTTGCAGTTACGAATTCATTACTGTGTGTTTTGCCAATGCGATTTTGATTGGCTCTTCTTAATTTGCCCAATGGAAGACCCTCCTCATGAAGCTAAAAGGAGGGGAGGATTTCATTTGACTTTGCATTTTAATACTGTGACTGGTGTTTATTTTTTCCACTGCAGCCTGAACAGGGGGAGAAAGGGGGTTGTGGTGGAACACACCCCTGGCCATTGACCACTTTCATGTACGGTGTGTCTGAGGGAAAACACTGCTTTGCTGGTGCGGTTGTCTGTCACCCAGCAAAGCATTTTTAGGGGTTGTGTTACTGAGCAACAGTGTATTTTGCAAAGGGAAGAGGTCACGGGTACCCGGGGAGCTCGTCAGCATCTGCTCAGGAGAAGCAAAGCAGCATCTGAGCGTTTCCATTGCACCAGAAGCACTGGCTGTCCCCAGCAAACGCTGCAGAGGCTGCGGGAGATCCAACAGACATCCACGTTGTTTCTACTACTGAGAAAATAAAGGGCATCTGAAGACACAAGAAATATATCACTATTTGTGCGTGTCATCTTCGTGGTCCTTCAGGAGGAATACGGGAAGTGACGTGCTCCTGTGCCTAGCCAGCCTGGGAGCCCAGGTTTTGAGTACGACCTATCAGATATTTAAATTCAGTATTAGCTGAATGCTTATAAATTGAAAAGCAGTCATCCCACTGCAGCTGTAAAAATGCTTCTATTGATTTTACACTTCTACCAGAACTAAAGTACTGGCCACTGTTAAGTGTGTAATTTTGCTTGGGGAGAGAGAAGGATTTTCTGTTCCTCCCTGAAAAGGGAAAAGGAGGCGCTGGGCTGTGGGATGCCCCTTGGCTCGGTGATGCTCACCACACTGCTTTTCATGGAGAGTAGCTGTGGAATTAGGCAAGACACCGTTCTGCCTTCCCCTTGCCATCCTAAGGCAGCTGTATGCATCCTCAACCACGGTCATCAACAACTCACTGGCTTTTTTAGCAGAGAATCGATCTGGTCTGTTTTCACTTTGAATGGGAAAAGACAAACATTGAACGGACCAAAGCAGCAGGACTCAGCCTAATTAACTCAACAGCATTTAAGCTGATTTCAAATAACCAGTGAGTGGAGGCAGGAGATAGGTTTGGTTTATAGGTTTTTAATGTAATTGACAGCATCTCCCAAGCCTCGGACTCTGAGCCTCACACCTCCCTGGTACCCACCCCGGCACTTGGCTCTTGGCATTTCGTCCACACTGCAGACTAGCCTCAAGTTGTAATGAAACCTTTGATTGCCCAAAGTAATAAATACTTCCAAATCCTGTTCCTCTGATCTGGTTGGCTGCTGTAGAAAAAACCATGGGAAAACCCAAAGTGATTATTAATAGTTTTATCACCAATAAATTCTTCAATTTTTTTTCCCAATCTCAAAAAACACAGTTATTGAGACCCTCGGCACCAAAACCTGAGCCCTTAGGATGCTGCTGCAGGAGGAGGAGGAAGATGGCTGTGTCCCACTACAGGAGGCTCAGAAAGATGATTATTCAAATTTCTTGGTGGCCATCTCATCTGCACCCAGCTGGCCGTGGGAACCAAGAAATCCTCGACAACATCGAGCCCTTCTGCACACTCCTCCTCCTTCTGCGTGTTGATTATCACACGCAGTGATCAGATTAGCTACGAGGGTGGGTGGCAGGATCTCAGGTTTTTCTGGTCTGACTTGAAGGATCCTCAGGTTTATCACGGAGTCCTCTGCTATTGCAGGCACCACATCAAATAGTCTCCTTCTGCACCTAAGAATGTAGTCATCCACCTTCTTGAGCAGAGTCGTCTTCTTAACTTTCACAACTGGCCACCAAAACAGTGTCGTGCTCTTTGAAACCTCACTGCTGTGATGGTTTTTATTTCAGATCTTGAAGGGTTCCTCCAGCTCCCGCTTGTCCACAACTTGAAGCACTTCTTGCCTTTGCCCAATATCTGGCCCTTAAACACCTTCACAGACAGCAGTCAGGTTTTCTCACGCTTTGCTGAGATTTTGGTAGATTAAATGCACCAAGATCCCATAGTCTGTCCTGCACTGGGAGAGCTCACTTGTTCTTGAACGCGCCTGAGCAGAGTTGTGTACAACATCTCAGGTGAGGGCTAGTGAGAGCCTTGTGCATCTCCTGGGAGGTCTTCATCCCCCCTGACCAGGCAGAACTCTTCTTAATCATTTTGAACCAACACACTCTTACCATACAGCTCAAGTCTTCGTTGTGAGATCCCGAGTGCATTTTACTGCAACTACTGAATTTCCTCTCCTCTCCATTATTTCAGCCCTCAAGACCCTTCAGTTATTAATGTTTCCCCTTAAATTTGTCCCATCAGCAGATTTCTCAGCAACCTTCCGCCCTTTTTTTTTCTTGTTATGGTTGTTAATGAAAATATCAAACAACGTTGTGTTCCACGTGGACCTTGAAGGAAATGGCTCCTCTCCTCCAGTTGTCACCTGCCCTTGCCCAGTTTCTTACCTCCGTTTAAAATTCCCTCCTTGTCCCACCTCCTCCCTGTCCAGACGGATGCAATCTCCTACATTTCCTTTGTCTAAGAAATCCATCATCTTATTGAAGTCAGCCTCAATTAACCTTTGTTTCACCTTTGCTCCACTTTCATATCATTTCCCATTTACCTCAGTAACAGTAATGGTTCCTTGCCTCATCCATTTTTTAAAATAAATTTAGATCAGGCAGCCTTTAATTACCCAATCACCATTTGTCTTAAGTGTCGGTACTACATACGCTACATTTTACCCAATAAAATGCAGAGCAGTCCTTGGGGCAGGGATCAAACCCCGTAATTCCTCTCTCCCAAGTGGGAGTCCAAATCGCTAAGATAAACCACTGAGGACCATGCACCTTCGCTCGTCAGCGTAATATGCCTCGTGCTTTCTTAAAGCTTTATTGCCATTAATAGGTCATGAATTAGAGGTAATAACTCCGGGAGCTTCATTAATTTCCTTACTGGGTGAGAATGAAAAAGGTGACCTGGATAAACCCGTCATGTTCTGGATATGCTCATCAGTCCTCGGAGACTGAACTACTTTGTTCCTCTTCACAATGCTGCATTTCTTCCCCTCAGCTTGGGTGAAAATGCTTCATAAACCTCTCCAACAGGGCCTTAAAATACTCAGAAATGAGTGTTTTCACCTCTGGAAATCTGAGTTCAAATGTGGGAAGTGAAAATGAGACGCACTCATTGCAACCTGACGCTCATGGCTCCACTTCATAACCGAACCCCAGGCTGGTGCTGCTGGTTGGGGACCCAGGGAAGGAGCACTAAGGTTCTGTCCCGGACATACCAGACTGACCATGAGCAGCTCCTGCTTCATGTACCCTTGAGAGCTGTCCAGGGAGGTGACACCATTCAGATGTTCCAGACCATGTATCTGGCACTGGAACCTTGTGCAGGACCATTAAACTCTGTTGCACTCACCTCCCCATGCCACATCCCGCTGCATCTGGGCTTGGGGTGCATCACATCTCCATTTTGGGGAGCCACATAGCTTTTAGAAGGACATTGGCTTCCCACCAGCTGCACGACACAGAGGGACTCTGAAAGCTGAGTCCTGGATGACTGCCTTGTTGGTGTGGGAGACCTGGGTCTGGGAGACCTCCAGCATTAGAATGAACCACAGAATTACAGTCTGGTTTGGGTTGGAAGGAACCTTAAAGATCATCTAGTTCCAACACCCCTGCCATGGGCAGGGACACCTTCCACTAGAGCAGGTTGCTCAAAGCCCCATCCAACCTGGTCTTAGAGCTGATGGAGGAAACAAAAAAGCCCAGAAGAGCCCCCCCCATATTTCTAGAGACATATTCAACACATTTTCTAACACTTCGCACCTCCTTTTGAAGGTTATGAAGGGCTTATTTTTTTTCCTTCAGCTTGTTTTTTGTTGTCACCCTCTGCAGAGCCTGGACAGGCAGCGATGTCCTACTGCTGAGTGATCGCTGCTGGACGGGATGCAGAAAGCCCAGGAATTTCATGGCAAGCCATTCCTGGGGGATTAACAAGCAGAGTTAGCACTTCGGTGGTTTGGACAAGTCCCTGAATGTCTGCGCATGTATCCCCAAACCAAAACCAAACGCTGAATTTCACGACAAGCTCCAATTACTGCTTTGTTCCTTAGGAGGAAAAAAAGAATGCATTGCTTCACCTTCTGCAGCCCTGCTGCTTCTCAGCAGGTTGCTCCAGAAGCAGATCAACCCCCAGTGCCGTCCTGCTACAGGGAATCTGCTCTTTAAGCTGCAGGTTGACATCTTCAGTAGACACCTTGATAAATGTAGGTTAGGTGCATATTTTAGGACATTGAGCGTGTGTAAGAGTTATTTTAAAAAGTAGAATCCAGGTTCACAGAAGTGGAGATGTACAAAAGTGAGAAGGAAGCTGAATTTTTCATTGACAAGGAAAAAAAAATTTCAGTGAACAATGCCACTTCCCTTCATCAGTAGTCTCCCACCACAGTGGTCTCCCTCCCTGAACTCCGCATCTCTGTGATGCTCATATGAATTTGGGCCAATTTCAGACAAGCTGAATGAGACAGCACAGAGAACCCAGGCAGGACCATGCATGGCCCAAACATCACACCTGCTGTGGGAGCTCCAGGGGACCCTACACCCTGTTCTGGGAGTGATTCAGGACTCATGGTACTGCAAACCCAGGGGCTTTATTGCTGCTGCAGCTGGGAGGGAGACCCAGGATGGAGCCAACCAGGTTTTGGAGCAATCCCAAAAAGCACCTTTTGTTCTTCCTCCCTGTGACGAGCACAGTGGCTGCTCTGGGAGGACTATGCTGTGGAGGCAGGAGGACAAATGTTTTCTCATAGCTCCATAATACACATCCAAGTGTACCTGGCACAAGCAACACATTGGAGGCTCCAGCAGATGCTGCCCAGAAGCAGCAGATTGTGTCCCACGCCCTGAGTTTTTGAAGACACGCATGAGAAATGACAAAAGGTGTGTTTGACTGATCCACGGGGACCTGGTGGGTGGCCTGCTGTGGGGAGGCAAATCTGCCATGGAAACGACTAAATCTAAAATGCTACATTCCACATAGCGTCAAGGGAGCAGGATGATGTCTCTCAAGTTAATATAGGAACATCATCTTTATGTTCCAGAGTAGGAACTTGCTGGGACAGCGAAGGAACAGGTTTGCTCGGCAGTGTGCCCAGCAAAGCTTCCCATCTCAGAGGCATTTATGGCAGCCTGGTCAGCTTTTTTCCAGCCCAACAAGACTTAGGAAAACATTTTGAGGCGGTTTGAAGAACATTGTTGAAATGCTTTTGCACTGGGAGGCTTCAAGCACAGGTTTTCCGCTGCCTTGCCAGGAGCCTGGCTCTACCTTGCCTACATGGAGCATTTCCAAAGCCTGAATGAGCCTGAAGGGTGGTCCCTGCCTCCTTTATCCCCACTGACCCTCCCTCCCCTTCCCAGGGCAGCTTGAGCCCCCCAGGAGTACCTAACCTACTCCATCCCACCTTCCCCACCCTAGCAATCCTTGGAGTATTTTTCATCTAAACAATATATATATGTATACATAGTATTTTTTGTAAAAATCTTAGATCTCAATTAACTTTGCCTCCAATGCAAAACCAGCTTTGTCAGCATTTCCTCCACTATATT
The DNA here is from genome assembly GCA_009769605.1 of Bucorvus abyssinicus. Taxonomy (NCBI): domain Eukaryota; kingdom Metazoa; phylum Chordata; class Aves; order Bucerotiformes; family Bucorvidae; genus Bucorvus; species Bucorvus abyssinicus. Next base: position 2,164,000 of record CM020029.1, read on the forward strand.
TAACAAAAATGCCCTGCCTTAAGTCACCAATTCTCATTTTCTACCCATATTTTCTTCCCAGGTGTTTTCCCTCACCCCACGTGCTGCTGTCCTGGCTAGGAACATCTAACGACTCCTTCACTGCTCGCTGTGCAGAGATGCCCTCTGAATGTCCTGCAATTAATGGTTCCTCATTAAATTTTGTGGCTATTAAAATTACTTACAAAAAGAGGCATTAAGTACATTAATAAAATGCAAACCTATGGGTTTATTGACGCAGCTGCCGCAGGGCAGGGGCTGCTCCCATGGCAATGCTGCGGGACAGCCAACCCTTGCATGGGCTCTGCGGGTCCCTGTCCCCTGCATATCCCTTCCCAGGGAGCTCAGCATCGCCGAGAAAGTCACAGCTTGGGCCAGATTAAGTGCTTGCTAAGTACCCTGAAACCACACCATAAAAATCCCTCTGGAGTGCAGAATGTTTATGTTTCATGAGTTCCTCGTAAAACTGACTTGGTGAAGATACCTAACGCATGAATAATTTGGCGGCGGATACAAAGTACACAATGGGTGGCAGTGAAAGGGTATGGCAGAGAATTGGAAACGCATCTTCCTGCTCCATCTCTTGTTTAAAGAAGAGACTCCGGGCAGAGCACTCAAATATATGTTTCGTGCATATTAAAGCGAGCCGAAGCTCAAAGACCAACAAAAGTCACCTGATGGTCCATGGAGTGATAGAGGACAAACTCACCCAGTTCTGCAAGGGGCTTCCTCACAGTAAATAAAACAGCTGGAGCATTTTCTACCTCGCCAAAACGTCTTAGTCAGGAAGCAGTGCACCTCTGCTGCCCAGGGCAGAGATGGCAATGAGCGTTGGGTACTGAGGATTGCTGGGTACCAAGGAGCTGCCATGGCTTTGGGGATGCAGGAGCTGGGTCAGCGCAGGTGATAAGAAAGATAACAGCAGGGTATTTCATGAAGTGGATGAAAAGAAAGCTCATGTTGATAGGGAATGTATGCATGAGGTGCTGGAGCTTGTCCAGGGAAGGGCAACGAAGCTGGTGCAGGGTCCGGAGCACTAGTGCACTGAGGAGTGGCTGAGGGACCTGGGGGGGTTGAGCCTGGAGAAAAGAAGGCTCAGGGGAGACCTTCTGGCTCTCAACAACTCCCTGACAAGAGGTTGGATCAAGGTGGGGGTCGGTCTCTTCTCCCCAGGAACAAGCGACAGGATGAGAGAAACCAGCCTCAAGTTGTTCCAGGGGAGGTTGAGGTTGTCCTTGAGGAACCATTTCTGTCCCGTTGGGGTTGTGCAGGCGTGTCCCAGGCTACCCAGGGCAGTGGTGGAGTCCCCATCCCTGGAGGGGTTTCCCAGCCGTGTGGAGGTGGTGCTGAGGGACAGGGGTCAGTGGGGACCTGGCAGTGCTGGGGGAACGGTTGAACTCAATGCACATAAAGATCTTTTCCAACTTCAAAGATTCTATATTTCACAATTCTATGATTCTATATAAATAAACACACACACGTGCTTTGCGCTTGCAGACTTGTCCTGCAAAGCAACACAGCTGCTTTGCCCTTGCAAAGGCTTGTCCTGGAAGCCAGGTCGGTTGCTGCTCTGTGGTGGCTGGACCAGCCCATGGGAGCCAGGAGGGACGGTCGCCCTCCCACAGCCTGGCCCCAGCCAATGCTGAGCCACCTAGTCCACTTCATCCGCCCAGCCTGAGCTTGTTTCAAGCATTTTCATGCCAGACTGGAATATTTTTTTGCTTGGCTTATTCTGCTTATAAATGTATTACTTGGTCTGGTAACATTCATATCTTCTTCGTCTGCGTGTCACCCAAACGAGGGCTGATTCAGTCCCTAGGCGATGCACCGAGGCGGGTATGAACCGAAAATTCTTCTGGGACAAGTATCTGCAGACAAGCACACGCGTATCTAAATATATCCCCAGCCCTCCCTGCTCCCCGCAGCTTTTCTCTTCCTCAGACACACACACACGCACAACAAGAACTCCTCAGGGTAACCAGACACATATTTTTAAATATCAGCGTGTGGGAGCGGTTCCTGACCAGGAAAAAACAACAACTATTGTTTCAGCCACTGCTGAACTTGAACGCAAAGGTGAGGGCTGCGGAGGCAAACAACAAAAAGCAGCTTCTGGAAGCCATGACATCCTCATACCATGCACGTGGGTAGTTCTTCCCCACAGATCCTCATGCCTTGGGCACAGGCAGCAAGTCCTGAGAGCCCCAGGTCTTCCTCCTCCCACACTGTCCCCTGGACTTACACCAAAGCACAAACGGTATCTCATTCTGACACCTAAAAGTCTTTTCCCGCCCTTTATTTTCCCAAATGTGCTAAATTTTTTGCCCTTTTCCCCCTCCTTCCCCTTCTTAGCAGACAGATGTGCTCCTGCGGAAAGCCTAGACGCGTGGGAGCCCGGAGCTGAAGGGGTACATAGAGCTGCCGTGGGGAGGGCTAAACCACATCCAGCATTTTGCATTTCCAGAGCCTTCCCCAGCCCTCCAGAGCAGCAGTTTCCACGCAGCCAGCAATCCCACGTGGTAGATATTTAGTCAAAGAAGTTATGTGGCGGCTGGCTGAGTCCACGTGGTTTCTTCATACCAGTTTTGTCGCATGCAGAGTGAAAGCAAGGCGGTGTTTATACAACCGGGGAGCGCAGAGGTTATCCTTTTTGTCTGACTTTTGGTTTTGAAGCGCGATACTACTGTCCCCGTGTTGCTTCTGGAGGCGTTGCGAAACCTGGCCCAGAGCCTGTAGATTTCCGTTTGGCATTAATAGTCTGTTCCAAGAAAAAGTGTCTAGGAAGAGCTTCCTGACAAACTATGGGAAAATTTCACACCGAAAGAGCTGGCTGCAGCTCGGGGCTGCGCTGCCCATCCCATGACAGCATCTGAAATGAGACACCGTGACGGACAGCCCCGGATACCACAGGGCTGAGCCAGCTGCCGCCGAGGAGAAACACAACAACAGGGTTTTTTCCCAACTGCGAGGGTGAGAGCAGCACAGCCTTCGCAAAAGATTCAGGGTCTCCCTGCTGGTCACTAAACGCCTGCAGTCTGAAGGATGCTTAACTGGGAGCGTGACGAATGCTCTGGGCAGGTCCCCAGGTCACATGAGATGGTGCAGCTCTTTGGGGTGACACTGGGGAGTGCCGCTTACTTTTATGTGCTATTTTGAGTTATATTTAAAGCACTCACCCACGGCTGCAGGCACTTTCACCATAATTTAAAGGGTGCATTAGCATCAGGGAGTTTCTCCATGTCTGTGTGGAAGAGGCTGTTCCCAGGGCTGTGGAAGGGTGGTCGGATGCAGGGGGACATCACCCCTAGTACCCAAAGAGCCACACAACCAGCTGTGGTCCTGGGTAGGCAATTTATTTTTGTTATTTATTATTAATTACATTATTCAGTAGGATTTTTCCAAATCGCAGCCCTGCCAAACGCCCTCACGCACCATCATCTCTCGATGACAGATGGGTTGGGGATCACAATAAGGAACGACCTCTCTGCCCCTTGCTGCTGTACCACACCAGCAATGCCGGGCTTGACCGATGTGCTCCAAGAGCACTGTCCCCTGTCCCACAGGAGCATCCCTGCCCTTGCAGTTGCTCCTGGGAGAGATTTTTTCTGTATATAAGCCCTATAAACCAACAAGGTGGCCTGAGAAGGAGCCAAGATGAAGCTGTTAGCTTTGCAGACCCAGTAACAAAGAGGAAGAAGTAGCGAAGTTTCCCAGCTGGTCAGTGAGGATGAGATTCTCTCAGAGGAAAAAACAAGAAGCTGAGGCGTGTGTACCAGCTCCGATCAGGTACTCACACAGTCACGAGTGCTTCCTGCCCATGAGCATTCCTGCCACAGCTTTGGAAACCAGGTTTGTTAACAATCTGGGCATAAAAGAGAAGAAACAGCTCTTGAGTATCCACCACCTTTCATTTTCCCTTCCTGGCACACGTAACCATGACAAAGGAGCCCACGCTAGCCTGCGAGATGGTATAATTCATGCCAGCCTCCAACCATTTGCCGATTAAACCGCTTGATACAGAGCTCTTCACACCTTTCCGAGTCTCACCTTAGCAGTACCCACAGGAAAACATCGGGGGTTTGTGCCTGGGCAGAGAACAGAACACACTTGGCTCCAGTCGGGGAATGGTACCTGTCCCTGCAGCTCCTCGCCTTCCTCCGGTGCCTGACGTGCGGCTCATTGATGGGAGGATGGAGATAGTACAGGAAACCCACGCAGGCAGCTGTCAGAAAACAAGCTTACTATAAAAGCAACATACGCTGTGCTGAATTACGAGACCTTCGAATCACTACAAGAAGCGCTTAAAATATTCTGGAATTTAATTACAAGACTGTATATGCTTTAAATGCAGGAATGTATAATGCAGACTTGGGTTGTGACAAGGGAAACTCTTCCTCCACATGCACTTGAAGGGGCTAGAAGGGAAAATCCCTGGAGGGTGCGGTGAGACAATTAGTTGGGATCCACGGAGCCGTGTTGCTCCGTTGCTAGAGGCCAGGATGCCACTACAGCTGGTGACATCCTCTGGTGCTCTGTGTCCAGGACTGCTGAGCCAAACAAAGGCATGTTCATTCTGAGGGTACATGCACAAATCTAAATTATCAAAGACATATTGACAGCTATGAAGTTGTTTGGGTTGAGCCCTTCCAAATATGTCTTTATTTCTGAAGAAGCTTGCATGTACCTGAACAACTCTCCCCTTTTCTATGTCTCCTGTCCCCATTTCACGTGGTGTTCGTCAGACAGACGAGGGTTGGTCCCTGACTAAAATAGATTATTATCTTCCGCCGAGTTAAATGCCTCGTGTATTGTGCCTACAAAAATGAAGATGCACTTAACATAACAATGTGGGTTTTAGCTTAATGGCTTGAAGAGAAAACTTAGGGATGAGAATTAAAGCACTGCTCTTGCAGGATGTCCCTGAGAAGGATCCCTGTGTCCGGGATACCCACGAATGCTACTCACCCACCGAGGTTCCCTGGCAGGTATCCCACGGGCAGATTAGCATGGCAGCAGCTAACATGACACGAGATGGGGAAGCTAGATGGATATCACACTGATTTGTAGTCAATTATTATTATTATCTTCCCACTTTAAGTAACACAGAGAACTCAAACGAGAAAAGAGAACATATGTATTTTCCAAGCAAAGAAACAACTGTTTGGTAAAGTCTTTCATCCACGAGCATGGATGCAAGATTGGACTGGAAAACTAACCACCACAAGCCAGAGCATCCTCTCTGTTTACAAAAGCCAGGGATGGTGCAATATTCCTGCCCATAAACCCATGGAGAGGCCAGGCCAAGCCTGTGCAGCAAGCCCAGGGTTTTCAGGATGTAGAAGAAAGCCAGAACCATCGTTGCCAGGTTTGACATTTGCAGATCTCTTCCAACTCTCCACCGTCAGCGTTCCCACCGCTGCTTCCCTGCCTGGTGCAGAAGCGCAGCTGAGACGGCACCACGGGAAGGTGTCATTTAGCACCAAGTCATCATCAAGGCACTTAGGTGACCGCCAGGTCAGAAATGAGGCTTGCAGGGTAAATACAGAGACAGAGAACTCACACCTCTGCCGGGTAACCCAAGCAGTGACTCACGCTTTGCAGCTACGTCATGCCCGGGATCTTTCTGCAGAAGATGCTTACTGAGGAAAGCAACGGCAACCGTTGTGTGTGGCTTATTTTAAGGCTAGAGAGAAATCAGGACTACAGCTGGAACTCAGCTCAGAGCTTGCCAGGGCTTTTATCACTTGACCCGATTTCCAAAGCTCTCAGGCTCCTTTTTGGTGTCAGTAAGTTTTGGGAAGAGCTGAGCAAAAATCTCAGGCCCGTGGCCGCGTCCCTCTGTATCTTGACAGCACCATGAGCATCGAATGCAAAACCTTCGCCTCTGGTTTCCCAACCCAAGCTCGATGGCACCGTGTGCCTGAGAAAACACTGTGGGCAATCAGGTCTCCACTTCAGACTTAGTCTGGCACAAACACTGTCCTGGCAAAGAATGGGGCTGAAATAGGGATTTAGGGCTGAAATAGGGATTTGGGGCTGTGCACCTACATCTTGGCCGTGGTCATTAGCTGTCTCAGTTCTCGGCGCAAAGCAACACCAGCTTCAACAGCCCCAGTGCCCACCAGGGTTTGGTGGCACTCCAAGACCAGCCGAAAGAAGACCAAAAGAAGAGGATAGGGTGGTAAAGCCCTTAAAAACACCCTGTCCCACACTTCTGGCCAGCGGCCAAGCTCCGGTGCTAGAGGTCAGCGGTGCTTCCAAAGCACCGGGCCCTTGCCAAGGAGGAGGGACGCAGCCTGAGTAACGACTGCTTTAATTAAATACAGCAATATCATTAACCCGCTGGAATTCACTGAATTAGTGTTGCAAATGAAAACCGCATTGGCCTCATTTTCAAGAGGGAAAATAGCATTTTGCTCATGAAGATGTTGTTTGCTTTTCCGATGAAACAAAACCTCTTCTTGTCCCTCCGGAGCTTTGGTTTCGTTCAGTTCTCACTAAAATATTTGTTTTGGCCCTTCCTTGTTTTTTAGGGTACCTTCAGAGAAGGTGCGTGACGTGCTAGGGGATTGCCGCAGGAAAACGGTGAGAAAGAGGGAGAAATAGGGGACTTTATAAGCGGAGATGCCTGTTTCCCTCCTCTAGCGCATAAATCGTTTCTGTAGTACAAAATAAACCAGCATCTGTGCTGCTTGGACTGCTGCCATTCATCTTCTTATCTTTCTTGTTTGCTGAAGGGTGACTCAGTGCAAAGCTAACAGGGTGCCCACGGGAGCGCTGCTGGGAATGTGCTGATGTCACGGACTGCATGGCAGGCTGAAGGGCTTGAGGGCTGGGAGGCGGATTCCCACCTGCTGGAGAGGAAGGAAGAGAAGCGATAGGGATCCCTCTGCTAGCACCCTGGCTCTTAGCCCAGGCCACTTGCCTTGCTTATGTTGCACTTGGGGGAGAGACTCTTAAATAAATACAAGTGCTTCTTCCTACGAGGGGGCTGGCGTCCCGCCGGCACGAGGGGAATGTCCCTCTCTCCGGCTCATCCTGGCATATCAGTGTTGACCGAAAGCTTGGGCTTTCCTAGCAGAATCAAACCCCTCTCGTCTGTGGCTCTTCCTTTGAGCCTGTACGCCCTGTGAGCAGCACGGGGGGATGCGGTGTACCCCAGGCCCTCAGTGCTCCTTGCTGGGGGTTTCTGTCTTCCCCATGAAGTGCTTGGGCTGGCTTATACCCACCAGAGTTTGAGATGTTGGGAGTTGCTCAACTTTGTTTCCACATCCCTATTAAGCCCCCTTCTCATCCTCTCTTGAAAGTTCAAGATCATTTTGCAAGGCTTAGTAAGATGAAGGACTCAGGGAGCATGAGTCCCTTTATTTAGATCAGATGGTCTCCAGAGGACAGTGGTCCCCAGGAGATGCTCCTCCATTTTTGGCATTGAAGGGGCATTGCTAAAACCAGCGACTGAGCTTCTCCTACGAAGGGATCCAGAGGAGCCAACAGATTAACCCGGCTCCACCAGCGTCTCCTGGAGATGGCACAGGAGATGCACACTCTGCCCCAGGAAGGGAGAGGCAGTATGAGAGGGTTCCCATCAGCCCGGCTGCTGTGGCAGAGAGGGCACTTGGCCTTAACCCCAACGATGAAGCAACCCCATCCCTTTGCAAACACTTCGAACGGAGTTTCACGATAAGCAAAACTGATTTCTCCACCTACAGCCCTGCTGAGCACAAATGCACTCAACTACGGCATGGCGGAAACCGTTATCGCCTCACGCAGCCCCCTCACCTCCGCTCCGGCCTAGGTACGGGTAGGATTTATCACAAGAAAATTCCCTCTTTTTTCCTGTAATTCTTACATGGATGCCAAGAGGCTTCTTCACCAGGAGCTGGTGCTGTGTTGCTCAAAAGCAAACAAAGCCCTTTGACAGACTATGCTCCTGACCCAGCCATCCTGGTGGCACTGCCACCCCGGGGGACATCCCCAGCGTCAGTCAGGGAGCTGCCACTCCCACAAGATGCAGTTCCTCGCTCTCCATGGTTGCCAGGCATTGGTGCTCCCAAAATTAACACAACCAGTAAATCCTCCATCAAGGAAACGGGGAATTCTCCAGGCTTGATTCACTGTGGCTTTCGAGCTGCCAGGGACAGGAGCCGGCTTGCCTGGTGCAACCGCAAGCTCCAGGTGTGGTTAAACTGGGGGAAGGATGCTAGTGAGGCGAATGCCATCTCCCTCCTCGCCCAAGCCCAGGGGACCTGCTGTGCTCGCTGGCACATTAGCTCGACCCCCCGGCAAGTGCAAAGCTCACCCTTTCCCAGCTGCCATCCTTTGTAAAAGCTGCTCAGTGTGCACCCAGTATTCCTGGAGCACAGCGGGTTTGCACCACGACCCTCTGGCCCAGGCTTTGCTCCCCATGTGCTCCCTGCTAAAAAGATCTACTCCTCAGTGCCAGGCGTCAGCTAGCTTGGGTTTAGTGTCTCCTTCCCCTGGGGACAAACAGCAAACCACAGCTTGGATGGGCCTCTTGGTGCATCAGGATCCTTGGAGTGGTCATCACCTCTCTTGGGCGTAGTGTGGCTTGTAAATATTCTTCTCTTGTTATTGACTGATGATTAAACCCAGCGTTGCTTGACAAAACCCCATTTTCCCTCCAACACCACAGTCTACTTCCCCACAGCCCTCACCTAAGGGGAAAAAGCCACCTGCTTTCGTTCATCTGTCTCCAGCTCCTCAGAGCCAGGCCCCCCAGGCTGCAGACCTCGATGATCTGAAAGTTCTTTTCCAACCTGAACGATTCTGTGATTCTATGATGATCACGTTTAATCTTTTCAGCATTGAAGAATGGCTCCTGAGGTGCTCCTGATGTTTCAGCACGGTTGGGTTGAACCCACCAGGCAGCGGGGCTGGGGGAAGCAGCTCTAGGTAGCCACTGACTACTGCTGGCAGCACCCAGGGACCTGGCAGGGAGGCAGCAGAGGCACCCAACACACTTGCCAGCCAAACCCCAGGTTCCCAGGAGGTACCAGAGCTCTTTCAAAGGCAGCGGCAATGGGTTCGCCCTCTCGGTGCCCTTGTGAGCCTGGGAGTTGCTATGAGCCTCAGATAAGGAAAGAAGCATGGAGACATGAACGGGCTTGCCCCAGGTTCCGCTGGAAAACTGGCAGGAGAACCAGGAACACACTAAGTGTCTTTTGTACTAGGACCAGAAGATTCCAGAAACCTTAGACATTACCCATTTTAGTGTCTAAAATTAGCTTTTAATTATTGCCAGAGCATCGCCCTCTCTGTCCTGCTCATTTCAGTAGGAGAAAACAGTTGCAAGACCATCCTTCTCATTCCCCATGTAACATATTTCCAAAGCACGATTCCAAATTCCCTTTTGCTTTTGAGATTTACCATCCATCCCCTGCTGAATTGCACAAGGATGAAACTGCAGAGCAATGCTGTGACTCTGGCCCCGAGCACCCCAGCAGGGATGCTGGCCCCACACAGGCATCCCATTCCATTCCCACCAGGAATATACCCTCAAACCCACACACCATGGCATGAACGAGCTCAGCTGCTGCACAATCCCCTCTTCCCATCATTATTTATTAGGCAGGAGGTCAGAAGAGATTTCTGTGCCAGATATCCCCCCCAGACCCGTGAAAGCTACTGGCCTCTCCAATTAATTTGGAAAATACAGCGGATGTATGCATGGAAGGAAGCAGACCCGGCTTCTGCCTGTATCCTTCTTTATGAGAGGTTATTATACACTTAAAATTAATTGTTGGCTCATGGCAGAAAAGGTTTGACTTGCACGGACAAGTTGGAGGGAGGAAGACCTGGGATGGGAAGTAGATATGTGGGAGGATGCAGCATTCTTTTCCCACGTTGAGGAGCAGCAGGACAAGTAAATTCAGCTCTGGAATTTTGCTCCTTACCTTTTATGGCGAAGAAAATGAGGCTTTCCTTTGACTTTGCAAATACATGTTCCAACTGAAATCCAGCCTGTGTGTTAATACCCAGCCTACCGTGTGCAGCCGCTCACCTGGATGTGCTGAGCACGGGCTTATGCAAAAGGGAAAGCACAGCTCTAGGCTCCTAAAGCCTCCCAGACCGCTCCGCGTCGGCTGATGTAATGGTTTTATCTGAGGACAACGTTTGGTTCTTATTGCTCAGTCTTGCCTTCAATATGAAATAACTAAGCTAGGTAATTAATTTTTAATGCATCCAATATAGGGCCGGGAGAGTTTTGGAGTGATTTATGCCGCTGCTGCCAGCCTGCTCCCAGGCCTGGAGAGGCAAACAAGAATCTTGCAGCGATGCCCGAGCCCTGCACTGAGCTCTGCTGTCCCAGCGATTCCCCGCCACTGCCTCCGCTCCACTGCACCGAGCCCAGAGCAATGCAGTCAAACCCAGCCACGCTTGCTGCGGGCTCAGAAAGTCCCAGACTCCTCATCTTGCTGGTGTGGAGCCCACAGGCTGCTTTGCAGGGTTTGGAGGTGAAGGGCTGGAGCAGGTTCCCTCCAACCCTTCTTTTATGATACACAACAACACACCAAGCTGTGGATAAAGCAAAGCCGCTCCAGAAGTTCTCACTTTCTGTAACCTTCCTATAAAACTTGTTTTATTTAGTAAACAGCAGCGAAGGAAGAAGAGATTTAAACCTTTGACTCATTCATTCAAAAACACCCAACGACAAAACCAAATCCAAAATGCGTTAGAAGACCAGTTAGTCTTTTCTGAGTCAGTTAATTAGAGCGACTCACTTTCCCTGCCTATGGAAATCTCAGGGTGGGAAGTGTGTGAAACCTGCTGCAAGCAACACTTGCCTAATTAGCCTCGCATTTGCCTCTCACTGAAGGCAAAGTGTGCGTGACCCACAGACATTCACACTTGTTCAGCCTAATCTGGTTTAGGAGCTGCTGAGGTGGGACAGGCTCTTGCCTGATGGCAGCGGCAGCTGTGGGACCCCCAGCCTACTGCCCACCGCCATCTGCACCGGTGCCTCCTGAGCTCCACGTTCTGGAAACGCTGCAGAGTGAGCCCAGACATTGGGGCTTGGAATGTCATATCCTTCCATGCATCACTACTACATCTCGAAGCAAGGAAAGAAAGGGAGTGAAACCCTGCATTTCATCTTCCTGCTGCCGGCAGCATGGGTGAAAATCAAGGCCAGGGTCACCATGACCCAGAACTGTCCTGTTTGGCCCAGGGGCTTGCTTTAAGTGTCATTTTTGCACTGTAGCTCTGGTCCACAGCCTCTCTCAAGCAGCCCTGGAGAGCTGCTCTTCCTGAAGCAGCAATCCCTCAGTGCCAAGAGCTGCAGTTTTGAAGGAGCTGCCTTGAAAATGTGAGTTAATTAGAAATTTGGGGCAAGAACTTGCACTGGCAGCTTTTGCTTTTCCAGCGATTGACTAGGAGGAACCTTAGTAAGGTTGAACATTTGCTATTCTTATCTTGGGCCACAGATTTAGCTGCCCAGTTCCCACGGATGCTGCTGCACCTCCCAAATCCCACTGTGGCACTGCAAAACATGCCGCTCACCGCTGCCTCTCACAGAGGATTTCTCCTCTCCACTGTTTGCTTTACAAAAGTGCTGGGCTCCCAAACCCCACCACTTGCCCGGTTGTTGCTCCCTGGGGCAAGCCGGCGGGTGGTTTACTCACATGGGTGCCCAAGGGTGTCCTGCTGAACCCTATTGCTTCCCCCCCTCGAAATTCCTGAGGTTTTTCTGCAGATTGGAGCCAGATTAATCACAGCCTGGCACTAGTCGCCCACGAGGCTACAGCTACCAGCTCCACAAGCCTCAGACGCGGCAAAATTCAGCGCAGAATCCAGCCCCGCCACTTTATGGGGGGGAAAGGCCTATGGGACAGAAAACAACAATAAAAATGATCACGGAAGCACATTAAGAGTTTCAAACGGCACCAAAAAAATGCTTGCTATGTTTCTGAGGGTCTGTGCTGCTGCCCCGGACGCTGCTGTTACTCATTCACATGGGCAAGAATTACAAGTATGTCTGTGCAGCCAGGGAAGTTTTGGTTCACCGAATATTTGAGGCTTGGTGTGGTATGAAGGGGTGGGGAGCACGGCTCCAGCCAGCAGCCGTTCCAGGAGAGGAGAAACAGTTTTAACTTCCTCGGGACAATTAAACCGCCTAGGTGGTACCACGGCCAAAAAAAGACGCGTTTATGATTTGCCGAGTTCTTTCTGCTCTTCAGCAATAATTTAAAGGCGTTTTGCCTTCAGGGAAGGACTGTGAAGTGCAGCGTTCACAGGAATGGGTAAGGACACGCAGCCCTGACCTAATCCACTTCACCCTGCCCTGGAAGCTGTTCCCAGCATCTGCCCTTGGCCCCCAGCACCCGCTGGGAGAGGCCAGGGCTGGGTGAGAATCTAGGATTACACAATTTCACTTGCTTTTCCACCCCAAAATGGGATTAAAGAAAAAGGATTTCAAAATTCCCTGTGAACTGAAATCCATCCTCTGACTAAGTCAAAATGTTCATGTTCAGGCATTTCTTACATATTCCCAGAAAATATATTATAAACAAATCTTGGAATTTAATGTCTCGTTAAAAAAAAAGTTATATCAGGACGGTGCAACCAGAGAAAAGTTTCCGATAGAAAATTTCACTGAAATTGAAGCTGTTCTGGAAAACATTTTGCCTTCAGCACATCAGTATTTCTGACGGAAAACCATCCTGTCAGAAAATTTCTATCCTGCTCTAGGCTAGAATTTCATACCAAATAGTTTTACTATCTCCCCAGCAACTGGCACTGCTGATCCTCTCTAACGAATTTCCATAATTAACCTCCAGGAACTGAAAATGAAATCTGTTTGCCTGCAGGGTATTCTCAAACAATCATTTTCTCTGAGCCCCAATAAATTCAACAGGATTTTCTCCACGAAATTCAATGGATCTTCAGATCAGAGCTCAGATGCAGATCAATTTAATACAACTCTGGGTGTTTCTTCAGGTCCAGACGGGGCTTTGAAAAAAATAAATCTCAAAACAATTCTTCCTTTTTTTGTAGAAACTCAATCCTATATTGTCATCCCGATTAAGGACTCGCACTCTTTGATGTTTGTGGATGGAAGCGCTTCGTAAGAGGCTTGTGCTGATTTTGTACGAGCGAGGAATGCACAACAGCGTGAGGAATTCAGACAAAATACTGACGTTAAAGCTGCGGCCTCTGAATGCTGATTTTTGGCTTCTCACACGCATTCTTGCTCACTGAAGGCTGTTCCGGATACCATCCTACCACAGGAAACGTCCTGGAGCTGCACGTGATTTCACGGATGGCAGAACACCCCCGACGTGCAATTTGTTGTTACTGCGAGCACTAACAAATCATACATAATGTAGCAGCAAAGCAGCCAGCATCGGGCTTGCATGAGATCCTTCGCGAACAGGATCTGCATCTGAACAGGAAAACTCCTGTATCTGCCCAGGAGGAATAAGTTCTGCTTCGAAGAAGTTTTGATTTGAGACAATTCCCCAGCTGGTCAAGTGGCCATAAGCCACAGCGGGAGTGTACTGGAATCCTGGCTCCTTCCCCTTGCAAGAAACAGGACCAGGGCAGGGATCGTCCCCCTGGACTGGGCACTGCTGAGGCCACACCTCGAATCCTGGGTTCAGTTTTGGCCCCTCACTCCCAGAAGGACATTGAGGGGCTGCAGCGTGTCCAGAGAAGGACAATGGAGCTGGAGCAGGGTCTGGAGCTCAAGTGCACTGAGGAGCGGCTGAGGGACCTGGGGGCGTTGAGCCTGAAGAAGAGGAAGCTCAGGGGAGACCTTCTGGCTCTGACAACTCCCTAACAGGAGGCTGGAGCGAGGTGGGGGTCGGTCCTTCTTCGCAGGAACAAGCGACAGGACGAGAGGAACCGGCCTCCAGTTGTTCCAGGGGAGGTTGAGGTTGTCCCTGAGGAACCATTTCTGTCCCGTTGGGGTTGTGCAGGCGTGTCCCAGGCTGCCCAGGGCAGTGGTGGAGTCCCCACCCCTGGAGGGGTTTCCCAGCCGTGCGGAGGTGGTGCTGAGGGACAGGGGTCAGCAGGGACCTGGCAGTGCTGGGGGGACTGGGGGACTCGAGGAGCTGAAAGGGCTTTTCCAACCCAAACGATTCTGTGATTCTAAGGGGCCCCAGAGAGTGTTTCGCTAGGTCCTAGTAGATCCATTTTCCTCCTCTCAAAACATCAAGCTCTGCCAGAGACAGAATTAAGACGTATGTGTGAATAATCCACATGATTTTCATGGCTTCTACAGAGCCTCCTTAGCTGGGTGGTGTGTTGGGAAGACAGCAAACTCAGTGCTCAAGATTTTAAAATACCTTTTGCTCTGTCTTCAAATCCTCCCTAAATTATGAAGGGATTTAAAAATAATTTTCAAGTGCTTATAACTTTGTTAAAGCTTTGCCCTCAGCTCCTGAAACTCAGAAGAGTCGAGCTTTATTTCCCAGACAAGTCTTTGCACTCAATGACCTGTCAGTCAGGTGAGGGAGAGTCACGGATGTCTTGAACTAATTTTACAAATTCATGTAATTCTTTCTCAGGAGCGTAGCTATGGCCTGATTTCGACATGCCAAAACACAGATTCTAAGAGCATCAAGCTTCATTTTGTTTTCAGTTCATGGGTAATTAACATTTATTTTCACAACAGTTGTTTCTCCTAAATATTATTTCTATTATTATTAGCTCTGTGGTAAACAGCTGCAGTGCCGCAGATGTTAAATATTGGGAATGAAGTGAGCGGGTCCTTGTGACCCTATTGCTCCTCGCCTGTCAAACAAGCCTCCTCACATCATGTCATCTCATAAGGCAGCAGTGAAAATGAATTTCTTTCCCTCTGTTAAGAACTCAAATATGACACTGCTAAGTCCCACAGAAGTCTGTGTTCAAAAGAAGGTTTTGAATAGCGTCCCTAAACGAGGCTCTGGGAGAAGTACCGATGGTTCTGAATAGCTCCTCGTTAAGCCGGCGATATTGCTGAATAGGTTCTCAGGAAAAACTGATACGTGCTCGTGAAATTAATGACTGCCACTGCACAGTCACGAGGGAGCCCGCCTTTCCGACACGCAGGAAATCCGCGTTTCCTAAGACACAAGTGTTTGACCTTAAACCTTAATCATGTTCTGTTAATGGCCGTCCCGTTTAGCTTCGCACCGGGGCGCAGAGGAGGGGATGGGACATGCGAGGCTCATGTTTTATGTATGTTGTTCAATGCTTTCCATGATGTTTTGGTAGCTGGGCATTGCAGGGAGCCATATTCTGATGGCACCTTGAGGTTTACATCATCACACATGATACTAACAGCGCTTGTTTTGTTATCATCACGGAAAGCGATCAGGCAGAGCACTTGTGAGAGGAGAAAAGTGTATTTTGATATTCCCATAAAACACGCTGGATCAGGAGTGTCATTATCGCAGATCATCGTAGGTCCGTAATTAATATCCACATAATGGAAAAGCTGTGAAAGTCTAGAAAGCAATTGGGTCTGAAGAAACCCGGGGAATCTGAATGAAGCAACACGAGAAACTCTGCCGTATAAATCAAAATCCAGACTGCGTGTGAGAAACACTGATGGGATCGTAACCCCCTCTGCGTTATCCCCCTTGTTATCAAGATACGGGAAAAGCCATTAAACTTAGGAGTATGACACGAATAATAGTTTTACGGGGATTAACATATCTGGAACAGCTTCCCCAAGGAATGACAACAAGCAGGCGGGTTTGGAGCAGGCACGGGTGTCCTGTAGCTTGTTGATTGTCACAAAGCACCGCAGGGCACCCTGAAAGCCCTGGGATTTAGCTGGGTGTCACCGGCCGTAAGAGCAAACAAAGCCCGTAAATGTGATGTTACTGGGAAGGGCGCTGATGGAAGCTCTGCGATCACGATGAGTAAGTGTTCCGTGTGCGCTGAAGTTTCCACATTCCTCACATAGCTGGATGCAGGCGAATTTTCCATGTGAGCTGTGCGAGGGAGATGTCTCTCCCAACTCCAGTGCCCGGGAGCACCCAACCCTCCTCCAAGCACCCTCGGTCCTGGCCAAGTCAAGCCACTGACAAGGAACAGGCGACGTCAGTGCCGGTGTAGGTGCATCTTGCCTCCATCTGTACGGAGGTGAGTGACAGGCTGACAGGGAGCAGATGTTCCTACCCAGCTCCCATCTTGGATTAACAAAGAGCTCTTTCAACCCCGTCTTCTTCTCCCCTTATATTCGGCAGATATTCCTCAGTTGGTATGTTGGGATCACAAAGAATCTAGAGCCTCTGAACCTCCAGAGTATCCCACCTGCATCCGCCCGTGCGGCTGCCACGTGTTTCGGTGTGGAGGGGAATGAAGACACAGGATTTTCTGCACTCTGGAGAAGACAGGTGAGCATTTGCGCAACGGTATTTTTCCAGACTTATCTCCTGCTCCAACATACAGTTGGAGGAAAGAGAGAAACCCAGCTGGCTGTGAGAGGTAAGTTTCCTCACTGCTTTTGCACCATTCTCCCATTCCATTACACGTCCAAAGATCTGAAGCCGTGTTGGTGGATGCAGGGATGGATGGAGACTGCAAAATAGCCGAGACCAGCTTCTGATTCAAAACAAAAAGAGAGATGGAAAGCTGCCTGCCCCAAATTTTCAGTACGGCCTTAAAAATACTGCGCACACTGCAAATTTTAGTGCTTTGCTTATGATTTCCAAGTAGAAACCAAACCTTAACTTATTTTGAAAATTCATTAGAGCTGAGTAATTCAACCAGATAAAGACGTGACACATTGGAACAAAATCGAGACTATTATTAGCACTGAGTTTTGGAACGTCATGCGTGGGATTCTCTTGTCTGCGTCACTACAGTCAAACACGGGCGCGATAGTTGCACTTTCATTTCAGGATGTTGTAAAACTTTATTTCGTTGCTCACGTTTCAGCCCAGAACTGACACGGAGCCTGTTCGTGACCTGGATGACTCGCTCCAGACCTTCATGAAGGCCACGCCTGTCTTTGGCTGCGCTGAGCGAAGCTGGCAGCGAGGTCTGAGCAAGGAGGGGAGGCGGGCTCCACTCCAGCCCTCCTGCCCGCTGGCAGCCCCTTTCCGAGGGCGTCCGTCTGTCCGCCATGTCGAGCCATATGGGAGCGTAGAGGAGCACTTGACGGAGCAGCGTGCTATGAGCCGCTCACAAACCATCCCTTGTTCGGGGATGTCTCTGCGGCAAAGATCTACCCCGCGCTGCTACGGTCGCTGTTTCAGTCGCAGCAGCGCTCAGGCCGCTGGTGAACGTAAGATGATACCCAGTGTTGCTTAGTTTTTTATCTGGAAAGCTTAAAAAAAGGAACACCTTACTGCTGGGGATGTTTTTCTGAGATCTCAACATGCTCCTCGTGACCGTATTTAAGTGAAAAACCCCACTGCTCACCGTCGGTGCCACCACCCAGCCCAGCCAGGTCTGTGGGGCAGCTCAGGCTGAAGCCCTGGAGGGGGGCACCTCCCTGAAGGCCCCTCCCTGAGGGACTCTCACCAAGGGACCCTCACCAAGCAGTCCCTCCCTGAGGGATTCTCACCAAAAGACCCTCCCTGAGGGACCCCGAGGGGCGGCAGCCACCAAGGCCTGCACGCCACACGTTCCCTTTCGCAGCGCCGCGATTTACAGCCCTTTATTCCACCACCGCCGCCGCGGGCCCCACGCCAGGCCTCTCCCCGACAGGACGACACCGGCCTGCCGCCGGCAAGGCCTCACTCCAGCCCTCAGCGAAGGGGCCCGGGCCTGGTGGAGACGGGATGGCGGCCAGGCGGGAGGGGGTCCCCGCGGGGCGAGCGGTGGGGGAGGCACCGGGGTCTTCCCCCGACCACCCCAAACCCGACCCCGCCGCTGCCGCCTCGGGGCTGCGGCGCCGCACGGCTCCCCTAGGAGGCGCCCTGCTCCAGGAGCGCGCGGCCAGGGGGCGGACCCCGTACGGGCGGCGGGCGGTGATTGGCGGCTGCGAGGATATAAATAAGGGCGGGCGGCGGGGGGACAAAGCAGTCTGCGCGGGACCGGCGGGCGGGAGGGAGCGGCGCGGTCGCCGGCGCGTCCCGTCCCGCGGCTCTGCCACCTCCAGCTGGGCTTTTAAAATTTTTTTTTTTTTTCATTTTTAAAATTACTTTTGGGTTTTTCTGAGGGATCCGGGTGTGGGTTGTTGGTTTGTTTTTTTTTTTTTTCTTTGTTGTGGCCGGCCGAAGGACTAAGCCGAGATCAATGAAGGAAAGAAGAGCGAGCCAGAAGTTATCGAGCAAGGCGGTGATGGATCCCAACCAGAACGTGAAGTGCAAGATCGTGGTGGTGGGGGACAGCCAGTGCGGGAAGACCGCGCTGCTTCACGTCTTCGCCAAGGACTGCTTCCCCGAGGTGAGCCGGGAGGGCCGGGGCGGGCCGGGACCGGGGCCGGGGCGGTGGTGGGCGCGGGCTGACTCTGCGCTCTCTCCCGGCAGAGCTACGTCCCCACCGTCTTCGAGAACTACACGGCCAGCTTCGAGATCGACACGCAGCGCATCGAGCTCAGCCTCTGGGACACCTCGGGTGAGCGGGGAAGGGAGAGGGGGATAAACGGCTGAGGAGCGGCAGCCCCGCGGTCAGGGGAGCCGGGGGCAGCGGCAGACCGGCCCCGCAGCCCCTCGCCGTCGCGTCGTGCCGGGGGGTGCCTGTCTCCAGATACGAGCCGCAGCTTTGCCAGACGGGCGGCTGCTTCTGGGTTGGTTTTTTTGGTTGAAGCTGAGGTCTGTTTTAGCGAGATACTTGACTTTTGGGCAGGGAGGAGGGGGTGGACGGGCCTCCAGTAAGCGATTTGTCAGCATTGCAGGGGAAGGCAGGGCAGGGGTCTGTGTTCTCACCTGCCTGACGGGAAGGAGCTTGTCTGGGGAGCCCCGGGGGTCACCGTGCTCCTCCGCTGCCGGGAAACCCGGCTTTACCTGGTCAGAAAGAGTGAAGGGCTGTTTGTATATCCTAGTGGTAAATGGCATCAGCTCGTGTTCGAGTTCCTTGTGCCCTCCCCACTGCCTGTTCGGCTTTTTTACAATGCAGTACTTTTTTCCCCTGTGTTTTAGAGAGCCTTTAAAGGGAGATGAGGGGGGTAGGCATCTCTGAGGATGCAGAGGGAACCACCTTTCCCGCATGCTAAGATCAGCACTTAAGGGCCTCCTCATTCTTGCAGTTGTACCTTCAGTGGCCATGTCAAAAACACTGGCCTCAAAAATTGCAGTTCTTGATGTCTTAGATCTCGTGTTAGGCCAGGAACTCCTCTAGATCCTGCTTTTGTGGCTCATTGGACTAAGCTTAGTGAAGGGTGCTGAGGATGCACCCCTGAACTGGCCACCTGGGTGGACAGCCAGCAAGGCTCTGCTGCTCCAGAGCTGAGTGCACTGGGAGAGGTGGCCAGGGGTGAATGACACCGTGAACCATTAACAGAGATGTGGAGCAGCATTATTGTGCAGAAGCAATCGGGGGGGGGGGGAAAAAAGCTGGAGGAACTTGTGAGAGTGCGGAAGCCCCTTCTTCTTCAGGCAGGTTCTTTAGACAGCTTGTTAATGTTGAATTCCTGCTGAATATGATAGCATCCTTTTACCAGGAACTAAAATGTTAATCCCTTTTTTGAGAAAAAGGAGTTTAGGCGGTGAGTTGGCTTTCCTCGTGCTGTGGAGGAAATGATTCCAAATTCTTGCAACACGATTACTGGGAAAAGGCAGTTGCTGTGCCCACAACCGGTATCAGCGGAGCTCTGAACTGATTTTTTTTCTTCATCTTATGCCAAGTGAGACTTGCAGACTTCTCGAGTGCGTCTGATTCAGGCTTTCATCCTGATTACTAAGTGGGCTGTAACAAACTCTGTGGAGTTTGGGCTTATTAAAAATTAATAGCCATTTTGGAAAATTTTTATCTTTAGCTGTTAAAATACAACACGCTCCCGAGCGAAGTTGTTTGACGTGGGGAGGCTTGGAATCTCGATGTCAAAGGCTGGAGACACCCATGTAATGAAATATTCTGTAGCACTTCAAAAGGCAAAAGTGGTGGAAGAAACACCTGCCCGCCTTTGCATGTGCGTGTCATCCTCTGGGGCCTGTCCTGGAACTAACAGAGTGTTTGTCTGAGGCAGAAACATAAGATCAAGTGGCTAATTTGTCTGCAGTCTGAAACTGAAGGGGAAATGCTTGGTCTTGGAGAGTGTTGCTGAACAGTGGATCCTGTGGTCGTGGGGCTCTGCCGATGAAGAATTGTCTCTTTAAAGAGCTCTTCTCACCCACGGCAGGAAGAAGGACTCCCCAAACCCACTAACCCAATGCAAAATGGCATCACCAGATAAGAGACATCCGAAGATAAGATGGTGTTTTAACATTATCTTAAATTCTGGGTAATTTATTTTTTGCAAGTCTTTGTCCTCTGCTGAATTAGCATAAATGTCTTAATGACGACTTAAAGCAGGCCAGATCTAGTTAACTTAAAAATACGATTAACTGCCAAATCCTAATGGAAGATAATGTCCAGTGCAACACAGGGGAGGTAATGGCTTGAGTCATTTGAGGTATTTCAATATCTCTTGGGGGAAAGGGGAAGGACACAGAGTTTGATAGCAATATACTGCAGATACTTTCAAGATGACATGGTCAGTATTTATTGTCCATCATTAACCCTCTTTATTTTCAAACTGGGAGCATGCAGCAGCCTGACTTGCAAATTAGCCCCTAACTTGAGTTAAATGTAGGTTTTCACCTTGAACCCTTTGGAAGGAAGGTCCTGCCACACTGAGCCTTCTTTTGCTCGCCGAGAAAATGAGAAAAGCTGTAGGCATTGGTCCAGATAGTCTCGTGTTGGGGTGAGGACAGGCCCTGCTGTGGTGGGTTTGGTTTACAGTCCTTTATATAATAATGATGTGCTTTTTGCTAGAGGACTTGAGTACAGAACGTAGAGTCACACAGTTTTAAAGCTAGCTGTACATTTATTGAAGTTTCTGTTGTATCTTGGATATGCTCACAGAAATATGGGACAAAACACTCTTACAAGTAAGAGTGGAATGGGGAGATTCATTATTCAAATATTTTCTGGTGCTGTCTAGTTCTGCAAGTCATTATAAGGGTTTAAATTAGCCGCAGCGTTAAGGAAGGCACTTGCCAACTTGAATTTCAATGGGGTTTTGGACTACTACCCCTCCTCTCAAAGCAGGAATGTCTGGTTGCAATCTAGCTACACCATAAATTATTCCCCTCTGTGGTCACACGGTATGGCAGGCTCGAGCTGGTGCTGAGCCGTGGGCTTGTTTTTCTAGGCAGAGCCTTACAAGTTTTTTTCAGGTTAAAGCTTCATCTCATGGTCTCATGGACACCATGAAGAATTTTGTCTGCCATGGGCATGGCCTAATGTGCATTTACTGAGTTTTTGGCTTCTTCTATTAAAAGTGACTACTTTGTTTGTATTTCTTGCTAGTACAAAAGCAGATCACATACCCTGGATTAGGAATACATACCTGTGTCTCTCTAAAACATATTTTAGATGTTTTTAATTGGTTGAACTGCGAAAACTGTACTGGATATTCCAGTAGAATAATTCTCAACAAGGCCAGAAATACTGATGGGGCTTAGCACGTAATGAAATCCAGAAGGGCCTCAGAGCTTTAAATCAAGTTAGCTTTACTGTGATTTGAATGTGTGCAATGTCTTCAGTGTCCATATGGAAACATAATGTTAATTAGAACGTGTAGTGCTGAAATCTTTCCGAAGACAACTGAAACGCACAGGAATTAAAGTTACTATTTCCCCAAGTTCCCTGGCAGTAAGACAGAAAATGGTAAATTTTGGTCTTTGCCTTCCCGTTCACTTCCAAGTTGGCTGGGTTGAGCCGTGGGATTTTAATTTTTTTTCTTTCATGACAGAGTAACAGTAACTAGTCTTTTAAGTTGGGTTTTTCTTTTCCCTTTTACAGAGCAAATAATTAAAATTGATAATTGGGAGTGCCAAGTCACCTACCAAAGTCCTGTTTTCGGTTTGAAATGTGAACACTTGTGGTGCTGTAAATATTGTATGCTTGGAGAGGATCTGTTCTGCCGTATTCAATATGGAAAATCACCTGTATTGTCTCCAAAGCAGCCAGGGTGGGTTTGGAAGGAGGAAAACCAGCAGCAGCTACTTAGAGCCACTGGAGTATTTGATGTGTTTTGTGTGGAGCTGATAATTAGTGAGCCCAAGGGTTTGGGAGCGAGAACGCTGCTGTTCATCTGCTGTTCTTTCAGTTGACTGGAGTCCAAAAGGCTACAAAGACTAATGCCTGATGGCTGCTTGCTGGTGTGTAAATAGTAAAGTCTTGCCTGCTATGGAGCACCACTTCCCTTAGGGCCCGCGGGCAGCAGAGGCTGAGCAGTGCATGGTGAGCAGGAGCTACCAGGGTTCAGCTCTGGAGGTGGGACCTCCTGCTTGGAACTGGTGGTGGTGGTGGCTTTGGCTCTTGCAGACAAACAGAGCATCATCTCTCTATGATCTACCATCTTAGAGTAGTACTAAGCCATCAAAAAATTAAGTATGCTCTTAAAGATGTAATTCTGTTATTTATTAAGCCAGCAACACTTAAGTCTAAGCTTTGGTGTCTTCTGGAGGCCAAAGCCAACCATATTGCTGGTTTTTATTTCAGTGGAAAAGCTGAGTTTGTTGTACTTTGCATGAAACATAAGGTTTTAAAAATATACCATTCTTAATGTTTAAGATATTTTGGCTTAAATTATTTAAGCTGCCGAACAGGGGGATTGCAGCTGGAATATATTTCTGCCACAGAGATGAACTACAGCATGATCAGCAATTCCCTGGTAAAACAGAAAAATCATCCATGGTGTCCTTGACAAAAATGTATTAGTTTGTAGGAACAGCATCACAAATAGGCTGCTGCTTTTTTTTTCCCCCACAAATACCATGACTGTAGCTCCGTATTCTCCTTCTGTTTTCTAGGGTTGGCACAGCTTCAAATCTGACTTGAAAAGGAGTGAGCAGCCTTACTGGGCTGCACTCAAGTTGTCTGTTCAGGCTTGCGCCTCATTCCTGAGATTCCTGGCTCCTGAGGGTTTCTCTGGGCGAACTGATGAAATGCCAGATTGAATAGGCTGGCGCAGCGAGGGCTGGAGCCCCTCTTTATTTGCGCAGTAATAAAGGTTTGGTTATCGCTGTTGAATGAGAGCAGGAAATTTCCTTTTGTTGGTGCTGCAGCTCTGCGTCGTTGAAATGGGTCCCATTTGTTCAGCCCCACACTACCCCAAAGAAAAGGAGGTGTCAAAAGCCCCTCCCAGCTGCACCCGAGCAGAAGGGCTGCCTGTAAAAGTGTGCTTGTTCTAGCACAGAGGGAAAACCTAAAATGACAAATCCTCCAAACAACCAGGGCTCCAGCTGCCCCAGTAGAAAGGAGTCTCTGGGCTGGAGGTGGTGGCTGGATGTGTACGTAAATACATGCTGGTAGACATATATGGTGTGTTGTATCCCTGAAGACTGGTGAGTGAGGAGATAGGTATGTTTCGAAGGAATTAGTTTCTGGGTGAGGCTTTTTTTGAGACTCCTTTCTAGCCAGCAAGCGTTAATGATCTCCAATCCTGCCCTTACTTGCTGGAGCTCGGCGGGGAGACTTGTTAGCTGGGCTGTGGCCCTCACCAGCCTGTGCTTTGGCCAGTTTAATGGGTGGCTAGTTAACGGGCTCTGCAAGTTGGCTGTCCAGGGCGACTAACTTGGCCCTGGGGCTCCAGGATGGAAAATGCTTATTGATAGTCACTGGCAGCAGAGCTGAGCTCAAACAAATAGTTAACTATTGGTCAGCTCAGCCTGCTCATATTTCTTCCTAATGTGTCATTCCCTGCTGAAGAACGCTAACTGTTTTTTGAAGAGCTGTTTCTGACAGGTGCCTCGTTGTTAGATTGACATCATTTATGAAGATGAGCGCTTGAATAAAATAGTCTTGTTCACCAGCTCACCTTCTGCTACCTAGTTTGGTAATGCTTCATTCCCCATGTGTTCCTCTTCATTTCAAAAACAACATTCCTGGGATTCTTGACTCCTTCCTTCCCATGTAAGCTGTCCAGCTGAAGTCATCTGCGATACGTTCACACTGTGTCCCCGCTCTGCTTTGTGCCACGGTGTGAGCTGTCTGTCAGTTAAAAACTTGAGGAATTTCTCTAATCCGGTTAATGGGCTGCTCAGCCTCTGAGACCTTCCAGCCAATTAGTTCTAGATAGTTGGGAAATTGGTGATATAATTAGCTGATAACCCCAGAACTCTTGAAGGCCACGTTCTTGTTGCATGTGTTCTGTGCTGTACTTTAGGTTCATGAGAGAAAAATGCAGAAATAAGATTGTATGATGAAGAAAAGGCATCTTAAGCTGCAGGCATGCGTTTTAAAGACCAAGCCCGTATTCTGTTGGACCACTTAACTGTTTAAGTACCCTTCAGAAAACTCATTCTCCTCAGGAAGTGAATATTCAGCAGAATTAAGGCCAAACCGAATGGTGGCTGAGTGGAACTTCCTAGAAAAAAGGAAGACTCCCGCCCCCCCTGCCCCAACCTGTTCCCAGATTCACCAGCTGATAAAAATGAGCTTTCTGACTCTGGAGGTGTATTTGCAACTCTGCACATCGTGCCAGTTCATAAAGAAAACAGCGTATCTCTTTACAGCTCTGCAAGTAAAACGTGCACAAAGTGCAATATCGGACCTATTTCCATCACGTTACTACATCAGCTTTAATCTCGTTGATAAAAATTTGTTTTACGAGCGAAAATAAACATTTATTGCAAGGGATATATTGGTTTACAGATAGGTGAGGCTCTTTGAGACTGGTAACTGGGATAACTGGGACTCCTTCCTGCTGGAGTGCTGCAACAAATGCTTCAGTTCAAACCAAGAGTTTCTTCTAAAAATTGCTGATGTCCATGAGAACTAAAGATGCTTTTTGCACTTGGATCTATTTGTTTTAAATGTGAGGAGAATCAAAACTGATTTGTTTCAAAACTTTCTGAATTTTTTCCGTGGAAGTGCAGCTTTCTTTGAAGCTTTTTGGAGGTTAAGGGTTTGTTCTCCAAGTCAAATCCCTGCAGGTTAATGCTAGGACTGAAACTTGACCTGACCTGATTTCCCTTTCCTCGTTATTGGGGGCATGACATGCTTGTGGCGGGAGATGGATCACTGGGGTGCCCTTGCTTTTAATTACTTGGGAAAGCTGTTGATTTTGTAGGTGAGAAACAAAAGATAAGTGGGGAAATGAACAACTGCACGAGTGTTTTGGGAACACAGTGCGATTGAGGAAAAGATGGTTGATGGGTGCTGTTAAAGATCTTCGCTGAAAACCTTCCTGAATCAGCTTGGCTGACTGCAGAAAGCAAACAATATAAACTAATGAATGTGGTGTCTGTTTCCCTGCAGGGTCTCCTTACTATGACAACGTCCGTCCGCTCTCCTACCCAGATTCTGATGCTGTCCTGATTTGCTTCGACATCAGTCGGCCAGAAACCCTCGACAGTGTGCTAAAAAAGGCAAGTGTTTGAGAAGCAGTTGGGTACGGAGCTGTCTGAGTAGCTTCTCCTTAAACCTCTGAAGAGTGGTGCTGTTCCCTGCATCAGGAACTTCACTGCGTTCCACTTAATGGAGAGACGACAGGACGGTGCTCTGCACTGCTAGAATTTGAGGTCATTTGTTTGAAAGGGATGAGCGTGAATTGAAAACAAAAAACAATGGGTGCTCAGGGGTGAAGTGAATTCTCATTCCTCAGCCCTTAGACAGCAGTGAATTGTTCAGGGTGGTGTGAGGTGCAGCGCTGGGTGCAGCAAAGAATTGTCTATCACATTATATTCATATAACAGACAGGATTGAGAAACTTTGTGTCGCAAAGACGGTTAAAACGTGCCTGCCAAGTGTTTGGACTTGTGCCACGGCTTTACATAATTCCTCAGCTTGAAGCTAGAAGGAGACGGTGACAAATGCCTATGGAAGCCACCAGAAGACCTAGTAGAATCTTTTACAAGCTCAGTGATCCGGGTTTCAGCGCCAGACTTTCCCTGGGTTAAAACATTGAATTTTGATAATCGAGCTCTGTGTTTGTGAGGTGGTCCTGGGCCCTGGTCACTGGGCGTGACTCAAGTTGGCAGTGTTGTCTTTTAAGGCTTAATGACCTGAAGTTCCTTTTTTCTGTAGCTGGGGCCAGTGTTCCATGTGTCACTGGGAATAAAGTGGCATACAGTGCTCTGCATAGTCTGCAGAAGTACTTCAGGCTGTTCTCTCAGCTGTTAACTGTGCCAACAAGCATCTAGAACTGCCTTTTTCTGTCCCTGCTAATGTTGGTTACTATAATGTTAATTCTGTAAGAGATTTTTCTTAATAGTTTTTAAACCTCAATGATATCCTTAAGTTTGAGGGATTCTATGATCTGTTCAGATTATACAGAGAAAATTTTGGCTCCCTTGTGTTCTTAAAATAAGCACATAGAGGGAGAAGAAACCCAATGAATAGATCATAAATTCTGTTTGAAGGGCTTATGACTGGTTCTGAGTAGCTGAACCCTTGGCAGATTTTTCTAGTTTTAGGGATGAGGATGTATAGCAACATTTATTTTGTGGTTGTAAAAGACCTTCCTCTGTAGCTCTGTCTTGAGGAGCCACTGAATGTGGTGACACCAGTTTTCACTGGTTCCTGTCTGCTAATGGCTATGGCTGGGTGTTCACCGCTTCTGAGGAGTGACAGGGCTGCAAACCTTTACTCATGTAGATAAACAATCTCAATTCATTCCCTCTTGATTAGTAAGTCGGTGGAATTAATGAGCGTATGAGATTCTAAGATTACATCCTTGACCAGATTCTGCTGGAACTAATAATGCCTTTAGAAATGAGCTCGAAGGTAGAGAGAACTATTACGTAAGATTATTTGAACATAAAATGTCATGACTTATTAAACTTCATCATTTCTGCTCTGGATTTAAACATTCAACTGCTCGAGTATAATAACCTACAATTTTACAGTGGAAAGGTGAAATCCAGGAGTTCTGTCCAAACACCAAAATGCTTTTGGTTGGCTGCAAGTCGGATCTGCGCACGGATGTAAGCACGCTAGTGGAACTTTCCAATCACAGGCAGACGCCCGTGTCCTACGATCAGGTACGTGCTGCATCCTTTGCTGGACTGAGGGATGGAAGATAAGGCTCTTTGCTATCACTGTAGCCATCTTTATGAACAACTGCTGCTGCTATTGGCACTAGTTCATCCTAGAAGTCAGATGCCCGTGGTCTAGTAGTTGTATTTCCTGAGAATATCTTCCCGTGTAGCTCCCTCTGAAGGTGGCAGCAAATCCGGAAAGCATCTGAAGTCTTGACAGCAGTTCTTTGCTGCGGAGGAAGTGAGGAGTACAGAGCCAGGCATCAGGGAATAGAGAAACTGAGGTGAATCAGACCATGGGAGAGAAGGAGGCAGAGAACATGGGAAAGCTGGGCTCTGGGGTAAACTTCCCCTTATTACTCACACATGCGTATTGTGCATTGCAGCTGAATCACAGTGGTGGTTTCAGATACACCCTGCGGGGTGTAAGACTGGGAATGGTACCTCCAGCAGTAACTTTGGTGTGTGCATCCTGGGCTGCCAAATAGTTTGTGATGTTTTAGCCACAAAATTGGGTTTTCCAAGGCAACAGCTCCTCAGATGCAATGACTAATGTGATGGTTTGTGCTGCTTATGGCATTATTCTACACTCGGTAAACATCCCTCCACCTCAGACAATTCTGTATCAACCTAAATGCCAGCTTTTTACCTTAGTGTAAAACAATTCAGAAGCATCCTTAAATCCTGCTTGTTGCAGAAGATGTCGACCAAGGTGACATATACTGATGTGGCATGTGTTTATATTAATGTTCAGCCTCAGAACTGTCATTTTCTGTGCTGTTTTTCTTTGAATATTAATCTTAAAAGGAAATAACTGTCTGACATTATAAGCACAAACTCATATACTAGATTTTAGTACTTCAGTAAAATCACCAAGTCTCGCCCTTTTTCATAGAGAGCGATCAAAAAATCTACTGATTTTTGGGGTATTTTTTTTTTGGGTTTGGCCCCTAGAGTTGAAGATTCACATCTCTTCTGGGGTCCCAGCTTAGGAACAGGAGTCGGCTGAAAACAAAGGGCTGAGCCAGAAGCTATGAGTGGCAGCCAAAGGGAAAATTGTACGTGTTAGAGGGAAGGAAACTCCCCTAATTTCATCTGTACTCTATGTAAGCAAAAGCTTGTTGGGTCTCTTGTGGTTGCCAAAGCCTGGGTGGCATGAAGCAACCCAGTGGTCTCCCGTGCTGGTCCTAGGGAAGGGTCCTCTGGGGTCAAGAGACATGGCTTGTTTTTAAATTCCTTTGGCTTGCTGAGTCGCCATGGGATCAAAGAGCTTGGTGGGGTTTTTCCCACTCCTCTTAACTTCACAAGAAAGCAGAGGGAGGGTAAAGCCTGTTTCCAGCCAGCTACACCTGAGCAAACATCTCAGAGGCTCTAAGGTATAGGCTAGGCTTGGTTGAGTAGGAGCTGAGATGTTTAACTGTGGGGAGGGCTTGTCCACAGACTAATATTCCTTTATCAGCCACTCCCACTTAGAATCGATAAGGCGGCTGCATCGCTGCCATGTAAATAGTGCAAATGAAAGATGTGGGTCCACAGAGATTAGTGCCATCAGCCTGGCACTGGAGCAGAGAGGAGGGGCTGGGCTGACTTGTGCCTGTATCTCAGGCCCCTGAGTATGTGAGGAGTGGCACAACAAGGATGTGGGTGGATTTCGTAACCTACTGTAAAGATTCATCCCTCAAGTAAAATTCCATTGAAACAATTCGATTTTTTTCCACACAATGCTGTATTGTCTTTCAGTAGCAAAACGCACAACAGGGTACTGGGGTTATTGTCATCTCCGGAGTCGCATGGTGTTTTCCTTGTGGTGCTGGAGCAAAAATCCCTGCTTTGGCTTTTAACGCATTTAAAATCGAAAAAGAAGGGCTTATATAACCACTAATGTCCTTTTTTTTGCGGGTTTTCTTGCCTGTTTTCTACAAGTTGATACAACAATCCCCACCCCAGCAACCCACAGCACGTTTCCCTGCGAACTTTGCCCCCTCCGTGGGGATGTAACACAGGCTCTGCTCCAGGTCCAGAGCCCTTAAGCAGTCCGAATATATTTTCTCCTCGGAGATAGGCTTAAATCTGGAAGCTGCCAGGTCCAGACCTTTCCCAGCGAGCACATGATTGATGGATACAAGTTAAAGTGTAAGGGTGGAATTGCTAAACAGGTCCTACTGATACTCGTCTGGCTTCCTGCAGTTGTTTGCAGGTCACTGAGCTCATCTTCTCTCTTCCAGCTTGTATTTATCGGCTCAGGAGATAATACTTGGAGACTTGTTTAAAGCATCTTGGAAGCAAAGCTCTGTTTATTTTACAAAATTAGCTGCTGGCTGCAGTGCCGGACCTTTAGCTTTGGTTTTCGCAGAGCATTGTGTATGGAAAACAGCGCTGAAAAGTAATTGTAGGGTTTGCTTTGCCTCTCCGCAGCAACTCAGTATTGATTGCATGTTCTTTTTTCCCTTAGGGTGCAAATATGGCCAAACAGATTGGAGCAGCGACTTATATTGAATGCTCAGCCTTACAGTCAGAAAACAGTGTCAGAGACATTTTTCATGTTGCCACCTTGGCGTGTGTGAATAAAACAAATAAAAATGTTAAACGAAACAAATCGCAGAGGGCCACAAAGCGAATTTCACACATGCCTGGCAGGGCAGAACTTTCCACAGTGGCGACGGACTTGCGAAAGGACAAAGCAAAGAGTTGCACGGTGATGTGAAGGACTTTGATTTGCTGGAGGAAGGGAGAGCGTCTGGGAGGGGTGGAGGCTCGATTAAGTCCACAGCCACATGGTATTTAATGAGGGCTTATCCCAATGCTTTCATGGAGGCTTCACCCGTCGTGTGAGACTGTACTTAGGAACTGAGCAGTGAGAAGAAATGGCTTGAAACGAGGTGGCATCAGGAAACAATACGTTGAAGAAAACGCCAAAAAAAATAAAAAAGGGAAAATGTTTGAATGTGCTGAGAGAGCGTGAATGGGAAAATACCACTGCAGAGAAGAGAGATGTCATGGACAGTGCTTGTTTCTTTATTAACGCTCTGCTCCTGGATGCTCCCATTTTGGTTTCATTAAAATAATCCTTTAATGTGTTTGGTTTTTTTAAAGACGACGTTATTAACCTGCCCTCATTAAGGAACTATCCCTGTGACCTTCTAGTTGGTTTTCCAAAGGATATGATCTCATTTTTTAGTAGTTCATCATTAAAATGGAGAGTGTACCGTGGCCGGTGCGTCACCTCGAGGACAACACTGTGTGTGAGGAGTCTGGAGTTCTGCCTTCCCGAGACAGCAGCACAGTCGACGTTTGAGCACATTGGAAATGAAGACAACCATTGAGATTTCCCAGTATTACCAGTGCCCTCGTGCTGTGAAAAGGGGAAGGATCGAATTGGGGCACAGGGGCGAATGCCCTGCCTGTGCAGGACTCTGTGACTTTTCCTTCCGCTTTGTGGTTGTGATTGAGAGCGGGAGCGATCTCCAGTTCTGCTGTACTGTACAGGGGTGTTGCTGGAGGTTCCAGGGAAAGGTGCTAAGAGCTATGATGGCAAATGATCCTTAGTTTTACAACCACAATAATTAGTTAAGCCTTACTGCCCTTCTGGGGAAGCCCTGAGACCCCTTCTGCGAGGAGAGCCGGGTGGATCCCCGGGTCTGGCCCTCTCTGAATGTGACAGAGAAGCGCTGTTCCATCATGTGGTTCACTGCAATTATCTTTGCATAAAACCCCCAAGAATCAGCAAATGAGCCAGGTGATCCTTTGTGATGCTCTTGTTTTTGGGGGCAGCTGCCTCTTACCGCAGACTCTTTGCTCGTGGTGAGGAAATGGGGTCTGAAGAACTGTGACGCCTTAAGGGATCCCCAGTGGAAACCGGATACTGCCCTTAGTCTTTAATATATACATATCCAGACAGCAATCGCGAGACACCGGTGAACCAGTTCAGTCAAATTCCTTTTTGCTTACTGAATACTGTTGTTATGTGAAATAAATCAGGCTTTAAAATTGTTTGCAACTGCTTGTCTGACCAACTTGACATAGTTTCCCTCAAAAGGGTGCCATGAGCTCTAACTGGGGTGGCTCTTGTTGAGGACAAGTGTCTGTTCCCAAGGATCAGGCTTCATTTTTGAAGTGTTAAAGCCATGTTTGCTTGGGCGAAGGTAGAGTGTTGCCATACTTAAAACTCAATTCTGTTCCCAGCACTTTGTTTCATCTGATAAAAAGACAACCCCAACACCCATTCTGATGATCTCCCACAAAAAGACATTTTTTACCACCATAATAAGCTTTTGACTGACGCAACAGTGCGCTTACGGCAGTATTACAAAATAGCTGGTAAGTGCTTTCTGTATTTAAATATTGTGGAAAAAAATAAGTTATAACTGTTATAAAACAGGACATCCATTACTTTTTTTAATTGTTGAAGTCACTTTGTATGTTTGGTTAATGTTTCTGCAGTATTTATTAAAATACCATTTTTTTTTCTTTCAATTAAAAAAAAAGTAACTGACTTGTAGTGGAAATGGCCTTTGTGTGTTAGTTCATTAATCCTTGTGTGTTGTGGCTCCTCTTGGAAGAGTTGTTCCAACACATCAGCTCTGTTGGGTGTGTCCTAGGCTCCCATTGGACACAGAAGACATAAGTGCAGCCAGGGTGGTTGTCCTCACCACCCTTATGAAACTTGTGAAGTCAAGGGACAGGAGCTCCCAAGTTTCTCATTTTGTGGTCTACTGAAGCCTGTGTGGTCACTCTACATCTCCAAAGTCATGCAAAAGTTCAGCAGTTGTTTATCTTTCTGTTTCTGAAGATAATCCAGCCAGGTTTGGTTCCCTGTAGATGCTGTAACTATGTGAGTGAAGGCCTTGCGGTGCTAGAAGGTGGCTCAGATTGGTGGGAGGGTGCTTAGCTGGGTCTGTGGTGCCCTTCTAGCAGCTCATGAGTTCCTGGAGTCCCCTGTCTCCTCACATCCTTGAAGTGCCAGCCCTGCAGCAGCTTCTCTTGGAGCTGGAGGTGGCCTCTGGCAAGGCGGCTGTGTGGGGTGCATTTGGCCAGCGGTTAATTATTGTTATGCCTAAAAAGCTGCCTCATCTTTGCAGTCTGAACTTGTCTTGTTTCAGCCTTTGGTCTTTCCTAAGCGTAGTTAATGTGTGTGTCAGATGGATGCGTTCGTGATTGCTGATTTGAGGTGCACCTTGTAGGTCACTAGTCTGGCATGAAGTCACCAAGAACCAAACCAATCAACTTCTCCTCTGGTGACTTTGAATCTCCTGCTATAAAGGTTACTTCCCAGTTCATCTTTAACCAAGTGTGTGGTTCCTTTCAGCACTCTTGTAGGTTTTTGGCATCTTTATCAGAACTACAAATGCTGGAGGAACAGTTGGGGCCACACAGCAGTGCTTTTGTGTTCATCCTAAGCTTCATGACAACCTGGCTGGCCCCACGTCGCCAGTTCCCCACACCAAGTGCTCAGTGGTCTTCTGGTGTCTGGTTATGGCACAGCTGGTTTTTGCTTATGCCTGGTAGAGCAGTATGGCCACGCATGTTCTGCATGGTCTACAAACCTTCTCCGGGGTTTCCTAGATCCTGCCGTTTCTTTTCAAACCACCTATCTGCTGTTTCCTGGGTCTTGGTAAGATTGTGAAGTAGGTTAGGACAAAGAAATAACCTCTTTGAAGCCTCACTAGGAATGTGCCTTCCCAATGACTCCAGTTTTACTTTCGAGATCCATCGTAATGAATTTTTGACCCATTTAATGTGTGCAGGCTTGGTCTCATGTCGCTTCTGTGTTACACCTCAGTGTGGTGTGGTCACAAGTCACATGGTGTGGGATGGTATGTTAAAAGTACTCTTAAACCATCCTGAGACTTCCACAGAAAGGAGGTAAAGCTCCATTTTCAATTAAACAACGTTGATCACCACCCCCATTGAGTGCCACCAGCTCAGCCATCCTTTATTTTGGACGGAAGATGGAGATGTCTGGATTTATCCGCATTTTTCTTTGAACGTTAAAAGTTGGCAGGTCTAGAACATGTTTCTTTTTCTCTTACTGCTGCTAGTTTTACCATTTCCTTTAGACCAGAATTGCCAATTTTGTCGTTCACACGCAACATTTCTTGCTACCTTTGGCCAGCGGTGGTTGAAACCTCCGAGCAAAAGGAAGCAGCAAAGGTTTACTGTTCAAAAACTGGAGCCTGGGCTGAGGCGACAGCTGCCGCTGCAGAGGCACGGTGTGATTCTGGCGTTGGTAAGATGACCACCCCCATCAGTGGCTGGCTGGAGGGAGCACGGGGTGAATCGGAAGTGTTTTCAGTTGAGGGCTGTGCCTTGGTCAGATGTTTCTCTTCAGCACCATTTGATCCCTGGAAAACAACCCTGGCAGGTCGCCGCGGCTCGCTCCACTTCCAAAAGCTCTGAACTTTTGCAATATTTTTTTGTTGTTGTTCCTTTATTGCACAACTGGGTTGTGCAATCACTTATGGTAATCGAGGCAGTTTCCTAAAACTCACCCCCTGCAGAAAATCCCGGGGGATCCCCAGGAGAAAGGTGTTTCTAAAGGCGGTGGAGCAGAAATAGACCTGGCACCGACCCTCGGCGGGATGACAAACCCTCCCCACGCTGAGGACGTGCAATTCGGCACCTCCTCGTTGTGCAGACCGTTTGTAATGAGCACGGCCTTGGCGTGTCATCCTTCTGCGCGAGGGAGCAGGGGTGCCAGCCCAGCAGGGAGAAGGTGGGCGACCAAAGCAAACCCACCCTATGTTCCTCACTAGAACATTTAAAATGCCCGAGTTATGCTCTTTGATGGGTATTTCTGGGTATTTCCACTTATCTTGGTAGCTGCTAAAAGCTCTAGCGGGGGCAGTTAGGTCGATTTGCGGCCACGGGGCTTGGTTGGTGCTGGGTCTTCAGCGGATGGGTCAGCCTGGTGGCCCTGGTTCCTCCCCGAGCCGGACCTGCCTGCCTCTGGGGCTGATTGCAGGCAGGGAGGAGGGCCCGAGGAAGAGGCTGAGCTCGTTCTTTGTCTCTTGGCCTGGTTCTCGTAGTGGATCTGCAGAGGGGAATGGGGAGAGCTCGGCTAATGAATAGTCGGATGTTGCCAATATGGCATTTTGTTGCCTAATCCTCACGTAGCAGCGCTGGCTCTCCTACGGGAGGGATTATTTGCTGAAAAGCAAGTAATTAGTAATTCTCAGATCACTGGTCTTCTTCCTACCAAACTCCTTTCCTATAGCAGAAGATTTATTAACCTTTTTTCCCAGGGACTTTCCATCTCATGCAGATCTCGTTCTAACTGCCAGCCCTTCCGCAAAAGGCACCGAGGTACTGGAGTCATAGCAGAGCTGCTCGAACAGAAGCAACTCTTACATTTTCCTGCAGCCCGTTCAGCTCCGTCAGCTTCCCAAGAGGCCCTGAAGTGTCCAAAACGACCTTGGACTGTGCCAAGCCCCGGCGAGGAGATGCTGGGGACAAGGCTCCCAGCGCAAGATCCCCGTGACAGTGTTTGCTATCAAGCAGGGATGTTCTGCCAAGTGTCTCTTTCATCCCTCCTAAATTAGTTTGGAGGATTAGGGATGAGAAGCAGTCTGAAGAAAATAGGAAAGACCTTGTCCAATTTCAAAAAGGATCTGTCAAAAAGGAAGCTTTCCTTCATCTGGCAAACGGGGAAATGTTTTTTTAGCCCACTGATTGGCTCACGTCGCAGGAGCGCTAATCCTGGCTCCTCCAGCTCTTCGCGGTTATATATACACCATGGCACAAATTCCCCGCGGTCCTCCTACAGCTGATGATAAATCTTCTTCTCTTGCAATTCACTGTTGAAGTTGGTACGAGGTTGATTATGTACCAGCTGTGAAAGGGGATGGATCCCCCTTGCACAGCACTGGGATGTCCCTGCTCTGCCACGGCCACCTGGGCTGAGCAAGGACCTCCCCAGGCTGGCGTTGAACCCGCCGTGGGAATCCTGCAGGTCCTCGCCCAGGGAGTGGACCCAAAACCACATTCCTGGGTTGCTGCTTCCTGCAGACCCTGGCAGCAGGTGGGAATGGCCCCTCCTGCGCCTCCAGCCCAGGTGCCACTTTGGGATGAAAGTAGCTGTTTTATGCACTTTAACAGGAAAAATGTTAAATATTGGAGTGGGGAGGTACCGATAACCTGCTACAGTGCACCCACGCTGTGCACTCCTGAGATAAAAGGGGGTTTTCAGTGTATATACAATGAAATAATGCTCATGTTCTTTAGTGCTATTAAATATACGTAAGTGGAGAGCCCAGTTGTGGTCCCTGGTGACCCATGAGCAGCAGAGGAAGAGGAAGGGCTCTGGCTGGTAGGGCTGTGTATGGGCTGTTCTGTGGACCCTGCTGCTGGGGTCACCTGGCACTTTTCGGGGAAAGCCAAAGAGAGGCTTCGTCCCCAGCACAAAGAGCCTTGACCTGATTTGAAGGAGGGGAAGAACAAATAAACACTGTGGATGGCTCTAAGGTGTTAACCCACGGCTGGAGTCCAGGTCAGCCAGGCCAGCAAATGGCATCCGTGGTCCTCTGGTGCTCTGCGATACTGGCTGTAACGCTCTGGAGCGCCTTTGGCTGCTGCTTGTGGAGTTATGGTGGGTCCTTGTGTGACCTCAGTGCTGAGAACAAGCTAGTGGCAACCATGGAGGGGCTGGGCAAGGGAGAAGGAGGTTGCTCGGATAAACACATCTTGAGATGTGACAGCAAAGGAGCTGCATGTCAAACCTCAGCCTTTTTCCTGCGACCGCCCTGGCTGCAGGGGCAGGGTCTCCCGTGCACCTCCACAGCCTGATCCGGAGCGGTGGGAATGCGTTCCTCTCCTTGGGAATGTGCTGATTGCACCGAGCTGCGCAACATTTCCAACATGGGCAGAGGAGAACAGAAGCAGTTTATGGGGCTGTGGGGCATTTTCTGCCCCCCAGAAATGGACCTCCCAAAGTCAGGGAAGGACTTTCAGTTTTAGGTCGCTCTGGCACTTTCAAGTTACTCAGAGAAGAGCCATTAACCTTATCCTGACTCTAACAACTGTGAATTAGATCCAAGACTTTCCTTAAACCAGACAGTGAGTCATTTTTTCTACAGCTCGTCTGGTGTTTAGGGAAATACCTTCCCGCGATGCTGTCAGCTCCCGTGACTAACACTGGATGGACGCGGAGCATCCGTGATGCCGGGGATGCTCAGCGTTGACCCCTGCACGGCAGCGCTGCCATCTCGCCCTCCGTGCTGGCACGGCATCGTGGTTTTGGTGGTGTTTGTCCTCTTTGGAGGTGTTTTGCTGCTCTTCATCCCGCTTCTTTGCCGTGATCACAGCGAGGGGATGCGGGTACTTCTGAGCAGGGGCAGCCGATGAGATGGATGGGCAGCGTCGTACGGGCTATCTTAGCTAGGGAAAACCCTCTCCTTCTGAAATGCCCCTTCTCTGCTACCATTTCCATAACTCTATCCACCCCTGCTAAGCTTGGGAGCGCAAATACTTAGGGACACGCTTCTACAACTAAGTCTGGGGCAACGTAGCTGAGCTGCATCCTTGTCTCTGCGTACACACACCTGAAACTGCCGAGCTGTTGCACATCCCATCTCCCCAGGACCCTTTTTTCTGGTGATGACAACAGCAATACCATCCTGAAGCACCGCACCAAGGTGCTATGCTGACGGTGTGCTGCTCGAAGGACACGCCGGTGGCTTTTTGTTGCCTTCCGCCCTTTGTCTCTTCTTTCTACGCTCCCACCAGTAACGGCACCGGCTCTGGCCAACGCAGGAGGCCCCGTGCTGGGCTGCTCTGGTCCTTTCCCGCCCGACACTGGGCGGGAGGCTTGAGCAAACATGCATTGGAGGGGGCACATCAGAAGATTAGGGGATGCTGAGGCAGGGAGCACATGGGGTTTGGAGCCTTTCCAACCCAAGGAGGGCTTTGTGCGGCCGGGGGGATGCGGGAGGGCACTGAGATGTGTGTGTGCATGTTGTGTGTGTGTGAGTCCACCTCATTCTGCTCCCTGGCAGCCCCGGCGATGAAAGGGCTGGGAGGGGGCGGCGGGGATGCTGGCAGAGGGGAGGCCAGAAGGCTCATCTGGTGTCAGCGGCATTCATGTGCAAAGCAGGGACCCAGGGCAGCGCATTAGCTCCGAGCTGGAATCGCTCTTGCAGGCCATCCCAGACTTTTCAGGGACGTTGCACACTTGAAGCTTGGTTATTAGTTCCAAATGCTGCAGGAGCATCTGCTCTCAACTAGCTAGAAATCATGTTTAATAACAAGAAAATCTACTTCAGCCAAATCCCTGTTGGGAGGGCTTTAGCCCGAACAAAAGGCCCCACCACCACTGATTTCCATAACAGATGTAGCATGCGATGCATGACAGCTCAGCGCAGTGTAGCTCCTTTATTCCCCACATCTCCATCTGCAAGGAACGGGGCTTTCATTTTATTAATTACTCTGGTGTGCTCCACATGGCTTTGTGCGGCTCCGGGAGGAAGGTTTTGTGTTTCATGCTACAGTGATCATGGTAATGGTTTGGGTTGGTTTCTTTTTTTTTTTTTTTTTTTTTTTGTAATCTCAGTGTTAAAGGTCATTATTCCTCCCCTTTTCCATTTCCCTGCATATGGCAGATTCAGGAAAATACCAACGACTCCCTGAGTTGCCAAATTTTTCCCTCCCAAGGCAGGGGCTGGCCATGGCAGTGGGCACCTCCAGGAGCCAACGGGCATCTTCCGGGTGCCAGCCCAGGAGCAATGCTCAGCCAGCACCCTCAGGACACCTTTTTCTGTTCCATCCTCAAAATCCCTCCAGCTCCCAATTCACAGTTCTCAACCAGTGGCAAACTCTGAGTATTTTTGCTCCTCGTGACTGAGTCCGGTCCACTTTGCTATGGAAACATCTGGCTTATTTCAGGCAGTGCGTCTGCTGTGCCCCACAGCTGCCCCCTCCCTCGCTTCCCAGGGATACGACGTGTGTCATCATGGATCTCTGCTACTCGTCCTCACACGTAGCACATTCCTACACCACCGATTTTATCCTATTTCTCCTACTCGGGTCACTCTCGTGTGGT
This sequence comes from Bucorvus abyssinicus, assembly GCA_009769605.1. NCBI lineage: Eukaryota > Metazoa > Chordata > Aves > Bucerotiformes > Bucorvidae > Bucorvus > Bucorvus abyssinicus. Next base: position 2,202,142 of record CM020029.1, read on the forward strand.
ATTTCGATCCTCCTCTGTGCCGGTGACTTGTCCCCACCCCTGCGCCACCGCCAGATTTCCACAGCAGCCTCCCACTATTCCCATCAAGGCCTCTCTTCATCCCCTTTTCCCATCATTTTAGGGTTTTTTTTCCCCCAATATATTTTGGTTTATCAAGCCGTTCACCATGACTACAGCTCTGAACCGTCATTTTTTGAAACCCTTGCTGTAGGTTTGAGCGTGAGATTTTGTGCTCTGTGGCTGGATCGTTTCCAGTCTTTTCAAGGCGTTTTCAAGATGTTCACATTCCCAGCACTTGGGGATATTAAAAGTAATTTTTTTTCTCCAAGTATATTTAATGGCAGTAATGGAAGAGAAAAATCTCAGAATAAATTTGCCGGATTCATTAGTATTTTTGAGCATTATACACTTTGCACACCACTTTTAAGCATAATTCTGGTTTTACAGAATCACGCAATGGTTTGGGTTGAAGGGACCTTCCAAACTCACCCAGTCCAACCCCCTGCAGGGAGCAGGGACATCTGCAACCAGAGCAGGGTGCTCAGAGCCCCAAGGGTCAACCTGACCTGGGATGGTGCCAGGGATGGGGCTTCTCCCACCTCTCTGGGCAACCTGGGCCAGGGTCTCACCACCCTCAGCCTAAAAAATTCCGGCACGTAAATCCGAGGAGGCCCTGTTTTAATGACTGACTTTGCTGCTGAATTCTCCTGGCAAGAAGGCCACGGCATAGCAAAGGCCACAAAGGCTTAACTGGGCTATAACTCAGGTCTGTCAAATGCTGAGATGATTCCCCAGAGCTACTTGAATTTTTTTTCCAGTTAGTGAGATGGGAAAGCCATGGAGTGCCGGGGGGTTTCCAGGAGGACCACCCAGGAGCGCAGAGGAGTGCCCGTCCACCTCCTGATGATCCTACCAGGTCCGCAGCAGCTCCTGTGAGCGCTTGAGCAGAGATTTTTAAAGGCAGGGAGTAAGATAATTCTCCTAAAATGTGGGAAGCGGTGAGATAAAAGGCCATCCCTTGCTGCTCTGGCACAGATGGGAAGAGCTGCGTGATGCTCTGGAAGCTCTGTATGGTTTTAAGCATCCTCTCCATCTCATTTTGTTCCCACAGGCTGAAGCGGAGAGCGGTCCCGAGCCACCGGCCGAATTACGGCAGGGCAAAGGCAGAACCTGACTCGGGCCACAGGTTTCTGGAAGGAATTAGGTCACAGAAATTTCTGTTTTTCTGTGGAGAAATAAAGAAGAAAAGAAAAATGTGAAGCCCCCCCTGAAGATCAACCTCATAAACTAAAGTCAGGATTTATTTCTAGTCCTTTTTCGTATGAGCAGAGGCACTGAATTCACATCAGCAGCTCCAATCAGAGAAACGCTGCCCCAGGGACAGCTCTTCTGCTCCCCAGCAGACACCTCCTGTACGGGGACAGAAGGGGACTGTCAAGCAGGGGACACAGCACCTTCCGCACCTTCATCATCACCTCTGCCTTTTCTGCTTGCAAAGGGTATTTTTTCCCCCAAATTTTGCCCCTGCCCAGGACACCCACTTCCTCCCAGTAGCCCAGAGGCATCTCCTTAACACTCTCTTCCAAATCGTTTTCCCCAGAGCACGCCAGCATATTCCTACTCACCAAAGCTGGGGTCAATTACGGCACCACTTCACAAATGTGGTCTCATCTTCCCCTCCGTGAAGTATCTGAGAACACATTACCATCTTTTTTTTTAAAATTTTTGTTATTTGGAAGATTAAATCATCGCTATAAAGAGTTCCTGGTTTGCACGTGGCCATGATGAATGCACTGAAAGCGCTCGGTGTAAGTGCTGAGCGGCTTCGGCTGCCCGCACGTCTCCTACGGCAGGTTTAAGGCAGGGCTGGATCCACACGTGTGCACCCAGCAGAAAGCGATGCCTCCCAAAAATCAGTCCCTTGGGCACAGAAATGAGGAGTGTTTTACTGCGCCTCCCGTGCCAGCCCTGCACCATGGATACAGTGGCCACACCAACTGCGGTTGTGCCCAGAGGTGCCACCTGAGCTGATCTTCCTCAGGAACCACCCTCCTCAGCTTTGCTGGGATGCCCCCAGAAAGCTCCCTCATCCCAGGAGGTGAATGGTGGGTCTGTCTGGCCTGAGCTGCCCCTCACCAGCATGGCTTCTCATCTAATTCTTTACATTTTCTTCATTTTAACTTTGCAGATGATAAAAAACAGCTCCCTGTGACAGGACGCCCAGGGGAGCTGCCTGCTGGCTGAAGGGCTTTTGTTAAAAGCTTGCAAAAAGTGCCCTGAGAGCTATTTTCACCAGCCAGACTAGCAGAAAGGAACGGGCAAGCTCTAAAATGAGACACTCAAACACATCCTGAACGGATTTTGATGCCATTTGTCAGAAAACAGCTTTTCCAGTTGCATTTTTGACCAAAGCTGGTGTGATCCACCCAGCCGAGCAATGTGGGGTCCTGCGCCGGGACCTGCTCGGGGTGCTGGGGGCTTGGAGCAAGAAGAGAGTGTGGCTTTCTGAAATCCCAGAATCACAGGATGATTTTGGTTGGAAGAGACCTTTAAGATCATCGAGTCCAACCGCTCACCCTGCACTGCCAGGTCCCTAAACCATGTCCACCCTGATGAGAAGCAGATGATAATATTTGCCGTTACAGAGAACTGTGCGTTCACTTGAAAGCATCGCCGATGCCAGCACCATACTTATACAAGGCACGAGGGAGCCCTTGGAACAAGTTCAACACCCAGCACGTGTGCTGGGAATTTAAATAGCCCTCGCAAAGGGGCTCCTTCCCCTTCACCGTCTCTCCTAGAAGTGGCCTGTGCCTTCCTTGTTGCACCCCTGGGGCTGGATCCGTGCCGCTGGCACCCCAGCAGCACCAAGCAAAGATGTTTTTTCTTTCCAAGCATCCTGCAGAGGTTCTTATGATTTCTCTTTATTACTTATTTACAGCCCTGAGTATTTTCTGCGTGGCTCTGTAGCAGCGGATTAAAGTTGGCCGTGCCTATGGGACAAATAAACAAAGGGCAGGTAGGGAAGATGCCTTCTGCAGAGGTGGGATCGGGGCCGGAGCCGTGCGATGTTCTGAAATGTGGGATGGTTTCAGTGAGCACTGAGCTAAATCCCACCCAGTTCCCCCGCGCTCCATAATTCGTTTTTAGGAGCTGCTGAGGTGGCCCTTTTCCTCAGTGCCTGATTTCAAGCAGTAGGATAAGAGCTGATTCTGTGCAACAGCAGCTCCCCAATTAATCATTTGCCATTTTCCAGCAACTCTTTCCATTTCACATTTCTGCTGTAGGAGCAAAAAGGAAAAGCTGAGCATCGGGGGTGTGTGGCTTCACCTCTTCTGCAAAAGGGGCAGTAAATCCTCACCTTAACCCAGCAGCCAGCAGATCTCTGCCAGCGTGGTGGCACTCAGGCTCTGGGATGGGGCGAGAGGCACAAAACCATCCCTGGACAACCCCAAAAGCTCTGTTATAGCAAGAGAAACCTGCGCGTGGGTGCCAGCGAGTCCCATGGCACACTGTGGGTCACTTCTCATGGTGGTTTAATCCCCATTAAATCCACCGGCATATTTTCATTAAGGGGACATTGTCATGTCAGCCCGTGCCATCCGCACGCAGCGAGACAGAGCTGGAGCAGCTTTGGAGGCAAAACTTGGTAAAGCACATTTGGTGGGTAAGACCCAGCGCCTGGCACGGCTTCACCTCCCTCCCTCTGTCCCTTCTCCAGCAGAAAGAGAAGAAACCAGCACGTTTCCCCATAGACAGATGGTTGCTTTCTTCGATTCCTTTTTTAAAAAGCCTCTGTTTAAAATTCTTGGCGGATGAGGCTGGCATTTCCCCGTGAGTCATCCTCTGAAAGATTAAACACCAGCCGCCGGGACGGGTGGCTCCAGAGCAAGCAGATGCGGGGAGAGGCTGCGGGCGGGCGGGCGGGTGGTCCCCGTCCAGGGACAAATATAAGGCAAAGCAGGATGGCGGCTGGCTGGTGCTTCTTGCAGGGGATGCCCAGGGCAGCAGAGACTTAGGAGAAGCCTCTCTGCATATGGAGAGGTGCAGGAAAGCACAGGTGGTGCGCTGGAGGAAAAGACACGCATTGAAATAGGAGAATGCATTAAAATAGGAGAATGCATTGAAACAGGAAAATGCATTGAAATGGGAAAATGTATTGAAATAGGAAAACAGAAATGGGAAATAAATGCATTGCTCTGCATGCAAGGGGGTTTGGCTCCTGTGGTTTCAAGGGCATCAGCGCCAGGGCTGGAGAATTTTCTGTCCTTTAGCTTCTGGTCCCACAGCCCTTGCTCCAGCAGACACTCCCCATCATGGAAGAGAGGCGCGAAGCCGGTTTAGATATAGGCTGTGTTAAAAACCAAGGCAAACGAGGTTTGTGTGTGGCCCACAGGCTAATGGGAAGAGGTGCAAACACCCACAAGCACCAGTCAAGCATGCAAAACTCACAGCCAGCAGCCACATCGTGCCTGCAGGACCCCTTGGCTCCCCTATACCCAAACCACAACCCATCAGCCCGGCTCTGGCTTCAAGCTTATGGGGAGTTGGGTGCTGACACTGCCTCGACGAACCTCGGGAAACAACACTGAGCAATTAATTTTTTTTCCTGGAATACAGAAGATAAGGGGGGCTTATAAAGGTGTCTCTGATTTCGGAGGTATGCAATATTATATTCTCTTTCAGAGCTCACAGTGCAGCCGGCTACTCCCAACCTGAGCTTGATCATATAGATCAAATGCCAGTGTTTACCGTCACACAGGATGAGGCCATTGCTCCGTATGACTGGGAATAAACCCGAGCACCGCCAGGATTTCTGTTTGATGGTAGAAACACATCTCGCTGATCGTATAATCCCCCATGTCCGAACATCTTCAGACAAATGGATCTCCTGGCGCTCGCTGTCAAGATCTCCTAGAGCAGGCGTGCAGTGGTAAAAACACGGCAGACCCCGGGCTCTCCAGCGGCTGGGGTCTTTTCTGGGAAAAGCAGCTCTAATCCAGGCTTAGCTGCTGGGCCGGCACCCCCTCGCTCCCTACTTGCTTTGAGGTTTTTTCTGATTCAGCCATTTGACATCTCAGGAGAGTCTCTAAGGCTTCTGAGTTTATTTTTGAGTTCTGTGCCTTCATACATTAACCATGTGACTTAAACTGTTTGGATGCTGCTAAGTCAGTCGTTAAACGAGAGTTTTAAATTAGAACTGAGATGCATAATTACATTTGCAGAGCTGAATCTCCGCAGCAATTTTAACAGGCAGATGTTGGGCATGGGAAGGACTGGTCCACGGCCATGACGCCTCTGGCTCTGGGGGCTGCAAAATGAATTAATAGAGGGGAAAAGCCATTTTCCTCACTGCTGGAAGAGGTGATGTCCACATGAGTCCCGAGCAAGCTCTGCTAAGCTGAGGAGCGCAGTCTCTTAACAGTGATCCCTATTTATATGTATAGGAGAGTGAGGAGTGACATATCATTGGGTTCAATCAATGGATTAATAAATGAACTAATGAACAAATAATGCAGCTGAAATTAAAAGCTGATTCATGCTGCTCCATTTGGCAGAGTGTGGTTTTCCTTTGCACGAGATCTGCAGCCAGTGTTTCTGCTGATTTTCCCGAGCAGAGGTAGGAAGGAGCTGCTCCGAGCAGGACTCTCCGCAGAGCACCATGCCGGGCTGTGTTTAACGGTGGGCTGTATTTCACAGGGATGGACGTGGGTCTCAGCAGAGTCATAAAGGAAGTGTAGATCATATTCATCTCAGTGTTTACTTGTAGTTCATAAAAAACCCAACATTTCTGGGGCAGCCTGGTTGCTTCTGCCACCGCCGGCCCCGGGGTTCGCTGTGTGTGGCCTTGAGCAGCGACTGCAGGCGTTTGGAAAAACCAGAGCCTACATGTAACTGCATTTCTTTAAACATTTCTTTGCCAGCCACAGTCCTGTTATAAATCAGCTGAGGAGCCGGCTCTCTCCTGCCACCAGCCTCCTGTGGCCATTCCCAAACCTTCAGGGATGCGAGCAGATGAGGTGGTAAGAGGAAAAGCCACCGTTTTCAGCCTCCTGACTTTATTTATTTCTAACTCCATCATCAGAGATGCTGGAGGACACACTTAGCACAGCACTAAGGCTGTGGAGCCCCTGGGAGCATCCCTTCTGCCTGGCTGCTGCGGGAAGGCGGGATAAATCCACCTCCTTGTGCTGCTGGGGCGATAAAACCGGAGTGTCACCCAGCACTGTACAAGAGCCTTTCAGCCAGGCACAATCAAAACCTCCAGGAGCAAACTCAGGTTTTCTCCTTTTTCATTATCACCCTCTATTCTGGGATGATCTTGTGTGCCAGGATTGGATGAGAGGTACTTGCCTGTTAGAGATCAGCTCTGCAGTGGGCTTCGGCGAAGCAGCGGCTATGATTGCGGAGCCGAGTTAAGGCTTGGCCTGGCTCTGCAGCCTAAAAGCAAGCCAAGAGCCTGGTCAAGGGAGGGGATCCTGCCCCTCTGCTGCGCTCTGGGGAGACCCCCCTGCAGTGCCGGGTCCAGCTCGGGGCTCCTCAGCACAGCAGAGACACGGAGCTGCTGGAGCGGGGCCAGAGGAGCCCCAGCAATGACCCGAGGGTGGAACCCCTCTGCTGGGAGGAGAGGGGAGAGAGCTGGGGGGGTTCAGCCTGGAGCAGAGAAGGCTGCGGGGAGACCTTAGTGCAGCCTGTCAGTGCTTCAAGGGGGCTGTCAGAAAAGATGGAGAGGGGCTGCTGTGACAGGACAAGGGGTGGTGGTTTAAACTGACAGAGGGAGATTCAGACCAGAGATAAGGAAGAAATGTTTTACATGGAGGGTGGTGAGACCCTGTCTCAGGTGGTAGAAGCCCCATCCCTGGCCAGGTTGGACCTTGGGGCTTTGAGAAACCTGATCTAGTGGAAGGAATCCTTGCCCACGGCAGAGGGTTGGATCTGGATGATTTTGAAGGTCCTTTCCAACCAAAGCCGTTCTGTGATTCAGGGGGCAAATGCACGTAAAGGTCTCTTTGCCATGGCTCTCTGTCTTCCTTCTGCTGAGACCTCAGCAAACACCCAGCTTTAATAGCCTCATGGAGGACGTCCCTCTCCTGTGCAGTGTCCTCCACTCCCCGGCTCCCCAGTTGCCCCACCAGGCCAGGCCAATGTGGGGATGGGGCTTTCCAGCGAATTAACAGTGCGTTGTCACCTGTTGTACAACCTGGGATGGCACCGGTGGGGACAGCAGCCAGGACGCATTCATCTCCTTCATTCATTATGTGGGAGTCACAAGTACTGATGAATGTGGAGCAGCTGGCCTGGGAGGGGTGAAAAAGGGAAAAAAAAAAAAAGATGCTTTGCTAAGAAAATAATGTGTGACTTCACGCCGTCGCTGCCGGAGTGAAACAAGAGCCCTGCGACGCTGCCTGTGGGGGTTTCTACCCATTCATGGGCAGGAGGAGCTGCCAGACTCGCTCTGGGGAAGCACTGCCAGCAGTTTGCCCATCGCAGATCACCCGGGTGTCTGCCCAGCCTGCAGAGCCACGTTAAAAATACGCACAGGGCTGCTTGAGGGCATCGTCCCCTTTATCTGCAGCTCCCCACAGCTCAGCAGCACCGACCCGGGGGGGAAACACAGTGGCCACAAAAATAGAGAGAGGTTTTTGTGCCCTGAAATGAGGCGGTTTCTGGACTGCACAGGAAGCAGCACCCCCGGCGCGAGGAGGTCATGGGGCCACCTCGGTACCCTCCAAACGCCTGCTGCACCCACACTGACACGCTCCACGCAGGTCCGGCACGAATGTTTATGTGTTCGAGTGTTTCAGGAAATGCCACTGGGATATTTGAAAGCATTTCTTTGGAAACAGACCTTTTCTTGGAGATTCCCACCCTGCCTGTGCTCCCGGAGAGCACTGACACGAGGCGGGAACATGCGCACCTCCTGGGAGGTCAGAAATGTGCAACTGGACATTTTTCTGCTATAATTGGAGAAAAATCAGTTTCTGACACCATCCTTCAGCAGAAAACCCCTTCCAGGGAGCCAGACCCTGGTTTGGGGGTGGTGGTGAGGATGCTCTGGCTGCGGGGACTGGTGGAGACCCCCCTGGCCTCATCCAGCCCCCAGGTTTCCAGGCTCACCATGCCACTGCGTGCATCTGTGGTTGATATGGGAAAGCCTGCAATAAATAATATTTTAACTGCTTTTTAAAATGTAGCCTAGCAGTTAGGAACAGGAGGAGCCGGTGCTTTGCAGCCATCCCAACCGCTCCGTGAAGCAAACTCACGACCCGCTGTAAACCATCAAAAGTCATGAAATAAAATTGTATTTGGAGGTTGGAAGCATGTACAGCGCTGAACTGGTGACCTGGAGGTGTGGGGTTCTGCACAGCCCCCTCATCTGAGCTCCTCCCTCGTGCACCCGGAGAAGGAGGGGTTGGCCTTTATGAAGTGCTACGGACAAGTCCCACATTTCTCTAGCCAAGGGGCAGTTTTTGGGATGGCTCTGGCTTCTCCCAACCTCAACAGAGTGGGATCAGGGGGTTGCTGTGCTCCAAAGGGGCCAGGGTTGGAGGGATGCTGGAGGGGGTCTCTCGCTGCCAAGGAACATAAATCTGCTCCGTCGGGTGTTGTGACGTGCGAGAAATCACACACTCACAGCAAAATATACAGCTCTGGAAGAAAGTAATGAAACATAAATTCTGGAGAGCAAAGGGCCAGTGCTCTGGAGGGGCTTCCAGGGGGTTCCTTAAATCCTTCTCCAACTGGCCACCCCACGACAGCCCCAGCATGACCCGGATGGATCCCAGTACGGCGGCGGGGAGCAGATCCATCCTCACGGAAAGGAGCTCAGACCGAAGGGTGTTACCCTGGGTAACCCCATGCTGATGGCACCAGTCCCACCCTGGAACCCTCACTGGTACCAGCCACACGTGAGAAATGCCCCAGGGCCGAGCATCTTTGTGGTGTCCTACTTGTTTAGGAAACAGGATGGAAAGACCACAACTACCTCCTGCATCGCCTGCTCCCTTGGCCTCGACGGGAACGTGAGGAACCACCAAGTTTGGGAGCCGCAGCACCCGCTGCCTCCGAAAACACCAGCCCCTGAGCCTGCCTCTGCTGGGGCCAAGGGAAATGTTTTGCTTGACTTCATTGCAGCTGGGGTCAGGACCCAGAAATGGTGGCTCACATAAACCCCCTCCCTTTCATTTCTATATGCATGTATAAATGCCAGCCATTGGTTTAAATATTGGTACCCTTGAATCCTCAATATTCATTTCTGCTAAATGCCACCACGTTAAGATCCGTCTCTCATTCAAAATACCAGTTTAGCACCAGTAAATTAGCTCCTCACCATAGCATGATATTGCATAATTTTAAAATGACTGTATGGGTTCCCAAATTCAAAAGGTGATGAACCTCCCAAGATTTACACTCAGCGCAGCGGAGTCTATGTGGCATCACCTTTAGAAGCTCCCTGGGCTGAAGGTCGTTATCAATCGCTGTTTAATCAGCCAAGTCATGCACGCAGGCAAAGGTTAACGGAGCATGGACCCATCCAACTGCCTTTGTCAGCTCCAGACAATTTGTAGCCTAATAAAGCTGCTCTGATTGCACTTAACACCTGCTTTAAAATCCGGCCTCATTAATACTGCGCTAATGAAACAGAAATCTTCTAGCAAGGGCAAAGTCAAAGACGAGGGGTTTGCCTTCCATCAGATGACCTAAATGGCGTTTACCCACCAGGCAAGATGTTTGCAAAGCTTTTCCAAAGAAAACGGTTGGGAATAATTGCCTGTGCTATTTTAATTTAATTTTAAAAGCAAGCAAACAAACAAACAGGTCACGTTCATCTTGGATGGCGCAGAGGTTTATCAGTTTGGTGGGATGTGCTACGTGGTTTTCCCAGAGGCTGCTCTGGTTTCAGCCCAACAAATGCTGGCCACACAGAGCAGGGAGGAGTGGGCATGGGACTCATTCCCTGCTTCCTGACAGGCATCCATCACTACATTAAACAACAATCAAGAAGAAAAAAATAGAATTAAGATAAAATAGACCCTTATAATCACTTTCCTTTGGAGTTTCTACTTTGCTTGGACAGTAACAGCCAATGAAGCTGACTCCACCTGCCCTGAGGTCTGTCTTGGGGATGTCCTCTCCCCTGTCCCCAGTGCAAACCCCATCCACAGCGACCATACCTCACAAAATATTGTCCCCCCAGGCAGTGGGATCCCAGGGAGGCACAAGCCCCCTGTGACTCGCAACACCTCTAAATCCCACTGAAATCTGTTTCCCTTGAGGCAAGCAGAGGGTGGTGAGCTCCTATTTTCCTTTTGGTGTAGATTATTTGTCTTCCTTCTTTATTTCACTCCTGCCTAAACGTGATAATCTCTCGTAGAGATGGAGATTAAAGCTGTGTTGGCAGGGATGCTTCAACATTAACCAGAGAAGCAAGAGAGCCATGCCAGACCTCGAGTAAATCCTCTCCACTTGAGACTCTGAAAACTAGACTAGACAAAATGTTGGTGGAAACATTACAGGGAGAAATCCTGCACTTTCTTAGGGTACGGGACTACCGGGTGACCCGATAGGTCTTGAGTTTCACTTCTTGGAGGAAAACCCTCCTTTTCTCCTTCTTTAAACGCTCTCCTTCCAGGAAAGTATGTGACAGTCTTGCATAAAAAGCCAATACAATCTGAGATTTCATCATGGCTGTGAAATGAAACCACTCTGGCTGTGAACACTGACGCACTGGTGAGAAAAAGCTCAAGAGATTTGCAGTTTCCCAGTCTCATTGACCATGGGCAAAGGGCAAATCTCTGCTCCTGCATGAGCTGGGAGGAGCTGCATGTGACTCACCAGGAACTTTGGCTATATATACAGAAAAACCAGTGGACTCATCCCATTTCCACTTTGCTGTGTCTGCGGCCACCCCGAGGACATCCTGGGACGTGTCCCACTGCAGCCTCAGGAGCAAACCCAGCCTCGAACCTGCAGCAATTCTTCTGGGGTTTTGGAGACCAGGTTCTTCAAACCCTCGGGGTTTTTCTGTGGAAAGAGCAATTCCTAACCCTAAGCGTTCAAATACTGGTAAATGAGAGGAAATAAAGGGAAAGCCCATTTCTCGGGCAGCTCTTCCACCTGATTTCTCTGCAGATTTCTGCTAGGCACTTGTGTGATGGTGTTAGCACACAGATCTTCTTGCTCCCACCACTTGGGTGCTGCTATTCACGCCCGTGTCCTTTGAGCAGTCCTTACAGCAAGTGCTCCATGTTCAAAACCCTGCGGAGCTGGATAATGGAGATTATCAAGCCATCTTTCTCTGTCTCTGCTCCTTTCTGCTCCTTTTGGGCAGAGGATTTTCTGCACCAAACCACTTTGTCCCACTGTAACTCACATTTAAAACCACAGTATTCAAGGTTCTTCTGCCCTTTCCCGGTGCAGGATTTGGGCAGCTCTGCATGAGATCCTCTGCCCCACCGAGTCAGAAGAAGAGCGTGATGCCTAAACTGGGAACCACCAGCACATTTGAGGGTCTGTTCACTGCAAAGGGAGACTTGGCCTTGAGCGAGATGTGAAGCAACTCACAGAGTTAATATATCGTGCAAAATAAAAAAAAGACATCAAAAAAACCTAGCCTGGACTGAAGAGATGCCACACAAGGTGCACTGGTGGAAAGCTCAGTCTGGAGAAGGGTGGTCAGAGGTCAGATCCAGCCTTGCAGCATCTGGGACTGCTCAGAGATGCAGCATGAAGCTGCACGCATGTGCCTCCCAGGGACATACTTCTCCACCAAAAAGAGTCCTGTCAAGGAATTTGGGCTGGGCTGCAAGGAGGGAGGTCTTGAAAGGTCCCCTACATGGGTGAAGGTCCCAGGCTGGCTGCATGTGCCAGCTCGCTCTTTCCAGTGTGAGCAGCTGAGCCTGTAACCACCCCTGTGAACATCACCTGGGATGGAGGGGGCTCCTGCTAGCCTCTGCCTCTGCCTCCACTTTTCTGTTCCTTGAAGAACTCTTTGTTCCCCACAAAGCTACCCTGATTTTCTTCTCCTCTTCTGGGTCCTTCAGATGATGTGCATTGAAGGGAGTGAGAAATCCCAATGGTGCTCCTCAAATGGAACATCATCTCTTGGGTGTCTCCATGACAAGGACAACGAAGTGGGAAGCTTTGCAGGCTGGAAAAACAGGAGAAAACATCTTTCAGTCCAGAAAATGGTGGATATTAAACCCAATCGTGCTGCAGTAATGAATTCATCTCGGAGCGTGTTGGGTGAGAGGATAAGTAGATGCAAAGTGGGGATGATATTCTGGCAGCCGTGTGCAGCTCATTAAATCGATTGGCGGGACCCAGCATGTTTCATGCAAAGAAGTTTAATTTCTGCTTGGGCAGACAGATGCTCCGAGGTATCTCAGCGTGCCACAGACTGTGTTCGTACTCCTGGTTTATCCAAAACAAGCATGGAGAGTTTTATCTGCGAGCCAGCGGTGACTCAGATGTTGAGAGGCGGCATTTTTCACAGCTCTCTCACAAGGAAAATAGAGAAAAGAAGTTTGAATGCTTAATAAGAGTTGTCAAATACCTGCAAACCTTAGTGAAGGTAATTTAAAACGGATTTATGCAAGCCGCATGCTGTATTTTGTGTCTGCATAAACCCATGTGAAGATACCCGTGTGCCAGCTCAAGGTATGAGCTGGATTACCTGAGTTAGCGTGACACTGGAACATTTCTTGAAGCCCTCTCGTTGCCTGTCAATGAGGTTTAAAAAGTCAAGTTTGAGTAAAACTAATCATTTGGAGAGGTTTTTCCAACCCAAACAACCTGACAGTGACCAAATTTTTCCAGGGTAACTCACCTCTGGCCATGACCACCAGAGATTGTCCTCAGAAATTAAATTCACAATTAAAATGTTTATAATGGTCATCGGAAACAAAGTTTAACTATGTGCTCTGACCAAATTGCACATACTTTGATGACAAATAATGTTCAAAAGACACCACGACTCAGATCTAGCATCAATTAAGCTGGAGATCATGGCATTTAATTTGCATTTTAGGGGATGAAATGGGATGCTGCGCATGTTGCAGGTGCTGCAGTGGTGCTTAGCTGAGCACGGCTGAATACGTGGCCCTTGGAAGCCTGAAGGACCCGAGGAAGTGCAAGAGCTGACACACATGAAGCCATCCCTTGAAAAGGGCTCCTGAGACTCCCTGCCCAGCTTCCTACGGGGTGGTTCAACTCCTCGTGCCATTTTTTTCTTTGAGGATAACAGAAATGGGGTGCTGAACACCTGCCCTCCACACACGCGCACACAGACGAGATTTACTTGGCAAACTCCAGCGGGTGTTTTGCTGAGCTGAGCTCAGCTGCGCAAGTTAAGCTCTACAAGCCGGGGAGATGATAAGACACACACCGGCATCGCACCGCCGCTACAAAACCAACGAGAGCCGTACCCTGTAGCAGCAGGGTGTCAATTCCTGCGGTGTGGTAGCTCCTGGCACGTGCTGATTAGAAACATATGAACCTCTGCTATGCACGCCTCGATAAAGCACTGTCTTTTTGGCAGCGACTCTTCCAAACTGAACCTCCAGCTTAACCATCGCCAGCTGGGACTATCGCTGAAATTCAAGGCAGGGATATGATGTAAAAAAAACCAGGGTTCTTGCCCCAAACCTGCAGCCCGGCCCCGCGTAGCACTCTGGGGGACACCACGTAGGAAACCATCGTTGGCGATAAATTCAGTTTTCCTCTGCAGAAATTTCAGGCTGTGGAGAATTGCAGGGGTTGTGCACGGTGTTATCGGGGCACATTATCCCCGCGGGAAGGCTGGAATTATTTTTCTCAGCTTGTTTCAACCTGTTTGTTACCTTTTAGTGAATTTTCGGGAATATTTATGATGCTGCTGAGCAGAACTGCGGTAGCTCTTGGTTTGTGCATCCGAGAATAGCATATTCAGTAATAAAAGCAATCGCGAGTGAACACTGCTTTCGTTAACCAGAGTCGTATTATTTCTGTAAAATGTTTTTATTCTATTTTTGCCTTCAAATGGAAATGTTTGTTTTCTATTCACGTTACTGTTCTGTGTCATTTTATTCCACGGTGATGTTTGAAATATGCATGCGCGACTGCTGCTGTGATTTCCACCTTGAATGAGCTTTTTATTGGACTTCTCCTCTCAAGTGTTGTTAAATCACCGCAAATTGGAGTCTTCAAAGTACTTGGTCAGAAAACAGATTGAAGCATTTATTCAAAATCCTTCCCGAAGAGAAGGATTATTTCCATTTTTCAGCAGAGCCCCTGGTTTACACGTGACCTCGAGCTCAAGAAAACAGATCTCCAGAGATGTCTTGTTTTTAGGCAGGGGTCTGGTATCCTGAAGAATGCAAAAATACTCTTTGTCTAGCAGAGCAGGAGGGATTGATATGTAGATGTTGATGCTACCCAGGCCATCCAAGCCTGAATGAAGAGCTGTATTTTTCCTCCTTTTGGTTAGTGTGATTCCTAGACCTCTTCTCAAGGACAACGTCTCTAAATGCAAGCAAAGAACTGTCGTCATCTTCTTGTTAAAACCCAATTGTGTCTGAAAACACGCAAGAAAAAAGATTTTAAGGGTAAAATTTAAAATTGGAACAGGTTATGCATGAGGTGCTGATAACCTCCCGCTGCGTCGTGCCACTCAGGGCTCCCCTGTAGCATCTCCCTTTATCAGTTTTGCATGAATAGATAAATCTCTCCAAACAAATACGGAATTAAATGACTGTTGTAGCTGGTTGTGAGTTCAAGAAACTGTCTGAATGTACTCGCACAGAACACATTTGAAAGGAACATTTTCTTGGATTGTTTCCTTGAAACTATCTGAATTGAAGCCTTTGTGCCGCTGAACAAGTCTTCATAAGATCACGTTAATTTGGGGGTTTGGAATGCTCAGCTGACTGCAGCAAAGCAAACAAGAGCCGCTCACCACGCAATGAAATGCCTGTGCCCGTTCGTAAACTCCTCACGAGCGATGACACATGCGTCTCTATTTACTATTGATTTGGGAGCGCCAGACACCCTTATTCCCGATAAATTAAAACCAAACAGAGGTGGCTACCCTCGCGAAGGCTTAGCTGCGCTGAGAGGTGAACGGGTCAAAGCCTGTGGGCGGAGGGTTCCTCCGAAACATATGGTTTCATGAAAAGCAAAGATTTCTCTTGGGAAAATACCAGTTCCAACCTAATAGTTACTTGTTTTTCCTGCAGGAGATGTCAACACAGCCATTTTTGCTTAGCTTTTTTCTGAGATGTCGTGCTGTTGTGGTCGTTCAAAACTGGTCTGAGGCACCTAAGAACGGTCATTTGTGGACAATGAGGAGAAGAACCAGCAAAATGAGGAGGATGCTGCACACGCTCACCCTAATTCTTCCAGACATGGCCTGACAGTTGCACATGGATATCTGGTGGGAACCAGCCTGAGGGTTACACATGGACATTTGGTGGGAACCAGCCTGAGGGTTGCAGGTGGGCAGCTGGTGGGCTTCCTGTAGCTCAGCAGGGTTTCACCACTGGGAAAGGGGTTTTGGGGAGCCACCTCCTGTCCTCCAAGGCAGAAAACTATCAGTGACCCAGTCCCTCTCATGCCCAATGCACCTTCACACCCCCATGGCAACACTCCACCCTGCAGCTGCGGAGTGAGAAAGCTTTCTTTGAGGTTTTACACGATTTGATTTTTCTGCTCTCCTGGCCGTGTGGGCTACAGAAGTGTGGGCATCGTTCATGGCCTTCTGGGACTCTCCAGCTAAAACGCAACAATATTATTTGCTATTAAGGACAGTTAACACTGAACTCCACAAGCTGACGTTACATCAGTGTCTATTAAATTTCCATGTTATTTCTTTCCATTAAGCCTTAAAGGCCAAGTTTAAAAATCTCTTTTCTTTATCTTATAAAGACCTACTTTTTCTGCAAGTACCAGAAATGTATAAATGCAGATTATTTTTCCCTATGGCAAAAATTAGTAAAATTATTAAAAAAAACCACCTGATAAAGATATGTGGGTGCACTAAATGGCGGAGCCCATGTTAGTGCTTCCCAATCCAGAGATCGTGGGTCAGAGTTAAACCTTGTTGGAAGTGGAGAGGAAATGTCTTTCTGGTGCCAGATCCACTCTATCTTTAGCTCCTACTGGTCTCTGACCTGTTTAAGGCTGATGAACAGTGTTTGTTTAATGTTCAGATTAAACACACTTCTATGTATATACCAAAAGTGCAAATAATTGTTTGCATCTCTCAGAAAATCAACATCAAGACCAAATATGACAATTTTAATGTGAAAATTATTTAGCTATCGCCCCCATTTTAATATGATGAGAGCTCTGAGTGGTTTGCTGTAGTCAGAGCTGTTGCAAAGGGCCTTTCTCATTCATCCTAGTATCTTGAATGGTTCATTAAAGGAAAAAATGGTATTTTTAGTAAAATTTTGGCTTACGCTTATGACACCCATTTTACTCACACTCACATTTCTAACTCACCAGGAGCAAACAGCAATTTTTCTAACGCTGTTAGAAAGTTCAGATCTGTTTTCATATCCTTTCAAAGTCCTTATCTTATTGTAATTAATTAAGGGCTGATTAACTGTTACAACTTTTATTGTGTCTTTGTTCCGGCTGCAGTCAGGAGAGATGTCTGGGATGATGTGGTCGGTGTCACCGTGGCCGGGCAGGAAGCCACTGGCCCCATGGGAGGTCCCACCATGTCATCTTCTTGGGGTGGACTTTCACTTGACTCTCATCAGGAGCACGCTCACCTCTACTGCAATTTGATATCTTTTGGGATGGTCTGTGAGCCCTTCTCCCTGCCAAAGGGGACCCTAAGAGCCATCCACTTCTCCATCTATGGGATGAAGATGTGCAGAAACACTGAAAATGCATTTATGAAGAAGAGATGGGAGGGATGAAAGTTGTGGTCCTCTCACCTGACCTCTTCCAGGTGAAGAGTGGAAAACCTTGCCCGGTAAATTTAACATCGTGCTTACAACGTCCATTTGGGCTACAGACCTCTTTTCTACAGCAAAACCCTCTGGCCTGGCCAAAAACGTTGGCCCAGGGTCTCAACTAGCCTCATGACTGAAGATGTGTCACCAGTAACCAGAGTGTGCCCAGCTTCCAACTCCAGCCATCAGACTTCATTATTCCTGCTACCAGCCTTCTGCAGGAAGAACCTCCATGTGCAGCATCCCTCCTAAATCCCATAGAGACCATCACGGTCCTCACCCAGCAAAGGCTTTTCTTGTGGCTTGGTGGCCAGCAAATAAAATGAATAAAGGTTTTACCAGGTTGTGGGAGGGAATTGGTGACCTTTGCTGTGTAGTCCCCTGCAAACTCCTCCCCCTGTTCCGCGAACCCTGGGGTCAAGCTGGGGGTTTTGAGGAAGTTTAAAAGAAAGGGTACAACATCCAGGATGGGTAATTTTCAATGTGTTGGGGTCGTTCGGAGACAAATTTGTGTAATGAGTGCACTGGAAATGGAAAGGGGAGATTAAAGCCCTGTTTGTCTTGTACAGAAGTGCTTATCAGCCCTTCCCAGCTGAGCCCAGCTCAGATTAAAAATGATCTCGGAGAAGAGGGGCTGACTGCAGCCGTGGGTCTTCCCTTCCAGGCTAATTATAAAGTGCATACTAAACATGAGGCCGACGATGGAGCAGCTGCAAAGGTCTTTATCTATATTAAGAGACTGTCCACCTACATAATAGGAATAATTATTAAGAAAGGAAACTCAAAAAGGAAATAGCACATAATGGCACATTATACATTTCCCTAATCCCACGCCTCTCTGTAACAGCACACGCTTTGCTTTGCATCTCAGGGCGATGCTGTGGGGCTTGTCCAGCCTCACTGGGCTCTCCTTGGGGCTGCAGCCCTGCTTCTGTGCTCCTGCCAGCAACCCAAGACGAAGAACTCCTCTGCCCAATATTGCTTCTGTTTTCCTAGAAGATATTCCAAACAAAAATCAGAAGTTTGGGCTCAAGCGCTTTTTTTGCTCAGTTTTTAAGAGATCCTTCAACAGAGCACCGAAGGGCAACACAAAACCAGCTCTCCGCATCCCCTGAGTCCTGCAGTTCAGAGCTGCCAATCTGTCCAAACGGGCACTAAAAACTGAAGGCTCTAATTAATGATAAATTAATATATCACCCTCTCGATCCTAAAAGACTTTTATCAGCCTGGGACAATCAATGAAGAGAAAGATGCTGAAATACAGAGAAGGAAAAAACCTGCAAGAGAAGAGAGACCTACACCCCTCTCTTTCCTACCTGTTTTAGGCATTTTTGGATCCCACTGAGTCTAGCCCTGCCCTTCCAAGGGGCTGCAGGTCGTGATGCTGCTGCTTTATACTCCTGGCCGCTGCTGCACCCACTATATGTGTGAAGGAGCCCTATTTATGTGAGCAGGACACGCGATTTATTGCACCGCTCTGCACTTCATCCTGCACTTCATCTTTGCCTCCGTATATGGGGTGTGATGGGGGCTGAGCCACAAAGGAAAATGTTTTGGCTAAGTTTAGCTTCTCCTTCTTTATGATCTGCCTGGGTTTACATTCCTGTGGGGCTGCTCAGCAAAGTCTCGTGCTTCATACCCTGTTTTCTGCACAAAATCAGGGTGGGGAGGAGCCCCAGGAGCCCCCATGAAAGGCAGAGGGTCCTGGGGAGTCCCAGTTCAGCTGCTGTGGGGTGGTTTCACAGGGCAGGTGCCTGCTTGGGGAGGCTTTCCCCAGGTGGCTGCAACAAGAATGGCTCATTTCCCTAAACCGAAGGGAAAAAAAATGTTGTTTTGTTCCCATGAAAAGAACCAACAACCCACCAGTGAGACGCGGCTGTGGGAGCAGGCAGCTCTCCCAGCACATAAGCCCTCTCACATTGTCCAGGAAGCTGCGGAGGCCAGTTTCCTGCTGGCTTCTCCATCGATATAAAGGAGGATGCTCCGCTCCTCCAGCCAAAGCTGGAGCACGGACACGCTCCAGGCACAGATATGATGTGCTTGGACAACTCTCGGCTGAGGCTGTCCCAGAGCTGTTCCTGGTAGCCCCTCCATCCCCTGCATGGCTGATGGTGCCTCCAGGGCCCACGTCCCATTACCAAGGTAAGGTTACCCACACAGAGAAGCCCACCACCCATGCAGAGAGCTCTTTAGAAGCACAATTCTGCCTTTTGAACACAGCACTGAGCCGTAAATAATTACCCCCCAAAACCCCAGGGGTTTTAAGCGATGTTCCTTACCAGCTGCATTTTTGCACTGATTTATCTGAGCTGCTGCACGGTACCAGCTCCTACAGATTGCTGCATCTTTTTTTTGGAGGGACAAGCCAGCCTTTGCTGTTGCAAATAGCTGCCTCTTTAGGTCATACCCCACACAGTAGGATTTGCCTCAAAATCGCTCCCAAAACCTAGAAAATAGGCTTTTACCTGAACCATAAAATGTGTTACTAGACTACAAACATTGCAAGTGCTGATCCTTCAATCCAGAGGGTCAAGAATCCACAAATAGGGTAAAACTGGGCTCCTGACGGGAGAGCACAGTGGCGGGACCCCGGCATCACCAGTGCTGCATCCATTAAAAGCAAAATTGCCAAATCCCTGTCTAAGATGATAATAACTTATCCCTGTTCCTATGCGGCACAGATGCACCTTGACTTCCACTGGCCGTTGTACTTACACATATGTGTCTTGACCATATATCATATATATCTGTAATACACTTACATAATATATATCAAATATAAGTTTAGCTTTGTATTTAAGCGTGTTTGATTTATCCCCAGATCACTGTATTCCCTACACTGAGACAAGGGGAAAGGCAGAATTTTCCCAGACTCCCCCCAAAAACCCAAATCTCTCTGTCATATGTCCATGTGAAGTGCATAAACAGTTCTAAGCAAACGAAAGTGTCTCTTCAAGTGCCACATAGTGGTGACCCTGCTTGGCACCTGGGCCAAGGCAGGAGCAGCACGGCCCGGAGGCTGCCCTGCCCAGCATCAACGTAGCGTTGTGTGGTCCAGAGGAAAAAAAAATGCATGAAATGTTCTTGAATATCCTTAATTTCTAAAGTTCCGATAAAAATAGTGCACCACTCTGGCTGGTACATCCCAGTTCATAGGTTTTGACTCAACGCCAGCATTTGCAAGGCTCTGATTTTGTTTTACCCTGAGAAGAGCCTTTTCTACAGTCCTCCTAAAGCATCCCTGTTCCCTATCCCCAGGTACACCGTGAAGCATCAAAGCCACGGCAGCAGTGCTCTGGGACACCCTGTGGTAGCAGGGAGCATGTAGCCTCCCCAGCATCCCCCAGTCCCAAAGCTGCAAAGTGGTTGGGAAGGGCCAGGGCCAGGAGAAGGGCTGCGGCACTGTCCTCTTTGATCCCCTTCCCCACTAGTGCCTGAAAAACAATGAATTACCAGCAAAATGAATATTTAAAAATCAGGTTGCATGAGCAAACACCAACCACCACTCGTATCTGATGTGCGCATCATCAAGAGGAAACTCGCTTGGCTTTGCAAAAGCTGCGAGAGAGGGAACTGGCCTAAAACTGCACTATTTATGCAGTCCTGTTCATAGATCCTCTGCTGAAACCAGCCCAAGCCTGGGGGGATTTTCTTGGCAGACCCTGTATTGCAAATGAGAGATTTATTGGCGCGGAGTGAAGCAATCCCAGGCTATCAGTGCCTGCACAGTATCTCCAGCGTGAATTGAAAACAAAGATTTGATTGTCTCTGTTTATCCAAAATGATTTATAAAACAATTCTTTGCTTGGAGCTGGGGGAAGAAAAACATTTGTGTTCTTATCTGAGATTTTTTTTAAAGGAAAAAAGTGTCACATGATTGCATCAAGTATCAAGGCATCAACCCTCTCATTCCCCCTCCCCGTGCCCACTGGTAGGGCTGCGGTGGGGGAGTCCCCAGCCTGGGCATGCTCCACACCCAGCATCTCTGTTTAGGTCATGTTTACAGACGTCAAACAAACTCTGATCCAAAACCTGCTGCAATTAATGAGAAGTTTCATAATGAGCTCGTCGTGCTGCAGAGCACAGTCCTGGTGCAACCAGGCAGCTAGAGGACAGCGTTATGCACAAGGGTTGTCGATGTGCTCCGCAAAAGGGAGCTGCCCGCTGCTTTTTCTCCCCAGACTGAGAAAGTAGATGTGACAGCAATTCCGGCACAGTCCCACTGCCGGGCCGCGCACGGCTTCGGAGGCTCAGCCCCGGCAGCTGCTCCAGCGAGGCTTTGGAGGCTCTTGGCACACCTGGGTGGCTTTGGCAAACAATAGTCTATGGGCTAAAGGCTGGAAAACCCAGCAGGGAAGGAAATGACAGCATTCACACCAAGGAGGGTGAAAATAACATGCTAACAGCAAACATCCTGGAGTCCCTGCACGTGGAAGAACATGTAATTGTCTTTAAGAGGAATTGTTCTCAGGCTGGTGTAAGAATTAAGCTGGTGCCCACAATGGGCTCACCTGACTCTGCCGGTGCCAGCAGTAAATACCTAGAGGAGCTGGCAAGAGCTGGAGGTAAATTATTAACACGCAGCCCATAATGTTCATTCTCAGCTGGGAGAAGACTGATGTTTGTTTATTTTCCCTGAGCACAGACTAGTGAGAATATTTATTCATTTATTTATTTATGGGACACAAATCTTAGTCCTGTAACACATCTGACG
The DNA here is from genome assembly GCA_009769605.1 of Bucorvus abyssinicus. Lineage (NCBI taxonomy): Eukaryota > Metazoa > Chordata > Aves > Bucerotiformes > Bucorvidae > Bucorvus > Bucorvus abyssinicus. The sequence continues at coordinate 2,223,799 of CM020029.1, forward strand.
GGCAATCGGTGGCCCTGAGAGACTCCCCACAGACCCTACAGCCGTACCTCCTGCACGGACTGCCCTCCCTCCTCCTACACCAACTCCACACCGCCCTACCTTTGAGTTTACACCTGAAAAAGCAGATGGCAGAGGTTAATCGGTAATGGGCACATCCTTCAAACTGCCGTTTATTGCCCACGGAGAACCCCAAAGGCAAATCACAACATTTTAACACACATCCAGAACTGCTGAGGAGCAGCGAGCATTGCCCTGGGCAGGCAAAAGCCCTGCGGGGCAGAGCAGCCCCTCGTTCAAGGGGCATGCCTCTTCTTCCCTGGCTCCCATGGGGCATTGGGGCTGCCCTGGCATCGCCACAGCCCCTGGCCTGGGCGGGCAGGGATGGTGAGGACATTTTAAGCAATGCAACTTCTTCTCTATGGCAACACCAGGAGCATCTGCAGAATATGGCACCTTTTGGGTGTCTGCAGTACGCCTGTGACCCTGCCGTGCAAGACCAGGAGGTGGTCCTTGACAAGGAGGTGGTCCTTCATGGGCCTTCTTTGGACCACACTTTAAGGGTCTAGAGTACAAATATGATGAGGAGCGGCTGAGGGACCCGAGGGGGTTGAGCCTGGAGAAAAGGAGGCTCAGGGGAGACCTTCTGGCTCTCCACAGCTCCCTGACAGGAGGCTGGAGCGAGGTGGGGGTCAGTCTCTTCTCCCCAAGAACAAGCAACAGGATGAGAGGAACCGGCCTCAGGTTGCCCCAGGGGAGGTTGAGGTTGTCCCTGAGGAACCATTTCTGTCCCGTTGGGGTTGGGCAGGCGTGTCCCAGGCTGCCCAGGGCAGTGGTGGAGTGCCCATCCCTGGAGGGGTTTCCCAGCCGTGTGGAGGTGGTGCTGAGGGACAGGGGTCAGTGGGGACCTGGCAGTGCTGGGGGAATGGTTGGATTCGACAGCCTTGAAGGTCCTTTCCAACCTAAATGATTCTACAAGTCCCTAAGCTTGTTGTTTCCTTCGGTGCAATTTTGGGTGATGAAAACAGTGACCAGAAACACAGAGAAGTTCCTGAACTCGGCGAGGAAGAACGGCTGTTTTGCAGCAGCGTCCTGGATGGCTGCTGAAGCTTCACATAACGCCATGCTCGCTCCAGCGGGATTCAGCTGATGGAAGGCTGAAGCCTCATTCCAGGGTGGCTTTTTTTTTGGGGGGTAGCAAAACAATGTGAAATGCGTTGATGGATGGAGGTTTATTTGGATTTAAGGTGGTACAAGGTTCGAACCTGTCATTCTTTTCCAGCTCATGAAAGGTGAGACATACCATGTGTTTCTTTAGAAAAGCAAAGCATTTGCCAGAAATTGAACCAGCCCCATTAAAAACACAGATGTGAATAGGCCATGTGTGTCGATCTCTTTGTGCTGGCTTTGCTCAAGTGCTGATTTTTATACTTTTTCCTGTCCTGTGTTGCTTCTACTTTTAAAATACCCTTCCAGAAAGCCTCCTCCTGCCCACCCCACGGAAAGCAGACACTTCCTATGACTTCATTAGCGCCGTGTCCCTTCTGAAAACAAATTGCCAGGGCAAATTATTATCTACCCTGATTCACTGTAGCAGCATTCAATTACACCCAATCACCTTTTTTGTTGCCTTATGATCAAAGTCCATTTTCCTGAACGATCCTGGTAATATCTTCCTCTTAGGATGTATTTTCTTTTGCAAAAAAACGTTGGCACTCGGCCCCCAGCCCTCCCTGGTATGGTCTTGAGGCAGGGAAAAGTGATAACGCCATGTCCTCAGCCCTCCCTCCTGCTGCAGAGGTCAGAGGGAAGTCTCACGGGTAGGGTAAAGCTGCTCCAAACGTCTCCCCCGCATCGTATGAAAATCAATGTTTAGTGCAGAAAAACACAGGAGAAGAATGTCAGGAATGGTTCAAATAAAAACATTGCTGAAAACACGAGGTAGTCAAAAGCCATGGGTTTTTTCAGATTGTATTCACTCATCATAAAATGTTCATTTCTGAAGCAGGGAAGGTTTTTAACGAAAAGCAGCCAAAATTCTAAAGCCCTGGAAAAGTACCATGTGGTACAGAGCAGCATCTGGGGGAGCAGCAAAGCCCTCTTGCTGGGGAGATCTGACTCCTAGGGTCGGCAAAAACCTCCACGTGTTTCAAACTCAGATGAGCAGATGCACATAACCCCTTTCCGTAGCTCCAGAAGGTGAATCATGAACCCTCAGGCACAGCTTTTCCCTCTTTGCTCACCCTGGTGCTCAGGGATGCTCAGGAGCAACCACACAAATGAGATGTGCAGTCATATTTGCATGTAAATGGCCTGAAATAGGATGTTTATCCCAATATAGCCACTTGAGCACATCACAATGTCCTTCACATCACTGCTACCTATCTACCATGGCCATCTCCAGCACCTCTATCTGGGCAGGGACACTACCGGTGACGTTCCTGGGCTGTCTCTGCCACTCTCCCTACCTGCCATGTTCATGGTTGGGTTATTTAAGACATGTTAAGCCACCTGGAAAGGGGCTTTTGTATCCTTCTGTTCAGGAGAGCGTGCCCCCAGGATATCAGCACTGGCAAATTAGCCTAATGCAGTCTTCCAAATTCGGCGCTGAAGTCAGCTGTTACAATTAATTAGCTGTGTTGCTTAATTCTACTTTAAGTCCCTAATGATTCGGTGCTTCATTGGAAATCTAGTAATGTCCCCTATTGCTGCTCAGCCTCAACTGCAGCGCAGACCAAAGTGAGGAAGAAGTAATGCAAGCGCAGCGCAGACCGAGAATGCGCGTGATCTGCTCACCGGTGGGAGACTCTGCTCCCCAGATTCCCATAAAACAAGCTATAAAACCCTACGCCAACCTCTGGAGGTCGCCTGGCCATGAAGAGCAATGGAGTGGCTCGATGTTGGGTTCTCATTGGAGGTTTCGGCTAACACTTGCAAGGCAGGAGGATGAGGATCACAGAATCACAGGATCGTTTGGGTTGGAAAAGACCTTTCAGCTCCTCAAGTCCCCCTGTTCCCCCAGCACTGCCAGGTCCCCACTGACTCCTGTCCCTCAGCACCACCTCCACACGCCTGGGAAACCCCTCCAGGGATGGGGACTCCACCACTGCCCTGGGCAGCCTGGGACACGCCTGCACAACCCCAACGGGACAGAAATGGTTCCTCAGGGACAACCTCAACCTCCCCTGGAACAACTTGAGGCCGGTTCCTCTCGTCCTGTTGCTTGTTCCAGAGAAGAAAAGACCGACCCCTGCCCTCGCTCCAACCTCGTCAAGAAGTTTTAGCATGTGATAAGACGATGCTGCTTCTCACTCCAGTGCAGTCACTGTTATTGAAGGTGAGCTGTGATTTGGTCACGGGGCTCAGCAAATTAAATCCGATAACATAAAAGTGCATTTCCCACCCCATCAAAAAACTCCTTTCCCAACATTTCTGTTTTATAGGTATTGGTTTATAGAGCTATATTTTAACTTTTCTTCTTCTTTTATTCATCCAGCTATTGTGTTGCTTTATTGTGGGGTTATTTTTCAGGAGAATTAGACTCTAGCTGGCTGCCCAGGGGCTTGCTCATGCAGGTATTTCTGTTCCCTGCTGTGGCTCTGCCCTGAGGAAAGCTTTCTGTGTAAAGGATTTACAGGATCTCAGGACACACCTGAATTTGGCATCTCCTGGTATTTACGTTCATGCAGCCCTTGCTTTGCTTTTCAAATCAGTCATGGAGGGGCAATTCCCAGCGTTACACTCTCAGCAAGCCTTGCTCTAGCATAAGCCCTTAACCAGTCCTTCATTTGGCAGCACTGATTTTATCAGTACTTTCCAGATTTATTGCACTGCAGCTATGGTTTAAAGATGCTGGAGCCTCCTGATGCTCCTGATGGGGGAAAAGCCTGTCACCCTTGTGTGGCATCCCAAGGTGAGATGAACCCAAGCTGTGCAGGACCCACACCGTGCTGGGAACTGCATGCTTAAATATGTGTATTTCATGATATTGGAAGTACGCCCACCTTCCCTTCCTTACCAGGAATGAAGACCCCAAAAGCAGGTCCCAAGAGTAGCAATGGTGGTAGAAGATGAGCCGTGATGTCTCGTGAACCCAGGTCTGTGCCCGTGTTGGAGCAGAGCATCAGCAGATGCTGCGCAGCTTGAGATTCAGGTGTCGCATCAAGAAACAGTTGTGGGCCTATAAGAGTGAAGGTTATAATCATAACATAGAGCAGAGGCTGGTAATTCTGCTTGGAAAACATTGTTTAAGCCTGCCCTTGCCTCCACGCTAAAATCAATGTTTTAAAAGCAGAGATCATGTCCCTCAAACTGTTTCTCCCTGAGACATTCTCTCAGCACATCATTTCTGAAGCCAATGCATCGCATGGGCGAGGAGGTACCTCTCATAACCTCCAGTACCTCATCGGTGGTATTTGCAGTGCCTTGGAGGTGAGGAACACTTTCAGCAGGGGGCGGATTGAGCATTAATGTTCGCAAAGAACACCCCCTACTCCAGGACACTTCTGCAAACCTGCTCAGCACCTTCCCAGCTCAGCGTCAGCCTCGGGCGGGAGCTGGGTTGGTACTGAGCCACACTTAACCCCAGTCCTGGCGTAACCAAAGATGAAACACCAACGTACGCGCTGTATTAATGATCAGCTGAGCCTCAGATCACACGTAACCAGATTTTCATATGGAGATGGGCTGCAAAGTCTGTCTGACCTGAGGCTAAGAGAAGTCAAATGAGACTTTTCCCCTTTTTTAATCCAGTATTTGTTTAGCTGCAAAGCCGAGCTGCCAATGGTCCAGACCCACTGGTGGGGCCGAGCGTGGGTGAAACCTCAGTTATTACAGTGATTTCACTTTTATTAACAGCTAAGAAACATCTCCATGAACCCTGTGCCTTGTATAACACAACGGGCTGTTCCACAGAAGCACAAATAAGTGTGAAAAGGTGAATGTGTTGCCCAGGTCCCGCAGCCTCCCTCTGCTCCTGAGCACACGTCCATAGGTGGCCACGTTCGGGTGGGTATTTGTGCACAGATTTTTGTAATGCATGGTTATTTTTCAGCCTTGGCTTTGCTATTTTGCTTCTTTGAGGAGCAGCTCTAGCTGCTTAAATGTAATGAGATGATGCCAAGCCCTGGGAGAGCTGGCATGGGAAGATGCCTCGGCTTCGGGAAGCCTGTGCTCCCAGTTGTACCCACCACAACTTTTTTTCTAAACATGGCTTTCTTCAAATGGCTCAACTGTTGAAAACATCACAAATTCCAAAATCTTTCCCATATGCTCAGGGTTGGTGGGACCACAGCTCTCATTTCATCTTTAGTATGACTTTATTAACTATCCTGCTTAATTGCTCCTCAGTGAGGGTAGTTTTCTGAGCTCTCCAGAGGAAAATAAAGCATCAGGAATGGCCAGCAGCTCTTCCCAGCTGTGCGCTTTGCCTGCTTCCAGATGTGCAAATAAAAGAAACGCTGACGACAACATGCTGTCCTAGCGCAGAGGAAATGAAATGCACGGCCTGTTTCCGAAACCGTGCCCCGGCCCTTCCATCATCCAACACCAAAATCAACATTTGCATTTTAAGCCTTGCTTAATTTCAAAGATTATGGGTTGGATAAAAGGCAGAAAACTTAGTGGTGTCCTTTGAAGTTGATTTATTTCAGCGAGATACCGGCAAGCACTCAGTGTCTCCTTGAACATCTCAAAAAAACCAGCCGCGTGCCAGCAATGATGATGCCACAGCCATGCCATGCATGTGGAGGTAATTCCTGCTGTTTAACACACTCGTGATGGCGAAATGTTCCTGCAGAAGCATGGGCAGAGGAGCCAACTGCCAGATATTTGCAGAGCAGGTGAAATCTGCACTGTGCCAGCCAGGCTCCAGCTATCAAACACCACCCGTGCAGCCAGCAAGAGGAAGCAGAAACATAAAAATGCCAGGAAACCATATAAAAACCCTTTAGTCCTGACCATAAATATCAAGAATGAAATGTGGAGGAGGGCAGGTTGAGGTGGGGAACATAGCAGGTGCCAGCCCCAAAGTGGGGGGTCACTGTAAGGAAGGCGATGGCGCTACCTGGTACCCAGCAGTGCTGGGAGCGAGGGATGATGGGAGTGGTACGTCACAGGGGAATGAGCATCCACAACCCAGAGCACCTGCAAGCCTGAAATTAAGACCAGCACCTTCTTTTTGTAGTTTTAGGAACTCCTCACAAACCCCTTGAAATTTTCACCCTTTGCCAGGGGGTTAAATCCTGCTTTGTTCCACCCCAACGGTCTGGCAACCTCAATGTTGGGTTACCCCAGCATTTTGACTACAACCACCCAAATTCTCCAACAGGCCCATGTCCTCCTTGTGCTGAGAACTCCAAAGCTGGACCCAGCACTGCAGGGCAGCATTGGAGTACTGGAAGTACTGGAAGTTCATGGTGGGGAACTCAAATACTGGTGTTTCAAGGAAGAGGCATCCTTCCTCCCGCGTGCTGTGGGGAGCCCAGGCCAGAGAGATGGGAGGCAGCGGGTGGAGGAGGCTGCCCTGGAGCAGTGCTTTAAAATGAGATGCTCTTCCAGGAGAAGAGACGGGCACTGCCTGCATCCAAGGGAGGAAGGAAGCCCACTGGCTCCTCGTGCTCCAGCCATGACACGCAAGTGTGTGATCCCGCCGTTGCCATGGTTATCTCTCCAAAATTATTGGCGAGCTAAGCAATTAGGCTACCACAATGCATCTAATTGCTTGTACATTTTCCAGCATGCTCCCCCCGTTTTCCAGTGGGGATTTCCCCCGGCAGTGCCGAGGCGCAGCCGTTTCCCTGCGTCCTGCCCCTTCCCCACCGCCAGCTCTTGACAACCGCCTCCCCTCCAGGAGCCTCCCAGGATAAATTGCTTAACTCCAGGTGACAGATGCTGCAATAAACCTGCTCCTAATTAGCTGATATCAGAACCTGCTCATTCATAAAATGTTGATATTACCAGCAGGACAAATGTGCTTCCTTTAATCACAATGTATTATATTATGGGCTCAGAGCCAGCTCTTAATAGCCGCAGACTGGGACAACACTTGATATTGCTGGTGAAATCCTTCCTGCTGCACCTGAGGATGCTCAGAGTTATGCCGGCAGCACTGCAGCAATGATACCTCTGCTGTGCAAGGGGCAAAGCAAGGGTGAAATCCTGCACCCCACCATGACCTCCACAGACCCCAAAATCAGGGATGGAGGTAGCACCTTCCCACCTGCCAAGAATTTTATCTCCAGCACTGCAAACAGCCGTGCTGCAAAAATCCCCACCATTCCAGAGCTCGGTGGTGGGTACCCAGAGGGTTAACACAGCCTGAACGGCTCTTTCCAGGCTGGCAGGAAGGGATTTGAAGTGGAGCAAGGGGAGGATGTGAAAAGAGATGGAGTTTCCACCATCTCACATCATTCAGGAGAGAAGACGAAAGAAGATCTTTTCTTAAAGCCTCATTTCATTGTGATTTTAATGAGCATTTCAGGTCAATTCTCTGTCTGCCTTTGAGCTTTCTCTCTAGCTGTACAGTTGTTAAGGTACAAAATATTCCAGTCATCTAATTTGACATGAATTTCAGGATTTTTACATATTTCTTTAAAGATGACTTTCATGATCACAGTTTAGCATCCATTTCAAATAGATAGGACTTCTGTGACTTCTGGCTGTTTTTCCTGCCAGCACAATACCTCCAGATTTCACCCTGGTACATTAAAAAGGCTCGTGACACCACATAAAATACAAGCTATTACTAGTGAAGGCATCTATCCAGGTCATCAATTTATTAAAAATAAAATTATTCTAAAAATACTTAACACTATAATTCCCAGTCTATTAGAAAACCTCCGTGCAGTTACCTCCCCTCTCACATCTCCCTCCTGTGTAGGGTGAGGGCACCCGGAGAAGAGTTACCCCAGGAAATGTTGTTTTTTGAAAGGAAATTTGAATTCATCTGCTTGAGCTTGTTCCATTCATGGTAATGGAAAAAATAAATAACATGTAAGATCGGAGGCTTATTTATGGGTAGAAAAGGAGGTTTTGGGGTGCATTGGTTTGAGGGAAGGGTTCGGCTGGTAATTCCTCCAGTAAATGGTGAGTAGGGATCCAGCCGGGTACTGGGATGTGCTGGGGAGACCAGGAAAAGCAAGAGCAGTGCTGCCATGTGGAATAATTCATGGATGCCCAAGAGAAATGGGGCTGGTGGTCCCTTGCACAGCTGCCATGCCCTGCCCTGCCCAACCAGGGATGCTCTGGCTGTGTTTCGGGCTCAGGTTTGCGTCGCTGAGGGGCTACCCTGCCTCATTGCTCCCAGTCCCATGGATTAACACATCTCCAAGAGCGAAAGCTCTGGGATGTAAAAGAAAAGCCGGGCGACAGTGACACATTTCTTCTGGTCGTCGGCTCCGAGGTGCCAATCTTCTATGCTAGCAGGATAATGAGGGTAATGGCCGCGCTCCTCGACAGGGCTGGCACCAATTACCAGCTAGCTCTTTCATTCTGCAGCAGTTATTGTTGTTGCTGTTATTGCTAACAAGCATTTGCATGCATCCTTCGCCAGACCACGTGAAGGATAAGTCATTTGGGACGTGACAAAGGGTGCGCCATGGATAAAGAAAAGCTCCAAATCTCTGTGGCCAGTTCCACCCAACTGCTTCATCTGGGGTCTTACGAGCCTGAATATGGATAATGGCAAAATAAAAGTTATTACTGTTCTATGTTGGCTTTGTGGAATAAAGAAATCACCTCGGTGAGCGAATCCAAGGGTCGGCTAACAGACTGACGGAAGGCGTTGGCTGCACAGCACCCCGTATGGTTTTCAGGCCAGGAAGCAATGTCATAAAAGCCTTCCTCCCCAGTGGTGAAGGATGTACTGCCCTGTCTGGGCTGTCCTGTCATCACTGAGCTTCATGCTGGGATGTGGGACGTGTCCAGCCTGCACCACGCTTTGCAGAGGCAGCGGCACATTGGTGGACCAAGCTGTCTGACACCGCTCACTTTCAGAGATGTCTTGAAAATTCATTAAATATCAGCCAAGGCAGATGTAACAGAAGCAGATTAATGTAGGTACTGATGCTCCTAAAAGACTCAACTCAGAGGCATGAAAAAAGGGGTGTAGTGCCCACTATTTTGACATACACCCCAGATTCAGCAGCAGTGACACTGGTAGAGGGTGGCAACGATGGGGCCAGGGCAGGACATGGCAGCTGGTTCTTCAAGATCCCTGTCTTCAGCCATCGCATAGCGAGAGGTGATGCCCGGCAATGGAAACCCTGCGCCCAGAAGGCAGTGTGGGGAGTGATGAGAAAACAATTGATTTTCCTTCCTTGCAACATTCACTTTGCAGTATCAGGATGAAATATGAAGGAGCAGCAGGCACGGGCTTTGCTTTCTCCTTTCCTGTGGTAGGATCTGGATTTCACCTCCACAAAGCATTGAAATTTATTGTTAAATGTTAAAAATATTACACATTTCCATTAAAAATAACAAGAACCTGGTATTTTCATTTCTAGCCAACATTGCCCAGCTGGGTTGGCACTGGGAGTTTTGCCCTCCAGATGTGATGCTTCTCCGCTGGCCACCCAGCATCTCTCCCGGTGACATGGTGTATGTGTACAGACACACAGCTGGATGCTCCTGGGGGAGCAGCACACCCCAGCCACCCCCGTGGCCCTGGATTTGGGGGCATAAAGCACCCAGTGGGTGCCCCAGGTGCTTCAGAAGGCACATTGCTACCTGCCACCTTGGTTTGTGCGCAATTAGAAGGGATTTAAAAGTGATCTGGTTTCCCAAACGAAAACCTGTTTCTAATTAGAGGTAAATGTGTATCTTGGTAACGCTGAATTTTAAGCACTGTTTTCAAATGTTTATTGATTAATCATTATTATGGGACAACACGAGCTCCCATATAGAAATCTTTTGACAGGAGCTGTCCGTCAAAAATAATGATCCTTTTAAAACTCATGAATAAATAATAATGCAAATCTATTTTACGCAAAACACATACTGCTTTCCATCCCAGCCACTGGAATGAAATACAGTTATTTAAAATAATGACTCTACAATGCTTCGATAACGAGCTATTACGCATGTAATACATATGACATTTTTTCTGGCCTCTGGATTATTACTTTTTCAAATTAAATCATCACGTTCCTTCGGATTCTCCTATCCTAAATGCCTCGCCCATGACTTTTTTCCCAGTAGGTTAAGGAGAAGATGAATTAATTTGCCACAGAGTCATATCACGATGGCCACGGTAATATTGAGATTCATTAACATTCACCTTGTTCTTTGGGGGACCGATGGCGCTTGGGGCACACGTCCCCATAGGTCCCCCAAAAGCGTTGTGCCAATCTTTAGATAATTTAGAATTCTATTTTGAAGGCTGAATTTAATGCTTGCTGAAGCAGCAGGAGAAGATGGAGCTGGTAACACCATGGCTGGGAGGTTCCTCCTGTTTCCCAAGTGCATCATCCTGGAGTCCTCCAACTGCTTGGGTCCTGGCACCTCTCCCGGGGTCGTTTGCCACACTCCTGCCCAGGGAAAGGACATGAAATGTTTTGCCTCTGAAATCACAGTCAGTGAGAGGATAACTCAGGGTTTTCTCTGGTCCTTCCATCATCTTTGGTGGGTTGGCTCCATGTTTTGGTGCATGACAGAGGAGGCAGCACAGGATGGATATGAATAGCAGTGGTTCGCCCTTGCTTTTGGATGAGAAAAAAGCCATCAAGCCAAAATTAGAATAAAAATTGAGGAAAAAATGAGAAAAAAAAGGGATTTTATAGACGCATATTAGGTATCATGAGTTGAACATGTTATTATCCTGAGGTGAGTATTTAAAAGTGGTGCAGCAGCTGATCCAGCACCTGTTGGTGACCAGGAAAAGGGCTGCAGGGAATGACAAGGGAGAGGTGTGGAGGGGTGGGCACCAGGGTAAGAACAGCCTCTCCCCCCCATCTCGGCCCTCCGCCATCCCCACGGCTGTGTGCTCTCGCCCGGCTCTGCAGATGATGCTATCGCTTGGTGAGGTGCCCGTGTCTCTTTTCCACATTGGCAATGTCCATCTCAGCCCACTCCTTAAACTGGACATGAGCTGGGAGCAGCTTCCCAATCTGGGAGGCAAATTTCCCTGGCAGCAAGTTCCCATGAGCTAATAAATATGAGATGCACACTTAGGGGTGGGTGACACGCACAGCAGGATGGGGAGGGGAAACCGTTTTAATAAAGGTAGGCTCCATATGTATTTTTCTCATGTTTTCAGTTGGGGTTAGAAAAATGGAAATGAGCCTCTTTGCTGCTCCCGCTGCTCTAATATTAAAGGTAATGTCCCCAGATTTCTCTTCCACCAGAGTAATTTGGAATAATGTGAAATATATTTGCAGAGATGACTGTTAACATCTGCAATTCTTCTCCTGGCTTTCAAGTGAGCGGTAAGTGTACCTGATGTCAGGCGAAGAAATCGCATCTGAAAGAGCTGCAGTAAGGCCATTTGGAAAATAGCTCAGGAAAACAATTTGTGTAGACTATTTCTTTCTATTTTTTCCCCTCCCAATTTTTCAATAGGAGCCTATTCTCAAGTGTTATTACATGAAATCCGCACACAGGCTTCAACCAGAAAGAATTCTCCCAGCGGAAATGTGGGAAGGCCGTGATCAAGGAATCCACTGTAGATCAGGAAGAGTGCTGCTGATAGAGTTATCAACATTATTTTCTTTTTTTTTTTTCTTTTTTTTTGCTGCCTGATATTTGTTCGTGGCTGGGTGATAGTGGGGCAGCAGCTCTCCTCCTACCCTGCGTGCGCCCGTTGTCCCCAGCAGCACGGCACAACACGAGGCTGAAGCCCCAGTTGCTATCTCCACCTCCAAATACCCATGAAAGACACTCAGTTTAAATACTCGAAGATGCTGGAAGAAGATGCAGGAAGAAGGTTCAGGGCTGGAGAGGTTTGAAATTAAAAAGGCAGGGGAAAGAGAAAAAGCCAACAGAGATGTTCTGTGACCAGACCACGGCTCATTTTTCAGATCTCTGCTCATTAAGGCGTGATTCTGTATGTACGTATGTGGTTAAACTTTGCTCTCAGCTCCCTCTTGCCAAAATAACAACCTTTCAAGCGGAGAGATGGAATCCTCTGAAGGGAAAATCAAAGGCAGGTCCCTGGTGAGCGCCGTGTCTGCAGGCACAGCTGCGGGAGCCCCTGGGAGTGCAGAAACCCTCCTCGTGCCCCTGGGTGCTGCTCCCCAGGTGAATGCTCCAGAGAGGGAAGAGGGTGGTGAGACACCAGCCCCTCCACGGGCTGAAGAGGGGCCTGGGGAGCGGAAGGAAGTTGTGATGGGGGAGGAGGAAGGAGGCACTCACCACCCTGAGCATCTCTGTAAGACCACCGTGCCTTCTCCTCCTCCTCCTCCTCTCTTTTCCCTTTCCCTTTCCATTTCCGTAGCCGTTTCCATTTCCGCTTCCGTTTCTGTTTCCGTTTCCCTTTCCCTTTCCCTTCTTTCACTTGCACATCTCAAATGGGCTCCAGCAGCTCCATGTCTCTGCTGTGCTGAGGAGCCCCGAGCTGTACCTGGCACTGCAGGGGGGTCTCACCAGGGCGCAGCAGAGGGGCAGGATCCCCTCCCTCGACCTGCTGCCCACGCTGCTGGGGATGAGCCCAGCACACAGGGGGCTTCTGGGCTGTGAGCGCACGTTGCCGGCTCATGCCCACCCTTTTACCGACCAGCACCCCTAAGTCCTTCTCTGCAGAGCTGCTCTCCATAGTCTCAAGGACCTGGCTCAGAGGGAAATGAGGACCCTGATGCTTTCATACCTCCTGGCAGCAGCCAGCATGGTGGGAAGGAGCCAGCATGCTTCGGTACTGCACCCTGCAGGACCCTGCAAACAGGCTCTTAAACTTTCCTTTCCCAGCCCAGAACAAGAGCTGAAGCCCCACACTCAGCACCCCTGCGTCTCCCTAAGAGCTTCCCTTCCCAGGCAACCGAAACTGATGCCAAAGTAAACCCTTGAAGCTTCAGTTTCCGGGAGCATTCCTCTGCTTATTGCTTACACATGGGTATTGCTGGAGAGCTTCCTCCTGTCCTCCACGCTCGCCCTCGGGAAAGTGGCTCTTCCAGCAAATACCGAACCTTCTGCCTTTTATAACCACAATATAAAGTCCTCCGTCAACATGAGGAATCATTTAATGAGTCTGGCAGGGATCACTCCCTTCAGCTGCTTCGTAGCCAGCCAACCAAAATAAATCAGTTATTATGGCAAAGGGAATTTCTCTAAAAGCCGTACTCCAGGCAGCGACAATGGGGTATTTTTTTGCAATAGTAAACTTTTAATCCGCCCCCCACCCCGCAGAAGAATGAAGCATTACAAAGGGCTGGCCGAGCTCTTCTGAACCAAAGTGATGCGTAAATGGGACCTGACATTAATCTCCTCTTGCCTGGAGCAGTATAATGGGACACTTTACAAGCAGTGAGAAATTTAAACTAGGAAGGATTTTCTGGGGAGAAAAAACCCGGCAACTTGGCTAAAATAGCATGAACCCAGTTACTGAGGGGAGTGTTTGCATCAAAGGACATTCATGAAACACAACGTCAGCTTTTGGGTTCTTTGCTTTGTAGACATGGGCCCTTGACGGCCACAGGATGGTGAGGAGCGAGGCAGCCAATGGGGGTCTGCATGGAGGAAGGAACCAGCCTCAAAGCGCTGCGCTTCCCAACACTGTGACTCATTCCTTAAAGGACTAAATGGAGCTGTGTGCTCACTACGGGTTAATTAACATTTCCCCACTCAGGGAAGTCCCTGCAGAGCAGTTCAGAGCATCGCCTGCTGCACAGGTGATCAGAGCCAGGTATTGGAGCAGGACTTCTGCCCAGGGCGACCCAGCAGCATTGCAGGGATCTGTGCAAACCCAGAGCTCTCTCCACAGGTGGGACATGGTGTCCTCTTTGAGGATCCCTTGGGTCCCTAGCCATCAGCAGGCAAAGCCTCTGTGTGCAGTCCCAGCCCTTGATTTTGTGCCTCTCCATCCCCTCCTCAGGCATCTCGGCATGAAGATTTTGGAGGAGCTTCCATGAGAACTGCAATTTCATCAGATATGGGCACCTATGACACAGGAAAAATTACCCAAACGGAGGAACAAAGGAAGAGCCACTTGAATAAATAACCTTCATAAACATGGTGAATGCTCCCCTTGCAAAGGTGCCAGAGAAATTGCAGTAATTTCTATGAAGCAGTCCTGGGAGTTTAACTTCTTCTCTTGGACCATCCTGGGGTTGCAAATGCCTTACAGAGCCTGCGGCGATTTCTGAATTAATTTCATGGGCTGCTGCATGGGGCTAAGTTCAGCTGCTGAGGTTTGCACCTGGGTTTGCTCTGGGATGCATCAGGATCCGTCCTCCCTTCCAGAGATGCCCTGGGCTGGGAAGCATCCAACACCGGCCCTCTTGGACACAACAAAATAGCTCAGGGCATGTCGTTCCTGAGGCTGGCTCGAACCCACCCACAAAGTGCTTTCTTTGTCTAGAACAAAGTCCATCACAAGGGATAACGTGGACAAAAGCACCACGATAACTTACTGATGGAGGAAAGGGACCTGGATTTAAAGCTCAGATCCTGCTCTCAGAAAAATCCATTATCAGCTTTTTATGTGTTTATCACAGGATGTGCCTTTAGTAGATGTCCAGCCATGTGCTGGGCTGGTGCTGCTGTTCAGGTCACAGAGCTGGAGGTAGGGATCTGTCTGACTAGGAACACCAAGATCTATGCATGTGTCTTTGCACAGTAACACTCACATGAGCCAGGTCCCTGATAACAATTACAGTGGGCAGAAACATGATAAAGGACAGCTGTTTGTCCATGGAAATGCAGACAGGACCCAAGGCTGCTCTAAGAGACTGGGTGGTGCAGGTCCTGCAGAAAAGGATGGGAGAGGTGGCACAGCACACCAGGAACTGGGGCATGAAGCCGTGACATGGTTGAAAACCCAGCGCTGGGGTTTCATAGTGATAACAGATGGAGCTGTAGGTTTGAGGAGAGAGCAGGAGGGGTATTTTCCCAAATCCTGAGGACAAATCATCCTATGTGTGCTGATGGGACCTTCATCAGCATTGGTCCACTTGTCCAAAGGTGCCTCCACAGGGTGCCCAGGAGCAGTTTGGTCATATCTTACCAAGACAAACACATATTGGTGTCTACAGAATTGCTGTAGCACAACAAAATGTAGAATGGCCACCTTTCTAGCAGCCTGCTCCCCAGTCCCAGTCAGTCCCATGGGAATACCCACCGGAATCATCCACATCCAAGAAATGAACTGATTTCAGTCGCGATGAACAGAGGAGAGAAACAAACAGAGGGATAAAAGCCATAATAATTTCAAGCTCCATTAGGAATAACTAGTAAAACTCAGCGCTTGCCAAGTGGAAAATAACTATCTAGATAAGGAGGAGAAAAAAAATTAGTTTCCGACATCACAAAGTGAATTTGGCAGCAAAAAAAGCCATGCAGAGTTTAAAGAAATACCAGAGGAAGGACCTCTGTTAATAAATGACTTCGTATGGTTTATCTGGCTCTTTTTCATCCAGGCTGTTGGTTGTTATGTCTAAAGTCATGTGTCAGTATATTATATCACACATAAGCACGGGCATTTCACAAAAGCGTAAAAAACCAAACAAATAGATGCTTGAAGAGACGTGCATGGGCTCGGAAAGCACAGGGAGCTCAGCAGCTTCACCCTCTGGCTTCCAAGCAGCTACTTCCCTGGCTAAGAACGGTCCCTGATTCCAAATACACTCAGGGTAGTGATGTTCAAGGGGGTCTTTTATTATAATTAGACTCTCTGCTTGCAGCAAAGGGCTCCAGTGCTCTGCGAGAATTATTCCTAATAAGGCAGGAACAAATCTGCCCAGCTTGTGGTAAAAAAACATATCCACACCAAGGGGCTGGTCGACTGAAGTCGGTAGATGAGTGGGCAGCTGCCATTTAATTCCACATCTCAGCTGTTTTCCAATTACCTTTGACTAACCTCTAATTGAGATCTGAAATTAAAATCAAACAGTATGGAGGAGCTTTAGTTGTGAAGACCCAGTCACGCTGTTTACCGCTTTTGTTTCACCCAAAAACCTTTCAGGTCCTTATACTGCTTTTATTCCTTATTTTTTTTTCCAAAGTGAATTATTTAAGAGCAAAAAGTATTTTCTTTAATCCCATGCATAGGACCACTCTTGCCATGGGTCTAAGGAATAAACATCAAATTACAGAATCACAGAATTTTTGGGTTGGAAAAGACCTTTCAACTCCTCAAGTCCCCCCATTCCCCCAGCACTGCCCCACTGACCCCTGTCCCTCAGCACCACCTCCACACGGCTGGGAAACCCCTCCAGGGATGGGGACTCCACCACTGCCCTGGGCAGCCTGGGACACGCCTGCACAACCCCAACGGGACAGAAATGGTTCCTCAGGGACAACCTCAACCTCCCCTGGAACAACTTGAGGCCGGTTCCTCTCATCCTGCTGCTTCTTCCTGGGGAGAACAGACCGACCTCTACCTCACTCCACCCTCCTGTCAGGGAGTTGTCGAGAGCCAGAAGGTCTCCCCTGAGCCTCCTCTTTTTCAGGCTCAACCCTCCCAGGTCCCTCAGCCGCTCCTCAGTGCACTTGTGCTCCAGAACCTGCTCCAGCTCCATTGTCCTTCTCTGGACACGCTCTAGCCCCTCAATGTCCTTCTGGGAGTGAGGGGCCAAAACTGACACCAGGATTCGTGGTGCGGCCTCACCAATGCCCCGTACAGCCCTAAATAACATGTTTCTCATGAATCTCCATGGCCTTACAGTCCCCCGATGCTGTTTTCAGCTTATGGCATGGCTCAGTTCACCACAGCTTCCTGGCCAGCCAGCATGGAGGTCTTCTGGGCAGGTTTTCCTGAAGGATGTCCCTGGATGCGGCAGTGGCTGCAACCATAGCAGTCATTTGGGTACCCGCTGCAGACAGCCGAGAAGAGGGGCGCCCAGCTCCTGTCACTGGCTCACTTTAGGGATGTGCACAAGGACCTGCCGTTCAGAAGGTGTGTTGGAAAGAGACCTGATGAAGGACCACCTCAAAAACAATCTAGAGAGCATTTAAAAAGCTTTACATCACAGGATCCCTTTCCACATAGATCCCTCTGGCTGCAGTGAGGCAAGAACTGTCATACCCTCATTATCAAAACCATCTCTGTTCTGGTGTTGCAGAACAAAAGAAAGCATTTTTGCAATGTCCTGTTGGCTAAGGACAAGAGTGCTGCTGGAGATGCTCCTCCCTGCCCTCCTTCATAGGCGAGAGCACAGACCATATAGTCCCATCTGCCTTCAGGTTGTGCTCGATGTCTAACTCAACGTACACCATGGTTTATGCTCAAAATCCTGTGATTGCTGAAATCAGTGGGGATCTCGCCTGCAAAGCTGGGTGATGACCCCCCCAGGTCTGTACCACAGGAGTGGTCGTGAAGGTTCAGATGAGTAGGTATGAAGTCACTGTTGGTTTTCCTGCTGCAGTTCCTATTTATTCAGTATCTAAATGATCTGCTGCTCTGAGCCCCACAGTTGCATATTAAAAATGCCATTCAGTGGATTTCCATTTGGATGTGTTTCCTGGGCAGTTGATCCAGTTTCAGCTGAATTGCACCATGCTCTGCAGAGCAGGACCGGCTCCATGCCGAGCGAGCGGTGCCCAGGCTTGTTAGCCCAGGCATGGTGTGGCACAGGCAAAGCAGTGCTACATCACATGCCAGCTTGGACCAGGATTAAATTCAGCCACTTTTGGGTGTCAGAGAGCCTAATAAACCCCATTAGATGAGTGAAGGTTGCTGCAACACCATCCTCACCATCTTCCTTGGGGTACCAGAGCCACGACTCCAGATTTGATAGGCAGTGGGGAGAGCCCGCACAAGTGTGCATTTGCCCTAACACAACAAGATTTGGATAAATCAAAGGGGACTGGTGTGAGGAGAAGGAGAAAATGAACCCCAGAGCCCTCATCCTGAGTGATGTCCAGTGTGGCTCATCCAGAAGCCGCCTACGGTGACAGTCCCTGCCCTCATGCTGTCCCCAGGTGGAGAACATGTGGCTTTGTCAGGTGACAGAAATCAGAAGAAATAAATCAGACATTAAGAGAAAAACAGCTTTCCACATCTCATGGGAAAGTAAAAATTTTGTACATAGTAGATGTCCTGCCAAAAATACTCTGTAGCACCAAATAGTGCCTTGTCTGTGTTTATGTCACAGCTACAGGAACGAGACCTGAAGGCAAATGCTCCTGATGGCATAAAAGGAAGGCGCGTGCATGCCAGTTACGTTGTTAATTTTTTAATTATGAGTCTCTACTCTTAGAAGAATCTTTTGACCAAATGTGCCGTTTTCTGCACTAAAACCTCCAGACACATGTTGCAGCTCTGAGAGGAGAAGCGGGATCCCTTGACGCTCCAATCTGCTTCCAGGAAGGATCACCTTGTGGTGGCACTGGCTGCCAGCATCCGGCTGCCGCTCGGCAAACCACCGGTACCCAGCGGCGCAGCAGGGAAGCGTCGATGGCCTTCCTCCTTCTGCCAACCCCAAATCCTCTCGGCCCGGGGGCTTTAATTTTGGCCGGTTTCTTGGGGAGCTAAATGGCCCGTCTCTTTACCCGGGGAACCAGAAGCTCATTACGAAAAGTTGTTTTGATATTCCTGCTGGAAATCCTCGCCCAACAACACGTTTGATAATCATACATGGTCTCATAGCTCGATACACTCCTGCCCATCTGCCGGGATGGCAATCTGCCCGCTCTCCAGATGGTACACTTGATTCACAGGGGCAGAGGTGCCAAAAAAAAAGATGGATTTAGATGACACTGTTAGTGCCACCTCTTCTGCCTTCCCTCCGTGGTGACAGCTCAGACAAATTAGTGCCACGGCAACAAAGAATTCCTCTTAATAAACCGCAGGAATTAGAGATGGAAAAGACCTATTAGGTCATCCACTCCATCTCCTTGCCGGTGTCTGATCATCACATTAATCTTCCCAAATGCGAATATCGCCGTGGGAGAAGAAAAGACAGGCTGCTTCCAGATATCGGCAGTTGCCAACAACACGAGCAAGATTTCAGCTTGTGCCTGAGAGAACCGTGGGGACCAGATGGGGTGTCAAAATATATTACACAAAAGTTCAGCCTGAAGGCAATCTACGTGAGAGGAGGCCCGTGACAGACATCAAAAATGTTCACGTTTATGGGAGGTCCTAACGGCAAGGGTGGAGCGTAACGAGCAAGGTGGTGTTCCGGGGACTCAGGCAGATATGCAACAGTGGATACCTCTGTGTGCCTTGGGAGGCTCAGAAAACAGGAGGTTCCCCAGCAAAATAAACATCTGGGGATATGAAAAGGGACATACGGCTCTGAGAGGACAGGTCAGTCCCATATTTCTTTTTTTTTTCCCCTCCACCATCCCAGTGCTCCAAGATTGTGTTTTAAGATAAGTGTATCAGAACTCTAAACATGTGGCAAATACCAAGGTATCTCATGAGATGCTTCACAAAACACAAGTCCTTTCTTTCCACTTGGTTCGGGACAGCCTTAGCAGCATCCATCTTAAAAACACCAACTTCCTAAAGCTTTTCAAAGCTTTACAAACCCAATTCAGCTCTGATTTCAAGTCTCCTGTCCAAGAGGAGGGGAACATCGAAATGGCAGAGGAAAAGGAGTTCTGCCTAAAGTTTGCCCTGAACTCAAGATAAAGGTATTTAATGTCCCATTGTATGGCAAAACACAAGGGTGGGTCCTCTACCAGGTTCTTGTCTTTTCCACGAGCTGGCTGGTTTTACAATCTCATTCTTACTTCTCTCTCTCTCTCTCCTTGATTCCACTGTCTATCCCTAAGGTCAAGCAAAGAACATAAAGACAAGACACCCATTCAGTTGGTGTTTTTCCATGATTTTCAGGTCCTATCTTTCCTTCATGGTTTGCAGAAACTGTAATTGCTCAATTAACCTAATGAGGTGGATCTTTGAGATTTCCAAGTGCTCAGCATCTCAGCTCTTGAAACTCCTCAAGTACCTCCATCACTTACTTCAGTATTGTCCCTGTGATAAAGGTGATAGCCCTGACTGAAGCCAGGCAGTAAATAAATGAAAAGGAAGGAGAAGGAGCATCCCTGGAGAGCCAGGACATCTCCCTGATGGTTTGCAAGGAGAAAGGAGAGAAGGTTCCTAAGCTCTGCAGGAGGCAGCAGCATGGTGCCCTACATGAGGACCACCAAACTGATGAACACTGAGGTTGGTGATCAAGGGTGAATATTTTAGGGCCTGGAGGGAAACGACAAGGTAGAGCTTTTTGTTTCATGCTCAAAAAGTGGTGGTTTTGCTATGGTGACCTGCTGACCTCATTTCTTCCTCCGCAGCAATAGTCAGCCCAAAGCAAGAGCGAGGACTTTGCTCCCCATAAATAAAAAGGCATGTAATGGTACTGAATGCCTGCAAAGAGCCATGATGTATCACGTTCTCCATGTGCTGGTGGAGAGTTAAAAACAATTCTTATTGAGTCTTATTATTTTCCACGTGACTTTGCAGTAATAGTATACGGCGATAATGAAAAGGTGAGGTACTCCTGTTGCTTTACTCTTTTGGCAGAATTTATTCCAGGCGTAGGGTTAAAGAAGCATTGATTTTTATTTTTTTAAAGCACATCTTTGGGAAAGGCTGCAGAAAGGGTTTGGAAAGCAACACTTAATTTTTCGTGACTTAATTAGCCAAAAATACCGCAGAAAAATATCCCTGAAGGAGACCACAGGTTAGGAAGAAGTGTTCTTCATCTGGTGTGTTATTGGTTGTTATTTTTTCCTCTTCACTTAAGGAAAGAGGAGAAATTCCTCGGTTTGCTCAGCTGACAAATAAATCCCCATTAAAATGAGCAGCCGAGAAGGCACAGCTCCGAGGGACCCCCCGCCGCGTCCCACTTCACCCCGCGCATCCCTGCAGTGCCCATTCCCCTCCCGCTGGATGGGGGCCCCGGGGGAAGCTCCACTTAGAGTGGATAAAGGTGGCAGCATCTGGCCCGTAAGGAATTTGCTATTCCAGGCAAAGCCGAGAGGGTCCCTGCAATGACCCCACGGTAGAGACAGACCCCACTAGGAAGAGATTAGGACACTCTGCTGCCTACAAGCACAATACAAGTCCATTAAGGATGGAGAGAAATTGCCCTGCAGTTGTATTCTCTGGCCCATATCTAGTACAACCATCACCCCTGCGACCACTGGGAATATACACAATTATTGTTCCATAACTGCTAAAATGAACAGCAGATTGAATGCGGCGAGTTTCCTCCTTTTTCTTTGTTTTTGTTGGGTTTGTGTCTTTTTTTTTTTTCCCCCCATGAGGAGAGCTACCTCTCAGGCAGTGATGCGTGGGTGCTGAGTGCTCCATGGCTGGCTGCCGCGGAGACGTGCTGAATGGGATGCTCTTCTCGTGGTCCTTTCTTATTTTTTACGCTATGTCACTCCTGGAAGCGCATTGATAGGAGATGTCAGTCAGTGATCATTTACAAAAGCCGGTAAGAAGGCTGCTCATTTTGTGTCTTGGGAAAGGAGACAAGGAAGAGGAGCAGTCTCTTTTTTTTTGCTTTCATGAGCAATAAACAGGAATATCAAAACTGAAGCCACTTTAAAGAATGGCAAGTTTCTGAAACACTTGCTAAGAAATAAATTTAGAAGCACAGTGAAGAATTGCAGCCATCGGGTTTGGAAGTGGAAAGTCCTTTCAGTTCAGCAGCGTGCCTTCGGGGAATCAGGGTTTACAGGAGCAATTAGAACCTCACCAAGATAAATAATGATGAGAAAAGGGAAAATGCATCCCGCATTCCAGTGTGCAAAGTGAGGATTACCCAGAAAAAAAGAGCAGCGCCCATCTCTCGACTACGGACAAGCAAAAGCAGAAGCTTTTTATCCAAAGAATTGAGGTGCTCTCCCTGGCTCTCCAAAATGCACCATTAGCAAAATGTAGCAGTTGTTGGAGTGACCAGGAACACCCGGCTAGAGAACAGCAGGTCCCCTCTGCATCATTTCATAGGCTCTTTCTCTGTGTAGTTTCTTTTCTGTTAAAATGTTGTCCCTTATTCCTAGTCCGAATTTGCCTGTCCCATTGCAGGATCTCACGCCATCTCCCCCTGGATTAGAGAGCTTTGGAAAATCTCTTCCACATGTTGCCATTCTGAGCCCCCCACAGCTCACCCCTAAGTGCATCCTTTGACAAGCCAGACAGATCAATTTTATTAGCCAGATACCATAAGGTACATTTTTGAAGGTTCACATTATATTTGTAATTCTTCCTGAGGCCTTTCCACTCTCCAGAATGAGCCTTTTCAGCAGTAAATAAACTCAAAAACCTTTTGCAGTGGGAAGCATCTCCTGACATCCTCAGTGTGGGTGGATGCAATGAGCGTTTCCCGATCCAAGGCTGAAGCCAGCAAGCTGATTAATGTGGTTGTTGTCCCTTGGTCCTCACCTGTCCTTCAGCAACCGCGTGGGCTGGAAGATGCTCTCCAGCCTCTCCTGAGACACACTCACAGGTTCAATAACCTCTTGATGAGAAATTCAAGTCAGCTTCAACCAGTCCGTGGAGATGCTGCAGAGCTGCAACAGGACAAGGGGTGATGGTTTTAAACTAAAAGAGGGGGCATTCAGACCAGAGAGAGAAGAAGTTTTTTACACTGAGGGTGGTGAGACCCTGACCCAGGCTGCCCAGAGAGGTGGTAGAAGCCCCATTCCTGGAACCATTCCAGGTCAGGCTAGACATTGTGGCTCTGAGCAACCTGCTCTGGGTGCAGAAGTCCCCGCTCCCAGCAGAGGGGCTGGACTAGGAAGTCTGACCTTTAAAGTAAAAGGTCCATTCCAACCCAAAGTATTCTATGATTCTATGATTCTGTGCCAAAGGTATGGGACCAGATTCCCCCTAACTTCCCCAGGAGTGGAGCATTTCCCGATGATGGCCCATACCTTGGGTGGGCTTTGTCTTCTCGAGGTGCCACAAAGCACATGGGACACCTGAAAGTAGCATTTCAGCTGGACACCCGGACTAGCTGCATGAGATGCTTCCCGTTCCATCACTCTCCAGCCTGTTCCTGACGCACAAGGCAGAACAAAGCAAGGCGTTAGCTTTAAACCTTCCATTTCTTCCACGTGCTTCTGCACAAGCTATTTTTGCAAAACAGGCTTTGTTTTATTCCTCTGCTTTGCTCTCGCTGCTGAACACAGGGTACCAAAATCAAGGAGAAGAGCGTGAAATGAACTTGCATTGCTTAAAATTGATATGAAGTAAAGCCCTTCCCCTTGAATTCACAAAGTGGAGCTAGCATTTTTAAATCAACTCCCCTCTTTATGAAAACAAGTAATTATTCTTTCATTGAAGGCAGAGCCAAAGTCTGGCAAATTACTAAAGTTAGAAAAATGCAAATGTTACATTAGTCCTGAAGACCACAGCTACATTTCATTAACTCAGCCTCTTCCTGTACATGAATAAATGTATTTTCCCTGTTTATTGTTGTGGTTAACTGGAAGCGAAGGTCCACCTCAGCCTCAACAGAGGTTCAACAGAAGAAGGATGGGTGACAAGGGAGGACATGGAGCATCCCCCAGGGATGCTGTAGTCCCACCTCATGTCGGGGACTTCCAGGGACAATGCTACCTGCCCAAGCTCCCCAGGCCTTTGCCAGCCTTCCCCAGCCCTCTGTACACAGCAGGCAAGGGGGAATGTCAGGAAGGGGTGTCCTGTTAGGAGGGTGCTGGGTGATGCCATCCCCTCCACTGCCACCACTGCATTGGTAGCAGCTTGTTACTGCACGGCTGAGTGAAGTCAGGCAGGGTGGTAAAATAAAGACAGATGGTAGCGAGTTTCTCGTTCAGGACTCATGAGTCACAGCTCATTCACTGGGATCCTGGATATAAGGCACGCTTCTTTCCAATTTTTCATTTAGCATGGAAGCACTTCACTTATGAATACACCCCCGGAGCAGCCTCCTACAGTATTTCTGCCGAGATCTTCTCCTCCGCAACGGGGAAATCAAGCTGGTTTGCTGGCAGCACAACATCCAGCTCCCCAGGGGTTGGGAGGTGGATGGATGCTCACAGCACTTAACTCACAGTCATGTCCCAAGGGTTAATTAATGGATGATCCGTTAGGTGCCTTCAGCCTTGGGGGCTGAGCAGGGCGTGAACACGTGTAATGGGAGTGGGACAGCACCTCTGGGCAGCCCTGCTAAGCCTCAGTCCCGAGGACCTCCGAACCCACTGGGTCCTCCCATGGTCAGCCAGACCATCATGCCATCAAGGCAGCAATTTGGTTCATCATGACACAGTTCAATACAAAGCCCTATAGGTGAGAGCCTGGAAATAAAAAGCCCTAAAGGTGACAGCCTGGAGAGCTATGTGGGAAACCCAGGCTGCCACCCTGCCCTGCCACAGTCACTTGAAAGTTGGCTTTGAAGGATTCATTTGATTTGGAGGTTTCCCGTCATGCTTGATTTATCCAGCTCATTCCATAGATACATAATTAATCCCCTTCCTTGAAAGCAATAACAAGTTTATAGCAGTCTGAGCAGTTTCCTGCTTCATCCCAGTTTGGCGTGCCAGGATCTGCATCGGCACGCTGAGCTTGGGGCTGGCCCCATCTTCCTTGGGTTCGTGCTTCCAAACTCCCTTCTGCCCAGGGGAAACTCCACAGGTATCCCAAGGGCTGCCAGCTTGCTGAGGGAGGACCAGAGACCCAGCACCAGCTCTTCCTTGCCTGGATTGGTTACTGCTCCTTTCCAGCAAGGGAAAATAAGCTGCTCTGCAGAGGCACTGACATGCAATCGCCCCTGTGCAAAAGCTGTTACAGACTTTATCGCTAATTTAATGCAACTCCCGTCAGTTTAGCTCATAACATCTGCAATCCAAAGTGGTACTAGCTGGGAGCAATGAAACATGGTTTCCCTGACCTCGTTGGGACTAAAGGAGCAAAACCAAAGGAGTAAATCCATTTCCCTTATGACAGCCCAGAAACACAGAAAAGCAGTTGCATTTTCCTTATGGATGCTCCTCTCCACATTCCCCATGGAGAAGGGGAGAGGATCCCTTCTTCCTCCCTTTCTCCCAGCAGCCAGGGCTGCTGCTGCTTCAATTACCCCAGTGCAATTAAAGTGTTTATCATCAGCCTTTCTAAGTGTCCTTATTTCTGGCATGGCAAAACTCATGTCCCTCGAGGGACCGGTGTTAGATTGAATTAATTTTTCTGGAGCACTCGGGGATGCTTGGTTAGGAGATGCTACATTACAAATGTGCAAAATACTTTCATTATTATTGGAGCACCTGAGCCAGTGCAAGGAACATGGCACCGGCTTCTCAGGGTGTAAAATATAGCTCTGTGTTGAAATGCAATGTGTTAGCAACAGCCGTCTCAAAATTGAACCTCATCTGGACTATCCAATCGCCCAAGCCTGGCCCTTGCTTGTCCGTGTGAGAGAGAAGCATGATTAAGAAACAGGATGAAGTCACCTGAAATTGCCCATAAAAGACAACATTATACTGTATATGAGGGAATCGCCATGCTGGGGATGTAAAGCCACATCTCCACACCTCTGTGGAGAAAGGATCCACAGCAAGAGGGAAAGGCCAAGCTGTTGAAAACATCAGCAAAATAAAAGGCTTCTTGCTGTTAGGTTTCATTTAAAGACCTTGAAATTCCCAAGAAGATCAGCCGCAAGCCGCAGAAGCCTCTTTAAACACTTCCCAGCACTGTTTGTTATTGTACCTGTTGTTTACATGATGTCTATCGAGTGTTTTAGATCAAAGAGCCGCTGCAATGTGTTTATAAGCCTTCCCTTCGGAGCCAAGCTCACATTTCCAACAACGGTGACGACGCACAAGTAAAGAAGCTAAAGAACGAGCTTGGCTGCTCTCGTGGCAGATAAAAACATAAGGGAAAAGGGCTTAATTCTGAAGCATGGGATCGTTAAAAATCCAAATAGACCCATCGCCTTCCCACCGGAGTAAAACCGACACCCCAGCAGGGAGGAATTGCTGTAACTCACGCTGATTTCACAGGGCGGCGGTTTGCGATGTGCTGCACTTAACATCTCCTGTCTTTTTATTACCCATCCCTTTCCTGGATTGCTTTTAAGATGGGAAATTTGGGGATGTTTTCAGAGGAGTCAGTCGCCTTCAGAAAGCAAATTCCTCCCTGAGCACCTTTGCACCACTAAACTGCTGGAAAAAGTACAGAAACCCCCTTTTTTGTGCTTGAAAACACAGAGCAGTGAAGTCCAGGAAAAAAAGACCTCAGAAAAAATTTTAATGCTATTTGCAGTAAATTAAGAGCAGGTGAGGGTTGCTCTGAACTTTGTCCCCATGACATCATTTGTGAATGAAGCCATCACATGAGAATCCCTTTAGTGATTACGTATCTCACTGGTTTTAGAAGCAAAGAGTACAAAACCAGGCAAAGTGGAAAAGCTTTGCCTACAAAATGAAATACACATGGGCATCATAAAAGAACCACCCTGAAGAGCAAACTGTGTACTCTAGCATTACCCTAATTGCACAGAGACACCAGCCATACGCGTCAGAAAACGAGGACCAGATTTGATCCGAGCTCTTTGGTCAGTTCAGATTTTATAGGCTACTCCAACCGTCACAAGCCACATAATTAACCAAGAAAATATAACCAACATTTTCACCCGTATTGTTTCATTGTCAGTTCATTTAGGAGGTGAAACAGTGAATTTGCTCAAATTTCCAAAATCCACTAGCAATACCAAGAGAAGATTAAAGAGTTTCAGCCACCAAGCCCAGAAGCCAACACTTTTGCAAAATGACTTAATTGGAAACACTTTCCTTTTGGGAGCCTCTTCAGGAGACACCTTAAAGGGGATTTGTTTTCTGAATGTGTCGAACCTTTAATTTCTAAAATAACATTTCTTGCCCTTGGCACTCAAAATGATGAGTCATTTGTCAAATCCTGGCCCACACTGCAAAATGCTGCAGGAAGAAGAACACTCTGTTTGCAAAAGGGAAGGAAAAGAGCAGAGGAGATGGCCAAGATTTAAAAGAAGAACCTCCTTTCTTTGGAGTGCCAACTCCCCAAGAACAGATTGGTGCAGACAGGGATTTTGGTGACAGAGAGATGTGTTTTCATCCTCTTCCACAGTCTTCTGCCCACACTCTTCCTCTGCTACAGGCGGTGGTTCCCTGCTGATCCCTGCGGATGGTGGTTCCCATCGCCCGCAGCCAACATGTGGAGAAAGCAAATCTCATGAAGTATTTTCTTTGGGATGCATCTCATGAAGCATCCTCAGAAATGCCAATGCCTTGTGACAGCTTTCACTTAACCTACAGCTCAGGTATAATTAAAGGGCGGGTGGGATGGGGGGTGGAGTGAGGTGGAAGACACTCCTGCAGTTTCACGTCCAAAAGCTGGCCACAGAAACTTCTGTCATTGCCTCCACTCTTAGACACTGAAACAAGGCTTTAAGGCACAAATGAAGTTAATATCACGTAGGTGCTTTGCTGGCCCATGGTCTCATTACAGAACATCTCACACCACCATTAACTCCACTGAACTCCCTGAGATGACCCAAGAGGTCCATGGGCATGAAAAGAGCAAGGTGTCCCACCTGCACGGTGCCCATGTTGGAGGACATCAGTAGCAAGATGACTTGTGAAAATTTTAGCAAATAAATACGCATCACACTAGGCATCCAAGGAGAAGTAGGTTTTGGCAGACTTTCTTCTTACATGAGCTATTTCTAACTTCAGAGTCTAAGCTGGGGTACCAGTGACACAGCCTGCGACAGCCAATACCAAATCCTGCCATTTTAGAAGGTGCCGTTTTAGATATTTCAGCAGATGTCACCATGAGGCTTTCCCACTGAAAGAAAAAATCTTTTTCTTTGAGCTGCTTCAGAAGGTTTTATTTTTTAAAATTTTTTGAGATGGCTTTAATCAACAACACATGACTCCCCCTGCAAAAAGCCTTAATCAGTCACTGTAACTGATTGTTTCATATTGAAACTTTTATCTTCATGCTTTCTTTCATACCATTTTTCCTCCAAAATAAACATAGAATAAATAAATAAATGCATTTCCTTAAAGCATAAGTGATCTCCCAAGAATTCTGAAGCTTCAGTAAAACAGACTCATTGCCCCAGAATGAATGGAAAATTATAGTAATATCAAATAATAGATGAGAATATATGCTGTTCATCGTATAAAACAAGAGGATTCGGAGCTGGAAAGGCAGCAAGAAGCAGGATGGAGGTCACCCTCCAAAACCGCTGGAGAAACTAGCAAGGATATCGTTGGCAGTTGGAAGCTCTCAAATCACTCTTCCAGAAGCAGCAGGGAGGACTCACAATTCTGCCACAGTCACCACTGTCATGAGCTGAATATAGTGACCTTAGAAGGCCAAGACTTAGTGGAGGCATTCGAAAGACCAAATTCATTGAAGTTTGAACCCAACACAGAGTTGCAAAGGTCACTGTTGGGCTTATGGGGTGTCTATGCCATGGAGAGACCGGGGTTCTCTGAGGGGTCACTGCAGGGAGACCCATGCTGGCACCTGCTATTTCCAGACCCGCTCATGATTTTCCACTCAAAAATGGCTTTTCTGGAAAAATACTGCTTTTTTTTTTTTTTTTCCTTTTCTTAATGGGAAAACGTCCATTGTGATATTAAAAATACAGTTGCATTATTGCATGGGAAATCTTAGCACGTTTATTTCGGTCTAAAGCGCTGTCTTTCAGCCTGCAGTTTAAACCACTTCAAGTTGAAATATCAGTCATAAAAATCACTTCCTGATATGTTTCAAGAGTGTTTCTTAACTATAAAAAATATTAGGTCAAAGCAAAACCATTCCAAAACCATTTTGACATATAGCTTCAAACTACAGTGGAGCAGGACGGTAAAACTTTACAGTGCTATTTTTAATGCATTTTTTTAATGTTTGAAATGTATTCCAGAAATCTGGGCTTTTGCTGAGAAAATGAAGTGAATGGAGAGTTGTTTCACTTCACTTTTTGAGGTGCTCTTCTCGGTTTTGCTCAGGAAGTGTGCGTTTATATCCAGGTGTCACCAGTATGTCCTGGGTAGAACGCATTTCCTAAGTGACCTCAGCTAATGCATTTAGAGACTGAATTATTTAAAAAAAAAAAAGAAAACCAGCAGCCAGTTTTTGAGTACTTTCTTCCCATTGCCTGTTTTTGGGGGGTAATAATAGGCTCTTGGTGTCTCCCTCTGTCTCTTCATTACCCGTATGCTTTGGAGGTCTCTTCATTACCCATATGCTTTGGAGGTCTCTTCAGCCTGTTCCCCTGGTAAAATGGTGATTAAAAGTTATTTCCAGCAATTTTTGCTGGAAGACGTGGGGATGGGCCTATAAGGGTCAGGTTCATGGCCCTGAAACCCCCTCCACACCCACCACAGGAGTGCATGGCTGGCCCCAGGCTATCAACCACAACCTCTGGCTTCTGCTTTCAGCTAGCTTTTCTATATATAAAGTATTTTGATGAGCAAGATCTTCCCATTCCATCTAGATTTCCTGGGAGTCCTTTATAAAAGGCATGATTTCAGCAAGGATTTTGCAGTAAGAGTGGCTTTGCTCCAGATCTTGTGCTTTGTGAA
Organism: Bucorvus abyssinicus; assembly: GCA_009769605.1. Classification (NCBI taxonomy): domain Eukaryota; kingdom Metazoa; phylum Chordata; class Aves; order Bucerotiformes; family Bucorvidae; genus Bucorvus; species Bucorvus abyssinicus. The sequence goes on from CM020029.1 coordinate 2,253,427, forward strand.
TTCTGGCTCAGAGCGGGAACCGGTGTTATAAAGGCAGAGTCATCCATGCAGAAAGCTCAGCAGATAATCCTAACCAGGAGACACTCATTAAACCTTGTTTAGTATCATTGGGTCTATGGATAATTAATACAGCAATCAGCTGGAAGAAGCCATATGAAGAATGGACGGTGCAATATAAAACCAATCTTCCACATGACTGGGTGGAAAGGTATGAGAAAGCCATAAATGCCCCTTATTTACGCAGAAAGTGGAGAGACAGCCTTCAATAAGGAAAAACTTCAACTGACTCATGAGGGCCCCCAGTCTGCTGCAACGTGGACCCAGGAGAAACCCCTCCAAAGGGGCGCTGATGCCTTTGGTGCTCACAGCACACCTCCACTGGGACCAGCATCCCATCTCAACTGGGCTACAGCAGAAACCTCCGCAAACAAGGCGGCACAGAGGCAGCATCATCCATCAACAGCCAATTCATTATACTAAATCCAGAGAGGATAATGAAACCTGCTGAAATATGGGGCTGAAGGCCAAGGTTGGGTTTCCCTGGAAACCCATTGTATTTGCTATCTTTTGTTATTTGCAAATGTTGCCCACGGTATTTTGGCGTCGTTGGTCCGCCAAGGGAAGCATTAGGATCTGCGCTGACATTTCCCCCCTCCTTCCCCTCCAGCCCCGCATTAGACTACTGCAGCTTCAGTAATTTCTTACTTAAAGGATAGTAAAGGTGGGGTTTTCTTTTTCTCCTTCCCAAAGTTTCCCTTTCATCTTAATAAAGACACAGTTATATATTCTCATAAATATCTTGGCGCACAAAATATCTCTTTGGCTCTTGCCGATCGCTCGGAAAAAATAAGTGACCTCAGCGGGGCTGTGTTGGTATTTATCAGGAGAAACTCCTACAAGTCTTATTTTCATTTTTTCTGCGGTCAAGCTGGGGTATAAATCAAATAGATATCAGGAGCGTTCACCCATTGTGATGGATCTTCGCGCTGCTGTCATCACAGGGAAGGACATCTACGTGGGGAGATTTGTGTGTATCTGCCCACTCTTGCTCTGCTGACGAGCGAGTTGTGTCATCCTTGATGGAAATGTTTGCACGCAGTGGGGATTTCTGGAAAAAAGGGGTTTTGCTCTCAGTAATAAATTACTTAGCCAGACCATCCATATTGTCTAGTCATAATTTTCAGGTTTTTATCTCCGTGTCTTCGAACGGCAGGGGGATTTCAGGGAATTTTACACACTATTCTTTAAACAAGACAAACTATTTTTAGCCACTGAGCTTTACAAGAGGGAGCAGAGTGAAAACGAACTGGGCTTCCCAGCACAGCCTCAGCATCATTTTTAATGCTCAGCAACACTTATCCTCCATCTGAGGACCCGCAGCTCACCAAAGAGGCACCAGCCAGCCAGGCGTATGGGAGATGCTTCTGCAACCTCTGGTCTATTGAACCGGCCGGCTCATCTACCTGAGGCGGAAAAGAAAGGTGATTTTTACTATAGTGTGTGGATAAAGAACTGCCTGGGGCCCAGGGGTGTGCTCTAACAACGAGCAGCCCCAGCCCCACGTGCAGTGGAAGCCACAGACACCTGCTAAAGAATGGAAAATGAAGATAAAACTATGTAAACATTAAGCAACGGATTAAAATATGCCCCATTGAGAATGCGCATAAATATCTTCCAGAAGTTCTCCCGACCTGCTTTATTTCACGTTTTGTCTGCTAGCTCTCCCCCTTGACCATAAAGGCAGCTGTAAAACCATACACAGACACGCTGGCTGCGGGGTGAGTGACTTCTCTGCCAGCTCTCAGAAATGCAGGAAATATTTAGCATTCACCGTCAGCGCCTGCTCCTTAACGGGAAGGAAATTTCCCATTTCTTCTAATCCCACATCGCTTCATGTAAGGACACTGCTCTGATAAGAGACAGACCATCCCCTGAACAGCCCACCGCAGCATGCGAAAGTTTCACAACGTTAAGATGCAACCCCACGTCAGGCAGGTTGGTTATGTCCCTATCTGGGTTTATTTTCAAGCTTTCGCCTGTTTTCCCTCCTTTTCAGCATGAGAAAAAGAGGGCTGTTTTCACCCCGACTAGCCCCAGCCAGCAGCCTGCCAGCCAGCCCCGCTCCGTGGGGCACAGATAATCCCGCTGCACAGCCTCACCCTGAAGAGATGAGCTTATTTTTGAAAACAAAGGAGGAAAAAAAATCGCTTTTTGCAGTTTCCCACGTTGTTTGCATTTCCTTTGTCCCATCGTGTTCTCATTTTTCCCTCCAGCGGGTCCCACCGGCCTCGGCAGCCCATTGCTGGCTCTCAGTCTGGTTCTGCTCTGCAGAAGCTGCCGGGAAGCTCAGCAGCACGTGTCCTGGGAGAATTTCTGGTCCACATTTTTAGGTTTGGATTGCAAGCAGTTGTCTGGAAGCCTGAATGTGACCTCCCTGGGCTTCAGGCTCTAAGCCTACATGCACATCACTCCTGCCTGCATGGGTAATGTAAAATTGGTAGGAGGGAGGTTGGTGGCTGTGATTCAGCTGCCTCTGGAGAGGGTTTCCCAGGACATTGTCACTGCCCAGGATCCTTCCAACTCCCCTGGGACAGGGAGAGTCATTTCAGCTCTGATGGAAACCCTCCGGGGCTTGGGCGCGGTAGTGAGGGTGCAATGCTGAGTCCTCTTCTCCAGCCCCAAGGGTAAGGGAGCAAGAGGTGTAAAATAACCACGCTGGGGCCATAATGCCCATAATTTTGGCACTGGAGAGCTTCTAGCCCCTGTACGTGCACTTTGCCCCAACAGTGCTGCTGGGGCATCTCAGTCTGAGCAGGTTTGGTCTCCCCCAACCAAGCAGTCACTTGGGCTGCCAGGTTTTACCAGAGATTGCTGGAAAATCGCTGATGGAAAGGGAAGCGCCCAGGCTGGCACGGAGAGGGACGCGCGGCAGAGGAGTCGTGCTCAGCCAGACACGCGTGGGGCAGAATCCCACGAGGATCAGGTGCCTCCGCAGTTGTACAGGAGCTTGATCCCTATGCTTCGGGGGGACAGCGAAATGCTCACAAAGAGCAAGGGGGTGCTGCTGGCGCAGGAGGAGCAGGGAGTCCCTCCAAGCACGGCACGTGTGCTCACCATTTTCTGTAGGCACGGAAGGAGCGGGGGCGCCCTGCGAGACAGCATCTGCCTTTAATTGCCTTGTTCCCTTTCTCATCTTTCTGCCTGTTTTTCCTTTCATGCCTCTTCTGCTGTCTCGTCCCACCGTCCACCTTCCTCCCTCGCTCCTCGCATCTCCCTAGGCTTGCATCCCCTCTTCCTTTCATCGCCATTTCAAGTGCCCCTACGGGTTTGACTTTTATTTCACCGTGCCTCTTGCTTCCCTGAACGCCCTCCCCTGGGAATAACGCCGGGGTCTCCTCTTTCATTCCCTTCTGAGCTGAGTTAAAAGAAATGGGACATTAAACCCGCACAAAGCCAGTAGCACTCGGATTTCTTTTTGATCTTCGCATCCACAAGTCGTAATAGAACCAGAATCAAATCAGCCCAGAAATTTGGCACAGCAAGGGCTTGGAAGGAGCAGTTGAAAGGAAGATATCCAGGATTATTTTTCTTTTTTTTAATGAAGGTTTTGGAGAAATTTTTCTTTGAAACAATGTCTTGCATACAAAGCCATTCCACCCTGCCAAATGATTTCCAGTGTCTTGTGGTAAGAACGCTGCATACCGGGAAAGAAAAAGGGTAAAGGAAACGCTGCATTCACGTGAATAAGCACAAAACCACACCACCATTTCACCGGGTGTACTGTCCACATTCCTGCGGTCCCCGCTCCGCGTGCCCCCACGTTTAACCCTGGGAGATGCTGGGACACAGACACTTGCACATCGCTCCCGGTCCTCTTCCAAGCACAGGGAATTTTATTTTAATGCATCTAACAAGAGGTTCTTGGCACGGGTGGCCCACATGGCTTTCATTCCTGTGGTCTATGAACATATACACTCGCCGAGCTGTTTACGCTCTTCATCCAGAGATATTTTTCTGATTAACCACCAGTAGTTACTGGGATTTATGTTTGCCCACATGCACAGCTGGGAAGAGCAAACAGCAAACGCTGGAGGGGGACGGGCAGCCTCTGTGTCTCGGCTGTAGGATGCACAATTCGAGGTGAACTGGCTCCTCGCTGCTGCTTGCATTGTCGTCACTAACAGCTGAGGACACGACAGTGCTCTTTTCAGTTCTGTTTCACCAGCGCTTTATTGGTCCCATAGATCCCTCAAAGACGGTACCTTTGTATCCACCTGGATAACACACCTACCCGATTCGAAGCAGTAATTACTGGGTATTTCCTCAGCACAATCAAACATTTATCAGCAGTGGGTGCTTCTGCACAGAAAATTAGATACTAAAGGGCATTGCGTTACAAAAATCGGCACACGTTTTACTTCGAGCCTAACTATATGCTGTAACATCTCTGCCTCCGAGGCGTGTGTACTTAAGTGTGCGCACACATCACCTTAATTAGAGCATTGGTGCTATCGGGCGGGAGAAGTCCCCAGCAACCATTAACTTTTCATTTCCATTTAAAGCACATCGCTTTGTAATAAGAAAACTAGATAACGATCAGAAGTCCAGCTCCTCTTTCAATATAACCTCGCTTGCTTTAATTTCAACGGCTGCTGCTCTCTTGGTGGAGTTGACCTTAGGGGAAGGGCTGGGTGCATCCCCCAAGCCTCACGCCCTGTTTACTTCCATCTCCCCGTTTTTGGGATGTTGACGGGAGCCTGCGCGCCCATGAAGCCAGAAATCACTATCACGTAATAAATATTGTATTTTTATATAAAAAAACAAGAGGTGTCAGCTATTAGACATGCACCAGACTCCAGCACTAATTTGTGTACAAAGGTTTTCATCAATTCTGTCCTGCCCTTTGCCCCTGTGCCAACACTCATTGCGGTGAGGGCAGCAGCTCCGATCGCCACCGCCATTCACGGCTGAGTCATTTCTTGCTCTTACTCATGTAACGCAAAGCCTTGGCAGAAGGAGGGGGGCAATAGTTTGAGCTATGGGTCCGCGTGCCTGTGACATGAGCTGTGTGTCCGTCCCGCAGACTGAGCAGAGCCTTGCCATGGCCATTGGCTTGTCCTTGCACTAAAATCTCTCTGCATGGACCAGATCAATAGTATCAGCCAGTTCTACCTAAATCACCAAGCTCTCTTTTTTGATACCGAAGGTCCCTGACCAGAAAAACCACTCCTGTGGTTACGATTGATTTATTCACTCGGGGGAGGTGCCATACCTAGCGAGCACTAAGAGAAAAAGGCAGATGCTGACCAGTGGTATCTTATTACTCATAACTAATGCGATGCTTTTCCAGCTGTAACAACTACCTCCAAATTATTGTCTGGTTGCAATGGAATTTCCAAAGCTTTAATCTTGTACGCAGCTCCCCGTGCTGCCAGAGAGAATCTTTGCAGAGCTTTGGATTGCAGGTAAAATTCGACCCGCAATAAGGATTAAATACAGAAAAATAATAATGAAGCTACTCCTGCCCACTGACACCAACATTCATCTTCTGATGCGAGTGACGAATAGATAGAGGATACATTTGCCATTGATGTGTCCCGTCGTACGCGTCTGGGCACCTTGGGAGGGAAGCCGTTGTCTCTGCTGCTAGATGATACGCAGCCGCTTGTCCCATTTGACATGTTTTCATTGATGAAAGACCAAAGTGTGCAAAAATCAACGGCCTCATGCATAATACAGAGGACAGCGATTAACTCTTCACTGCGGTCCTCTGTCTCCCACCACCACGATGCTGACTGACTACAAATGGCTCTCTGCCTCTGCCGGGGACAGACTCTGCCAATTCTCATCATCGACCAGGCGTCCTGCACCCATTTGGCTTTCAAAGCGGCTCGAGGTGTCTCTTGCTGTTTCTCCCCTCGCTTGGCTGGCAGACACGCATGGAAGTAACTACGTGTCCGATCGCATTACATTCTCCAACCACACCGCTTATTATTCTAGCCGGGTTTGCAAATCTGATCTGTAGTGGGCGGGCCTGGAAGCTCAGTCTTGTAAAATTTGATTTTACCAGCTCAAGCCTCATCCCAGTTTATTTCTCATCATCGCCAGACACTGCTTCAGGAGGTGGGTTGACTGTCCAGACTTCTTCAGAGCAACCTTGTGGTCCTCCCAGCCTCCCACTGACAGCCTCCTCATTCCCACACCATCCTCCTAGCACAAACCTTGGCAATGCAGGAACTGAACAAACCATTGGTTTCACTTTGGTGCAGCGAGTGTAGGGGATCCCCGTGGGGGCTGCCTCTGAGTGGGCAATGCCTGTGAGCTCTGCGAGGAATGCTCTCCCTAAATCATCCCTATAGCGGTCGATTGAAGAGCAATAAAAATAATTGCCTCTGTGAATCTATATTCTATCACGCACTAAACATAAGAAGGGATGGCTGTTACGGTGGTTGGCTTGTATTGCTGATAATTACATGGGAGAAAATGTTAATAATAATAAAAGCAGTAATGAACTGTAGCAGCATCCTTTGGCATGAGGATTTCTCAGAGCCAGAGAAACCCTTCAGCATCATGGACCGAATGGCCCCAGCAGGAGGTGGGGCTTACAGTCTCTCATGGAGGAAATGGAGCTGGGACCCAAATCCTTCTCTCTGATGCCTCATGATGAAGTTTGTTAGCTAATGACTGAGCTACTTTAGACGTGGTGGTGGGACTACATCCCTGAGCTCCTGCTCTGGTGGGCTGAAGTGTTAATGTCCACAGGCATGTAACTATCAGCCCAGTGCTCACACAGCCCTGTCCAAGCACAGCTTTACAAAGATACAATCTTCACCAGGCTCCAGAGACAAAAAATTGAGAATTTCTAGTGCTTTTAAAAAACGCACACATCAGTTTGTTTAGTGAAAGGCTGCAGGGACGGTGAGCGCGAAGGCAATGGGGCCCCTCGCTCTCGATTAGACCCAGATGGCCTGCAGAGGTGGGGGAATAGCCTTTGCCTTCTTGATGATGAATGCACAAATCCCTTCTGCAGCTATCTGAACCGTCGTGTTGTGAGATGTATGGTGATTGATTAGAAGAGTATTAACCTTGTCATTCGTAATAGGTCATCCGGTGATTTTATCACGTTTTAATCCATTTTTTTTTTCATACTGAGCTTCTTCCTAAGGGAAGCATGTAGATGGGAGAGCTGGGGACGGATGGGGGTCAATGTTCAGAGAGTTTGATGATAATTTTTTTAATGCTCGCCTTTTCTGAGTCAATGTTGTTTGGTAGCTCTGATGGTGGGGTGAGATGACCATTTTCCAAGATTTATGTGACCAAAGTATGAAGTATATTTACCGATGACTGAATTCCCTGTGTCCTTGAGGTGCTGCAGGTTCAAGGGAACAGACCACAGGCAATAGGTTTTCAGGCTCTTGCTCTCCCCGAAGCCATGAACATCTCCCCAAAGTCACAAGGAGTTCGCTGTGCCTATCTGAGGGTAAAATCTGCTGTAGATTTATTTTGTGCTTTGTGAGTACAGTAATCATTTCTGGTTTATTCACTGTCTTATTTAAAGTGGGTGATGAGCTGTGAAAACCCAAGTTAGACAGTTACTTAATTAAGTAAAATGGCATTTTTCTTTAGTACAGATTTGTGAGCCAGAGCTTGCAGGCACCTGGTGAGACTTTCAAGAAAGTCTGCTCTCCTTCCCCACATCTTCACCTGAGACATTTCAGGCCACCTCTGTTCTCAGTCTCTGTTGTTCTATCAGAACTGAGGCTGAGCAGTTTTCGTGCGGCTATACACCCTGATATGATGCTCGCGTGGAAGGAAGGATGTTATCTCAGTTATTTTTATCCTTCCCCCCCACACCCGATACTGTGGTCTGGAAGGGATGACTGTGGTTTCAGGTCCGGTTTTGGTCCAGGAAGCAATGTGTGACTCAGAAGAAGACCTAAAATGGGCTCCCACAGTCAATTGGGATAATTTAATGGGTTGGCAGCTGTGGCTGCAGAGTCAGACTGCGGCAGTGGACGAGGCTTGCTCTGCTTGGTTGGAGTGAGTTAGGGGTGAAGCAAGAAGAGAGTGAATTGGGCCAATCATCAAGTCCCAACTGCATTTCTATGACCCTTAATGATGACATCGAGCTCAGGTTAGTGGGTTTCTTAACTGGAAAGGCCACTTGAGTAAAGTGCTCAGTTAGAAAGGGGCCAAGCATGATGCTTGGGTTTTGGTGAAAGAAGTAGATTAAAACCATGAAGAAATCCATTTTTAAGAGAGAAAACCAAAAAAGAGGGAGGATCCCAGCCCTGGGAGAGGAGAGGGGTCCCACCCTGAGGCGCCTAAGAGGTGTTGGAGGTCTGTGGGCTCATCAGGCAATGGGAGGCTCAGCCTTGCGCTCGCTTGCGTGGCCTTTGCTGTTACCTGCCGCGTGTCTTTCCATCTGCATTACAAAGTGAAATGAGCCGAAACTTCCCCAGAGGGTTACACCTGTAATTACACACCTGTGCTGATGGGGACATTCCCATTCTAGTTTATCATCCTGTGCAAGAGGAGGACTGGACACTATTGCCCTTGGATGGTGCAGCCTCTCTCCATTCTGTGGAGAAACGAGGATTTCACCCTCGCAGCGGCTAAAGGTACCTGTGGTGGGGAAGACACCACCAGCCTTTTGTCCCAGATGGGATTATCTTGGGTAACCACATTTAACCCCGGCTTTCACTTTGTTTCTGTTCCAACATCACTGAGAAAAATATGTGTGTTTAGGAGGTATTTACATAGTGTTTATTTTTAGATTTAGCTTAATAGAGAAACAGGAACAACAACAACAGCAAAAAGCAAACAAAAAACCAAGGGGAAGGGTGCAAACGTGTTTCTGAGACATGCCTGAACCTGCTGCACCTCTTAATAAGATTTAGCGAGATCAATGTGTTGATACAATATTCTCCGGGACAAATATTCAGAGAGGAAAGTGGGGCAAGGACGGCTGCGGGCTGCCCATGCCTTCAGGTCACCGCTGCAGAACTAGCTGGAATTTCCATTCTGAATAAAATGATCGAGTTTAGGCTTTCATTTGGTGCAACCCCAGCACATTCGGGAATTTCACGTCCTTGGAGCGATGATCAACGTGCAATTCCCTCTCTCTGATGCAGCATTTGCTCTTTTTAAGGGATTATTCTCGTTTTTCTGGGTTTGATATGAGCGAGATCAGGATCAGGCACTTTTGACTTAAATCATCACTACGGTGGTGGCTCAAGGTCTGGTGTGGGCTGGGAAGGTTGAACACCAGAAAGGGTGGGTGTTTCCCAAAAATGTCCGGGAGACTTCCGTGCCACAGCAATTGCAAGATTAATTCAACCCAGAAAGCAACATTCTTCTTGGGTTCTTAGTGATGTTCTTTGTTGAGCATATACACTTGGAAAAAACTTTCCAAAATATTTACATTCAAATATTTTTAACTCTGCTTTAGTGTTCTACAAAAAAAAAAAAAAAAAAAAAAAAAAGCTAAATTTATTCCTTCGAGGTTGTTTTGCAGTAGACTGACTCGGAGATTGCCAGGACAAGCTGCTGGGTTGCGTTCTATGGAGATGACTTAGCTCTTACCTGATCTGTGTGCTCCTGCTGAAGATGGAGACATTGTTAGGTTTTGCTGGAAATGTTTTTTTTTTTCTTCAAATGCATTTCATTAAATCATTTAAGGCACAATAACCAAGGTAATTCACAGGAAATTTGATTAAGAAACCACCATTTTTGGAGTCTGGTAGAAGACAAGACTGAAGGAGGGTGTTGCTGGTGTTACATATTTGTTATTGTTGTTGGTACTTACAGGTTGTATTGTGAAAACCAGTTTTCTAACCTGGAAAATGGAGACTGAGCCCCAGACAGAGCAATGCCTTTGCCTTTCCCAGGAGTCTGCTGCCGCGCCGCCTCCCAAGCCCCTTGCTCAGTGCTTCTGACCTAGTAGAAATAATTGCTCTCACAAGAGGATACAGCAGCTTACAAAGCATGTGGGCAAGTTTGGGGCTGGAAATGCTGGGGGAAAAGACATAATTTACGCTAATGCTACGCGCTTCAATGTGGAGATACGATGATTTGACCAATCACATTCATTTTGACAATGGATGCATTTCATCAAGCTAAAAGAAATAGTCATAAAAATATACCTGCGATCCTGCTGTCAGCCAAATGTAACTTCAAGACTAGAGAGCAGGAAGAGTGAGGACCCAAAAACATGAATTCTCTGCTAGTGCTATGAGTGACCTTCTTTGCTGGACCTCCCTTGGAATGGAGATGGTTTGAACACACAGTCTCTGTGCACCGGATAGGGCGTTATTTCGCTTCTCTGCCCACACTTCCACGCTGTGCGAGGCCACGACCCGCACCTGATTCAGCCTCCTGGCAGAAAATCAGTGAAACTTCATTTTTTCTTGAGTTGGAGCCCACGTCTGTAAGTGATCAAAGGAGAAAACCCAATCCAGGCACTGCTGCCCGAAACTAAGATCTGAATCTCAAGCCATCTGCAGTCTGTGACTTCAGTCCCTTCATATTTGCTGTAGCAAAAACTGTCTGAAAAAAAGAACAAATAAACTTGTTAAGAGAGAAGTCTGGGGTCACTGCACGAGCTGTCACACTTGGTTAGCTCTGACATGTTACTGCAAGGCGCATTTATGGTCCAGCATGGATCAGTCTGGAGGCTGGGACAAGGTACTTTGCCAGGAGTAATGGATCCTTCCATTTTTTATTGTACCAAAATCCAGACAAAGTTCAGCAGAAGTTAAAAGCCCAAGGCTAGCAAAGGATGAGAAGGATATGGGCAACATCTAAAGTAGAAATGCAGTTTTTCAAAGGGTTATAGCATAGAGCAGTAGGTATATTGCCCACCACCATCACGGACCGCTGTGCAGCCAAGCACTATGTCAGCATCAGGTTAGACCATGCCGTGGTTAATGCCCACAGAGCTGTCAGGGCTTTTATCCCACCATCCCTCTTCTAGTTCATCCTTTCTCATCTGGAACCGGCCTTTTTCATAGACAAAGAGCCCAACGGTTCCCCAATGGTGATCCAGCGGTCCCCGAGGCAGTGGGACAGAAAGCAGCTTCACGGCATCAAACTACCACGAAGAGAACAACCTCCAGGGAGCCAGCAGTGGAAAGTGGAGCAGAAACCCATGATTTCTCTAGTGCTTGCACATCAATTACCTTTTACTCAACTTTATGAAGCCATTGCATTTTTTCCCTTTATTTTCTCGTCTTGATTAGCCCACGTCCCACCACTGCTCCCGTCTCCACTTGCCATCTGTGAGCAATCTACATTCCCAACCTCATCATTAATTTGTGCTATTTCTTGAAAACAGCGCAATCGTATACTCGTGGTAACTGTTTCATTCTGATTCAGGAGGGCTTAAAATGCCTCCGTGTGTGTTTGCCTGTGCCAGCGCACACAGCCGAGAGCCACCAGACCACAGCCCTGGCTTCTTCTTACAGCTTGTATTAAAAAGCCTCGGCCTCACGCTCCCCACGAGCCACAGGCCCTTTGCAAACACCCAGGCTATGCCCAACAACTTTTCACTGTTGTTTGTTTTTTTTTTTATTCCCACATATGGTAATATTTTTTAATGAAAAAAATTTTCAATGACATTCTCTACAGAAAAGAAACAAAAAATAATTTTCTTTGGGAAGTTCTCTTTTTTGGAATGAAAAACGATTCTTTCAAAACTTTTATTTTAAAAACTTTCATTGCTCGTGTAAGTCTGAAAATATTTGGCTTTGTTTCAAATGCAATGAAAACAGTTTTTTAAGCATTGAGATTTATAGTAAAAGAGTCATTCCAGCCTTCAGACAGCTCTGGATCCAGAAGGTCCTTAGAAACATGTGGGACAATCCACCCCAGAGACACTAAGCCACTATTTTGCTCCGTGGCAATATAGGAACATTTTTTGGACATTTCTTTGCCCCCAAAGCACGGGCTTTGCTACTGGACCCCAACGCTCCTGTTCCCCTGGGAAATAAACGCCAGGGAAAGTCTCTCCTCAGTATATAACCTGAAGAACCAAATGGAGGACTGGTTTTACTGAAGGGTCATTTCTGCACTGAGATGTACACAACGGGACGTGGGACAATGTCTAAGGAAGACTTCACTCAGAGCACTCAATATTCACCTCGCTGGGATAGGTTGCTGGGCCTCCTGCTCAATAAATTCACGTAAAACGGAGACAAAGGGGCATGCTGCTGCCTTTGACACACGTCCATATGTGCCACACGCAGCTCGCGTTAATAGAATTAACTTAATTTGACCAACTGCACTGAGCAACAGGCGTGGTCGTCTCGGAGCCTATTCGCTCTGTGTAGTGATGACTCCCCGAACCATCAACATGACAGAAGAACTGTGTCTAATTAACACTTTCTTAATACCTCAACAAATAACAAACCTGCTGTTGGGAAAAATAGTTTCACACTTCCTTATCAAATTAGGGCAAAATCACTCCTAATGAGCTAAAATCAATTAGTGCAACACCAAAATGAATGTATTTATGCTGTCAGCAAGCGCTATTTGCATAACAGTTTGCAAGGGCAAGGAAGATGCTGTAGCTTCTCAGTGCTGCTAATGAGGAGCCGCTGCGGGAAGGTGCTACCAGAGAGAACGTGGTTTTATGCCACCTCCATCCAGCACTGGCTGGCACCCAGGGCCATCGCAAGGGATCGTGTAGGGCTTTGTACTCCAACCCCCCTCCAAAAGCTCAGGTAAATGGGGTCCAGGGCGCATCGTCTCCGTGGCCCCAGGAGGACCGGAGATGTCCCTGCCACTCCACCATGACAGCGTGCACTGACCGCACCAGTGACCGGGATGAGCTTTCTGGCACCACCAGCACCTTCCCCATGTGCTGCAGTGCTGGTGGGGAACCTGGTTCTTCCCTCACTTGTCCAAAGAGGTTAATGCTTCTTCAAAGCCTCTTCTGCCCACTCAGGGAAGAACAAGCAGCTGCAAATGGTACATAACAAGGCCAAAATGCCTTTATGAAAATCATCTTTCGTTTCCTGCTGTTGTTAAAACCTTTAATGAAATTAGAGGACTGGTTCATGGACCAACGGAACGGAGAGAGACAGCAATTGATTTTAATCATATTTATTTTTCTATGGCTACTTAAAAGATCTCGTGGCAGTTCTGGCGTATACAAATGTATTCCTGACCTTGGAGTTAATTGCTTCGAAGCTGTGCTTGCAACTCATGCCCATGTGCCTCTGCCTCTCTCTATCTCAATGCCATTATAGACCTGCACGTAGAATTATGTGTGTAAGAGGAAGAATGATGCAACGTGGACTGAAATAACTGCACGTAAGCTGGTGCAGCTGACATCTTTATTAAGACACTTGCAGCAAATTATGTCATCTTCGGAATCTAGGTTGTCCTACAGACGATAGTTGGATGGATAAAAAATGTCCTGCGGCTTTCCCCATCAGAAGAAAGGATGCACGAGAGGAACACAGGCCCTCAAAAATAAATGCAAAGAAAGGAAATGCAGGGAGGGACCCAGAGGAGAGGGACCTGAAAAGCAGCAGCATGTCTGGCTGGGCAGAGCAGGGGCAAGGAAGGGACATGAGGGACATGGTGCATGAACCCATCAGCAGCACAGCACCAGGGGATGGTGCTGCTTCCCCTCACAAAGGCTTTACAAGGACGGAGTCACTCTAAGTCCTGATCTTCTGCTGGAAGACTTTGAGGAAGGATAGGGTGGGAGGTGGATCAGGACAGCTCTGGTCAGCTCACTGTAAGAATGGGCACAGGGGAGGTTTGATGCAACATGCCATGGGAAAGGAAGAACGAGGTTTGTCTTGAATTCCTCTTAGCATACACACACACATGCTAACGGCTATGAGCTCTACTTGTTTTTCAACACATTTTCGTCTTTAAAATAGAAATGGACAATTCTACAGCCTGGGAAAATTCAGTCAATGAAAGACAGGACATTTTCCTCCTAAAATAAAAACAAAATTTCAAACATGTGGGCAGGGTGATGCTCTGTGATGATCCCGAGCTTTTCATATTCTCCATATATTTTGCTAGGACAAAAATACCGGTATTCATACAAACCCATTAGACATTATATTCCCCACACTTCCAGAACCACTCCTCACTGGTGGTTTCATCTTACTTCATCTATTAAAAAGCTGTGCGTATTGGGGAGTGTTTTTGTCTCCAAAAACTGAAGCAAACAGTCCCCGTATTTTCAGTGTCCTTGGAAAACATTTGTAGTGAACACGAAAAATAAGCCAGGCTCTTCAGCGGGGAACACAACCACACGGACAGCTTTGGGAAAACACAGGGATTCTTGCTGAACCCACACTCAAAGAAGCATTATCCGGATCAGGGTAAAGCCTCTGGCTGCTGCGGGGTGCTGGTGGGTCCTGCTCATCACCTCAGGGCCAGGGAGCAGATCAGGAATAACTCGGTGTCAGCTTTAGATGTGGCCAAAGCGGACGCAGGAATTCCTGTCCTTACAACTTTGTGCAAAGCCGTGCCCAAAGTTCACATGGGTCACCGGGCTGATTAACTGCTCATTAACTGACATGGGGCTGCAGCATCGTTAGTGAGTCGTGGCTGCAGCATCCCTCAAAAAACTTATTGGAGGTCATACTAGAGACATTTCTCCAGGAATTTACCCTTTTCTTCCTGAACACCTCACATCTTGGGGGAACACACTTTTTACTCTATTTTCTGTACTTTTCTCAGCAAAGACTTGATTTTACCCGCTGCAGGGTTTCCATGAGCGTAGCTGCTGCCGTGGGGTCTGCCCAGGACCGCGTTAAGCCTCAGGCGTTCCCAGCGTGCTGGGACTGCAGTCCATCCACTTAACATAGCTTCACGCATTCCCCAGCACCGTACATCACCTCCCACCGCCCCACCAGCAATTTCAGCTGCCTCGTGGGAGCCCCGCCGCCAAAGATGGCAAATCCTCTCCACATGCAGAAAGCACATCCATCATGCGGGAAGGACACAGGTAATGGGTAGCATGGGATGGGTCCCTGGCTCTCACCCAGCAAGTTGGAAAAAAAAAAAAAAAGCCATAGTATTTTAACTTTCTGCTCTAGATAGACTCCACTGGGGTCTGAGGCACTAAGCATGAACCTATTTCTTATCTTTGCTTTTTATCTGGCAGCCACAGGGAAAGCATTTACTAATGCAACCAGTGCACTCAGAAAAGTTTTCAACAGACTTTCTGGCCTTCTGAGGAAAACAAAGACTTTGTCATGTGTCAGCATTAGTGATTATTGTCATTAGAAATTTTTGGACAAAGAGGAGCATATCTGTGGCTGGGATTTCTTGGCCAGAGACACACCAGAAAGCCCACCCTGGTCATAGAATCATAGAACTGTTTAGGTTGGAAAAGACCTTTAAGTCCATCTGTTTCCCCAGCACTGCCGGGTCCCCACTGACCCCTGTCCCTCAGCACCACCTCCACACGCCTGGGAAACCCCTCCAGGGATGGGGACTCCACCACTGCCCTGGGCAGCCTGGGACACGCCTGCACAACCCCAACGGGACAGAAATGGTTCCTCAGGGACAACCTCAACCTTCCCTGGAACAACCTGAGGCTGTTTTCTCTTGTCCTCCATAATACATCTGGAGACTCTTGGGCAAGTACAGAAAATTTCCCCAGATCCTCACAGACAAAATTTCTGGTTGGAAAAGGAGACATTATTTGTCCAAGAAGACAGAAATCAATAGTAGCTTGTAATAGAATTCTATGCAAAATAAAGAAAATTGGATGGAACCAGATCTTTCCTCTCATATCACTCCCTGCTCTGTTGAAAGCTGTCTTCTATCTGAAAAACAATGTTCTCACATTATATCTGGGCCTAACGTATAATTTTTACATTACAAACGGGATCTTTGAAAGATCATCTGAAATAAGGTTTCAATGTAATCTCCTGGAAAGGATGGGAGTCTGCAAGGTCAGTGAGTAAATGAGATGCGAGCATATGAGAAGCTAATGAAGCAAGCAAATATTAGTGAGAAAGGGAAGAAAATAAATTCCTGAAAGACTGAAGCTGAAGTGTCACCCAGCCACATGGGCTCTGTACAAGAGGGTGTTAGGCATTGGAACAGGCTGCCCAGGGCAGTGGTGGGGTCCCCATCCCTGGAGGGGTTTCCCAGCCACGTGGAGGTGGTGCTGAGGGACAGGGGTCAGTGGGGACCTGGCAGTGCTGGGGGAACAGGGGGACTCGAGGAGATCAAAGCTATCTTCCAACCAAAACTATTCTGTGATTCTGTGATTCTGTGATTCTGTGATTCTGTGATTCTGTGAACATGTGGGTACCAGGTGGCCCCCAGGAGTGAGGTACCCCCCAGGCCACGCAGAGCATCCCCCATGCCTGGGCCTGGAAAAACCCATCAGCTACATCTCAGCAGCTTTTAGATACCTTCAAAGCAATTTCACTTTATACCTGGAAAAATTGGCAGGGGACGCTCCTTGGCTCCCAGAGACCCGCCCAGGGCAGGACAAATAGCTGGAAAAGACAATGCTGCCAGAGCCAATGTGGCACCAAAGACACCGAGCAGCTCCCGTGCCAGAGGCATTACCTGCCACGGTTATCAATGCAGGACAAGCACGTTGTGTTCCTCTAGGTGCAGTCGTTCTTCAAATGAGTAATTTATATGGGTACTTTAAAGTATATCGCGTGTAATTTCTCACCTATCATGGCCTGAGGGGAGCACACGAGCCTGGTTTACAAGGAAGTGCTGCACAGACACCGTGAGGTGGGCAGGGAATAACAGATTCTTTTTCAGATTTTCATGCTTTAAATAGTTCTACCAGGCAGTGAAAACACGCTTGGAAAAACCAAATCCCTTGCGCATCACACCCTCACGGCGTGTGGGGATACAGGAGTCCTGCTGGGAGATGTTTGGCAGCTGCTTGCTGCTCAAAGGTGGTTTGTAAAACCTTGCAGATGTTTTGCTAGATGCTTACTTGGCACCAAGCGAGGACGTGCTGCAGCACATGCACGCTGAATGGGTTCGCCCTGGCACTTTGCAGGAGTTTTATCTCTCATGTGCATCCTTTCCTCAAGGGATGCTTCAGGAGGGCTCCTGGACCTGTTGCATCAGGCTTATCCTACACAGTTAATTCCTTATTTATTGTCTCACCTTCCAGTCATTCTTACGGTTGTTCAAAATATCTGAATCGCTGGCACATGATGCACGAAAGTCAGATTTGATCCTCAGATTTCGAACCTCAGATTCGGATCTACGTCTCGAGGTGAGCCTGTGTGGTACAACAGCAGCTGTGGCTACAGCAGGAGGAAACCATAGGCTCAAAAATTGTCCAGAAATTAATAGGATGTGACTAGTCTCAGGCCTAGAGGGTAGAAGGAGGAAAAACAAACACTACTGCAACTCTACACCCCAATCATCTCAGTTATAGGGGGAAGACTGCTTGTCTTGCCAGCTCAGAGGGAAAAATGAGGCAGTACAAGTGCCATGGCCAAAAGCAGGAGGACACGGAAAGCCCAAGTCAGAAGCCAAGTCGCAGTAACTAGTGTATATGTTTAATGTGACCCAGTAAAATCTACTTGCCACCACCATAGCCTCAGAGAGGTGTTGCATTTTTTCACACTGATGCACTTCCAGCTTGAGACCAAGAGAACGAAGCACAATGTTTCTTTTGACGAGCTTTCGGCTTTCCCAACCTCTGGGGAACCACAGCAACAAAGCTCCTTTAAGACACTGCGCTCTTGCATCGCGTTGAAATGTCATGGACTACTACAAGACAAATATATCTTTTGTGCAATTTAAATGGCAATCAGGGAGCTATTTTTTCTGATTAATATACGGAAAGTTGGCGGTCACAGCGGGGGACTGATGAGGCTAATCCGTCAATGTCCGCGGTAGTGGTACGCTTGATTGCTCCAAGCCAGTGGAAGCGCATAATGACAAGGAAAGGCGATGATCAGAACCAGGGTACGCCGTCCCTTCTGCTCGAGTCATTTGGATGTTTGCACCTCAGCTGACGCTGCGTGAGATATTTGGATGGGCTCTCGAGAGGGCATTGCTAATGAAATTGGGAGCAGCAGAGGATAACTACGTTCATGGGAGACCAGCCACGGTTCAGAAACACAGGAGAGGAAATTTAGGATACTTGTGAGCTTTGTGTAAGGGCTCTCCGTATGAACAGACATGGACCTGCAGAACCTGAGAAAGTGAATAGCTCTTAGATGAACTTGTCCCTTCAGTGCTTCTGCAGCAGGTACCTGCCACAGCCAAGTAACTGTAATTAAATGCATAAACAACCATCTCTGCTGTCCTTTTATTAGGGAATTTGTACCTTCACTGAGGAGGAGGAGAGGAGGTTTGAAGGTTGCCACTGACCACCCTTCCCTCTTACAGTCTGTGGGACCAGATGCTGTGGGACCAGATGCCGTGGTCCCAGGAGGGTCCTGCCCGGATCAGCCAACGCTCTGCACTTTGCTGGGTCAGCTGTCTCAAGAGAGGTTAAACACCAGCTGAGGGCCAAACTTGCATTTTCTTCTCCCTGCTTTGAAGCCGGGCTCACCCCTGCCTGGGTTTCTCAGCACCCGCACAGGTATTGATGGCCGGAGCTACGGGTGTTTAACACACGGTGGTAGGCAGGCAGGGAGCCCACAATGCATCACGCCGCAGTCGCCACTGCACCCCTGCTGAGAAATGAGGAATTTCATGGCTTATTGAACACAGCAAATAGTCACAGCAGATAAGACACAGCCCCAAATCATTTAGGTTTTGGTGGGGTTTTTTTTGTAGTCGATACACATTGAGAAATTCCTGTTGTGCCACAGTCTGCAGAGCCACACTTGCTTTTCTCTCACCAAAACGCAGCCAGCTCGGAGCTCTGAGCTGAGTTAAACAGCAAAGCCTCCCCTGCAGCACAGCCCTCCACCTCCTGGAGCTCTCTTCATCTTCCGAAAGCCAAGGACCTCATTGCACTGGCAGCAATTCAGCAGCCCCGTGTTTGATAGCTGACCGAACACAGTGAGTGGTGGTTGTACCACTAAAGGCGGCATCTTCCACCGAGGGCAGCTGGCGGAGGGTCTTCCCATTTAGCATTTCAGAGGGATCAGAGACAGGGTTTCCTGAAGGCAACATTTATCATAGAACCACAGATTGGTTTGGGTTGAAGGGACCTTCAAAGCTCACCCAGTCCAACCCCCTGCAGGGAGCAGGGACATCTGCACCCAGAGCAGGGTGCTCAGAGCCCCCAGGGCCAACCTGACCTGGGATGGTGCCAGGGATGGGGCTTCTCCCACCTCTCTGGGCAACCTGGGCCAGGGTCTCACCACCCTCAGCATAAAAACATTTCTTCCTTCTCTCTGGTCTGAATCTCCCTCTGTCCTGTTCCACCAGCCCCTGCTGAACAGCCCCTCCCCAGCTTTCTGACAGCCCCCTTGAAGCACTGACAGGCTGCACTAAGGTCTCCCTGGAGCCCTCTCTGCTCCAGGCTGAGCACCCCCAACTCTCTCAGCCTGTCCTCACAGCAGAGGGGTTCCATCCGTCCAGTTCCATCATGTTTATGGCCTCCTGTGGCCCAGCTCCAACAGGTTCATGTCTTCATTTACTGTCGCTACACCAGCAACATATATGATGGACACATTCCTGTTACTCCTTAAAGGGTGGAGACAAGGAATCATAACTAAAATAGAGTTCTTCCTAACTTTTGCTCTTTATGGCATAAAACCTCCCTTGATGAATATCCTCAGTTCTGCTTTACCTTCTGAATCCGAAGGGTGGGTCAAGCCTGTCCAGATGCTGCTTTCTTTTATGGGCTGCATAAACTAGGGAGGAGCAGCTGGCCTTGAACCATCTTCTCCATACATTGGTGTGACTCTGCCCTCCTCCGGAGGCAGATCACCTCCAAAGTACAGACAGCAAAAGCTCCACTGAAGGGCTAAGGATTATTTCCCACTATATTAGTTTTTATTCTAAATGCTGTTAACACACAAACGCAGAAAGTCTTAGACCTAGATAACGAACTGAAAGGGCTTCAGCTACATTGAATAGAATCATACAACACCAAGTTGGAAGAGACCTCAAGGATTATCTGGTCCAACCTTTCTTGGGAAAAGAAATAGAATTTACTATTATTTGAAATAATTTGTAGCCAGTGATAACAACAGTGCAAGTAACACTCAAATGATTCCATCTCATTTTTTCTTTGGGAAACAAAATGTTCCTAGATTCAGACATCCATGGAGGCACGCAGAAGGGTGGGAAGGGATCTCAAGCGCCCAAACGGGTACCAGCAATCCTGATGCACATTACACAGCTCGGCTGCCATTTCAAGCTAATTTTTCAGTGTTGCATTGAAACCAAGCAGTTCATCCTTTCCTCTAGCTCTTAGTGCCATTGATTTTTTGGTCGTAGTGGCTGCAGCCAAGGAAGAGAAGGTGCAGTCATGTCCCACAAGTGTTGGGAAAGCCTTGGGGTGGCAAAGGGTCTGCTGTGGCACCCAGCCCAGGACAGGGCATGCATCCAGCACCCGTTTGCACAGGCAGGGTGGGATGTCGGCTGTAGAAGATCACTCGCCATCTGCTCATTTGCTAGTGTGGAACAATTCAAAGGGAGCTACAAATTTGTAATGACCTGAATATTTCAATGCTGGCACATTTCTCATTAGTATGGGCTAATTTGCTTTCAGATCTTTTTCTCTCCTGTAAAGCTCAGCCTGGTTTGCAAAACAAATGATCATTTTTCTGAAATACCTTTCTTGCCCTTGGATTGCAAACCAACCGGCCCTAGGGCTCAGCCTCCAGCAGGCTGCAACCCTGCCACCTTAAGATAGCTTTGGGAAACTGCAGGCTTCTGCCGGCCAAACCAGCCCTGAAACCCAGGCATGCACTGCTTCATCCTCGATCTTTCATCTTCCAAACTCCACCTTCCACCCTCTGTCCTCCATCCTCCACCATCCACCCTCCATCCTCCACCCTCCATTCTTCATCTTCCATCCTCCATCCTCCACTCTCCATTCTTCATCTTCCATCCTTCATTCGCCATCCTCCACTCTCCATCCCCCACCCTCCAGCCTTCATCTTCCATCCTCCACCCTCCACCCTTCATCTTCCATACTGCACCCTCTACCCTCCATCCTTCATCTTGACCCTCTATCCTCACAGCTTTCCCAAAGCACAGAGCAGGAGGGCAAACCACACATGCGGGACAACTACTTCACACGTGTGATGCTGCACACCCCTGACCAACAGATCCTGGCAATGTCTGGGTGGACAGTCAGAAACTCACTCGGTCATTGTCATCAGTATTTCTAAGCCCTTCGATAAATTAGTGGCCCACATCTTCATTTTATGAGCTTTAATGCAGTGATCCTGATTATTAACTGAATATCCAGCCTTATTTCCAGCTAATTTTGCAGGGAGAATAATACTTCAAAGACAAGAAAGAGAGTAGGACACAAGTGAATTAAACAGCTGCCCAGATGTTTCTCCATGGGCAGGAGGAGGAGGGAGATGTCCCCAGGGCACAGAGCTCCTCATGGTTGGTGCAGTCCTTGCTCTGAGCTCAACATACACAGGAATTACCAAACACCCCCACACTGGGCCCCAGGAGGGACCCTGGGCTGAGCAGTCAGAAATACTGGTATGAAAATCAGAAATACAGGCAGAGCCAGCAGGAAAAGCGTGTGACCACATCCCAGGCAGCCCTGGGAAGGCTTGTGCTGCTGGAATACCAAAATCCTACCCAGCCCCTCCTGAAGAGGCATTTCTCAGTGCTGCGTTTTTATTTTGTGCAGCCCAGAAGCACAACCCTTGTTGCATGAGCATCCCTGCACCAGGAGAAACCACCCGCCAAGGAGGCGGTATTTGTCTTCTCGGCAGCATGGGAAGAAAAGCTTTCCCCCGAAAATTCTCACTCGCGTGTCCCCAGGCAGCTCACCTCTGCAGCTGGCAGTGTCCTCAGAGTTTAAAGCTGTAATATAAGAAACAGTCGTAATAGCCCTGTGGACCATAAATATGATCCTACTGAGCCACAATTAAGCGTATGACCGACCAGAAAATATTTAATGCTTGCAACAGGTTTTCCTTCTCAGCCCTATTAGATAAAGAGATACTGGTGGGAAAATCCAAGGAGGCTGTTGCTGGAGTTCAGCAAAAGGGCTAACGAGACGGCAAACAATGTTCCTTTTAGGCCCTGGGCTTCAGGAGTCCCAAATTCCCAACATTAGAGCTAACACATTTTCAATTACTTCCCAAGTCCCAGCCCTGAAGTCTGTTTACATTTTGGAGAGCAGCCAAGAGGTAGCTTAATGTCGGTAACAAATCTGTGCTGAAACAAGACTCCTTCCCAGCGGGGCTGCCCCTGGGTTATCGCTGGGGCTCCAGCCCTTGCCCCTGACCTGACGAGGGGACATGCTCGGCTCTTCCAACACCCAAATCTGGCTGGCTGTTGATCCCCAAAGGTGATAAATGCATGCACAGCCACTCAGCCCCCATGCCAGCCACCAAATGTGGTGGTAGGAAGGATGGCGGGCACAAGGAAGCAAGGCAGAAAGTCCTGCAGGTCAAGCCACGTACCAGGGCAAGTAAGGGTTGACCAAAGCCAAAATATAGCTGAGCTCCTTGGAATTCCCTGCCTCTGCAGGGGAAAATTTAATACAATTTTGTGTTGGGTTGGTTGGATCTTTTTCTGTGAAGATGGTGATATCTGACTGCATTGAGAGCTGAGTTAGATGACCTTCACAATCATATGTTCTTCCTGAAAGGAGGTTGGAACAAGGTCGGGATCGGCCTCTTCCCCCCATGAATACACAACAGGGCGCAAGGAAGCAGCCTCAAGATGCACCAGGGGAGGTTGAGGTTGTCCCTGAGAAACCGTTTCTGTCCCGTTGGGGTTGTGCAGGCGTGTCCCAGGCTGCCCAAGGCAGTGGTGGAGTCCCCATCCCTGGAGGGGTTTCCCAGCCGTGTGCAGGTGGTGCTGAGGGACAGGGGTCAGTGGGGACCTGGCAGTGCTGGGGGAACGGATGGATTCAATGAGCTGAAAGGTCTTTTCCAAGACAAATGATTCTATGATTCTCATATAAGGAAGAGGATGGAGATGCTTCAGAAACAAAAGAAGAGAAAATCCAATTTAAAAGGAAAAAAAAACCAGAAAAGGGCTTCACCCATCTCATAATTTGAGCTGCTGGAGCTCCTTCCAGTTCTGATAATTTTCTTGTGTGTGTTAGAGGGAGAAGAGCTGTTTTTCACAAATCTTGTCAGAACCTCCAGAATTCTATAAAGGTCATGACCGATTTTGGTTTTGCAATAGGTTTTGATGCCTCTGCAATTCGTATTTCCTCCTGATATAGGGAGGTTTATATGTTTCTGATGGGAAATTTTACGCATTATCTTTGTGCAGAAGCGGTACTCCAGCATTTATACACCATGGCAACACACAGAGTCTAACCAATGATTCAGCATTTTCCCCCGGGAGCTGAGGCCATGTTCTCCATCATTTTTCATCCTTCAGTGTAGCCTTGGCTGACTTTGCTGCTGAAGTTTAAATATTTGCCAGTTTGTAGGAAAATTCAAAGTTTGTAGCTCGGTAGTTGCTGTGGGAGGCTATGAGTTCATGTCCCTGCTACTTGTCAGGGTACTTGTGATGTAAATATGAGGCTTCTTCCAGACCTGGGTTATGTTTCAGCCTTTTCACTTACGTATTTTGCATGTATTAAATAAGGTATTTATTTGCTTTTGGCAGATGCTCTTGTCTTACTCATTTTCCATCAGTGATCCTCTGCGTGTTTTAAGCTGTTTATAAATGAGAGAACTAAAAGGTTTATACATTTGTTGCCCAAGTTACTCATCAAAGATGTCAAGATACCTTTTCAGACGTATTTTTTTAAAAATTCAGTATATAGAAAGTATATAGCTACATTTCCAGAGTCTGAGGTGGAACTTGGACAGAAAAAGGTACTTGTTGGCAGCCAAACACCATGCTGGGGCTGGACAACTCAGCGTATGATAAGGTGCAGTATGAAACACCTACCCTTGGACACAGAGCTGACAGAGCAATCTGAAATCTCATACTTTAGAGAATTAGGTCATGTGATTCATCCCTGCTGTCAGTGCAGAATTGCTCCTTATATTTCCAAGCGCATCCTCCAGTGTACCATTAACTAATACAATTAATTGGGGCTGGATGCAAATCTATCATGGAGGGTGTTTTGGGACATGCAGAAGGAAGAATGATTTCTCCCTTCCCTCATCTGTATTGATATGAAACCAGTTTCTAACCAGCAGATGGAGGGGTGCTGTCTGTCGCACCAGCTCACCACCGGTGGAGATGGACACCTCCCAGTTTACAGCCCAGAACTGCATTTGTGCCCCAGCTCTTTTCAGGTGT
Source organism: Bucorvus abyssinicus (assembly GCA_009769605.1). NCBI lineage: Eukaryota > Metazoa > Chordata > Aves > Bucerotiformes > Bucorvidae > Bucorvus > Bucorvus abyssinicus. The sequence continues at coordinate 2,277,772 of CM020029.1, forward strand.
AAGGCTGCTTTGGGGGCCAAATCCTGCAAACAAGAACAAGATTCCTGTTGTGATTCTTTCTTCCGATTTATACCCATCCGCAACATCTAAGATGACCTTCTGTCTCTCTGAACTTTTCCCTGGGGAGCAAGATGAAGAGGCATTTGCATGCCTGACCCTTTTTTCCTGACATTTGCTGGCATCTAGATAGGGCTTTGTTAGTTCTACGTTATTTATTTGATCTTACGATTTTCATCCTTTGCTTTGATTACCCAACAACACTGGAAATTATTTTGAAGGCTACAGGGGGCTTCCTCATAAATAAGAAGCCTACCACCTGACCCTCATTATTCTCCGGTTCCTTCTGCAGCGCTTCATTTTACATACGCAGAACAGGAGTGAAAATACAAAGGGGAAAAAAAACCCCGAGAAACGATGTCACGCAGACAAACGCACACGCCTGCTTCAGCTTTCATGTACGGCGACGCCGGCAGCCCTCAGATGTCTACAGCAGCTTCACACGCCGAGTTGTTACAGCAGGCTGGCGCGATCAATAGCACCCATGAATCTTTTATATGCTGTCTCCTTCCATGTCCACTCCACAATTAAAAATTCAGAGAAAAAAAAAATTCCCTGTAAAATAAAAAACAGTAGGTGCGATGGGAAGGTTTTGGTGGAGCTGGCAGCGACCGCGCCGGGACGGCACAGCCGGGAGGGTGAGCGAATGACACATTAGTGCACTAACGGCAGCAATTACCATATATCGTGCTCTTTAAGTATTATTATAAGTGTTATTTAAGAGACGTGCTGTCCTCAGATAGATCCCTGTCTCCCAGAGGAGACCGCTGGAAGCTGAGGGGGAATGCACCAAGTAGAAATGACTTCATTTAATAATCTGAAGATTTAATGACAAAGCGCAGTATGGGGAAGAAGGAAGAAAAGGGCAGGGTCGTGACACTGAAGGCAAAAAGGATCAGAGTAAACAAGCCTGGGATTTTGCGGCAGTAACAAAGCCAAGGAAATACGGGATACTTTCATGGGAACTTTCTCCAAATAAAACAAATCAAATGCTAAGTTCTTACCGAAATGCAAAGCTCTTGTCTGACAAGTTCCAAATCAAAAGTCAGTTAGAAAATAACTAACTCGTCATGTTTTTACGATGGGAATGGCCCTGACTTACAGGTATGGCCACGAGCCCTGGTTGGCTGGTGAACCAGCAGGGATGCTCTGAGCACGAGCAGCATCTCCAACAATCGGTACCGAGAGAGGAAGGCAGGGTGAATGCTCTTTAACTTAGTAAGGTTCACAGTCTGTGAAGGCTTAAATTAGAGCTGCCACAAAGCCGGGTGGGAGTAACACCTCACATGGGGCTGCGGCTGTGATTTACGTTCCCCGTCGCTGCCCCAGATGGAGCTTCAGGAAGGGCTTTGGGAAGGGCTGGGCTTTTGCTTTCCTGCTACTTTGAAAAACCAGGAGAGAAAAAACATTTCAAGTTCATTCCCTCCTTCATTGTCAATGTTAAATTATTATTTTTTTTTTCCATGAAAATGAAATAGTTCCATCACGGCTCCTTATTGGCATTTAAATTCAAATAAGCAAATGAAATGCTTTCTTGAAACCCAGTATCAGAATGATGGACTTGGGAAACGCTAAAGTGAAATTTATAGCTTCTTTTCAGCCCCAAAAAATCTCCTGCTAAGCTACAGAAGAATTTGCAAATAACGTTGATGGATCTGATTTTACATTTTCTCTGAGGGGGAAGTATTTGGCCAACAAATTGCATACAGCTCCACTTGGGAAGATGAAAAGACCGTGGTTCAAAGCCGTGTGAAAGTACTCTGCCTTGCTGCAAAGCAGCTCCCTACACCTGCAAGGCAATAAAATGAGAATAAAAATGTCACATACAGGGAAAACCAAACATAAAACCTAAAATTCAGCCTTTTTTTTTTTTTTTCCAGCGGAAATGGTTATGGCAACGCTAGCCGAGCAGCTGTATGGATTGGCTTCAAAACAGAGAGAAGATGCTCCTGACAACCAGAGGATGTCCCAGCTAGATGTTGTCCCCTCCTCCCAACCTTCCTGAGAAGGCCGCAGAGACATTCACTTTGGATATATGTGAGCAACAACCGGTACTTTCCCTGCTGGAAACACCAGCTGCCTTCGCCTTTACTGCGTTCGGCGATAAACATTTGCAAATAGCGGAAGCTGCAATAAAACCAACATCGTTATGTAGAGCAAAGCTCCGTAGCGTTAGGACTTTTGAGAAATACGGGTGAATTCCTTGGAAACACGGTCCGGAAGGGTATGAACGCAGCATGCTGCTCGGCACCGAGATGGGCTGTTCTGCGGGATGGAGTTACAGCACCCAGAGTAACACCAGCAGAGCTGCTGAGAGGCAGAGAGCCTTGTTTACAAACAGACCAAAGGCTGGATGGCTTTGCATGGAGCTGTGATTTTACTGCCACACTTAGGTTAGGAAAAAACTAACAATATCCAAGGGCGCCATTCCCGGCTCAGGGCTTCTGCTAAAACAGGAGCAAGAGGAGCAATTTTAGCTCCTGCTAAAATTATTATTTTTTGCAATGGGCTGCATTCAGCGTGGAGCTCTTAAACCTTATTTCCTATTGTCGTGAGGTCCCTGGCTGGGCTGTTTCAGATGCGCGGCTGTAAAGATCTGCCCTACCGACCCCCTCCTGCAGCTCCACTGGACAAAAGGGCTCATTTCACATCCATCTGCATTTGCTTTGGGGATGATGCTCCTAAACGGGCTCCCTGGGGTCATCCACACACCACTCAAATGGTATTTCTGGGAAAATAAAATAATCCACAGTATATTTAGTTATTAAACCTGGGAAACAACCACAATCTATCTTGGGCTTTTATTTTAAAAGTGGGGACTAAACAGCACTGGAAATCCTGTTGGAAAATCTGACAGTGGTGTGTAAGAGGAGGATACTTCCCCTGCTCAGCCAGCCAGGGCAAGCTGGAGGTTGGATGGGAGAAATGCGAATCAGGTTTTGTCCATGTGAGCCATGCTGGGCAAGGTAGTTGGAAACCATCAGAAGTGATTTAATTTGCTTTCCTAGGAAAGAAGTTAACCCAGAGCACCCAGGAGGAGCCTGGCTAGCAAGGCTGGGGTGGAGCGAGCCCACCTCCTGGCACTGCGCATCATTGCCTCTCTTCTTCAGCCAGGCTAGACACACACTGCTGGAAATTTGAACAAATTCACAGCCCTAAGGAAAGTTCTCCTGTTTGGGCGCATCATTTCTGCTCCAACACCTGCTGCCTCACCCACGGGGCACATGCTCAGCATGGGCTCAGCTGGGGCTGAAAATCCTCCTGCCCACAGCAACGCCTGTCCCCCACGGGCTGAGGCTGCAGGTACCTCCGGGCAGCGCCACAAAGCCTGGCTCCATCCCCATCACCTCCGCTCCTGGGGAGCCCATGGGAATACATGGGCTGGAGACAAACCAACACCATCTTTGCAATAACAGATGTATTTGCATTAAAAAGACCCCAGCAAATGCAAGATAATGGTGCTCTCTGGAAAAATGTTTGCTTTTTTTTTTTTTGCTTCAGACACAAAGACCCCGTGTTAATTAAAAAAAGCTATGAATGGCCATGGTGGACCTTTGCAGTGCCCATCCTTCGCAGCAGCCCGTGCGGCCCCTGCGCACCCCACAGTCCGGGGTCAACTCACGGTGTACGGTTGAGCGAAATGAAAACTCCTCCTGCCAATGTCAACAGAAAAATCAAAGTGGGAAAGACATTATCAGCGCTGGCACAAATGAGAGATTATCGCATTTCTGCGGCAATACCCTAAAGATAAAGGCAAAAATTCAAAGCGAGCTGATAGTTTATGTTGCTGCAGGAGGACCGATGCTGAATAAGTTCATCTCCGGCAATGACACATGAAGTGAGGCATGACCTCCAGACTATCCGAGTGCTTACAACAACACAAGGACACTGATGAATTTGAAGCAGACGTCACTTTGACATATGAGAAAATCCAACGGCTTCTGATTACAATATCCCGTGAAGCCATAATTAAGGCCTTTATGGCAACAAAGAAAATTGGATTACATTATTTCGGTGCTAAAGAGCCAGAAGATTGCGGGAAAGCCAAGAGTGTAGAGCGTAATAAGCCATAGATGCCTCCAACAGAAAACAAAGGCATGGGCAATTGCAGGGTATTTTTAAGCGGTCTCATGTTTTTCAAAATGATATAGGACAAACCCACGAGTGGCAGCAGAGGAAATCATACCTTCATTTTCTCCCGGTCTCTTTGTGCTCCATGTTTCCTAAGTAATGTGCATCATGTAAATCAGAGGGACTCTAAATGCAATCCACACATATTCTCATGTGGAAAATCAAGTTTTCCATCACTGCTCTGTTTAAATGAACACGGTGTCCATACCACAGCGCCGGTGAGGAATGCCGAAAATCCCCGATACGCACTGCAGCTGCCTGAACTCTCCATCCGTTAAAACACCAAACCACTCTATAAGAACCAGAATCACCTGAACTAAAATCGAAAAGCGGGCGTGGGGCAGCTCTATCAAACTTTGCATTAGGTTAAACCCCTTCCCATTGCATGAATAATAAACAGAAATTGTGTGACAGGGAGGATGTGAGAACCTGCCCACCTCTCCTCTTCACTGCCTTCCTCCACAAAGCGCAGCAGTACCTGCTCCCTCCTCTCCATCGTTTCAAAGAAGGTGGTTCACACTCAGCAGCACCCATTGTTGGTTTGCAGTGGTCCAAAAGAACACCAACTCAGCTCTTGCCAAAATGCCCTCATCTACGTATGTCCTTGCTCTGATTGCAAACCCAAAACTCACAGCAAAGCTCGGCCAAACCTGCTGATTTTCCTCGGTTGTTTCTCAAAGCCTTGTCAAACCTCACCATTGTTTTGTCAAAAATTCCTCCCAACCCCTGTCAAAACGTTGGCAGGTTTTAGCACAAGACGTTCAAGCACAAAATGATCTCAGTGTAGGTGAACTGTGTAACACCATACCGAGGCACCCTTTTGTACAACAAGCCAACGGAGTAAGGGTTATGTTTTACGTAATACGGTGCCACCATAGTCCCAACTGGCTTTTAAAACCCCACATTTTATTTTTCCACCGTGGTTCCAGGTGACCCCATGCTCTGTATCCAGCAGCGCCCATTGAGGAACATGGATATTGGAGACATTGCAACGTGTCCTCACCACAGTTCAGCTACAAATCTCAGTTATCTAAAGTAAGTAAAACTACGTATTCTCAGGCCAGAGAATAAAAATCATCTTACTCTTCAGTTATATGATAGATTTACTGTGCACTTCATAAAACATGAATATAATTTGTTTTAATAAAAGGAAACCCACCAGGGAGTTGGCTTCATCTCGGCTCTCGATTCATCGATCGCGGGTTGCTTCTTGCTGGCTTTCTCAGCTGATGGTGCATCAGTCACATCCCATCAGATCACAGACAAAGGTGTTGGCGCTCTGTAATATTGGGTTTTCTAGTATTCTCCATCCTCTCATACCCTTTCATAAACAATACGAACATGTCAAAGACTTTCCAGATTTATATTGATTCTCAACAGATCATAAACATTTCATCTCCTTCGCTTCACTGAGCAAAAAGGGCTGTGAAAAATTTCATTCCTGCTGTGGTTTTTCTTAGCAGAATTAGCAAATATCCAGGTGCCCACTGAGCATCCAGGTTGGAAATAACATCTGAAACACCTTATCAAAAATACACTAATTCCATCAGATTATTTCAGTGGGTGGCCCCATCACCGTTCACATTTCGAGACAGACTTTATGTTGCTGTGGTTTTTTGTTTGTTTTTCTAAATGGGACTTGGGCAAAGAGAGAGGTTGTGTCTGTGTGGGGCAGGGGGAGAAAGTGTGCAAAACCTCTCCAAGATCTCCAAGGTGCCGTCGCCAGTGTTCCCGCGGGACCCACCGGTGTCTTGCAGCTCCTCCCCAGGTCTCAGCAAAAATTAATTGAAAGTCTGTTCTTCCCATTCATTTTCTTCTGGGGAGCATCAGATCAGAGATTAATTTAAAATTAGCAGAAGAACAGTGTTTTGGGAGGAATGAAATGATATATGAATTCTAGCTGACTTTAGCAAATTCAAAAATGGCAGAATGTTTCCTCCCGGCGCTTCATTTCAAAATGGCAAAATCGATTCACTTGAAAAAGAAAAGAGGTTAAATGGTAAGATGAACTCCAAAATACCCACCCAGATTTCATCTAGGGTATAATGAGATGTTTTGGGTTGACCCTAAAGGAAAAAAAAAAAAAGCTGATTTCACTTGAATCTACTTTCTCTCAGTTTGGCTATGAACTTTTTTAAAAAATCCATTATCCATCCGGCTTTACTTTGATCTCTATATGAGCAAACTTGAGTTACCTGGAAATCTGATTTCTTTAAACATTCACAAGTCATGAATTTCTATGGTAGAGCAAAATTTTGGAGGGTATAAGCTCCCCCCAAAGCTACCAATGACAGAAAAACAAAGCATAGCCAGCAGTGCTGATTTGGAAGTCAAATAGCTTTGAGAAAATTGCGTATGACATCAAACCAGAAGAAATGTCAGGATATCAAATGTGTACCTCAAGCTATATTGGAGTCAATTAACAAACCCAAAGACCTACTGTGGGTTTGCTGGATTGCTCAAAAACGTCAGAGCTGAAGCGGCTGGATACACACAGTGTGTTGATGAGCCACGAAAGTATCTTCTTCAATATCTATAAAATGAAGTAATAGGTATTTTTCTCTTTTTCTCTTCCAGTGTGTAGCCTGTTCAGTCCTGCCTCTGCGGAGCTTCCCAGTGGGAAGCCGCATCAGCTGCCGAGGCTTGTTCCCTGCACAGGCCAGGCTGGTGTTTGGGGCGATGCGCAGTAACAGTGAGCAGTATTTACACCCTCTTAGGGCGTCGGGTTCTTGCCTAATTCAAAGTACAAGAGCCCAAGGCGGGCAGTAGACCCACAGCCTCTGGGAAGCCTTCTAGTCACCGACCACCACCAGATGTTGGGACATCTGGCAGCACCCTCCACACCAGCCACGTGGTGCACAGGGACCACAAGACCTGAAAAAAGAATCACAAGTTTCTTCTGCTGCTTCAGGTTTTAATATTCCATCCAAAGCTCATCCCTGTTCTCAGACCCCATCCCATTTACCCTCCACCCAATCCGCCAAGCAGTGCTGCCCACCTCCTGAATCCCACCTTCCTGCAGGATAGCCCTGCCAAATCCCAGTTAAGGGTTTCCCAAGGAGGAGGAAGGTAATTGCCATCGTTTTATGATTCATTTAATTAACTTGTGTAACAAGGATGATTATATTTGATTCACACCAAAGTGACTCAGATTACACACAAAATTATTAGCTGATAAAAAGAGAATCAAGTCTCTGTAATTAATTTTTTTTTTAATTTTTTTTTTTTTTTTTAATTCTTAGCAGATATTCTGCTTGCAGGAAGAACTGCAACAAGCTAAATCTTAATGATAGTCATTCTGGGCAGGAAAATTGAGACTGTCCCCTTCCCTTACACATGATGGACCCAAACCGAAAGTCTCTGAAATCTTGAACAACAGGGCTAGGAATGATTCAAAGCAAAGAGCAGCCTTCTCCCCTGATCCCATGAAGCCTTCTGTGCAGGGACTCTGAGGGGGATGTGGGGAGGAGGATGCTCACAGAGGGGATGGTCACACTCTCTTGGCAAATTATTTTTCTTTCTGTCTCAGAACCACTTTCAGGAATCCTTCTGGGTACGGCTGAAACTCTTTTAAGCCAGTAAAAGATCGCTTTGACTTTTCCTGCCTCAGTCAATCAGTGTGGTTATTCCCCATCCCAGGCTGCTATTCCTAATCTCTCCTCTCCATTCTATTTCTAATTCAATTTGATTTGATTCAGTTCTAAACATCCACTATTATTTCCTTAGTCCCAAGCAGATGTGAGAGGCACCAGGGCATCCAGGGACCACACACCAGTTCCCTTGCAAGGAGGCACCCCCGACCACCAGTAAGCCAAGAGGACCAAGGGCCTGGCACAGCTCAGCCAGGGATCCTGGGAAGAAAGGAGGGATTTAAGATTTTATAGATAAATAGGAAGGTGGGAAGTTTCCTGTGGCCATGGTTGCAGGTGTGGAGCACGCTGCCGTCACCCACCATCATAAGGATGGCTGGCAGCTCTGCCATTGTCCTCATGGAGGATGCAGTGGCTGCGAGGAGGGTGGGCTGCATGGCACCTCCAGGGTTACCCCAGGGCACCCCAAAAACACCTCCATGGAGCACCAGCTGTGCCAGGCACCAGGTAAAAGTGTGGCCAGTCCCAAGGTGACAAGCAAAAAGGACACTCTGAAACCTGTTCCTCCCAATGAAGGACACGTGAGGGAATACAAAGGATGATAACGTGGCACAAATTATAAGCCAAAAAGACAGAAGGCAATGTAAAATCAAGACTTTTAATCTTTTTCATAATATAGGTTACATCTCCAGAGAGCACCTATTTTATATTCTATCCTCCATCCCTTCAGCAGGTGAATAATATCCCTTGGCAGCCGGAGCAATTGCTTCCATGGCAGAGCAATATTAGGAAAGTACTGATGCATTTTATCGACTTGCAGAAGTTTGGCCCAAGTGAGAGAAGTCAACAAGAGGTCACCAGATGAGTTGCATTAGCACAGAGTGCAGAAATCTGTAAATTAAAGCAGGGGTGATCTTTTTAGACGTACACCCTCTACATCATGTGTCAGCACCAGCAGCGTATGCATGAGAATGGACCCAAAATGTGCATTTACAGACTGCGATGTGGAAGAGGAGAAGGTTTGATGGAATTTAAAATGAGATGGTGTATCTAGGGAAATGGAAGAAAATTAAGCTAAAAATTACCTTGCAGGTTTCACAGAATCCCAGACTGGTAGGGAGCCGGCAGGGACCTCTGGGGATCATCCAAGTCCAACTGCCTGCTAGAGCAGGGTCCCCAGAGCAGGGTGCCCAGCAGGGCGTCCAGGTGGGTTTGGAATCTCTCCAGAGGAGGAGACTCCACCATCTCTCTGGGCAGCCTGGGCCAGGGCCCTGCCAGCCTCACAGCAAAGAATTTTCTCCTCCTGGTCAGACCGAACTTCCCATGTCCCAGTTTGTGCCCATTGCCCCTTGTCCTGTCGCTGGGCACCACTGGGCAGAGTCTGGCCCATGCTCCTGACCCCCTTTAGCTATTGATCACATTGATGAGGTCCCCTCTCAGGCTGCTCTCCTCCAGCTGAACAGCCCCAGGGCTCTCAGCCTTTCCTTGGCACAGAGATGCTCCAGCCCCCTCAGCATCCTCGTAGCTTCCACTGGACTCTCTCCAGTAGTTCCTTGTCTCTCTTGAACTGAGGAGCCCAGAACTGGACACAGGACTCCAGATGTGGCCTCACTAGGGCATTGTAGAGGGGGAGGAGAACCAACCTCGACCTGCTGGTCACACTCCATGCACTCAGAAGACCATTGGCCTTCTTGGCTACAAGGGCACATTGCTGGCTCATGATGAACCCGTTGTCCACCAGCACTCCCAGGTCCTTCTCCTCAGAGCTGCTTCTCAGCAGGTCACCCCTCACCTGTCCTGGCGCAGGGGGTTATTCCTCCCCAGGAGCAGGACCCTATACTTGACCTTGTTGAACTTCATTTGGTTCCACTCAGCCCAACTCTCCAGCCTGACCAGGTCTTGCTGAATGGCAGCATAGCCTGACGGTGTGTCAGTCACTCCTCCCAGTTTCATATCATCAGCAGCCTGGCTGAGGGGACACTCTGTCCCTTCATCCAGGTCACCGATGAATGAGGTTTATTAAACTTCCTCATGATTTTGGCCCACGAAAGGATTCGGACTGGGTTTAAAGAGGAAGCTGATGGCATTCACTAGTGATACAAACCACACGACAGAGTTACCCTGCTACATTCCCACCAAACATCTACCCTAAGACCTAAAACCTGTACCTAAAAGGTATGTTTAGAGTTCTTTTTCAAATCACAGCAATTTCTGGCTCGTGCTGCAGCAAGAGGCACAGGGCACCAACTGCACTCCCTTAAGCTGCCAAATGACAAAAGAGCCACTCTGCAAGAGCACGCTGAGAATTACGGGCAGATCACGGGCTCTCGGCAGCAACGTGGGTTTAATTTGATGATGCACTGTTGTGCAATCACCATACTGCCATGAAAAGACATCTGTATCGTTCAGGTGTGCCTCACTGGGAAGCAAATGACATCATTTTCTCATCCCTTCCAGTGCCTATGCTTTGCCCAAGCATCACTTTCCTCGCTTCCAGGGTAGAGCCACCCCCCTGCCAGATATAAAGGGAAAATGAGAGAAGAAAACCTGAGCAGACATTACCTGGCATGACAGCGGCACATTGTACCTACGTCCTGGAAAGGGGATGCAGATATTGGCCATCGGAGCTGTGCAAACGAGCTGTGGTGCAGTGTAGCATCAATAAAACACTTTTTTTCCCTACAGATGCAAAATCGGAAAGCCACTTAAACGCCGTTATAAATATAACATTGGCGCGCTTGCTGAAAACCACCATTAACTCCCGTTTCCAAAGCCTCTAGGCAGGACACCAGGGCTGTGAAATTGTCCCCGTGTACGCCGACAAAGCCAAGGCAGCAAGGCAGGCTGGCTGCAGGACCTAAGGCTCGGAACAAATTGAAAATCACTCATGGAATATTGTGCAGTTTGTTCATATTAGGAGCAGTCAAAAATCATACATAATGTAACAACGTACATGCAACAGCAGGCTCACGCGAGATAATTTAACCATGAGGAAATGGTCTTTGAAGTGGTCCCTGATGAGATTTTGCTTGTTCCTAAGAGAATCCAGATGTATTCCAGAACAGCATTTTAAAACCACTTTCTAAAATTACACCCCCTCCCAGTCATTACGGTGCATTACGGTGACACTCTGCAGTTGGGGTTTTATGGGGAAAATTACTTCCGAGCTGCATTCTGCTGTTGAATGTTCCCCCTCCCGACCCTGAACCCCCACTCCGACGACTGCAGGCATTTCATTACCCGATGCACATGTTCCCCGGGCTTTGTGTTTTCCAGAGGATACATCACGGGCCAAATTCTGCCTCCTGTTATCCCTGCGAAGCTCATTGAAGTCTATTATCCTTGACTTCATCGGGCTTACAGTACAGTAACTGAGAGTAGGATGTGGCCCGGACAGTGATGGTTTCACCCCAGAACGTTAACTTGTGGTTTTTACGCTGCAGCACAGAGCAGTCCAAGAGGAACCACGCGCCCTTCCTCCCTCAGCCGCTCCATGAGGAGGGGAATTAAGTGCATTATTAAAAGGGCTCCTTGATTTCGCATGTTGCCGGGGATCTGCCTGCGAAGCCACAGAGCAGAGAGCTCAGGAGGGTTTGCAAGCCAGGAATATATGATTTTAAGACTTGTTCTTTACTTTGCTTAGTCTCAGATGTGATAGAAGCAACGCGTTGGGTGCCACAGCTTGCTCGGACTGCGTAGGTCAAGGATGCTCCAGCTAAACCAGAGACAACCAACCAGCCAGATCACTCTGGTCCAGGCTATAACTGGGTGCCTTACTGGTATTTTAAGGAAGAACACAAACACACCACTTGTATATATGTGAGTTGACCCCGGCTGGATGTCAGTGCCCACCAAAGCTGCTCTGCCACTCCCCTCCTCAGCTGGACAGGGGAGAGAAAATATAATGAAAGGCTCGTGGGTCGCAATAAGGCCAGGGAGATCACTCAGCAGCTACTGGCAAAACAGACTCGACTTGGGGAAATTAGTTTAATTTATTACCAATCAAATCAGAGGAAGATAATGAGAGGTAAAAGTAAATCTTAGAACACTTTCCCCCACCCCTCCCTTCTTCCTGGGCTTAACTTCACTCCCAATTTTCTCTACCTCCTCCCCACAAGTGATGCAGGGGGATGGGGAATGGGGGTTATGGTCAGTTCATCAGACATTGTCTCTGCTGCTCCTTCCTCCTCAGGAGGAGGAAGACTCACGCTCTTCTGCTCCCATGGGAGACAGTCTTCCACCAGCTTCTCTAATGTCAGTCCTTCCCACAGGCTGTGGTACCTCATAAACTACTCCAGTGTGGGTCCCCCGTGGGGTCACAAGTCCTGCCAGCAAACCTGCTCCAGCGGTGGATTCCCACAGGGTCACAGCCTCCTTCGGCATCCACCAGCCCTGGCGTGAGGTCCTCTGTGGGCTGCAGGAGGACAACCTGCCTCACCATGGTCTTCACCATGGGCTGCAGGGGAATCTGCTCCGGTGCCTGGAGCATCTCCTGTCCCTCCTTCTTCATTGACCTTGGTGTCTGCAGGGTCGATTCTCTCACATATTCTCACTCCTCTCTTCTCCGGCTGCAATCGCTGTTCCACAGGGTTTTTTCCGCTTCTTAAATACATTATCCCAGAGGCTTTTCCAGCGTCACCGATGGCCTTGGCCCTCCCAACCAAACCCTTGCCACACAAACCCAATACAACATATAACTAAGACCTACAACCCTGCCCTACCATGGCGGGGGTAAGAGACAGCCTTGCTGTCACCTGTAGCTGCCGTGACAGCGTCTACCAGCACTGCAGACCCTCTCCACACCAAAGCAGCCGTGGCAGCTCCTTCCCATGGGAACTGCGAGAGAGGGCATGCGCTGGGCATCCCCATATCTCATCAGGATAGGGGTCACGAGACCTTTTTTCTTTTTTTTTTTATTTTAAAGATTTGACCTTCAGAAGGAAATTCATGGGCAACCCTAACAATAAGCAACTTCCCCCATCTGCGTTAAGTGCTGGGGAAAGCTATCAGGCAAAGAAAATTGATTCCCTTTCAGAGACAGAAACAGACCTGGAGAGGGATTTTATTTCCCTGTAAGGTTATTATATTCAACGTTAACGTTATTTAAAGGGGTTTGAATGGAGCTGCACTCCGCAACATCTCATTATGGAGTAAAGTCGTCTTAATGATTACGCTCCGCCAATACCCACCGCTTTATGAGGTGCTTTCATTACAGTTAGAGATGGTCTCCGTCTGGGAGTGACGTGCATCCATCACAGCAGCCTTGTGAGGATGGGAAAGAGATGGAGCCCATAGCAGTGCAATAATTGTTAGCGGTTCTGTCAGCAGAATCCCCAAAGCTGTAACAATTCAGTTCAAACACGTGGGATTCCGCATTTTCCTGTGGTGCTTTTTAGCACTAGAAGCCTTCAGAGAGTTTCATACATTAAACATCGTTTCTGTGCTTAATCTATTTGTACTGGCTGTTTCCTTTCCATACGGAACCCGTCAGGAGTTTAAAATAATCTGAAATGCGGTCATTTCTTTCCACACTGCATTACTAAGCGTATGAACAGCACTTATCACCCAGTAACACACCTGCAGTGCCGGCACCTTTGCATCTGTGGAACTAAACACATTTATACAAGTGAATAAGCGACACAGACTCGTACAGCTCTTCTTAGGCTTAGCCAGGAAAGCTGTTCCAATATTTTTACCCTCCCCTGAAGAAGCCTTCCAAGAAAACGAAATAACTTTGGAGTTTATAAAAATAGTGTCTGGAATGTTTGCATTTGCAGTGAAAACTCTGACCAAATGATGCAAATATCCAAAATGTAAGAGACGGGGAAAAGATGCTTTGACACAATACAACATTCTTTATTAAATGTGGTGTTTGACCACAAGCACCCGCGGCAATACGTGTCCTCGGGAGGAAGGTGTGAAGGGGAATTTACTTTTGCACTTGTACTTTGTAAATCTGTTACAGGAAAAATTATCTCCTACTTCTGAAGTCGCAAATACAAGGTGCTGGGAGGTTGAAAAGGCTCGTTGTTTGCTCAAAGAACAAGGTTAAATACATTTTTAATGCGAAAGACTTAAGCTCAATAGACTAATCTTCTCATGAAGGAAAAGATTAACAGGTGACTTGGCCATAATATCGAATACTTGGAGTTCTGCAGCCTAACGGGAGAGTGCTCTGCAGCCTGGCAGGCAGCGTGATCAACAGTCACAGAGCTGGAAGTTGAAATTTAGCCCAGTACAGCTTAAATTAGACAGATTCTTTTCCCACCTTTCCTGCACTTTAAATAAAGGGAGCGATTTACGCAGCGCAGCATGAATCAGGCATCAGCTCTGGGTCAGCCTTCCCAAGGGCTTGCACCAGGGCCCCCTTCCCCGCCCTCCCAGCCCTTCTAACTGCAAAGTCCGGGCTTTCTAAGCTTTTTCCGTCTAATGGAATCCTATTTCATGTGAGCCTGCCTATATTTACAACGAGCAGGGGAAAGGTTTCTGCATAGGCGTTGGTACTCGGTGGAAATACTGTTCTGCAGCACACTGCAACTCATAACTCAAACACACCCCATGGAAAGACGTTTCACAGCCCTCAGAGGGAATAAATCTGGTGCACCGTGACCACACAGCACCCGTGGCAGGTTGCACCCCCACACGGACAGCAAAAGTGGGGGATCCTCCATCCCCAGACCCCAAAACTCGGTGCTTTCCCTCCTCCCTGGGCTTTGTGTCCCCACCAGTGGGGTGGAAAGAAATGGCTCCAGCTCTGATGCATTCCTACAGACAAATAGAGATTTTTAAACTCATTTTTTCCCCCCAGCCTGCTTTTAGTGTGATTAATGGAAGGAGAGGAGAGAGGCATCCTGCTCCTCTGAGCCGCGGCTGCCCGGCCAGCAGCCCACCCCTCCGATTGGAGATGGATGAGGTTGCTGCACGCCGGGATGAGGAGCCAATGGGCCAAGCTGCAATCCCATCCCAAACCCATGTTTAATATTTATTGCTGGGTTAGAGCACCAGGAGGCCAAATCACACACGGGTCTTGAATTACTTGCGAGTTTTCCCCACTCTGTCCTCTTGACCTCCATCAGCCGCAGCAGTACCTCCATATGGAAGCATCCCAGCTCCTCACCCAGCCAGCTCTGCAGACAGAAAGCAATTTGCCAGTCAACGTATGCATTAACCAGAAAATCCCCCGGGCAAAATTCCTGCATGAGGCTCAATGAGCCGCAGATACCTTCACGGAGTCCCCAAGCCCTCCAACGACTGGGTTTTAATAACTTTAATAACCCCAATACCGTGAGCTAAAGTAAAAGATTAGGTTTGTAGTTTTTTATTGTACTGATTTGGGTGCGGGAGTGTTTTGAATAGCTTGTGAGCGGCTTTAGTTGTTTTCCTTGTCAGCATGTTGGCCCTGGGCTTTGCAGTTTGATGCTCAACTCAATTGCTTCAGTTTAACAATTTTTCCTTCTCCTAACTGATTTAGTTTTCAAAATAGTCCTAAATTGCAAATGAGAAGAAAGAGAAACCTGGGGGGTTTGTGGGCATTTAAAGTTCACAGGGAGGGAGGTCCCCTCTGAGGAACACCAGCAGGTACGCCTGTAGGCAGGAGCTGAAAGCCACTTGCAACGCCTCCTTCTGCAACGGTCCCGCTGTCCCGCCCTGCTCCAAGGGACACGGCATCCAGACATCTGGCACTTACGGAAACCCCAGCAGAATTTTTGAACCTCCACGCTTGGTAATGCCTCTTCCTTTGCAAATCTAACAGCTCCTCTGCATATGGGAGAGGCAGGACTTTGGCCCCATTGCCGATGGAAGATGCTCAACCGCACTGGCACACAGCAACCAACTCAGTGCTGGTATTTGGTGCTGGGGGAACAGAGCAGCATGGCCAACCCTGCTGCTGCAGGTCACCATCCGCAACAGTGCTTCCTCTGGTGTAGCTGCCCTTGTCCAAGAAACTTGTTGCTTACAGAAGACCTTTTCCTTCTGAGCCTGTTTCTAGCACACCAGTACTGCTGTCACCACTAAAATAGAATCACAGACTGGTTTGGGTGGGAAGAGACCTTCAAAGGTCACCCAATCCAACCCCCCCTGCAGTAAGCAGGGACGTCTTCCACTAGAGCAGGTTGCTCAGAGCACCAATGTCCAACCTGACCTGGAATGGTTCCAGGGACGGGGCTTCTACCATCTCATCTAACCTCCAAATGTCACCAGCTTCAAAGGAATTATATCATGCATCTACGGCATGCAGAAACAGGCAAGGCAAAAGAAAAACTGAAAATTATCTTTTTTCTAATGTGACCATGTTGAGTCACAAGTTAATTAACGGTAAGTTACACGAGAAAACTCCATAATGAGTCTCCAGCTCTCTTGACTCAGACGCCCACAGGTTGGAGGAGTGAAGAAAGAGGGGAAGAGCGGTTTGTAAAAGGATGTCCTGAAGAGCAGAACCAGGAGTGAAAGGCCATCTGCCCATCACATAATTCCCAAGAAAGAGCCATATAGAGCATGATGAGAGATGTCAATGCTTAAAAAAAAAAAAAGAAATAAAATGCCAGAACACTACAAGCAACAATTTGCCAGAAAAAGCAAAACAGCTGAGAAGGAGTAATCTGATCCACATTTTTTCTCATTTTCTTCATTAATTTTAAATACCAAAACTTACAGGAAGGCAAGCTCTAAAAAAAAGAGAAAGATTAACTCTTTCTTTTCTGTATGAATAAGTATTCACAAACCAACCTGTGGGAGAATCTCTGATGTTATCAGGCTCTGGTTCGGTTTGGGATTGAGTGCAGAACCTGTCCTTCATCCACTCACCATCCTCCCTTCCTTTCCTCTGTCCCTTGTCTCTGCATAGCCAGAGGGTCACCACAGCTTGATTAGTAACATCCTAAATTATTGGGGTTTATTCCATTCTGGATTTCTGACAGGTGCTGGGATAGCTGGTCCTGAAGGATTTGCCACCTTCCGCAGCAAGACTGGTATGAAAAAAGGATGTCACCCATTAGTGGAAACACCCTGCAGTAAAGATAGGGACACTTGGACCACAGTGGAATCTGTCACCCTGGTGTGGCAGCAAGCAACAGCCATCTGGAGTATTAGAAATGCCTCAAAAACACCAAATCCTTTGGGTGCGCCAAGTACTGCAGCCTCCACCTTACAAATGGGAGCTCTAGGTCAAGCCAAGCAGACATGCAACATTCAGACTTAAAAGTGTACCTCCAGGGGGAAAAAAACTTCCTGAAATTCTTATTGCTAAGAAGCTGCTTCACTGGCAACTTGCAGAGGCATTTCTCTTTCCAGCTTTAACCCCAACACACACCTCCTTAACCTGTACTTCTTGTGCAGGAGGATGGTCATGAAGACAAGACCCAAATGTCTCAGACAGGAAAAAGCAGCTGGCTTTCATCTTCCCAACAAGCACCGGCCAGCCCCTCTGTCCCCAAATCTTTTCACCAGAATTCTCTTTCACCTGAGTTTTATTTCCATAAATGTAGGGTGCTCAGGCCCTATAGAAGTTTCTACTCCAGCTGAAATCCAAACCAGAGGTGCTCCAGGTCAGGTTGGTTAGGAGAAGTCTGAGAAAGCCCAGACCTCACCCTGCAGTCTCCTCTATTCCAGCTGGCAGCAACGCTCTGGCCAAAGTCACAGTCACACATGTCACTTTTTGTTTGAAATTCAGAAATGATTTCCCAAGTAGTTCGGAAATGTTCCTGCTCACTGCAGGAGGGTTGGACTAGATGACCTTTAAAGGTCCCTTCCAACCCCAAACATTCTAGGGTTGTATCATTCTATGATGTACGAACTGAAGCTTTTTGAGTCTCTATTTCCATGTCCCTCGATTTGAAAGTGAAGAGGGGGGTGAGCAGTGAGGACCCAGTCCTGCTCTCACTGAAACACCTACTCCTGGGTGCTCTGGCTTTCATCTGAAGTTTCACTTTTTCCCACCAACAAAACCATGATGAGAAAAAGGCAGGAAGGAACAACTCCTGTTCAGTATCTGTTTCCATAGAAACACCGAAATTAAGAGAGAGAGAACACTTTTAACATCACCCAGTTCATCCACCTGCCAGCGCAGCAGTGAGCACCAGTCCCGGAGTTTCGTGACCCACTCACACCCGAGCTGACAAAAAACGCCTTCGTGGAAATTTTACAGATTTACTGACTTGAGAACTATCCTAAACTGTGATTGAATTGGGGAGCAAACGCTTCATGCGACCATCTTCCAAGGGTACTCCTCTGGCTGCGAGGAAGCAGTGACGGGCGCGAGACGCCCTCAAGGCTCAGCTCTTGCCGTAGGAGCTCACATGTATATTTAACTGACAAGACGTATAAAAATCACTCGCTGAGCAAGGCGAACATGGGAGTTCTTTGGACAGGGTTAGCAGGTTTGCAGTACCCAGATGGAACACACAGCTCCTCCAAGAATGTGAATATCATCTCTTTTTTTGGAGCAAATTAATATGGGCCACGCGCCAGACTGTGTCAAGAGGAACGTTCACATAAGGGAAGCAATCACACCGTGGCCCTTTGTCCTAATAAACCACCACGGCACTTCCCATTGCTGCCGGTTTTAGAGCTGGAGCAATAAGACAAAGCAGGTTACAGCCTGCTACCTGACACCGAGGTCCAGGGATGCCCCTGGTTACGACAAGACACGTTCTCCATCGGTGGCTGGGATGGAGGAATTTCATCCTCTCCTTTGCGTATCATGTGAACGCTTGGAAATGAAAACATATGCGCCCAGAAATCCCTGAAGCACTAATGAAAACTGGATGCTACTTCTTGTTACTTTCTAAATTTAATATATAACAGGAACACCGAAAAATGTGCAAAGGAATGTTCTTTCCCCCTCCGCTAAACGACAACAAGTTTTTCCCTGGTAGTTTGCAACGCCGTCTCTGTTCCATAAAAACATAATAAAAATCACAGTGAGAAACACTAGAAGAGATTGACAGAGTAAAATAGGAACAAAGTCTAAAACCAAGAGCATCAAAAGTAAGCTCTTAAGTCTCTTCTTCCTAATCTTCCCAATGATCTTCTCCGCTGTTCTGTTTTATTACCTCTCAGAAGGGTTTTTAGCTTTAATATATTTTGGAATTACTGGGGAAAGGAAACATTTTAAACATTTAGGCATCCTAACTCATTCAAGAGAGGCTTCTTAACCTTTAATCCTCCTTCCCCACCCGCGGGCCATGCAATATGCAAGGCAAAAGGTCAGTAATGTGGACAGAGTCTGAGTCTAAACCACTTTTCTTCTACCCAGGCTATCTGCAGTCAGTGCACAAACACCCATCACTAACTTTTATTGCTGCTAGGGGCTGATGTGCTCAATTTAAACACTGACAAGTATTTAAACCGCCCAACATCCACGGACGGCCGAGCAGAAGAGCGTGTGGGCTTACCTGGGTTAGCTAGAAAGGGTGGAAAGGGGCACGGCCAGCAAATCACAGAGCTGGGTCCTCTCCCCAGGAGCTCACAGTTGGCCAACCAGGTCTTCAGCCGATGCGAATCAGTTCTGCTCCCTCTACCTGCACCCTAGGGTCTTTTTTGGAGTGATCAGTGTGTCTACGATCAGCACTGCCCTGCCGTTCTCACCCCTGGAGTTATTGGCCATGCTCTTCAGGGGCAACAGCTGTCAGGAGCATAACGATGGACGGGGGGTCTTTGCCGAGCTGCCTGCCACAGCCTGCTGCCACTGCTCTGCACTGGAACATTTCATCTCTGTTCTAAAGTAAACATCAGAAGCAAAATCAGCTCCAGACCCTTAACGGCTGGGCTCAGCACTGCCATGATGAATATTCACAAGGCGCTCCAGGGAGCAGTGCTTCCATTTCCTCTGCCCTCCCGCTGACGGGGTGACAGTCTTGCCCTGCATGAGCTACGGACACTTTCCCTACATTATCAGGAAGGCCAGAGGGACATGCAAGCTCGAAATGAGACTGCCAGGCAATAATGTGCTACAGAAGTGCACTCACTGCATCCACCCTGCCCCACTGACCTTCCAAAATAGATCCGCTTGATCAGTTCCATAACGTCACCCCCTTGTGCCCACAGTTATAAGAAACTTGATTTTCTCCACAAGTCACTTCACTCCTGAGAAGCTCTCAAAGGAACAGCACAGACATGTGAAATAGGTGTAGCCAGTGGTGTACACAAGGGATGGAGCAGCACAACCCACCGGCTGAAGGCAGCTTGCCAAAAAGCTTCTTCCTGGTGAAAAAGTGAATGCAACAGAAAAGGATAAAGCTTTAAAAGAATTCAGCCCTTCTGCTCATTTTCCACACCCAACTGATTCGTCCAAGCAAATATTTGACCCCAAATCAGTCTTCCCTCAAACTGATTCTCTCTAGAACTTGTTTTGCTTAAGGCAGAAAGGACGGATGGAGCCTGGCAAGTGGAGCGCAATTCTCCCTTGTCTCTCAAGCTATACGTAGGTTGATGAGAACAGGCTGTGAGCTGCTGAGCTGGGTTTGCTCCCGGGGGATGCAGCAGATGAGTTTCAACATGATGAAATTATGATCGTACGATGACCTAATGGGACTTCTTTGTCTGTCTATGGAGAAGCCTTCAATAAGCTCATAGCTCGTATGGTTTATCGCCATAGTTGGTGATGAGCAACTTTGGAACCGTCGTAGGGAGACGAATAAAGCAGCAAGTTTGAATATTCAAGTACACAGAGATATGCTTGATGATGCCTTTTGTTAGACGCCCCAGTCACTGATTTATACTCTCTGTCAAATGGAAGCTAAAGATAGTGTTTGGAAGACAGCACAAAATGTTGGGTCTGCTGTACGGTGTTTAAATAAAACTGCATGTTCAAGCAAGTAAGACAAACAGGTTATTGTGTCTCTGGGTCTCATGTAGTTCATCTACAGGTTTGGGACAAATACTAATTCATCTCTAGCTAAACAATACTTTAGCTGTGGCTGCCAAAGTTGTGCATCAGCAGTGCCTGTTTGGGAAGTAATTGAAGATGCAACTAAAGATTCAGCAATATGGACCCTTCCAAAGTCTCACCTGTGTTTGTCCCCACTAGACCCACTTCTTCTGATCAGTATTTATCCAAGAGGAAAACAGGATCGACAGATCATTTACAGTTTGCAATAATCATTTACACCACTGATTCGGGGGGTTTTTTCAGTAGTGTTCAATTTACTGCCACATAAAACAACCTGTCCTAAGCAAGCGTTTGGCTGCTCTTTGTGGGCTTAAATTTGAAATGCAGCGTGTGAACCTGCAGCGTTTTATGGGTTCATCACAGGAGCAGGTTATTTCAGCTAACTTCAGTCTCCCTTTGATCATCTCCCATGTCTCCTCTGTTCATATCGTAACTTGTGAAGAGGATGTCTGATGTTTTCTTCTGAAGTTCATGTATGAAAGCGAAGAGCATTTGTTTCAGGTTCCCTTCAGAAAGGAGGAGGTTGACACATGCAAAATGTAGTTTTCAGTCATTTTGTTTAGTCATTTCAACATGAGAGAAGAACTTGTCAGCGACAAGGTAGTAGGTTGGTTGTTATTCCTAAACTGGTGAAAGAGAATATTAAACCTACCAGGAACGTGTTCTAGAAATTATACTATTTCTTACTCTTTCTGGAGCACAAATAGGTGCCGTGCCATGGAATTAGGCTGAAAATGCATCGGCAAATTAGGGACCAGAGTTTGGTGTCTCAAGTATGTAACAGCACCTAACCAGATTGGTCAGCAGCAGCATTTTGCTCTCAACGAGGAAGATGCTCCCTGAGTTAATAGGTTTAGCTCTAGATACATTACGAGGGAAACCACAGTAACTCCAATGATTATTAGTTCATCTCGTTATCTCTACACAAGGCTGCCCCACAGTAACAGTTGTACCCCCGAAGTACCGGACCGAGGCTGGGAAGCCTGGACAGAGAGAATTGACGTGTCAATTCTGTCTCACTCCATGACTCATGATATTTGGGAAATTACTAATACTCAACATACCTTAATGTCTATTTTTTATTTGAGTTTTCACTAAAGGCATCGGAAGGTCTTCCGTTGACTTCAGTGGGCTCTGAATGTGGGTAACAAAAAACCTGATGAGAATTTGCAAGAAGGTTTTCTGGACTGACCCCTGAAATTCTGGGCACTACTCACCTCCCTCTCTGCAGGGTCCAGTTGTGGATGTGCTCCCACCGCACAGGACCAAACTGGGCAGGACTTTAAGCATCTCTGCTATCACACGGCAGCAGCATTCTTCACTGTGACCGACTTCCTCAAGCCTCCAGCCAGGAGGTTTAGTTAAGCTCTGTAAATTTTTATAGAAAGGGCCCCCAACTGTCCTGACTTACATGTCAAAAGAGATATTTTATCACAGCATCCATCATCCATCCCACCTCCTCAAAGCGGGGGGTTTTTGCCATATCTGGTTTTATATACTGCCAGATGCGGGGCTCTTTCATTCGCTGCCAGACAGGAACAGAGTCTCATAACTCATGGGCAACACACGATGCCATAAACCTTTATGCGAGACATACTTCATAACCATGAGGGCTAGAAAGTATGACCCCATATACTTAAAAAACAATAAATGAGGAATCTAGTGGGGTAAGTACCCCATTAGGCATGGCACTACATTTAAGCATGAATTTTGGCTTCTCAGATTTTCTCGGAGAACACTTTCCAGATGTAAAACTGCAAGATTTACCAAAACAGAAACACCCTATAAAAAGACTGATTTTGATACAGTTCTGATGGGAACCTGTCTCCTTACCTGCCACCCAGCACATGTGGTATGCAGACCCAGAGCCTAGCTCCTGGAAGACCACGTTTCAGAGCAGACGCATGGCTGAGGACCACCACGGACATGAGCTGGGACTCGGAGCGCTTCCAGCCTGCCAAGCCTGCTGTCTTTCCCACCAGGAGATCAAGGGGGAGAGCGTCATCTCCTCCTCCTCCTCCTCCTTGCAGATCTCTCCATTCAAGACCTGGGACCTCACTCAAGCAGAACGGCAACGCTCTGGTGTACTCATGATGCAAACCAGTTCCTTTTCAAGTTCAATGTGGACCAAATTCAGGTCACACTAAGATTAGTCCAGACTACCTCTGGCCTCCAGCCTTGGTGACAGTCTCAGCACTGAGCATTTGAAAACTAAATTCCCTATTTGCTCTGGCAAAGAGACAGATTCAGAGCAGGAGCAACACTTCCTAGTCACAAACATAACTAACTCCCGGCACACCCAACCTGCAAACACCCCCTGCTCCACTTCCCGGGCAGCCTGGCCATGTTGGATGCTGCAGAGGTGCTGGTGGAAGTGATACCTGGAGAAAACAGAGATGGGAATCCCCCCACTCCCCGCTGTGAGTGGGGAGGGCTGAGGCAGGAGCAGCTCATGCTGCCACTCCAGGGAGCACGTGCCCGTTTAATCCCTACTAAGCAAATTACAACGCTTTTAAAGCTCAACCTCCCCCTCTTCAGCCGAACATTAACAGCTACAATAAAAACTGAGATGAATTAATGCCTGCCTTACAGTCTCAGCCCCGTTTGGGTAACCACGCATCGGAGCTCCTATTCGAATGAGGTCACCACATCTGGAAACGGCCCGTCCCAGTTTCGCACAGTTGGTAATTTTCTGTCTTTGGTGCAAATGCAAACTGGTAGTTTACAGATACGGGGAAGTTACGCTGGTAAAGGATTTCCAGCGAAGCTCCCTAAGCTCTGGCAGAGTTACACCGGGGAAATGCTGACTTCCTCCGTCGGTTCACTCCGACGCACGTTCAAAGAGGGCGGGAGAGCTGACCGAGACGCAGAGCGACGCCCTCAGATAAAGGAGGAAATCCCTTTCAGGTTCGCAGAAACAGATCAGGGGAGAATGTCTTTCCAAAAAGAAAACAAATCACACTCAGACTTATCTTGTGCATTTGCACCACTTACTAAAAAGCCTCTTTTCCCAGTGGCAGCGAACAAATCTCCCAGCCTAGTATCTGGAGATGCCAGAAGAAAGAGATCGTTTGTATAAACACATCCATTTCCAGGGGAAGTTTACTCTTCCTAGCGCCAGAGGATGTTTACTTTGCTAGGAAAAAGTGCACGTTAAAACCTTTCCTCCCTTTTACTTCATCACCGTTTCACCGGCACTTAGGAACAGACATTCCTCATTTCAAACACGAGGTTTTGCAGGTCAAGTGAAGGGGGATGGGGGCCACCGTTGTATATGCAAGGAAAAATAAATACAGGGAATGAACTGAATAAACGAAGAGGCTGAGTTAGAGCTTAGAGTCGAGAAGTTCCCTGACCGGGGCAGCGACACAGGCAGGCAACGTGATGGCTGAAGACTGTCAGCTCAAAGAGCATGAGCCCAGGGCTAAGCTCCGCGGGTCAGACCCACGGTGCTCCTCAGTGCCACCAGGACCACAGGCTGAGACCCTCCTTCCCTCTCCCTGTGAGACCGCCGGGAATGTGACCGGCATGCTCCGAGAGGCGGCTGGCTTTTGGTATGCTCAGTTACTGATTTGCTGCGAGCAGGTTTTAGAGACCAAAAATCAATGTCAACGATTTTAACTTCGGTTTAACCAAGTCCTAATGAAGTTTAATGGTGCCATTAGGTAAATTGCAAGCGCCAGCACTATCCATCATCGCACAGAAATGGAGGTACTTTACAATGCATTTTAAGGTTTTTTATGTAAGTACAATAAGAATAAAGAGTATCTCATTATTTTCATGACCATGTAACAAACTGCTGCAATGTTCGGATAAGCACCTACAAACGCAAAACCACCGCTCTCGGAATGAGGAACAATTCCACTGCCTTCGGATGAGGGACACCCGATTAACCACGGGTGAACGGGGCCACAGAAGCAGCAAAGACCCACGTTAAGGATGAAACCCTGGCTTTGGGGAAACAGGCAACATCGCTGATGCCTGTGGAAGAATTCCAAAAGCCTCTGCTTGGACAGGCTTTAAAAAATGTTACCTTTCAGGTGATGAGTGAAAATTCAGAGGAAGAGGTTTTGATTAAGATCTCGCTCCTGCAGCAAGTGAAGAGGACCGGAGAAGCCCCTCAAGGCTGGACTCTGTGAAGCAGCATACGTGCTTCATGGTTCTCTGAAGGAAAGCAAGACAAACGTCCCCTGTACCAAAGAGGACAGGAATCCAGGTCCCCACTCATAACCCAAGTAAACCGACTCATAAACCAAGAAACCAGGAGCATTTGATATTTGAGGGAGAAGAGCCTCCGATTTTCATGAACACAGAAGAACCTGACCACTGGAAAAGCCACATTTCCATGCTGGATCTCTGGAGCTCCAGACCAGCTCCAGGACTCATCTCATTGTGTTCTGAAGATCCCCGAGGGTGGAGCTTCCACAGCTTCCCTGGACCCTGGAAGAACAGAGTGGGGAAGGGCTGAAAATTCACCCTTTGCTTGTCTTAGGTACCAAAACGGCTTGTCAGAGGCACCTCTGCTTGCAGACCAAGGAATCCAGCAAGTCTGGGGATGCTCAAGGAGAACATCAACTAGGGCTTGGAGGCTGGTTCTCAGGTGGTGACTGGGGAGGTTCCCTTTCGCCTCCCTCTCACTCTGATGTTGCTGCAGCTGCTGAGGCACTTCCCTGTGCTGCACCCTGTTCAAACTTCCAAGAGGAAGCCACTGTCACCAAGAAAAGAGACAAAAAAGGAAAAAGAGGAATAGGAAAAGCCAGTCAGGTTTCACTGGTAGAATTGCTGCAGGATCCTGGGCAGACGGAGTTTCTTTCATCTTCATGGAAAGAAGTGTCCAGTTAATAGGACCTATGTGTATTTTTCAGGAGAGACTTTAAAATGAGACATTAGGTAACATTTGGTGTGTGTCCCTTCCTCTCCCCAGACCAAGAAAGGTAATCTGAGGGAGGAATTTCATCAAAGCCAGCTGCTAATTACTTTCCTGACACCAGGGGAGAAGAACATTGGCATCAGAAAGATCTGGAAGATTTTCATGATTAATATTTGATAAATCCCTAATTGGATCGTTTGATTTTTGCCATCTCCTTTGAATAAAGGTAGAAACTTTATTGAAATTAATCTTTATGAATGCAGGCCACAGACTTCAGGGGATGATAATTCATGGATTGATTTGAGTATCTCGAAGTGCTGACCCTGGAGGGAAGATAAATTCGGATTGCCGAAGGACAAGTCAGGACAGACTGAATGTAACCCTATTAGAGGAGGTAAATTACATTCGGGAAAGAGTTAAAGTTGAATTTCTCTGGCTTTTTTTTCTGCTGAAGTTTAGAGATTTGCCATGAATATTTAATCTAAAAGCAAATGAAAATTAAGTGTGCTAACATTGAATTAATAAAATAGTTGAGCAGCACGCAACAGCGAGCAAAGGTTCTTGCGAAAAAATACGAACATCAAAATTGCAACGTTATCGCTATCCAATATATCATATTTTTAGAATGGGATATAGGAATTTTCTCTTGATCCTAATAAAATAGAGCAGAAATCCCATTAAACGCAGCAAGAACATTATAGGGCTGAACATTATTACTATGAACAGAAACAATTTCTTGCTCTGATTTTTAGCTATTAGGTATGGAAACCTTTAGGTTTATGCCAATAACCCAGGATTGAATAAAAAAAATCATTATGCAGAATATCTGGTTTATAACTGAAGGAAATTACAGACCAGGCGCACATTTGCTGAGGGTTCTGAACACCGTCTTTTATTTTGAAGGCAAGAGATTAACGTTCCCTTTAACCAGCATCGCTGCTTTGACTATAGAAAAAAAAGGGCAAAAAATAAGCCTTAATTATAGTATTTTTAGGTGGTTTGTGTGCGTTTCCCCTCTACTGCAGATGCCAACAGCGATAGGGCTCTCCGATATTACTGTACGTATACAATAAATAGCGAGTGTCCATTGGAACCCAGCCACGTACCGCAAACCCAGCGGAATTCCGCGAAGGCGGAGGGAGCACGTGCAGGACTGGTGGGAATGCGCATCGCTGGGTACTAACGGGTATGTGAGAGCCATCCCCGTCCCTCAGGGTGAGGTTTAATTTAAATAAAAGCTGGCTGCGCAAGCAAACCTCCCCCGCGACCCCAGTGAAATAGGCCCAAGGCGGGAAACCGAAGGCTTTTCACAGCGAATGGGCACGGGGGGGAAGTGCCTTCGGCCCATTGACGGGTTTTATCACAGCTTTTTGAGGAAACTCCGTATTGCCCTTGAAGGACCCGTTTTGCTGACAGAAGCGGCACACATGCTCCCCGTTCTGATCGACTTTCGGAGGTTCCACCTCCCCTAGCAGCACCAGCTCCTCTTTTACCCATCTCCCGCTCCGCCGCACGCCCCGGCCGCGGCTCAGGGCCGCGGGAGGAGGGGGGGGGGGGAGGGGGGGGTGAATAACGGCAGCGCGGTTCCCGTTCCGCGACTGACCCCTGCTGCACCCAGCCGGTACTGCACCGAGCTGCTGACACCCCCACTTCGAGTAGCCCCCGCTG
Source organism: Bucorvus abyssinicus (assembly GCA_009769605.1). Classification (NCBI taxonomy): domain Eukaryota; kingdom Metazoa; phylum Chordata; class Aves; order Bucerotiformes; family Bucorvidae; genus Bucorvus; species Bucorvus abyssinicus. Next base: position 2,304,977 of record CM020029.1, read on the forward strand.
GAACAAGGGGATAGCCCCAGCTCCGGCTGCCGCGGCCCAGCCGCCCGCCCGGAGGAGCCTCTCAACCGCCCCGCCCCGCCCCACGGCCTCGCCCCTCCGCGCCTTCCCACCGTCCCAAGCAATCGAGCGCCGAGAGACTCGCCCCGCCTGTCTCTGTCCGCTCGTTCAATAACGCTAATCGAGGTGTCGGTGCATCGGCTCGCTCGGCTTGGGGATGGGCGGGACGGGGCGGGCGCGGCGGCAGGGGGACGGTGGCCGGCGCCATTTTGCAGGAAGAGGTACGAGGTGCGGCCGTTCTGCTGTGCCCGGGGCTCCTTCTCCCCTCCCGGCGCTGCCGCTTCGGGCCTGGAACGAGCGGGCAGCGCCGCGGTGCCTTTGCGGGTCCGTTGTCGGGAGGAGGGCGGCCGTGAGGGGCGAGCGGGCGGGAGGTGCGGAAGCTCCGAGGCCAGCGCGTTCGCTTCTCTTCTAGGGGCAGCCGGGCCTTGAGGCGAGAGAGTCCCCACTGTCTGCAATGGCCACTGTGAGTAAGGCTCATCCCTCTTCCTGGCCATTGCGGCCTCCTTCGCCGCCGGGTTGCGGGACGGGGCGGGCTGTAAAGCCGGCCCTTGCCTCATCCCGATGACAGGGCAACCGGCGCCGTCAGAGCGGAGCGCTTCTCCGTGTGAGGCGGCTTATTTCCCCTTTAAAGGTGTCTTTAACATCGTGCTTAGGGGGGAGTCACTGATTAAAACCTGAGTTATACCAAGGTACGTTTTTACGGCAAGGCAGCGGTGGTGTCATCCTTCCATCTCAGCTTCGGAAGCCGATTTCAGTGGCTATCGTAGGAATAATCAAATTGCGGATTAAGGAGGATCTGTTCCGTGGGGTTTTTTGGTTGTATATTTAATGTCATGAGTTAAGATGAAATACTCGGGGTCACCGGGGTACTTTCAGGCTGAAGAATGAAACATGCTTTAATGATTTAGCCTTGCCACGGAGACATGAATAATTTATTGTTTTCAGTGGGATTTTTTCAGTTGTGCAGTGCTAGATATATAAATATTTGCATAAATGAGCTGGAGCAACGTATCCATAATTAATGCTGACATCTCTGTGTTAAGTGATCCTGATTATAAAGAAAACTGTTCTTTTCTTGTAATTACATGTCAGCTGTAACTGTTTAAATCGGTTTTATCTGTAATCTAGTCAATATGCAAAAATTAATAGAGGAGAAAACATTCAATGGGAATCAGCAGACTTTTGTTGTGACAGGAACCTTTTAAACCTAGCTGTGTTTTAGAATTAATGGCTCCAGGCCTTAACTGGAAATACTTGATTTAAGTCAGAAAATCAAACGCGTCTTTGAGTCTTTATGATGTTGGTAGAGCTTATTAGACATTGTTTATGGTGGTGCGTGAGAAACTGATGCTCACTGATTTAGGTGCTGATGCTTGGAACAGAGTTTTTGTCTTAAACATATAAATAGTACCATTTTCACACTTTTTTTGGAAGTAGTCTTGTTGCCTATGTATTTAGTGGTAAACACCTGTATAAACTTTTATAGACTCAAGAATACAGCACTTAAGGAAAACCTCTTTATGTCACCTGGAAAATAAAGCTTTACAAAAGCACAGATGCTGTGGCAGGTGGGAATGCCCATACCTACCTGGAAATAATCATGGAAACAATCCTCATCCACAACTTGGATTAGGTTGTGGGGTTTTAGTGGTACTGTTTAAACTTTTCAGGGGTTTTTCCTCGTGTGAGGAGGCCTTTCAATAAGCATGTTTGAGGCGCTACTTAGAATGCTGTTATTAGTAAAATAAAGTAATAATAAAATCCTTTTAAAACTTCATTTTGCTGATCATAATTAGGATTGTAACTTAATTATCGAATGAGGATTTCCTTTGTGACCCATGGAGCTGTACTTTTACTAGGATTTTTGCTAGCAGTATGTAATACTGACTCTGTTTTTTGTCTTCTCAGGTGCTCTGTAACAGAGCAAGATTGGTCACCTACCTACCAGGGTTTTATTCCTTAGTCAAAAGAGTTGTAAACCCCAAGGCTTTTTCTACAGCAGGTTCCTCTGGCTCAGATGAGCCTCATGTTGCTGCTACACCTCCTGATTTATGTAAGAAAAAGCAAATTAATTTTCTTTGAAGTCGTGTGCTATCAGAACTTTGCACCCCATATAAATTTGGGCATTCTAAAGGGTGCTTTTTACATCAGGGTCCTGATTGTGGTTACTTTGGTTATATATGATTGTGATCAAATGCAGATATTTGTATGGGAGAAGGGTTTTTTTCTTCTTTTTCTTTTTTCCCTTTTTTTTTCAGCTGCGATGACTAAAGCAAGTCCTTGACTTTGCAGGTCCAAGAACTGTATGGCCAGATGAAGTGATGGGTCCATTTGGTCCTCAGGACCAGAGATTCCAGTTGCCTGGAAACATTGGGTTTGACTGTCACCTCCATGGCACTGCTCAGCAGAAAGGCCAGATTTCTGCAAATCTGCCTGATATATTAGCAGAGCCTTCAGCAAGCGAAAGGCACGAGTTCGTAATGGCCCAGTACATGAATGAATTTCAGGTAAGAACAGGGCTCTTGTACGCGAAACTGGAATTTCTTGTCTAAGAGGAATATAACTAAACTCTCTTCTCCCTGAAAAAACGTAATGTTTTTCTAGATGGTTTTGAAGAGTTTTGATGGCTTTTCACTAGGCAGTGCTTAGTGAAAGAGCGTTTTAGTAGTGACTTCATGGTACAGATGTGGGAAGAGAAAACTTCACTTCAAAACTTGGTGTTTACCCAGTCTCATCACCTTTTGTCAAATGGAATTGGTAGTTTATTTTATTTAAGGGACGTACGTACTTTGGAGAGTGTTTAGACCTGCCCGCTTAGTTCTGACAACTGTCAGACTCACACTGGAGAAGCAGATCAAGGTGCCTGAAGCTCAGGTCTCACAATGAGGCTGCGTTTTGGTGATGGGCAGAGCTCACAGAGAGTCACACGCTTTGTTAACAAGCAGCTCGATTACTGCTAGCATGATCACAACATTTCGACACATGTTTAGTGCTGGTAGCGGATGACTCAGCTTTCCAGGCTCTCTGAGTCTGGGACATGCTCAGACTTCAGCTACAAACAGGTGTTAGGTAGGACTTAAGGAACAGCTCAACACTAATGTCAGCCTTAGAGAGACTTCCTTGTAAATTATGCCATAGTTAGAGCTGGAAAAACTGGATTAAGATGTTCTGCACCTCTTACAATTTAAAATGAGGTATTATTCTGGCTCAGGTGATGTGTGCCTGTGTGTCTGAAATGTGTCAGTTGCTGTTGTAGGGACTACTTAAGGGCATTGTTTCAGAAGGATATTTCTCAAAAATTTCTGTATTGGTTCAGGCTTTGAGATAATACAGTTACAGTAGAACTTACTATTTCTCTATAGTAATGGAATCATGGAATGTTTTGGGTGGGAAAGGACCTTTAAAGCTCATCCAGTCCACCCTCCCCCTGCAGGGAGCAGGGACATCTGCAACTAGAGCAGGTTGCTTAGAGCCCCAAGGGCCAACCTGACCTGGGATGGTTCCAGGGATGGGGCTTCTACCACCTCTCTGGGCAACCTGGGACAGGGGCTCAGTGTAAAACATTTCTTTCTTCTCTCTGGTCTGAATCTTCCTCTTTCAGTTTAACTCATCACCCCTTGTCCTGTCACAGCAGGGCCTGCTGAAAAGCTCCTCCCTGTCTCCCTTACAGCCCCCTTGAAGCACTGAAAGGCCACACTAAGGTCTCCCCAGAGCCTTCTCTGCTCCAGGCTGAACACCCCCAACCCTTTTCCCTGTCCTCCCAGCAGAGGGGCTCTAACCTTGGGTCATTCCTGGGGCCTCCCCTGGCCCTGCTCCAGCAGCTCCATGTCTCTGCTGTGCTGAGGAGCCCCGAGCTGGACTCGGCACTGTAGGGGGGTTTCCCCAGGGCGCAGCAGAGGGGCAGGATCCCCTCCCTCGACCTGCTGCCCACGCTGCTGGGGATGAGCCCAGCACACAGGTGGCTTCTGGGCTGCGAGCACATGTTGCCGGCTCATGTCCAGCTTTTCAACCCCCAGCACCCCCAAGTCCTTCTCCGCAGGGCTGCTCTCCATACGTAATACCTATGTCTGTTACACTTCTAATGTTTGAAAAATTTTAAGTCTCAATGCAAATCATCTTTATGTGAAACTGCTTGAGTGTATTGGTGGGAATTTAGTCACAAAACCATGGTGTGGTGTAGGATGTTATTCCTGTTTTATATTAATGAATGACAATATTTCCATTTTCCTCAGGGTGCTGATGTTCCACAGAAACAGCAAATCAATAACGCTGAAACGTACTTTGAAAATGCAAAGGTTGAATGTGCAGTACAGGCTTGTCCTCAACTGTTACAAAAAGGTATATTTTCACTTTTGTTGTTAGCTCAGAAATTACAACTTTTTGAAAATGTAAAAATCTGGAAGTAAGGAACTTCAATGCCATTTACATTCGAGATCAGCTGGGATGGGGAGTAACTTTTCGCTGCTTCTCTAGTGTAAGGTAGATTCTGGAGCTCATTCACAAACTACTCTGTGACAGAATCAAACCTTTTGGTGCCGCTGCTTAGTAAAATGACAAACTGAAATGATGAAACATCTGAAGGCACTGGCTTTGTATCTTTAATTTGTTCAAGAAGGAAATGACTGAAATTAATTTGGGCTAAAACCTTCTAATTTAACAAGTGATATGAAAGGGAGAAGAGCCTGAAATCCAGCCGAAATCTTGGTCTAGATGCTGGAGAGAGCAGACTTGTCAAACAAACCTTTGGACTTTTAGTTCTGGGAAGTGCTTTTTTCCTCTCACACTGAAAACGAGGCTCCGTGAAGCCTCATTGGGACTCGAGTGCTTCACGTGCATTCCCGATTGTAGTCCAAGAGATGAGGTACAGAGGATCGTGATGGATTTGGTACAAATTTCACTCCCAAAGTTTCTTTTAACCAGACCTTTCCACAAAAGCAACATCACCATTTCAAGCCAGCACGTTGTTTGCTGGACCTGACGTGAAAAACACGCACGTTATCTTGGATTTCAGTGAAAGGAAGGCTCTAAAGTAGGGTCAATAATTTGTCTCAAGCTGAAAAACCAGAAGTAAAATGTAAGAGTGAGCCATAATGTGCCTCTTTCACTCTTTTTTTAGACTTTGAGTCCATGTTTCCAGAGGTGAACGCCAACCGTTTAACAGTATTAACTGTAACCCAAAAGACTAAAAACGATATGACTGTCTGGAGTCAGGAAGTGGAGGACGAGAGAGAAATGCTGTTAGAAAACGTAAGTAGCTGCCAGTAGCATCAACTGATTCTTGGTTGTGGATGAATTTTTTGTGAACTGTGTTGTTGGCGTCTTTTCCCATTCTGGTAGTGGCTCTGGTTAATGCTTTTAGTCTGGGTATTGGTTCTATTTATTACATCTCCAGAACTTTGTCTCCTTGCCCTGTTGCCACTAGAGGTCTCTCAGAAAACCGCTTTATTTCAGATTTTTGTGGTGTGCACTCCAGCAGGTGTCAGTGTCCACCACCGCTGGCCTGCTTCCCTGAGCACTTCAAAACACAACGTTTCTACAGATTATTTGTTATCATTTTTCTAAAACTCATAAAAATCACCCTGAGGGATTTTCATCTGTGTAGGGATTGTCCTAATTATGTTTGAAAATAGTCTTTTTAATCCTGTAAATTGCAAATGTGGCCTTTATACGGGTGACCACCAAACAGGAAGAAGCATCAACATAAAGATCACACTCAAATTAAAATTCCCTTCGTTTTAGTGTGTTCTTCTCTTTGAATTATTTATGGTCTGTTGGGCTTTGGCGTTGTAATCTGGTCTAATTATTTGTTAATTGGCATCTTTCTTCCCTGTGCACCTCCCTGTCAAGTCTAATACAGTCATCGTGGGGGTGTTAGGATACTGGCTGTAACCTCCCAGCCTAAAGGTTACTAACAGCAAATTCACAAGCAACTGGCCTGTCTGCTTCCGAGATGGTTAGAAGTAACCTTAAAAATACTGAATTAATGTGAGGGGCTTGTACTCAAGTAACGAGGGTTATGTACAGCCAAATCAAATTACAGTAGCAAATCTCCGGTGTTGATTAACCGTGCTCTGGGTGATTGCTGAGGGATTGCTCCAACGCTGGACCCAGAGATGTGTCAGAAATGTGTCAGAAGTGCTGTCTTCAGCTGGCTTACTTGTATCTTGGACTTCATTTACAGTTGGAACATAATCATCAGAGCTGTCAAACCTCACAGCACAGATTACAGTAAAGGATCAACTTCCCTTATTCTGGACCATTAAGGACCTGAAGCTGAGCAGCTATAATAATACTTTCATAAATGTGAAACATTGAGCTGCTGAGGTCACTAATTATAGAGAACAATCTTCATAACTGAAAGTGAATCAAGTATTGTATTTATTCTGAAGTGAGAAATACTTCTATTTTTTATGAGATTAGGGAGTTTCTTTCCCATTTGGAGGAAGCCATGTGAACTCTGCTTTGCTCTGGCTCAGTGTATTCAGCTGTTTGGATTGTTACACTTGGACATGTTTTTCTCAGTGCATGGATGGTTTTAGAACCATCCCATGTCTCAACTCATGTGAATGTGTTTTTCCTCACTCACCTTTGTGTGTTTCTTCAGAAGTTTCCTCTGGGCTCCTTTCATCATTCATCCTGACATCAGTTCATTACAACAGGGGAACTGGTGTCAAAGTCAAGTGCTTGTGGAACTGCTCGCTCTCATGATGCAAAATTAAAATGTTAATTTAAAGTCATTTGCAGTTAAACAATTGTAGTGCAGGAGGGACTGTAGGCTGCCCTGGGGGCTGAGAGAAGACCTTCCAACAAACCTCTGCTTTTCATATATTTATAAACATACATTTAGTGCTACCTTTAGCGTCAAATTCGTGGGGTTCAGGTGACGTCTGTAAATACATGAAAGTAACACTGAAATACTTGAAATAATGGTTCATTTCTTAAAGAGGGTAACAGGTATGTCTGCAATCTGCACAAGTAGTCAAAGCAATCCCATCGTTCCTTGTACAGGCTCTCAATCCTTTACTGACCGGCACAATGAACACTTTTAAATCTCATAGGATGTATGCCATTAATTCTAATCCTTTTAATATTAGTAATGTGTTTATTGACACTATGCTGAATTTCTCATTTATTATTAGAGGCCAAGAGGCATCCGTGCTTGTTCATTTGCAGAATATTTTATATGTGTTCTGACATGTATATACATACATACACATAACAAATCTCGTTCGATGTCCTTCTTTCCCTTTTATTTTCCCCAAGTTCATTAATGGTGCCAAGGAAATCTGTTATGCGATTTGTTCGGAAGGCTATTGGGCTGACTTCATCGATCCCTCCTCAGGCCTGGCGGTAAGTTCTGTGCTGCATGGAGCGTGCGGTGTGTCCTAACTAGCAGTGCTCTGTGTGTCCTGCATGGGTTAAATCCAGCTTTTTCGGGTGGCCCAGAAGCTGTTCCCATAGGCTGATTCCTAAGGGAGGGGGATAACCCCAAGGTGGTCCCCAAACTGTGTCAGCTGTCCTTGGAGAACATTGTTCAGCAATAAAGTTGAATTTTAGACAATTGTAGGAGTTTTATGCCCATGAGCTCTTGGTCACTGCACAATAGGCTGGTTCTGCCTGTAGTGCTGACACCATGGGTGGAGGGGTTTGAAAAGTCTCTTGGCCCTAGTTAATGATGTCTTTGTCAGGTAGAGAAAATGAGGAGCTTGTTTCTGTTAAACAGCGTTGGCATTCATTACCAATGACACCAGTTCTCTGGAGGAGCTGACAGCTTCTTACCCAGACATCTGTGAAACATAAAGAGTCTTAAACTTAGGAGAGAGCATTGAGAAAGCTTCTACCAAAGCACTAGTGTGTTTTTGTCTGAGAACTGTTAAATCCATAGCAGAGTTAAACATAATCACAGCAAAGCTCAGTTTAGTGGGTTTTTATTGCAAACCACTAGGAAAGGCAGTGATTTACTGTGTCAACAGAGGCAAAGGTTTACCAGGGGGTGTTTATACAGTGAACAGGCAGTTGAAGGTGTGTGCAGCACTTAAAAGCTCTGCAGAAACTCCACGCATTTAAGGAATAGTTACAGATTGATGAAAATAAGGATCTGTTTTTGGGCTCCAGCTCAGCAGTCACATCCTTACCCATAACTGGTGGCTTTGGGTCAAACGCCTCCTTCTGAGATAAAGCTACTCAAATACCCATTTCCATTCGCACACATTTTTGCTCTTCAAAGCATCTTTATAGGGGGCTCATGGAGAAGGTGCATGTCTTGGTTTTGCTCTTCCACAGAAGGGTTCTGTCCTTTGCACCTGTAGAAGCAGCAGAACCTCTCAAAGCACTTGAGGTTTTTTGTAACTGGTACTTCTGGGCTTAGGTTTTGTGTTTAAAAAAGGGTGGTTAAACATTTTAAATGTTCTTGGAAATGTTCACGTGAAAAAATCTCTTTTTTTCTATCTAGTTTTTTGGACCTTACACAAACAACACCCTGTTTGAAACAGACGAACGCTACCGCCACTTGGGATTTTCTGTCGATGATCTTGGCTGCTGCAAAGTTATTCGTCATAACATCTGGGGTACCCACGTGGTGGTAGGAAGCATCTTCACCAACGCTGAACCGGACAGCCCCATCATGAGAAAACTAAGTGGAAACTAGGAGTCATCAGGGTTCCACAGGTTCTCACGGCCTTTGCGTTCTGGTGCTTGTTGATTCTCTCTGAGCATTGTCAGGAAATGCCACACTTCAAAGTACTCATTGATAATAAAGTAGCTGTTATTTATTTTAGCCTTTGTGAATATGTGTTCACCACATGGGACTTAGACTGTTAATTGGCTACATTCAACCAGGTACCTTCATGAATTTTGAGCTGAGAGTTTCCTCCCTCTCGAAGGAGTTTGAACACACCTGTACATAGCTCCGGCATATCCTTTTTTATTTTACTACTGTCTTACAAGCCGCACTTCTTTAGCGGCTTTTGTCTTGCAATCTCTGACAAATCTGTGCTCTTAGTGTGAAAAATCCTGACACCACTGAAGTGTCTAGGAATTTTGCCACTTAAGTGGCAGAAAAGTGGGATAAGTCATAAAATTGTTCTCCTGAAATATAGAACTTAATAAAAACTTAATAATGCTGGACTAATAACACGTTTGCTGTTCTAATGTGAATAACAGGATGAGCTTTGAGTGGCCTCAAATGATACTTCAGGAGCATTCACTTGGCTGCGACAGCCAGAGACTCAGTAAAGAGTCCTTAATTACTGTAGAATCAGTCATCTCTAACGGCTTTCGTCTTCCTGTTGCTTGGGATTTTATTTTCTCAGTATATTTAAGTAGTTTATATAAAAGTAATTTAAAGATGCTTTTGTAACTTTCTTAGGTCATTAAATACATGGGGGGGGGGAAGGGTAATAGGGCAGTGCTTGGATATCGTCATTGTTTTCCTGTCCTTGGATGCCATTTCAACTTGTCTCTGGGATTTTTGCGATGCCTGCACAGAGAGCAATTACGATTAATTATTAAAATATTTCAGTTAACTAGTCAGTCTCTTCAGGTATCAGAAAACCAGTCGGGTCAAGTGAGGTGACTGCAGGAAGAACAGTGAGGAAAAATGCCAAAACTGTCAGTTACAAACCCGATGCGCCTCTCATGGCAGGCGGTTACAGGGCTGTTTCTTTGGTCCTGACGCCATCAAAGTGTAGTGCGACTCTTGTCTAGGTAATGATGGGAGAGGTGGAGCTTCCCAGGAGGGAGCTGAGGATTTTAATTGTTGTCTTTTAACTAACAACTGTGGATTTAAAATGTGTTCTAGGTTTGTGTGCGACTTCTATTCCCTGCTCAGGGTCTAAGCCAGTTGTCACCAAAGTCATCTTACTGGTTTTAACGGGTTTAGAACCAGCTCCTTTACCAAGTGCCTGTGTCTGTCCTTGTTCATGATTGCCGCAAGCCCATAACTCTGCTGGGTCACGAAGGTGGAAGCGAGGAAGACTTTCCTTGGGACAAGCGAGTGCTGTCTGCTCTAAATTCACCCACTGAGCCAGCAGTTCAGAGGGATCTCCCTCACCTACCATCACTGTCATCGCTGCTGGCTCCAGCCTGTGCCCCCTCCATGGGTGAAGTGTGTGGCTGTGGGGCAGCATTTGTTCATCACTTTGTCATGGAATTTGTGCTGCTTCCAGAGCCCAAGCTCTTGACCTCCGCTGTATTGTATCACTTCCAAGTCTTTTGTTGATACTTTTTTCTCATTCTCATCAAGAGGATTAAAAAAGCTTGAGAAGCCCCAACGTGTCATGTCTGTTTGCAAAGTATGATCATTTTGCAGTAGCACTTTTGATAAAAGAGGGTTAGACTTGTCAAACAGCAGAGTCCGCTGAGGAGGAGAACGGTTCTAGATAAATATTAGAAAAATTAATTCTGTGAAATGGTTCAGGTATATTTTGACTCTTGAAAACTCAATGCTATCTTTTCTTCTGGAGACTTTGGTGTACTGACCTTCCTGCATTTCAGAGAGGGTGGGAGCTCTCAGGCCCAAATTAAACTGGGGATGTTTGTGTTTCCACTGGAAGACTCTCAAAGTTCAGACTTGGTGATAGCGTTTACTCTGACTCTGTTAGAAGGAGCAAGAACTAAAAAAGTTGTTGTTTTCAGGAAAGGTTACGTGGTCCCCAGGGCTGTGAGTGCCAATGTTGAAGCTGTGGGGTAAGAGCTGATGGTAAGAGTCGTGCTGTTCCCTGAGTAACTGGATGACTCGGGCGGGGGGAAGGGCAGAACTAGTTTTAATGAGTTAAGAATCATGTATGGAGGAGTCCATTCCAAACCGTCTCCTCAGCCACTTTGGTTCAGTGAATTCATTGATTTACTCATAAATGAAATGTAGCAAGATAATTGTGTGTCGCCAGCCCTTTGAAAGCCTTTGAAGAGTCGCTGCTTTTTTACTCAGCACCCTCAAAATTGTCATTCGAACTAATGTTCCCTGCACGTACATTCACAGAGAAGGGGAAAAACAAGCCAGGTAATTGAACGGCTCTCCTTTATAACCACATAAACAGTGAAGAACTCTAGTCCCCTTCCCCCAGCAGCCACCTGGCTGGAAAAAAATATCTCAGAATGATCCTGAGGGTCAGCGGTACCCCTTGGGGCCGAGGGCCCCTTTCTTTGGCTGCCACCTTGGCTGCAGGATTGTTGCCCGCCCTTGCTAATCGCGATGTCATTCAAGGAGAGGCTCCGGTTCCTGAACTCGCAGGAAAACACGGCTGTAACTTCAGACAGCTCCAGGCAGCTGACCCGCAAAGGTGAGGCCGCAGGACCGGAGCTACTGTGTCATGGTAACGTACCTACAACTTGGTCTGTGAGCTTGTCTTGCTCTAAAGGCTTCTGCCCAGTCAGGCTAAACTAATTACAGAAATCTCTCTGCTACATCGTCAGCACTGCCTGTGTCCCCTGGCAAAGACCCACTCCTGACAAAGGCGGCTGTCAGACGCCGTTATTCCCCTGGAAACAAAGGGAATTACAGCAGAGCAGGACCCTATGAAAAAGCCAACACGTAACTTACTCTCGCAGCTGATCCAAGCTGTTACTGTTGTCATCGAGCAGCTGCCACGAGCCGCGGGTGCGTGTGTGCATATGGGCATGTAGCTCCTAGCTAACTTCCACATTTCGGGAAAAGTTCCCCTGTGCCAGTGCCAGCCTGCATGAAAACCGAATGGCACCAAAGGTGACGAGTGTCTGTGGATCAGCAAGCAGAAAGCACCGGGTTTAACCTTCCCTGATGCATTAAAGTTCGATGAGCTGCACCTTTATCTGGTGGAAATCAGAGCAGGTCTGCTGGTGTTAATGAAATCATTTAGAACTGGTCAATGGCCCCAAAAAGTTTTAAAATGCCAAAAAGCTCAGGTCAGATCAGTAGCAGCTCCGGGGTGGCTGAGGGCTTGATGGCAGAGGGAGGTTTTTTTGGCCAACAGTTTTAATAGCAGGATCAAAACTCCCATCCTTCACCACCATATCTGCAATTAAAGGAGTCCTGCTGAAGTTATACTTGAGGAAAGGTCATCACTTTTTTCTCTTTACAAATATGCCACCATTATCCATCAAGGAAAGAAACTGTGGTCTTAGCTGGAGACGAGCCAAAGCAAAGGTGGAGTTTTGAGCCCGACACCCAGACCCACATAACAGCTGCAAACTGACTGTGGCATTTATCTTCCATGGGCTGCTGCAGTGCCGGCGCCTTTAAAAGAGCGGCCCTTCACCTTGGCAAAGGCAATTCTTGCTTTAATTTTTTTTTCTCTAGGCTGCTATTTCAGGAGCTGCACAAACACAAAGGTCTCCGCGGTGTGGAGTCTGACGGGAAAGCTAACGGGATTATGAGACTGAAATTTCATGCAGCTGGGTATTACGCGTCACTGAGGAGGTAATCTCCAGCGCTAAACACCGCAGCGGCTGGCAGGTTGGAAAAGCTCTGAGAAAAGCACATGTAGTCTGAGAGCTGGGCTTCGGGGAGCGGTTTGTGTCTAAAAGAAACCCAGTGATAGCCCAGAGAGCCTTAAGTGATGACCAGTGGAAGTGAACTTGGTGGAATGTATTTCCCCCGGCGACAACTCAACATGTTGGGTAGTGGGATGTTTTCAGGTGACAACAACGCATCATGTTGGGCATGAAAAGCTGTGTATGGGTGCACACGTTGCACTCTACCTGTGCTGAGGGTGACAAGGCAGTAGTTGAGTGTGAACAGTAAGAAATACCCATTCCGGGGGGTCAGGAAAGTCAATTCAATTCTTTGGTTTCCCAGGACACCTGCCATGGGCTTTAGAATTGTCCTGGCCTGGCCCAGGCTGCCCAGGGCAGTGGTGGAGTCCCCATCCCTGGAGGGGTTTCCCAGCCGTGTGGAGGTGGTGCTGAGGGACAGGGGTCAGTGGGGACCTGGCAGTGCTGGGGGGATGGCGGGACTCCATGATCTTGCAGGTTTTTTTCAACCTCAGCAGTTCTGTGGTTCTGTGAGATACAGCTCAGCTCTTCCTTTTTTTGCTAGCTGGACATCAGAGGAAGGAGAAGGGGACAGGGGAGCAGACAGCAGTGTCCCAGCGCAGGGGGTGGCACTGCACCAAAGATCTGGTGATGGCAGCTGTAGCGTGTTACCAGACACCTCACACATGACCTGAATATTTAAAACATTTATTTGTACAAATGTACAGCATTTACAGGAGTTAAACATTAGGCATTTAAAAGCAACATCATGTACAGAGAGCCTGAAAATAAATACGGTGCAGCTCAGCATTTATGTGCTTTGAAAAACCCCTACGGTGCCACGGGCAGACCAGGCACACGGACCTGCTGCCACAGGGGCGATCCTGTGTGGGTTCTCTGCTTGGTCTCCGTCACCTTAGTTGGCTCCTTTTAAGCTCAGTGTTGATAACCTTCCTACCACAGCTGGACGTAGCAGCTCAGTTGACCAGTGCTCAGGTCCCTTTTGAAGCTGTGGCACACTGGTGGGGCAGTGGGACCAGCACAGCACAAGAACCGGGACTTTCTCCAGCTGCAGCAACATCAGTCAGAGCAAAGCTGGTGATGGGCTTAGGAGTGGCTCCTTCTTGGGTCTTGGCATGACCTTCTGGCTGGCAGCTGGCTACCCTTAGGTGGGATGTAGTATTTATATCCAAGCTACTTTTCCTAGGCATCATGTCTTATCTTTCTAGGCATCGTGTGCTTCAGCAGAGGCAATTATTTAACCACCCGCCTCAGCATACAATGAACCAGCCCCTGAAATACCACTTTTTCCTCCACTGACTATAAAGGGAGTAGAAGGAACTGGCTTGGTTTAATACCTACCTCTGCAACGCCAGTAAATTGGATTGATGGTCTCTGGTCTGCCCGAGGTCCACCTAACGCAGTATGAAGGTCCTGTCTTAGTGCACACGAGCTGCCAGCCAACGCTGGAGCCCGTGTCGTCTCACCGCAGGCACCACACCTTTTGTGTGGAGGTAGTGGTCCTAAAAGTCCAACATCTTAGGAAGAAATGGGGCCCTTCCTGCAGCTCAGCCCGTGTGGTTACACACATCTAGCTCAGAGTTACTGTGCCACGGGTTAGGCTGGTGGAATAACAACGAAACCGGAAAATACATGGGAAGGAGAGGGGGACAACATACAGAGAAGGCCAAAAATGCAGCCAGAAACCTAGCTAAGCTATTGACCAAGGCAGCCAGCTCAGGTCACGAGGTAACAGCTGCTTCTTAAGGATCTTATAAGTGACTCCTAAATGCACGTGTTTAACACTAAGGCCAGAACTAAAAATGTAAATCCTTAAAATACCCAGCTGAGCTGCCACCACCAGCATGTGAGCCCTGAGGTGGTGGGGAGCTCCCATCCTCCCACGTTGCCCCTATTTCCCATATTGCCCCATCCAATACGGCCCAAGCCTCAAGCCCGCCTTGGTGGAACAGACCTGTGAGATGTTCATGAGCAAGCCCAGATATTCCATGCTTCCTGCGTCACGCTGGCTTTCCAACATGCCTTTTCAAAGTGTGTGTCCTGGATCCAGCCCTGCTCCACACAACAGCACTGCTTGGCCAATGTTTAACCCCCCTAGCCTGGGAGAGCAGCTGAACCACCAAGGTCCTTCTACACTTAAACTCTTCCCAGGAGAACCAAGAGGACAGCAAAATGCATGGTTTGTCTGGGTGAGGTCCACTGGCTGTTCCTCAGAAATGTTAGTTTTATATAAAAAGTTCAAAAGAGGAAAGAACCAGTGTTCAAAGTTCGATTTTAGAGTGATGTGTATATATATATATATTTAAAAAACATCACCCAGCAAAACACAGCGAGGCCTCGTCCCCAGAGACATCTCCTGGAACTAAACTGGGAACTAGTGCTGCTCTCAGCCCTCCTCCTCCTCCTTTGCCTCCAACCAAATTCCCCGGAGCGCAGACACAGTTCGCTCCAAAGGCCACAAAACCCAAGACAGCACCTTGCACGTCCAGATCTGCGGATTTCTCACCATTAATGGTGTCCGACACAGATGCTGCAAGACGAGGGCTTGCCGCTGTCTCTAGGAGCCCTCCACAAAGCGTCTGGTTTCCAGCACTGTCGTCTTCCATCGGTGTTTCACCGCGTAACCCACCAAAAAAAGCACTTCAGAGAATAACCCATTGTAACTCGATCAAGCGCAAGTTCCCTTGGAGCTTGACTAGCCAAAAATTAGCTCATAAAAGAATAATTTCTGACTATAGCTGGTTTTTTAAAAAAAAATAAAATAAAAACGTTTGGTATAACTTCAAAGCAAGTCCATGACACCCTGCTTTTATCACTGACCTCGCAAAACATAGTTGATTCTGGTTTAGAAGTGATGCAAACATCATATATATATATATTTATGATAATTTATATATTACAGGCTTGCCCACTTGCAAAACAACCCTTTTTGCCTGGCAATCTCAGTGGTGAGAATCTCTTAAACCCTTGAGATCCTACTCAAAGTACAAAAAATAAATATTGCATACATGATTTCCGAGCAGAACAAGCAACACCGGTCACCAAAACACGGCTGTAGCTGGTCGTAGTCCATACGCCATAGCCGGAGTGCATTACATGAAATAAAATAGAAGCTATTCAGGCTCAACTCTGTCTCTCCTTTGGGTGCCAAAATGTGAAAATATGTAAAGACCCAAACCACCAGGATCCCATTGGCTTGGCCAGCACCAGCATCTCAACTTGGCCATCCACCAGCCCTCTGTCCCCCTTCCTCCTCGCAGATGAGGGCCCCACCTCCCCTCTAATCATGCTTCAGGAACAGATTTTAAGTTTTTCTGGTTCGGTTTATAAACTACAGTGATTTTCTGCCCATCCCACCGTGTGGTGTTAGAGGGGTGGCTCTTTGTGCTGCTGGTGAACAGCCTTGGAGGAAGCATCTGTGCTGGCCTGATCCAAGCTGCTGCTGCTCTCTTGACCTCATCCCTTCCAGCTACTGCTGCCTCCACCTCCTGCCCTCTCCAAGAGGAGCAGGAGATGTGAGGAGACTGCAAGGACATACTGACAATGTATTATTGACCTTGTGTTCTCAAAGCAGGTTAACGAGACCCTGGAGTTAGTGCTCTGGCAAACAAGAAAGTTTCAAATGCGTAAGCGGTGATACCAGCAGCCGGCACCTTTAAAGAACATTTCTTCATGGAGAAAACACAGACATTAAAAGAAGCATGTGCATCAGTCCGGGAACTGATTCTGGGAATGTTTTGCATGAGGTTCTTCAGAAAACAGTAGAGAAACGTGATGGTTTTACCCCCTTCAAACACGTCCCTTCAAACATCCCCTTCAAACTACGTCCCAGGCTCGCTAGCTCATCATTAACAAAAAACTAAAGAGGAGAAGCAGTGTTTCCACAGCGCAGGGAGAGGTTCCCCAGATGTCCTCACCCAGCTCAGCTGTCCGGACCTGCCCCGTGTGGCAGCGCGACCCAGCGCTGTGACATCAACCCCAGCCAGAGACACGCCGTCGTCAGCAGGACGGGATGGGAAAGTCGCTGCGTTTTGCTGAGGGGGGAGAGGGTTGTGAACACGGCGTCTGTCGTGTTCCTCGGCAGGGGCAAGTTGCAGATGCTTCCTTCGCAGCAGGAGGTGCAGATCTGAAAGAAACCAGCTTGTGACTGGGTGTCGTCACAGAATCAGAGTCGTCTGGTTGGAGGAGACCTTTAAGATCATCGAGTCCAACCGTTGACCCTGCACTGCCACCGAATAAGTGAACCAATGAAAACCAGAGGTGTTTGCTCAAAGCAGAACTCAGAAGCCAGAACTTAAAAAAAAAAAAAAGTCAGTGTTTACTCATACTGTGGGGTTTTTTTGTTTGGTGTTTCCAAAGGTTTCAGGGCTTCCCCCCACCCATTCCGGTAAGAAAACCATGAGATGGTCACTGGGCGTCTGTTGCAGAGCAGAGGGGACGAACGACGGCGCAGTCCCGCAGGCAAAGTGCTCCTCAGCCGGCAGGGAGTGGTTTGCTCCCCTGAGCTGCTGGCAGGTGAGTTATTTAAAGAGATTAATTATTCTTTTGTTCTGGGAGAGGTCAGCGCTTTGTTTCTGGAATGACTGGAAATGAGCTGGAGCTCGTTGCAAAGAGAAACTTCATTTTTGACGATGCTGATTTACCCACTGAACCAGTCAGACTTCTGGTGGAGGCCAGAAGGATTCCGCCCAGTTTTTTTATTAAAAAAAAGGCAGTTTTTATCCTATACCTTGTATTCTTCATGCTTTACATATGTGCACCCCGTAGACAGACAGTCCTCTAATGGCACACACCGCTTGGTGACGGAGACACTCTCTCCGGTCGCTTTCATCATGTGTTGGCTAAAGCAGTATCTTGTACCTGGAAAGACAGAAAAAAATGTGTTTATCCATCAAATTCGAGTTTTGTGATAGTCTACAAGTAGGAAGAAATACGAGAGAAGCCGCAGATTTTTTTCAAATCAAGAGGATTTTGATGTATTTATCGCGGTGTGTAAGCGTCACTGAGTACACACCCACACCCCAAGCTCTGGCGCAAACCTGAGGTTTCAGAGCACTCTGGAACGTGGGGTTCGGTCCCAGTATGAATGCGGGTCCCTGGGTGACAGATAAAGAAACGTACACGGGCTAATCGACTTATGGAGGGAGGTTCAGATGAACACCCGGATCTTGTGCTCTGTTAGTTTTACAGGAACTGTCTTTAAAAAAAAGGAAAACGTTTGCCATACCTGTTTACGTCTGAAGGTAACTGTCTTTTGGTTAGGTTTAGTTTTTTCCTGGCTTCACGCACAACCATTAACTCCGTACGACTAAAGTGTTACAGACCGGAGAGGCCTTTCCCTAGATCCTAGCAGCCTGTGCAAGCTGTCCTCACTGCTCACCCTCCCATCCCAGCTCTACCCCACATCCCAGAGAAGATCCTTCACTCTCTCTGCCCCTCAGTTTCACCGTCTATAAAATAATGCCAAAATCCCGGCAGAGCCATTGGGGGGATTTACGTATTTCTCAGTTTCCCAGTCTTTGGGAAAAGCTCCGTGAAATGGACTGTGTCCCCAGTATTCCCACCGCATCTTTGCGCATTCCTTCTGTGGGCTCCCTCATCCCCAAGGAAGACCATCCTCCTCCTCCTCCTCCTCTTTGTTTAAGCGACCCTCTAGTGACGCCTGTCGAGCACCCACAGAATCCAGAGCGGGGTGATTGACGAGTGCTGTGGTTATTGGTGATGGCTTTATTTCATGCTTTAGCTGTCAGAGGGAAGCTGGAGGTGCTGTTCCCCTTCCTAGCACTCCAAGAGGACCACACTGGATTTTCAGCACAGGAAACACGCCGTTATGTATTTTTTTTTTTCTAAATTATACCTTGCTTATTAATCAACCTTAATATTAATGAAATTGTTGCCTTGACGGGAGGGGGGAAAAAGGAGTGTAATTAATTTAAAGTGAACATTCCTGTCCAGCCCTCGTCTCCGACAGGCAGAGCCCTGCATACTTCTCATGTCTGCAGCATTCGGCACCAGCCGAGCGTGATTGCCGGCTGAACATGCTGTTGATTGGGCAATAAAACCCCTCAGACATCTGTCATGTCTTCGACCTGCTCTTAACTCACGCGCGATATCCACACAAACAGACGTCACTTATCGCCGGGGCTGGAGCTGCTCGGTGTCCTGGCTTCCTTCAAACCGGCCATGGCTGCAACACGCGGCTCTTGATGCATTTTCCGGGCTCTCCTGGAAGGGCAGGGTGCAGCTCACCGTTTTACCCCAAGGGGAGCACTCTGCGCGACGGCTTTGAGCTTCTCCCAGGGTCTTGCCTGGAAGCGCCATTTCCCTCCGAATCTCGCCCTTGACGGGTCCCAGATGGAACAAATAAAGCTTCTAACACCCCATAACTCTGTTCCGGCTGTTTCATCTTTCTCCCAAGTGCTAAGGCTCTTCCATTCTTTCTTCCAAGTGTGTTTTTTTAGAAAATACTGTGCAATCACCTTGGAGATACATGTTTTCCCTGCACAGGGGCACCGAGCACACCTCTCCTCACACAACCATCACCAAGGGCTGTCACCTCCTGCAAGGCAGAGCTGCAGCTACAGAGCAAGTCCACAGTAAGTAACAAACTCCACGGGCTCAAATCAGTATTAGCTTCTGCACTGGGTTCAGGTCTGCCTCTCTTCTCAGAGCAGTCCAAGTGCAGCGAGGACAGGTGCTGTGGGAAGGATTGGGCTGGAGAGCACTGGGAGAGCCGAGAGCAAAGCAGAGGTGGGGAACATCACCACATCTAACCCAGGATGATCGCTCTGCAGAGAGGGAGGCTGCCAACCAGAGGCACGGAAGAGGAACTCCAAGCTGAGCCCATGAAGAACATAGGCCCAACGCTATAAAAATTTGACTGAAAATAAAAGAGAAATTTAGAGCAATGGAAAGAAAACATTGCAGCATGAAAGTTGAGGCATCTAAGCAATGTGGTGCCCAAGCCAGGCAGCAGTATGACCACAGGGCAAGGATGGGTCTCAGTGGCATCGTACCAAACCAGCACGGAGTTACGTTTCCTAAATTTTGCAGTTCCAGAGTGTCTTTAAAGGCACTCAAGAGCCAGGCGGCTTGGGGAGTGATATTCAGGCTGTCCAGCAACAAGTTCCATCACAAAAACATTCAAAAATGAAATTGTGACTGGAATGAAATGAGATTAAACTGAAAGAAGGAAGATTGAGATGAGGTGTGAGGAAGAAATTCTTCACCGTCAGGGTGGTGAGACCCTGGCCCAGGTTGCCCAGAGAGGTGGTAGAAGCCCCATCCCTGGCAGTGTTTAGAGCCAGGTTGGACAGGGCTCTGAGCAGCTTGGTCTGGTGGAAGGTGTCCCTGCCCATGGTAGGGGTTGGAACTAGATGATCTTTAAGGTCTCTTCCCACCCAAACCAGTCTGTGATTCCATGATTGTTGCTCTCTGGGATTATTTGGGGGATTTTCAGGGCTGTCAATTTACACTGACCCCTGGCATGACAGGTGACACTGTCACCTCTTCTTTTGCGCTTTTCCTTCCTGTGGTGGAACCGTCTTATAAAGATGCTTCAGCTACAAGCTATCTCCAAACATCTACACACAACAGACTGCCTCAATCTCAACCTGCCAGAAGTGATGCTGACCTACAGCAGCATCCCCCAATGGCTAAAGCTCAAGTGGTCCGTGAGGTCCACCTCATGGGCACCCTCCTATAGCCTTAAAGGGAGCACAAATGAAGAAACCAGCTACTGAAACCAGAAGTCATGGTGCAGACCCACATCCAGGCTAAATGTAAGCAAATCAGACCCACCTGTTGAGACCCAGCAAGGCTGGTACATGTCTCCAGTAGGAGAAATTGGACCTCTCTGCTTTAAACTGCGAAGGAAGACTGGTATTCTGGTATTTCAAAAGGCCCAGAGTCACATGCTGACTTTTGAGAGCCCACTTCCCAAACCACAGCCTCTAACATCACTGGAACATCACCTCGGTGGTCCTGGCCGTCAGCCCCTTCATGAGTTGTCAGCTCGCCCACAGGCCATTCACAATCAGAGTACTGGGAGTATTTTGAGTGCAGTATTTCCATACAAATTAGATCGCTATCACAGTTTCTGCTTGAACTGAAGCTAATAACTAGCAGAAACCAAGATAAACTTAACCCAAGCAAAACGGATCCCTGCAGCGAGGGAGGCCGTGCCATAAGCGTTCCTCTCCGACCCCCAGAGATAAGGTAATTACGTGAGCAGATAACCCCAGCCCCCAGAGCACGCTTGGAGTCACGCCTCAAATCTGAGCTTGCATTTCTGCAGCTTCCTCGTACGAACTCAAGATGACATTTGAAAGTCAAACCAGCAAGGAAAAACGCTGCCGTAATAAAAGCTGTCTGATGTGGAAGTGTAAAGCTAAGAGACACCAACAAAATGCCACAGTGCCCGTCCCCTCTCCCCCGTTCCCTGCTCCTCTGAAACACAGCAACTGCTGACTCAGCAGCTCCTCCGCCAGCTGCCTCGGCGGAGGGGTCTCTGGTCTCACCCAAAAGCCAGCAGTGGGGGGCTTGGTGCCGTGCTGCAGCTCCAAGGCGTGCGGTGGCGGGGCAGTCTGGGCTGTAACGCGCTGTGCCTGGAGTACAACGTTATCAGATCCGTTTGGTTTAAGAGGGTAAGCGGTTGTCTGGGCTGAAGATTAAAGATGGAGTCAGATTTCCAGCTAGCCCCTTCTCCTGGCATAAACCCCGTCCTTATTTCATGAACGTGCTGTGGGTGTTGGTACCAGCAGGCAGGAGGGCTGGGGTCCCTAACTAGCAGCTCTGGCCTGGGTGAACGCAGCTGATGAGTTACAGACGCACCAAAGCACGGTCTTCCCCTCCCCTAAACAGCCATTAAGTACTAACTTCACTCTCCAGCTCAGCTTTTTGGTTTTTTTCTCAAGTCATTTCTGGTGGTTGGTACCACAGGCAGACCTCAGAGTCACGGCGCTCTCCTTTCACAGCGACCTACTGGTGGCCATTTAAACTCCACCTTGTCCTGTCCAAACAGGGAGTGTCCGTGGGCATCGGTCTCATCTGATGCCAGCCAGCCTGATCTCTTTTAGTGCGGTTGATGTTGTGCAGATTTCAGCTCAAAGTAAATAAATTCCGGGACGGATAACGTGCTCTGACACAGCCTGCAAACACAGCTGGTTCCTCCCCGCAGTGCAGGTCACTGCCTTTCTCCTTCCAAAATAAATGTTTTCTGAGGGCATTTGTGATGTCCCACAACAGACCACAGGCATCCCGGGTAGATGAGGAAGCACCAGGGGAGTGGTGAGCCCTGGCAGCATCGCTCCACCTGTCGCCGTGGCTGCCTCGTGCCCGCATGCCGTTCCCAAGCTGGTGAGGACACAGCCCATGTCCAACCCAACTAAACAGGCTTCGTCAGGGGCTGTGGACAAGCTTAATTAATTCAACAAGGACAAGTGTAAGGTCTTGCAGCTGGGAACACATAATCCGGGGGTGCAGCAGAAGCTGCCATGTGAGGAAAGGCTGAGAGAACCGGGTTTGTTCAGCCTTGAGAAAAGAGCCTCAGGGGAGACCATGTTCCAGTATTTAAAGGGTGGCTACAGAGAAGATGGAGACTCTTTTTACAAGGAGTTCATGTGGAAAAGTTGAGGGGTGATGGGTACAAGTTAATCCTCGGGACATTCCAGAAAATTTTTCACATTGAGAACAACCAGCCACTGGAATCATCTCCCCAGGGCAGTGGTGGAGGCCCCAACATTGGACACGTTTAAGATTCGGCTGGACAGGGGCTGGGACAGCTTGTCTAGACCAGGCTTTGCCAAGAAAGGTTGGACCAGATGATCCTTGAGGTCCTTCCAGCCTGGTGTTCTGTGATTCTTAATATCTTGTAAGTGTCTCAAAAAGAGCAGTGGTAAGGGAAGGGAAGATCTGGGGTTCTCACTGATTCCTGGATCTGATATTTGGGTGCCCGTATTCCAAAGCCCTTTCTGAGCTGTCCCCAACTTCAGACTCCAATGGGAGTTATAAGCCCAAAATAGTGAAAACACCTCAATGCCAGGTGAAAAGAGGCAGCCTCAGCTGCCCTGAAGTGTGAGCTTGTGCCATAGCAGAGGGAAGCAGACAAAGATAGTACCAGTCCCATAATCACCAGTAACAGAAATACAACCCTTAATGAATGTCAGCCTGATTTAATTTCCAGCTGAGCTAGAGGAGTACGGGGAGCGGATGAAAGTCCTAAACTTCATCCACCGCAAAGAGACAGAAAAGCTTAAAGGATTACTCATATCGCTTACACATCTCTCTCGTTGAGGAGGCTTACAAGCGGGAGCAGTGATCTCCAGCATCCGAATACGCTCCAGGAATAATGGGGGCTCAGTGCTGTCCCGCGGTGAGGACAGCGAGCGGTTGTTGTAAGGTGGGTTTGAATTAAACACTAGCATGCAGCTGGTTACCTCTTGGACAATATACATCCGGAGCCCATCGGTTGCACTCGTAATTATCCGCTGCCTTTTCGCAGGTGAAACACTTAAATCCATGAGGATATGGTGTGGCTGGAAGGAACAGACAATACGCAGTTAAAATGAGCCAGTTAATCCGGTTCTCCCATGCTTTTCCGAGGCACACAGCAACATTTGTTCTCTTCAGACATATCTTGATACAAGTGTACCCGTCAACTTCATCAAGTTGCTCCTGATTTGTAAAAATCCTATCGCCAATAGCAATGCAGATACAATAAGGACTCAGTTCAGCCGTGTTTACCCAGAAAAAGTGCCCACTGCTGACTTCAAGGGGAGTTAATGTGAGCAAGGAGTACTTCTCTTCTCTGTCCAACACTGCTACTTTATCACCCCCGATAACAAAATATCAGATGGACTAAAACACTTCTGGAAGCTGTCCCACCAAGGAAGGGCGCTGCCCCTTTTGAAGGCAGCCTGATGTCACCAAAGGAAAGAAAAACTGATTTGCCGAACCTCCCGTTTTTAACAGGA
This sequence comes from Bucorvus abyssinicus, assembly GCA_009769605.1. Classification (NCBI taxonomy): domain Eukaryota; kingdom Metazoa; phylum Chordata; class Aves; order Bucerotiformes; family Bucorvidae; genus Bucorvus; species Bucorvus abyssinicus. The sequence goes on from CM020029.1 coordinate 2,328,475, forward strand.
GACTCTGTCCTAATTCATCTCGCCAAACAAAGAGTGGAACTTCTTAAGTGGTCTCCTGGCAGGACTTCGATAGCACATTCAATACGTCTTCAAGGTGCTGCCACCTTCTCAGAAGCCAAATGGTGAACGGGTCACGTTTATCTCCACAGGGTGAAGTAAGCTGAACCTCCACAGCCCCGTGGGCCATATTTCACCTCTCCCTTCTCTTCATCTCCTCCCTTTGCCCACCGGCTCTGGGCCAGACCCCATTTGGGTATGAGAAGTGAAACAAGAGGCATTCACTGCTTGTTTCCCCACGCTCCTCTGGGTATGGACCAGCAAGTCACCTGGGAGCATCACTGGTGGGGCTGGTGCTGCCCTCAAGGAACAGCTTGGGGTGGGACAACACAACAGCAGTAACCAAATTCAGCCCTCTCACCCTGGATCTCTAGCAGGACACGATTATGGCATAAAACAGGATTTTCATCTTGCTTGTACAGTACGTACATTTTCCAGCCCAATTCAGAAAGGTGGTGAGATGTCTCCGGGAACAGATGACAAGCACAGCTTTCTTCTTAATTCTAGAGTTAAATAAGTTTGTATCTGATGAAGTGAATGGACTAGGGAGAGTCCATGGAAGATCTAAAGATGCCTAACTTTGCAATGGTCTGGTTTTACATCAGCCTGGCTTTATGAGTACTGGGGATATTTATTCACACCCCGACGTTTATGCTGCCTTAACACGTGTTCGCCCTTGTCCTTACCCCCGCGCCACGGCCGCCCATGGCTTTGCAGCCTACGTGAAGGTGGCTTACTGGAAGGGTGGAGGTAGACGATGTCCTTCACGGTGAAGTCCCTGGGCTGCACGGCTGGCAGGCAGCCGGCCAGCAGGCTCAGCAGCAGCACCCATGCCGGCATGGGCTGGGAGGCCATCGCCGGGCGAGGACGTACTCATGCGGTGGCCGAAAAAAATCACCTGCGCAACAGCAGAGAACAAGGGTGAGCAGAGAAAACCCACAAGGAGCCTGGCCACCACCTTGGCCCCCCAGCAACCCAGCTGCACCAAAACCATGAATGTCCCATGACCCTTCAGCTGCCCTCCCACGTGGGCAGGCAGCGATGTGGTTACTTTGGCTCGACTTCAGTGACATCCCTGGTACCGCCTGGGAAAAGGACTCGGACAAGCCCTCTCCAGGCCAGAGAGCTGCAAACAGGAGCCAAGGGGAAGGGTGGTCGGGTTTGTCACTCTTTAGAATTTAACCAATCCACAACTGGTTTGCAAAAACATGCAGGACATTGATAAAGTCATCGGACACTGCACTGCAACAGGATTTAATGGCTTCTTTTAGAAAATACTGGAAAATTCCAGAATTAGACCAGGAAGAAAGGAGATGGGGTAGCTGGAAACCTGCCTGGAGGAGCAGCAATGGGTTTCCCACATTCACACTCCAACACAGGCTCACACCCTTCAAAAATGCACCTTTTTGACAAACCAGAATCTCCACATATCTCAGGAAAGGCGAGGAGCTCCAGCTGCTGCAGGTTATCTCTACCTTCAGCTGGCTGCTCTTAATAACATAAAGTGACTATTGCCTTTTTCTCATCCACGGTCCAAAGGGTGTTATTCCCTCTGTGACGCTGTTGACAAATGATGCAGCACATTTTTCTCATGTCCCTGAATGAAGGGAACTAATTCAAGCACAAACAAATACCCGCTGTGGTACCACTCACAAAGATGTCCCCAGACCAGCAGCTTTCAGGAGCATCCCAATCCCTGTGCACGGGCTGTGAGGAGAAGCCCTCCAGGAACAGACAACACTAATGTATCATTAAATATGCAGCTCATCCTAGTAGAATTTCTTAAAAAGGAGGAAAATGTGTCTCAAAAACCAGGACAGGAAAGCCCTTGATAGGACGTGGCTGCAGAGCCAGGCAGGAGCCGCTGGTTTCCCCTGGCCGCTGGCACCCACCCAGAATGCACAGGGCTGGGGTTTTTTTTCCACCCAGACTGAGCAAGAGATCTGCAATACCCAGGTATTTCCTCAGCAACTTTGAAAGCGTGATAGCTGTTATTTAATAGATCAGGTTTTTGTTTTTCTCAGGAAAGGTGTTCCAGGGGTGGGGATGTAACCTTCCACCCCTGGCTCCAAATGTTTGTCTTGCAGCAGAGACCCACACAGGACTAACAGCGTGATGGCCGTTGCGGGGGCTGTCGTTATCCTTGGCTCTTATCTGAAAACAGCCCTTTTATTAAAACACCGTGAAATCCAGAAAAACAGTGAGGGAAACAGGTAACACAGGGCGGTGCATTAAACTTTGCTGGTTTGACCTTACGAAGGAGGGATTGCCGATTTCCATTGGGTTTACTCCACAGATGGGTATCAGCCAGGGGAAAATGAAATCCTGATGAGAAGCAGAAAGGACATAAAGCAAACGTCTCCCAGCCACGTGAAAGGTGAAGGAAATGGCACCGGCAGCTCTCTGTGGGGTCTGGAGGAAGAGACCCCAGCAAAGCCAGCTGGAGCCGTGCGTGGAGTCAGGCTAGTCACATTTTTTAGTACCTCATGGCTAAATACACACAGACCTGGAGCTGAGCTGGCCAAATGCCGACGCTGTCCTGATGGTCCTGAGCTGAGGACAACAGGAACCATCAGCTGCACAAGCAACAGCACTGGGTAGACAAGCTCCATTCCAGGAGAGTTTGCTTTCAGGGCACACATCTATACATTATGTAAGCCACCCGCGATGCTCAGCACAAGAAAACGAGATATTTGGACTCCTAAGTCTCTCCTTTCCAGGGCAAGAGGAGACATGTCCATCACCTGTCACGCACATCAGCTTGACCAGAGCCACCCACAGCAAGCGGGTTTTCACATCTGGAAATTGCTTCATATTCACACTGTTAAGATAATGAAGGTTTGGAGGAGAGAGGGATTTTGTGGAGTTTATTTTTATCCCAAACAAATCAAAGCAGATGTTAGAAGCCTCACTATTCATTTCAAGAAATCAGCAGTTTTCAGTGAAAGTCTTTGTCAGTTCACAGGGCCTCAGCAACAACCTTGCATTACAGTAGAAAACAATCAGGACCCCATCCCAAAGAGAGGAGCTTGTCACAGCTCAACGCTAACTCTCAGCTGCTACCTGTGATTAATGTGCATTACCAACGTAAAGGACACAGAGCAATATTTTGAGTTTGAACCTAGCAAGATTAAAGTAATGGCAAGAATTCCTCCCACGTCTAATAAGAAAACAATTTGTTTGGTTTTCTCATCACCATCACAAAAAGCTTTTGTATTTACGCAGCTGATCAAAGTCTTCCAGTTGAGGACACCGGTTTTCCCTCTATCCTACACGCTCCCTTTTATGGGCCCAATTGCTTATTCAGCCCGTCTCCGAACGTCTGTGTGTAGCTGTCAATACTCGCCTAGTCGTCAGATTCAGAAGACAAGCGGCTGTTAGTCCTGCCTGAAAGGGTGGCAGAAATCCTCCAGCTGCACGCTGAAAATGCGCTCATCGTGCCTCTTGTCATGCCAAGTAGCTTAATTGCCAACACCACTTCTAATGAGTTGCAAAAATGGATATAGAGAATTGAATGAATATATAGAATTCACAAATGGATATATAGAATTCACTTCCCCACCTCGATTTGATGTGTTTGAAACAGATTTAATTATAGGCAAGGAATTAAAATTTAAACGAACCAGAGCAAGACCAGCCTGGCTCCTGTTTTGAATCGTGGCAGTTATTGAGGGAGAAAGTACTTACGGAACAGAACATCTGCCACCGTTACAGTCCCTGCTCTTCACAGCCAGCAGGTTCTCCCTGGTCATTTCACGCAGGCAGAGGTGGTATGGAAATAGATAACTCTGTGTGCATGGAAGTACCTACCGAACACGCAGTATTTCACACGTTTTGGGTACGCACATATGGGTACAGACAGAGTTCTGTCTTTCAGAGGCGGCAAAATACACCTACAAATATCCTACATCCCACTGAGAAAACATTCGTCGGTGTTTAACGAAATACTGGTACTTCACAGAGAGCGGAATATCCCAAACGATTTTGAATCGAATCAAACACATTCGGTAGTCACTGTTCAGCACGCTCGTTCTCTCTGGTTTTATATCCACGCATAAAAATGAAATGTAATTGCTGCTTTGTTTTTAAAGGAAGGAGATACATATATACACGCACACATTCCGTGTCTTAAAACCTGCAGATGTTTGACAAAAAATTGTTTCCAGTTCACTTTCTTCCACCCAAACCACCCAAAATGATATTTTCCCGCAAAGACGGCTTCTCCTTATGAAGCCTATAAGCCCTCAGAAGCTTCATCAAGGGCATGAAGAGTTTTTCTTTTGCTCAAAGCCCCTTTTAGCTCAGGGCTTCCAGCCAAAACCGCCAAAAGTTGTACAAAAACATTTTTTCAAACAGTTATTGCTGACCTATGGGTTACTACAGAGCTAAAGCCCTGCTTGCAGGACAGGCGTGCTCTCCAGCATATGGGCACGCATTTTTTCCTTCTGAATTAACTCGGCTCCTTTCCAGACGCAGAAGCCTCCCCTGCGTAGCAGAGCGCAAGCACCAACCTAACAGACAATGGCATGGCCGGCTCCGCGTTCGATACCGGAGTGCAGTTAGGGGAAATAGTCACATGGTATTTAGATCATGCAGTCTGTTTGTAAAAGGTCTCGGGCGCTGACACAGAAATTCTAGTTAACTCAATCTTTCCAGCTTCACCAGCACCTTTCAGACGGAAAAGCATCCCCATCCCCGCTCTGCAGCAGGATTACTTCCTTCCTGCCCTTTGCCCTGACACGGCGCTATGGAAATTAACCATTAAAGTCCCTAAGCAGCAGCCCAATTGCCCGTTTGTCAGGTCTCATTAGGGCGGAGACATATCGTCCTCGCTGTCACCAGCACCAGAGACAATGGAACGTCCCTGTCCTCCAAGGAAGAACCGGGAGCCCTCGAGCAGCGGCACTGATGAATGTCAGCCCTCCGGTCCTGGGGGAGACGCGTTGTTGGAGGTGACAGTTCTTTGTGCAGATTTATTTGTCCCTCCTGTCCCTCTCACAAGCTCAGTAGATACCTGCTAGCTGGCCTTTACTGAGGGCCACGAGCTCGGCTGCTGCCAGCTGCAAGGTGACAGCAGATGTTGCAGCATTCCCGAAGAAAAAAGAAGTCAGACACCAAATCTTCCCATACAGACACTCGGCCAAAGCCAGGCATGAAGGAATTCCTGGTTTGTGGGCATTTCTGTGGTTCTCCTCCTCATGCGAGCACAGCACATGCTGCAGCATTCAGTGTCCCTCCACCTCCCACCCACAGGAGATGAGGCATTGCCCTGCTCTCCCTGGATGTCTGATGCAGTTGAAGGTCACCCAGTCTCACAGGAGGTTGATGCTTGGAATAACTTCTCCTGATATCTCAGCTCCACCCTCCTCCTACATCTCCTACTCACTGTCTGGGCCCCATCTCCAACTTTTACAGGTTACTACCTCATTGCATCTTGAAGATATTTTCTCTTACCTCTTCACTTGGAAAGGCCTCCATCTCAGGGCACCCTAAAGCAACACTTTCTTCAGATAAATAAAAGAGCACAAGCAAATAAAAGCTCCTTTTCAGCAGGCAGTAGACATCAGCCCTAACGTCTCCAGCACAGCATGCCAAAGCAGCAACGCCCGTGAGAAACTGCAGACACCACAGCACGAGTTATTTGCTCTTGTGAATTCCACTGTGCAAGGTCAGCTGGACCATCCTTTGACCATGTTGTGATGATTGCTCATCAGTGATTAACCAAGTCAAAGGAGCTACAACCATTGAGACAATGCTGGAAGATCTGTTCCAGAATGCAAAGTCTACCCAACAGTAGTTCCTCCTTATGGACATCACCAATGTGACTTGCCCGACAACTGCAACAGTTAATTCGCTGTTCTTTACATTTCCTCCTGCCTTTCTCTCAGTCCACATAAAGCTACTACTGAAACGATAATAAATGTACTCATTTGCATTACTCTACGGCTTCAAAAACTAAACCTCAACTCTCTACTTGTGTCATGTCATCACTGTCCAAAGACAAATCCAAATTCCAACGGAAGGTTTACCAGTGGTGCAGGATCCCAGACAGAAATCCCAGAGACTATCTGCAACTTCACCAGCTCTAATTTCAATTTTCCCCCTCCACCTCTATCCCACTCAAATTTTTACCCCTTTCTCTTTTTGTCCATTCTGTTTATTGCCTGTGGTTTTGTTCCTATCAATGACATCAGAAAAGTTTTGAACAAAAATTGGAATTCATCCAAATTGCCTTAAAATCCAGCTTCTTCCTATTAGCCGTGCAGAGAATTTTCTTCACAGTTTGACCCCAGGAATGGTTAGATGAACGTTACCCTCCTGATAATATGGGATGTAGTGAGCACATGCAACTTCTATCCAAGGAACCTCTAGGACTTGCAAAGGGGTTTGCTACCTCTCCTCAAATACAGTAAGCAAGAGTAATTAAACAATCAAACACAATGAGTGCACAAATTACTCCCAGAAACGTGGACGATCTAATCGCCTTGCTGCTAATTACAAAGCCTGTAGTTCATTGAGCTAAAAGCCCACATCCCGGGGAAGTGAAGGGGGGTACAATATGCTCCCTCTCACGCCGTCTTCCCTCAGATGCAGTTTAATCCTTAACAAGATGCAATTTCAAGATTGTTTTGGAAGTCCCACGTTGCTTCTATTTTCAACTCCTGTTATTTATATTTTTGGTCTGGCTAGCGAAAGCTGAACTTTTCTTAGGTCCTGTGCAAACCCCTCATCTTTTAATGGGTCAGAGTGAAATGTCACTTCTGTTCAGGAATCCCCAGCGGATAGTTCAGCTTCAGATAAACACAGAGGAGAGGTGAAACAGATATTTCACTTGAGTGTTCCAGATACGTAGTATTTGGCATAAATGACAGAAAAAAAGTTAGCTTAAAAATCAGGCAGGTGGTGATGTTCGTATAAGAAAATACAATTTAAGGGTATTAATTGTCAAACTGAGATATTCAAAGTTAGACATAATTCATTCCCATTTCAATCAACCATACGTAACACTCGGTGGTGCAGAGACACCAACAGGTTTTTTTTTAATTACACGTAATATTCAAGACCACGACTGTGAACATTTCTGAATTAGCAGGAAGGTGAATGTGGGTAATCTGATAAATCATTTCAAGACCTATCCCACAGGTTTTTGCATGGCATGCAAAGGAGGCAGCAGGAGCAGCGTGCCCTGAGCTCAATGGGATGCCTAAAATCAGGATTTGGGTCAGTTTGGGAAGTTGGGAAGCCAACGCTCGCCCCTCCCATGTCCCACAGCACATGGGCTGACCTCAATGCGCAGGGAGCCCCCAGACAGCCCGGCTCCACGCAGACAGAGAATAAGGAAACCATGCGTGAGCACAGAAATCCTGGGATTTTCCTGCTAATAAGAAGCAAAAAAAACCACAGTCATTGAGTTCCAGTGGCAAAGGGGATGAGGGGGAGTAAATTATTTCCTAAATAAACATCAAAGTTCACTGGGGCAACTGAAAGGGCTCCTCTCTCCAAGGCAGGGATGTTATTTCCATGGACCACACCTTGCATACTGCTCCTTTTGGCCCTGTGTGAAAATGCTGTAGAAGGAGCTGCAAGGCTGCGTGCAGCCAGCCCCAGGGCGCCCGGGAAGGGTGTTTCAGGACAGGGAGGCTGCAACTGCCAGTCCAGGGTTGGTGGCCACACCATGAAACAGCGCTGGCAGCGGGCAGGGCGGTGGTGATCTCCAAGGGGAAAGTAAAATGAGATCCTGAGCCTACGCAGTGAGTCAAATTTGGGTGAGGCTTGGTATGGCAACAGCAACCGGGATCATCGTGGACCACCTTTTCTATTTATGTTTAACCCAATACGTAAGAGTATTCCAGTTAAAACATGGGGAAGCCTTGATGGTACGACTGTGCAACGCATCTGCTAGGAAAAAGGGGGGAAATGGCAGCACGTTACCAAATAAACCATAGCCAAAGGGTGAGAGATGCCAAAGAGACAGATGAAATCAAACAAAACAGGAGAATGTATCCCATGCTCATGAAGCAATAGTTGGCAAATGATCTAATCCACAACCAAGACATGAAGCTCCTCAAGAAAATAGTTTTCTGTCTATGTACCAGGCTAGCAGATGTATACACACAGTGGGCTTCAAAGAGTCAGATGATCCCAGTGAGCTTTTAAGGCTGCATTTTTATTAAGTCTAAGAAAACTGGGGCAATCTAGAGACCAGGAAGATCATCAGCACAAACTCAGTATTTCTGAAGGATCAAAGGAATGACCGCTTAGCCTGAGGTCAGTCCCGGGTAAACTCACAGAACAGTTTGCTTGTGCCACAGCAACAAACATTTCAAGTTTGCAGAAAAGTCGTTTGGTAGGATTTTGTGGAAAATAGGTCTCCAAACAAGCCCGTCCTTTTCGAATGGGCAGGATTATGGCTCTGGCTGTGAAAGGAGACTGTTACACACAATAATTGGGGAGAGACCAAAGCAGAGAGCCAACGCACCGAACCCTTCTGATTACAAAAATGTGTTCTACCCAATTAACCAAGCATGCTCGGGCCAAATTAAAAAAACAGCTTAGTGACATCCCAAAATCTAATTGGCGAGAAGGGCATCTTCAAATGAAAATACTTATTTTTTTGCACTTTCCTGCACGGCCAAGTTCAGCATTTTTGTACCAGACGTGTTGACAACAAGAAACTTCTTGTATTAAACACATCAGAAGACGTTAAGGGGTGAGCTGAAACGCTTGTCTGTCGTGCAACAAACTGTGCTTTAATAAAACCATACATCAATCTGCACCATTGTGTCCTCGCTCTGCTGATGCCTTCCCCCTCAGCTCTCCAGAGCGATTTGTGACAGTTCTTCTCGGACATCACCCCACACATTTGACATGCTAGATTAGGCACCGAGTCGCAGACTGCTTGGCATCCACCCAAAATGAGCTTTGTGGACGTTCAGAGACCAGCCCTGAAAACGCGGTGTTGGGGAAATGAGATTTTAGTGTTAGGAACTAATTCAAAACTTGAGCTTTTCCCCCCGCAGGAGAGCGCTTTGTCACCAAAATCGGCATGAACAGGATAGGGCTGTTACTACAACTCACGACGGGCGAGATATTAATGAACTCCCTTGCTTTGCCCGTTCACGCTGCAGTGCCAAGTTTTTCCCCCAAACAATTTAACATATTTATGTAGTAGTTAATGAACACCAGGCAGTATTGTTCCAGCCCCGGACCCGTGCAGATTAGGCAGCAGAAGGGCTCTGTTCCCCCGGCAGTTCAGGAGGAGTTCATGCCATTTTTTATTTCCCAACCCACGTGTGAATTTCTGTTGGCACAAGGCATCAAAAATCCCGGCAAGCCACAAAGGGAGGACAACACGGCTGCTCCTGCTCATTTCCAAAGAGCACATCTCAAACCGGGCTGCAGAAGACGCCGCGCCGATGCCGGCAGCTGACCCTCGGGGAAATAATTGGGAATGGGCTGACCGTTCCCAGCTACACGCTTTGGGCACCTACATAAGGCTTAACGAACAACGACCCGAGCCTCGCACAACGAGCCTTTAGATAAGTATCTCTTTCTTATTCTTCTCTAGATAGAAAAAAGTAGCTCGTGATTGGGTGCGCCCACATCGAGCCGAGCCAGAGGTGGCATCCAAAGCCTGGTTTGTGCATCAAAATAAATAAGACCTTTCTCTTGCGCCGTTTCAGTATTTTTACCGACACCACTTTGCTCCATGAGGACTGCAACAGGCTTTGTGGGAAATCTTTCTTTGCAGAAATTTCTGTAATTAACTACATTAAAAGAGCAAAATTAATCTGATTCCATATTTACTATCATGTGATACCAAAATTCAAGCACTTCTCTCATAAAGCTCTACTTGAAGCTATTCCACTGCCGCCCCTCCGATTTTAATTCGTATTTGATATAAACATCAGAAAAGCTTCGTATCACTAAAGTCGTGTAAAAGATACCCAAATTAGACCTGGTCAATTAGTGTTCTTTCTGCTGTCTAGTTAATCCGTGGAGTAAACAAACACTACCGTCATTAATTCGTTCTGATTTTCAACAGCTTTTCCAGAAAAACAAAACCCAGCATAACCCCAAACAAACAACCCCCCCGCCCCGTCTGCTTTACAAGACTTTCAAGTGTTATTTGCATTCAGTAGCCAATTAATTATTCAGCACTTGTCCTCCCGGAAAAAGCCATTTAATTTCTTTATTTTTCTAACTTGTTGGTGAAGAAAAAAAAAAAGCCAGTAAAAAGAAAATTTTCTTCTCATGATGGGAAGCTATAAAATACCGTCCTCATTTTAACGACCACTCCTACGACCGTTTCAAGCTTCCAACATCATCACCGATGTTTCTGAGCTGGAGACCTCCGAGTGCTCGCTGGTGCTTGTCCACACGTAGGTGGCCTGTGAAGCTGAGCAGTGGTACGTACGTGCCTTCCTACGCCAAGTTCTATACCCTTCGCCTGGACAGAAAGCTCCTCTGCCATAACCACCCCCTCTTGTTAATGCCGTTACAATTTACAGATGGACAAAACACTCGCCCTGCAAGCCTGGACATTCAACCTCAGTGAATTAACTGCTGTCAGAAAACCCCAGGGATAAAGTGGAGACATACTAACTCCCCCTTGTACCAGCTCCCTTGTGAATTTAATTTTCATGCAGTTTTCCCACAAGCTCGGCACCCTCCCTCCACTTCACTTACAGCTAATCACTGTCCCGCACTCCTCCATTTTACTGCGTACCAATCGCACAAGCAAGGGTAAGGGCATGACGCACTATTCTCACCAGAAAATACTGTTATACGACACGGTTAAGCAGGAAAAAATTCCCACCATCATTAATTGTCTGCTAACATCTCATGAAGCTAATGCATATATTTATATTTGTTCTTTTTTTTTTTTGTACGTCAAGACACTGCACGGAGGTAAACCCTGCTGCAAGCACACAACCAGGCTCTCGTCCTCCTGGGTTCCTCACCAAAGCAGACCTATTCATTCCCAAGCAATGTCAGAAAAGGATTTTTTTGTTTGTTTTTGCTGTTGTTTTGGGTTTTTTTATTTTGTTGTTGTTTAGGTTTTTGCTTCCAGTTGTTACTTTAACCCACCACAAATAATTACCCGGACCTCACTGGTTATTTACTGTGTCGATTCATGATTAGCTTCACTTAACGCCAGTGCACAAGGGTAGATAAAGTGAATCTCCCTGAACGAGGGTGCCTGGCGAGCTGATATTTTCCCAAAACAACCAAATTATATTAATACGTTCATTTTGTCTCGTGGCAGAAATAACGCATACATGAACAAAGCCACCTAAGAAGGTGCTAAGTGGAAAGGGGGTCAGGACGGCCACTGGGGGAAGACTCTGTGGGCTAGCTAGATCCTGAGAGTCATGGGACCACTACCCAGTGCTCATCGTAAGAGGTAACTCCGGTTCTGGTAATAACAACAGGGCAAACAAAAATCTGGAGAATGAAGGACACTAAAGCCTGGGAGCCAGGACAAAGGGCTGGATGTTGCCTGAGATCCACAGAGGAAAGGAACGGGAGCTGAGGTGTGAGGAGTCAGGGTTGTCCAGGGTGGAGAGCAAACCACAGTCATTGAACAATTTCACCACGTCGCTTTTTCACCCCATAAGACAATGAGAAAACCACAGAAATTAGTGGGTCTGGTCTCCTGCCTCTGTGGCCCCGCTCACGCAGGGGGACCCGGACAAACAGGCATGGGTCTCCCTAGACCTGCTTCACTGGGGTGAACTGGAGCATGTACCTCCATAGACCATTTTGCAGCTGGTCACACTGGGTCAGTAACTTCACCAGCTGGCAATTTTGCCAATCTCTGGTACACAAATTAAAACATGACCCCTACTTGGTACTAGTTAAGCTTTAAACTTCAAAAAATAATTTCTCCCTCTATCCTGGAACATCTCTACAATGTAGGAGTTGTCACCCCTTTGGTGTTGGGCTTCTAAGCCTAGTTGGGGCAGGTTCCCATGCAGGTGGTCAGGCAGCCTCCGCAGGGTGTTGACACCCTCACCCCCCCTTGGCCTTCAGCTGTAACCAGCCCCACACCCTGATGGCTTGTGCATTTACCATCCACCCACCAGCTTTCCATGCGCCGCCATCTCTGCCACTGCTCATTTCATTTAGTTGAGGGGCTTTAATATCATTAGTTCACCAGATGGCAAATATTACGTATTATATTAATTAATGTATGCAATCTCAGGGAGCCAAGCAGGCCTCCTCCCGCTCCATCTTCAGTCTGCTCCATCAAAACTCTCACCTCCTGGAGACCAAGTTTCGTTGCAGACTCCTCTGCTCCTTTGTTTATCTCTTCATCTGCTGTGCCTGTTGCTAGATCCAGATGCCTCATCACTTTGGCATTAGAAAGTCCACTTTCCCAAGGTACAGTGTGTTTGTGGAGTATTATCAGTAATTCCAGTGTCTGCCAGCTAGGAGATGTTATCATCTCCAGCATAGCTGAAGAATACCTCAAAATCATGCTCCAACTCATCTGCCTTAAATGCTCACCTACAGAACATGCTAAAAGCAGACATAGTTTTCAAAACATGCCCCCTCGATTTAACCAGTTGCTTAATTTTCACATGTGAATCATCTGGCATTCCACGATATAGAGCTTTCATTATGTCACCACTGATATTTCACTGCTGGAAGACCATGATTTACTCGTTTTCATTAGACCTGATCTCCACTCTCAGTCCTACCCCCAGCTTGGTGAGGAATCCACGTCTGATCAGTGAAATGTTGATCTGACTTGAAAATACCCTGCTTTTCATCTACTGATTTCTCTAAAATTGGCCTTTTCTGACGATTATTCCCCATGCTAAGAGTAAGTACAGACCACTATAAGCAAAGAGCCTGAGAGGACATCTCTTCCTCCAGCCTTGGGACAAGACAGGCTTCTAGCAGACACTTCACAGTCATAGCCACAACATTTCTACCACAACAACTACAAAGGAATATTTAAGACAGAGTAAAACCATTTTCTTTAAAACACTTGAACTGAAACTTTGTACAGTTTTGATTTCCAACTGAAGCACTAGGGCATTTTATCATTATATTTCATTATTTTTATTTTCCTAGCAAAGACCCAGAGCACAAGTGCGCTGAGGAGCGGCTGAGGGACCGGGAAGGGAGGGTTAGCCTGGAGAAAAGGAGGCTCAGGAGAGACCTTCTGGCTCTCCACAGCTCCCTGACAGGAGGTTGGAGCGAGGTGGGGGTCGGTCTCTTCTCCCCAGGAACAAGCAACAGGATGAGAGGAACCAGCCTCAGATTGCTCCAGGAGAGGTTGAGGTTGTCCCTGAGGAACCATTTCTGTCCCATTGGGGTTGTGCAGGCGTGTCCCAGGCTGCCCAGGGCAGTGGTGGAGTCCCCATCCCTGGAGGGGTTTCCCAGCCGTGTGGAGGTGGTGCTGAGGGACAGGGGTCAGTGGGGACCTGGCAGTGCTGGGGGACGGGGGGACTCAAGGAGCTGAAAGAGCTTTTCCAACCACAACAATTCTGAGATTCTGTGACCTCCTAAGCATTGAGAAACCACCTCCGAACAGCTGAAGGTTTCTTTGCATTAACAACACATTGCCCATGGGTCAGCACAGCCAGTGCTGCTGTCCCAGAGGTACAGCTGGCAGCACAACCAGGCCAGCAAACACAGCCCACACCATTATTTGAAAAGAAAGATAAAAAACCCAACAAAAACAAACCCATTCAGTAAGTCAAGCACTAGTAAGACCTGCTTATTTGAAAGATTTTGTGGATCATTGAAAATCCTAAAAATAATAAATTTAAATCAGCCTAGAATAAAGTAGGATAGATGTTTACTCCCTAAAGCCAACAGAGAAGCTAATTAGCAAATAAACTGCAAATTCAAAAATCTGACTTGTCCGATGGGTTCATGAGAACATCTGACAAGAGGACTTCCAAATTGCTTTATACAGCACTATTCAAGTTAATTTCTTGTTAATATGTAATTGAGACCTCATGAAAAATTAAATCAGGCCAAGGTTCTTATAGGGAATGATGGTTTTTCCAAGAATATCACAGATAAAACACAGATTACTCGACAACATCTGTGATTGTCCCCACCATACTCACCAACAGATACACACTTGAGCACTGAAAGACTGTTTGAATTTCCATAACGTCTAATTACATCACAAGTCACTGGCTGTAAAACCATCTACGTGCTGAAATCCACGTTGGGTCCTAACTAAAGAAAAATGGCATTTCTGTTGTCTTTCGGAGTAAAGCACACACTAGCTGTACATATCCTAAACTACCAATGCAAGAAAGACATTAAAGAACTACAAACTGAGGCTGTATTAGGGAGCAAACCAGTATTATGAATCGACAGCACAGTGATCTTGGCTCACCATCAGCTGCCCATTCACCCTGGATTTGCCACCTCCAAACAGATCAGACAGCCATGACCAGAGAATCTTCCTCTTCTGTATCTTTAATCTTTTCATATGATTTTTGAAGCCATCCCATCCTCTCCCCTTTCCTATTTGTTTCCTTCTTTTTTTTCCTATGAAAACTAATTCATTATCCATGAGTCCTTCACTGGTAGATCCCATTTCCAATAACTATCCTCCCTAAATAACTCACTGGGGTTATGAGTTCTGGGCTAAAAAAAATAAATAAATAAAAATTAGTGCTGATCTAGACATGTCCCTCTCTCATATTTCTATGTTTTCAATCAACAGTCAGTATCTGTGCAGCAAGAAACCTCCCCTTTATCTGATATAAAGTGTTTCTTTCAAGGTATATATGTCTATATACATATATAGAGAGAGACCTATATACAGTCACACACACATACATACATGTAGGTACTGTTATGCTAACAGACAGCTGATTACACCATCAACGCTTCTCTTGGTGGAAGTCTGCAGAGTTTGCTTCTACATGTAAATGTAAACCCTTGGTAACTCCAAAGACATGTGGAAACCACAAATTCCCAGGAGAAGACACTTCACCTGCTCTATTTTCCTCTGGTATTCTGGCACTCGGTGCAACAGCATTTGGGACAGCAGGAAACCTCCCACTGCCCTCAAATCCCGGCTCCATAGGGCCGCTGTGTCATGGCACAGTGAGACGAGTATCCCTCTGCAAAGCCCGAGTGGTGACGTGCTCCTACCGAGAGCTGCGGCACCCCCCCAGACCTGGCACCTCCAACACCCATGGCAGCTTTACACGTAATTGCAACCGCAGCTCCCAGCACCACAGTTATGAATACGCAATAAAAACAGTTTGCTCACACCCCCCTCATCCGAGCGCTGGAGCCAGAGCAGTGCCTTTGGCTCTGGAACCAAGAAATCATCACACTCTCGCCCTCCATCAGCCAGGTTCCTCGTCTGCAGTGTACAAACCCCTCATCACACAACCAACGCTTTTACAGAAGCACAGAGTCGTTGTGGTTGGAAAAGCCCTTTCAGCTCCTCAAGTCCCCTCGTTCCCCAGCACTGCCAGGTCCCCACTGACCCCTGTCCCTCAGCACCACCTCCACACGGCTGGGAAACCCCTCCAGGGATGGGGACTCCACCACTGCCCTGGGCAGCCTGTTCCGATTCTTTACCACCCTTCCTGTAAACAATTTTTTCCTAACCCCCAGGTTAAGACCTGTATTTTTAAACTATACCTTTCTGCAGAGAAGGGACAGGTAACCGAAGCAATCTCCCCTCGAGGTGCGGCAGGGTAAGGCATGCAGTAACCAAGCCGCCCAACCAGGGGAACAGTATCTCCCTGAACTCCTTCTGAAGTTATACAGCAGCTTGAGAAGCGTCAGGAATTCATTAGAAAACAGGTTTCCACGAGTGATCAGGTGTCTGCTCTTGCTGCTACAGCTTTGTTTACAAGGACTACGGGCACCAGAGCTGACTCCTCCAGAACCAACTGACACCTACTGCTCTGCGTACACTCCCGGGGAGGGGAAAAAAGAAAAGCATTGCTCAAGATAAAAGTGTTAGAGAAATAAAGAAAAAGATAGTGGATCGAAGTTTGTAGAGTTTGCTCTTATATTTATTCTCTGCACTTCCATGCCTTCTCCCCTACAAAGAAAATAAAACTAAAACCTAATAAATTAAAATTAAAACTAATAGAAAAGCAGAAAAGGTCTCATCTCTCCACAGTGATTTGTTTCTTCCAGACCTGTCTGCTATAAACCCTAGAATTTTGCACACCATACATATGAAAGTTATTCACCTGAGAAAATAAATCAGCTAAGAAAGAGAAGGAAAAGGAACAAGGGAAGGGGAGGAAAGGGAAGGGGAGGAAAGGGAAGGGGAGGAAAGGGAAGGGGAGGAAAGGGAAGGGGAGGAAAGGGAAGGGGAGGAAAGGGAAGGGGAGGAAAGGGAAGGGGAGGAAAGGGAAGGGGAGGAAAGGGAAGGGGAGGAAAGGAAGGGGAGGAAAGGGAAGGGAGGAAAGGGAAGGGGAGGAGGAAAGGGAAGGGGAGGAAAGGGAAGGGGAGGAAAGGGAAGGGGAGGAAAGGGAAGGGGAGGAAAGGGAAGGGGAGGAAAGGGAAGGGGAGGAAAGGGAAGGGGAGGAAAGGGAAGGGGAGGAAAGGGAAGGGGAGGAAAGGGAAGGGAAGGAAAGGGAAGGGAGGAAAGGGAAGGGGAGGAAAGGGAAGGGGAGGAAAGGGAAGGGGAGGAAAGGGAAGGGGAGGAAAGGGAAGGGGAGGAAAGGGAAGGGGAGGAAAGGGAAGGGGAGGAAAGGGAAGGGGAGGAAAGGGAAGGGGAGGAAAGGAAAAAAATCAACTTTACACCAGGAACAAAGTAGCTACAACTCTTGCAAGCTAAACCACCATCTGTTCTTATCTGCCAGCGTAGATGTATTATTGTTTTAGCGTAAGTGGAAACATGCGCGATCGTCACAGTCACCGTTCTGCCACGAACTGGCAGAAAGCAGAGGCACCACACCTGGAGATCAGGTGGATTTTCGGCCCCGACAGCAGTGGAGGGGCATGGGGATGGAAGAGGCATCCATCCCCAGAGCACCAAACCCATAACTTCGTCCCCTGGATACTCTGGTGTCCAGGTCATTGCGACAGTCCAGAAAATTTTGTCTTTCTTCTCAAGGTGGAAGAGAAGAAATAAAGAATGTGCCACACAACCCCCTCTTGTTATGACAGACTTGCACAGATATTTCAATTTTTGATTTATTATCGGGGAGGTTGGTTTCTGTGAAGCTCCAAGCCATGCTGCTGTGCCAGAGATATGATGTCATGTAACTAAACTTCTGATTCCCCGCCAGTTCGAGCAGTAATATTAAATGAAGCCAAAATAAGCTTCCTGTGCTAAACTGGGAACAAAAGAGCACTTTTACAATGCTACCCTCAGGGTTAATAGAAATATATATGGCCAACTCAAGGCACAGTTACCATCTTATCTCACTATCAGCTTCTACACGCACATAACAAATACACAGTGTGGGCTCTGACATAGCGTGGCTATATTTAAGTCCATGCAGACAGACACAGAGACTTCAAAACAGCGGCGGGCAGCACACCACCGGCTTAGATCTCCCGCCACAGGACATTCCTGCCCAACTGCTCATTCCCCAAACGTGGAGCACACGGAGAAAATGTAACCTCAAACCCCAGCCGGAGACAGAGGAGTTACTATTTGTTTTGAATTACAAGAAATTGGTCGGATCTTAAATGAACACCACTGCCAGCCAGTCCTGATAGCTGTAGACACCCAGGAGTTCTAACCACAGTTAAGTCAGCAGGATGAGTATCGGTCAGATTTGGAAAGAATCTGCAAAGTAGATCATAGAATGGTTTGGGGTGGGACATTAAAGATCATCTAGTTCTAACCCCCTGCCATGGGCAGGGACACCTTTCACTAGACCAGGTTGCTCAAAACCCCATCCAACCTGACCTTGAACACAGCCAGGGATGGGGCATCTCACACCAAGGCCAATGGCTGCTGAGCTTTAACAGCATTTTACCTGCACAAACGTACTCTTGTTATCACCCAACTGCAGCTGAGCATTGGCCATGGAGGATGCCACAACTGAAGGATCAGGCTTGGTAGGTTCTTCTCATGCAGCCTGAGCTGGACTCAACAATGGCAGTGAAAGATGGTCAAAGATCTGCTTAAAGACAGCAATCTTTAAGCAATGTCAGTGCTTAATTTTAAGTGTCAGAGGACCAAAAAGTTTCAGACGACACAGAAGGTGCTGTATTATACAGTCAAGTCTCGTGCCTTTCAAGGTCTGTCCATGGGACGTGGTTTTTCTAGTGCTTCAATGGCACCTAGATGCTCTTCCAGCTGCCCAGCAGCAGGAGGCAGACGCTGCGTGGGTAACTATAGAATCATAGAATAGTTTTGGTTGGAAAAGATCTTTAAGATGATCAAGTCCAGCTGTTCCCACAGCACTCTCAAGTCCCCACTAACTCCTGTCCCTCAGCACCACCTCCACACAGCTGGGAAACCCCTCCAGGGATGGGGACTCCACCACTGCCCTGGGCAGCCTGGGACACGCCTGCACAACCCCAACGGGACAGAAATGGTTCCTCAGGGACAACCTCAACCTCCCCTGGAACAACTGGAGGCCAGTTCCTCTCATCCTGTCACTTGTTTCTGAGAAGAGACTGGCCCACCCCTCGCTCCAACCTCCTGTCAGGGAGTTGTCAAGAGTGAGAAGGTCTCCCCTGAGCCTCTTTTTCTCCAGGCTAAACACCCCCAGGTCCCTCAGCTGCTCTTCATCAGACTTGTGCTCAAGACTCTTCACCAGCTTTGTTGCCCTTTGGATGTGCTCCAGCATCTCATCTATGCACGGACCCCGAATATGTCATGTGGTCAATGAGTCCAACAAGATGGACCTGAACCCTAGGAGATGAGGTAACCGAGGATTGACAAAGATTCTTATACCTCCTGGAGTTATAAGGAGACGTAATGGCCCACTGGAGACCACAGTTACAGCCTCACTCCTGCATAATGAACCGATTTTAATGGAATTGTTGTGACACTCGGTGCCCTGAGAAATACCAAGTTAACTGACACAGATCTCAGGGATTTTGAATTTGAAAAGAACAAGCCGATATTAAAGCCTTACTTAAAACGCTTGAGAATAATGCAAAAAACCCAACAAATTAACAGCACTCAGACAGATCTAGCTAAGATTGTAACTGGTGGTCCTGCCCTGCCAGATGCTGTTGACAGCTGCTGAAAGACCATGCAATCATTTCAAGACAAGTCACCTTGAAAATAATCCTCCTTCAAGAAAGCTTATAAAGGCCAACAAATGTAAACCGTTTTCAGACACCTGTGGAAGGAAGAGGATTGTAAAGACCTTGGAAAAGCAATTATATACTATGGAGGCTGATCAGAGAGAAAAAGAGAATGAAGACACAGACTGGCATCAATGAAAACAGTTATCAAATATTCTACACTAAACGGGACAATACTCAACCAAACGGCTTGAAAGTGCTCTCTGTTTCTGAAGATGCTGGATGCCAGCAAGCAGGCAGGTATCAGATCAGCCTCGGAAATGTGAGCCTCTGCTGCCAAATCCATCAAACCATCACTGGACCACAAAATCCAGAGTGAATTTGGATATCCAGTGCTCATCATTTTCTCATCACCCGATGCTGTCTGAGAGCTTATGACATGTAAGAGTCCTGCCTACAAAGAAAGTGACATTTTTCTGAAAGTTACTATATATTTAAAAAATTCTACAGATAACCTGTGTGCTAAAGACATCACAAGAACTCACCCTGTTGGGTAACAGCAACAGCTCGGTTCCTCTCCTGCACTCACTAACAGTCAACGGTTGATCAGCAAGACGTGCCGGTGTCCACAGCAGCTCTGCGTAGCCTCCACAGCTCTATACAATAGATGTGCCAACACATTTGTGCTTTAAAAGCTCTTCCCACAACACGTCCTGTGAATGGCTACCAGATACAAGCCTGGTAAATTCACCACGGTCTTGAACCGAGATCGGAGTCAGATTTATCGCAGCAATAAGTGTCTCTGTGACAAAGCCGTGGTTGTAATGTCGATCCTATTTTTTGGAACCTCAGTATAATTTTCATTCCCTGGCATCAGAAGGAGCCCTTCATGTTTATTTTGTCCCCCACAAACACTCCTGCAGCGTAAGAATTCAAAGGGGAATAAAGCGACAGATGCGTGGTGCTACACACCTTGCATGGCAACAATTTGGTGCATGGTCCAAAGCACCAAAACCTGGACTAATCACCTTGAGCTCATTAATTTACAAAGCTTTGGCCCAACTCTAGCTGCTGGCAGATGATCAAGCTCTTAGTTGATGTGATTCAAACTAATCCACTAAAAGGCATTTAAGAGCCAGCTAGGAAGTAAGTATTTTTCTATTACCAGAAGTGCTAAAAAGTTTTAATGACATCAGAGTCTCAAGGTGAGGGAAACAACAGCCAGCGAGGATTTCCCACCACCAGCCTGTGCAATGAGTCACCCAGTGGGTTACCCCAGCACTTCTGCACCCTTTCACTGGAGATGGGCAAAAAAGCAACCTGATGCAGCCTGTGGTGTCGCTTCTTTCTCCCTTTTTCATCCTTCTTCTGATCCCATCTTCAGCATGATTTCCTAGGGAAAGGAGGACTTTGCCATCGTACTGGAGTGACATTATGCGCCTTCCCGCTCCCTCCCCCATCCAAAGCAACGCTCAGACCCATTGGTGGCATTTGGCCAGGCTGGGCATGAAGCGAGAGGCTGGGAAATCAGTGAACACACGCTGGAAATACCCTCCAAGGGCCTCAGCTGAGGAAAACCTGCAGCTTGCGTTAGTACCTCATTAAACAAACAAACAAATAAAAACCAACCTAAAAACCAAACAAAAAACCCCACTAAACAACAAAAATACCCCAACCCACACGCAAAAAAAAAGAAAGCGAGAAACCTTTCAGGTGCCCCAATCATGGAAAAAAATTGAATTACAAACCACAAACCAGCATAAGACATGAAGAAAGCAGGTTTCATCAGCCATGGGGCTCTTGGTCTACTTGCAGCAAGGCACGTCGCTGGCTCGTTTGCTGTCAAAGTGGGTCACACTCAAAGTTTTTTATGTCATCAGCGCCAGAAAGCCAGAGGCTTGTGGTCTGAACACCAAACCAAATAACAGCAAAAGCTAGTCCCAGATAAAATAGTTTAGTTGTATAAAATTCTACCTTTTAAAGCAGATAAATAGTCATTGGTTTAACAACGCTCTTGGCTGCCTCAGCCCCAAAGTTTGCTCAATAAAATAGTACCACCGAAAAACGCTCAGGAGAGCAAAAACCAATGAAAAAGTCTTTTCCCTTTGTGCCACTTGAATAGCAGATCTAGAACCAAGGTATACTGAGGGAGATGCTGATAAAAACCTCTTTTAGAGGGGAAAAAGTAAGAAAATGACGTTATGAATTTTTAAACATTTTAAACCCACAAACCCCCTCTGTACTCTATATGTCGAAGAAGTGTAAAGCATATACTACTTTATACGCAAGCTGAACTCTTGTTGAAAACGACTTCATAGCAATGAAACTTTCGTACTTACATAGCAGCTCACCCGATGTGGATAAAACAACTTTAAAATCTTTTCAGTCCTTGAAGATCAACTAACAAACTTATATATATATATATAAAAACTATATCTATATACACACACACATATATGTATGCACATTCATTCAGCAGAGACAGGAGGACAAGGACACTTAGTCTTTTCATGGGTTGGGGGAAATCAATAAAGTCTTCACTCCCCTCAAAATACTTCTTGTTGTTGATTCCCTTGGATGCTCTACAGCCCCACAATCATTATCCACCAACTGAACTTGTCTGGAAGCTGTATAAACTTACCCAAAGTCACAGCCGTTATCCCGGTGACACAGGGTTCAAGTTCAATGCTCACAGTTGGCTCCACACAAGACAGACGTATCCCTACTCTACGCTCACTGGCCCCTCCAGCGCCGCTCGACACCGTGACGGAAGACGCTGGCCACCACCCTCGCCAGCCCCTCTTGTCTCGCTGACGACAAGCCTCGCTGGGGGCTGGAAGCTCCTTAAGACAATGAACACATCTCAAGAGATATTAACTCTTAAAACCTGCAGACTGGCATCTGCTTCCTCGGCAGGTTAGCCCCAAGTGTTTGTCTGGAAGCAGCACTCTAAAACCAGTAAGGATTTCTATGAAATCCAGCCCTGCACTAGTTTACCTTTAGGCTCTTCTCATATTAACACAAGAATCCCAGCAAAGCAAACTCCCTTGGCTAAATATTTAAGGCCAGAGAAGTCTGAAAATGCTTTTGACATCTTTTCCTCATCAGCATCCACAAAACCAAAGAGCTCAATAGATGCAATAAAAAGAAAATATTCAAAATTAACTTTAAATGCATTGACTATTTAGACATACACAATAGCACAGTAACAGCATTAGCCAAACCAGTCATGAAAACCCACTACTGCTCATGTCAAAACCATCTTTCTCTGAAGGTTTGCCTTGTTCACGAAAATTCAAACGGTCTATTTTATTTCATGCATTGAGCTATGGAAGTACCATAAACCCTACATGGTGACACTGAGGTAAATACCGTCTGAGATGGGTGTTTATACGACATACATGAATCGAGTCTAAACCAACTGCATGTGCTCATCAGAACCATCACACCAATTATCCTGCCTAACTTCAGCGACCGACTCAAACAAACTGAGGGGCCCTGTAATTCAGGGAAGCCTTTCCAAAACAAGCACAAGCTTCATATGTTTCACCCCTGACAACCTGCATGAGATGAAAAGGTTCAAATTCAACTGCTGGTCCTCGGGATTTTGGTCAGGGGGAGCCCATGAGACTTTAGCAACAGATGCACAGACGGGTATCTTAAGAAGCCAAATTTTTATCAAGGCCTTCCATTATTCCGGAGACAAGAGCTATTGTTTCCACTCACATCAGCGCTGTTTTGGGAAGCTGGTTATACACACAATTGCCCAAATTAGCTTTTATTCAATTATTCAAAAATAACATCGGAAAAGTAACCTGACTGAATCCACTTCACTTACTTCAAAAACCACGTGCGTCAACATGAAACAACGAATCTGCACGAGAAAACTTGGGGCTGGGAAACAAACCCGGTGGTTTAAGTGAAGAATCTTTAGGTTTGATTGTCCTTCTCCTTCCTGTCAACCTTGTTTTATGTGACTGAAAACTTTGTCACACAAACCTTTATCTTCCAAAGCACAACTGAGGACCCGTGTTATTTACTTTAAAAAATCCATCCTACAGCTGATCAAACTGCAGAAATGAGCTTGTCGGGCCCCTCGCTCCATCACCCGGACAAACCCCCCTGATTTCTGTAGCAGCAATGTGAATATTGTGGCACAAAAGGACAATAAGCTGCAACCCCCCTGGCTGTGCTTCAGCACCAGAGCTGGAAAACAGGGTGGACTCCCACTGCAACATGATTTCATCTGAAAATCTGTGTATGAATGAAGGAATGATAAGAGTGGAGTTAGTGATTTCCAACTATTTCCAGCAGGGGAAATGTGAAAAATAAAATAAATAAATGGAACACCAATACAGCGGCAGTTCATGAAAGTGCCTGGGAAAAGCTTTTTTTTTAATTACTTTTTGAGGAATTTTTTAAACTGCCCTTGGGCACTTAATAGCTCTATCTAAGAAGCTCGAAATTAGAGGAGCTCATGAGTATGCAGCCTCCAGCATTTCTGAGTATAAAAATACCAGGAAAACACCCTGTTTGTGCGACTTCCAGAATCAGTTCATTCACTGCACTGTAACTCCATTTCTACACCCCAATAATTCTGTTGAGCTGTTTGCACACTTTTCTCCTTTTGTTCCCTTAGTATGGAAACACCCTTGTCAATGCAAACCCCAGCAAGTTCATCACCTGCCTAATGCTGAAATATTTACACTAAGGTTTTGCCGGCCAAATGCCTTCAGTACACAAAGGCATCACCCGACAGCTCGTCAGTCAACCACCTACAAGTCATAATTCATCCGTGCAGCAGCTAACGAGATGAAAGCAGATACACACAAAAGCAGTAGGTTGACTGATACTAAGTAATTGCAGGCAGAATCTGATGACAGTAATTTATGTAATTCTATTAAAGGCAAGAGGAAGAGAATGAAAGGTCAGATGAAACCCCCAGAACTTCAATAGAATGCACAAGGAATTTTATATGAAGACATAAAAGGACACAATAAAAGTTTTAATTATCATTGACTCTCTTCCTCCCACCCCTTCCTATCATATCTGGCAGTTTTTATAGCACAGTTAGCAGTTTCTATAGCATCTTCAGCTGTTTATATAAAGCCAGGCAAGGCAGCAAGGCGAGCCCCCACGACAGCTTACTCAGAAACACATCCCGATGGAGGAGCAGGCAGGGTATTTCCTATCCTCATCCCAAGTCCATCCCAATATTTAACTTCAAGGTTTCCAAGAAGGATTTTTCTGAGTATTACAGCAAAGTCCTGGTGCGAGGCGCAGCTCTGGCTGTGTGCATCTGCAGCATCCCTTCTGACAGGGACCCAGTCTTATCGCCCTGCCTTGGCGCTGCTGTGAGCCAAATAAATAGCAATATTGTGGATTCAGCCCGAATCGCGCCCTGCGGCACTAAGGAAGGGTCTGAACTGGGGATCACGTAGGCGCAGAGCTGTGCAGCGTACAAACGGCAGCGCCAGTTGTAGAGAACTTCTCCCTTTTTTAAACACACGGCAAGTGATAAAAAGTCATTTTCTTGCTATATTAATGTCTGAAATATTTAGGTTGATGATATACGATCAGCAATGAAGCAGTTCTGCCTACAAACACACATCTCTACCCTGAAAGCCTCACGATTTCCACAGCAGCTTTATAAAAACTGTATCAGAGACACTAAAGCACCGTGGACGCACAACAGACCAAATACCGGCACTTACGGAAAACGATGATTATTGCGGCGAACATATGGTGACCGAGGGATAAGATCTACGCTCCTCTCTGAGTAGGTCACACCACACAACAACGAACACAGGGAATTCACCGGGGGAAAATGGGCATCTAAGGTCGACTACAGCTATGGTAATACTTGGTAGCAAGGAAAACTATGAAGAATTATTCACTTTATAGGAGAAAGGCGGCTTTCCAGCAACCGGGCCATCGGGTCGTTCAACCTAACCCCAAAAACCATGGAATCTGAAATAATTAAAAAAAAAAAAAAT
The DNA here is from genome assembly GCA_009769605.1 of Bucorvus abyssinicus. Taxonomy (NCBI): domain Eukaryota; kingdom Metazoa; phylum Chordata; class Aves; order Bucerotiformes; family Bucorvidae; genus Bucorvus; species Bucorvus abyssinicus. The sequence goes on from CM020029.1 coordinate 2,353,701, forward strand.
GAAATAAACATGTAAAAATCTATTCAGAATGCCAACGAAGGACCAGCAATTCTACCTTACCGCCTGCTTTGTGCTGTTCTCACTCAGTAAATATCTTCTTACCGAAGGAAGATACCTATCAGCAACCGAGATGCCTCCCCCAGAGACCACATCAGCCACCTTGGGATTCAAACAAGAGTTTCTTTTCAATGCAAATGAGTTCATTTTGGCTCAATACATCTTACTGAGCTGTATCGAACCAAACCATCAGCTGCACCAATACAGACTCTTCTGCAGCGTTCACGGTCGCCCAAGCTCAGCTGTTGCATCACTTGGTCCCTGCGAGTGATTCCATTGCATCAATTTGACAGACGCTATGTGCCATGTGAGGGCCAGGAAACGGAGCGGGGGTTAGAGCTTACTGCGGTCAGGTCCATACGTGGCCAAATAACATCTTGAAGGATGTCTAGCAATTATTTTATCAGTCCTTAAACCTCTGCACTTGCTGGACAATCCCGTTTCTAATGGTAGTGGGAAACCTGGACAAACCAAGGGACTCAGCCTTGGGTTTCCATTGGAAAATCCCAATCCTGCTCATGAGGAAAATCTGAAAAAATAATGTATTATATTTCCAAATGACTTTGTAACTTATACTTTACCTTTTACACTGGAGAGTCGGAGGAAATCAGACTCAAAATCAGACAGACGAATGCCAGATAATTAAACAAGAGGATCGCTGACGCATAAATAAAGTTTAAGATTTACAGCGAACAAGTCTTCTACTGTCATACAACCGGGATGACTTTTCAAATGTTTTTACGTCAGCACTGGCCTAAAATAATCCAGTGGGAACTCGAAGGGTCGGATTCCCTCCCTGCCAGCACCTCCCAGGGCCATAGAGGAGGCAGCAGGGTTAGACCCAAGGACCAGCCTGATTAAAAGCTTGTCCTCGGTGTTTGCATAACCAATCAGTTGAGTGTTGGGAATCATTTTATCTGATTTAGCTCATTAGTACTGCTCACTATCACAGTGATCACCCACCCGTGAGCGCCTCACCAAGGCGCTTTATTTTTACCTTGTTCCATAGCAAAGCAAACGCGGATCCAGTGAAGAAACCTCGTCCTGACACCTCCTTCTCTGCCAAGGCATGGAGCAGAAATACCTACATTTTCATTCATATCCTTCCTTAAACGCTTCCTACACAGCGGATGGCACCGTGACTTTTCCACGCCGGAAAACCAAGGTCTGAAATCCTGGGGGCTCAGCAGCCCCGAAGCCAGAGCAGGACGCAGGAGCCAGTCTGACCTCCCGACACCATCGTCCAGCAGCAACCCCGAGCCCTGGCACATCGAGATAGTCCTTTCTCTGTGCAAAACGGGGTTTCCACAGCAATAAAAGCAAAAAAATTCATCAAAGATCGTTCTAAAGGTATGTTAATGGCCACACTGGGGATCTCCACCCAGTGCACACTGAGATCTTTGTTATTTACCATTGATTTCCACAGAATAAGCTGAGGCAACAATTTTTTTTTTTTTTTTTTGAGAATATATATATATTGTGCCAGTTCTACCCATTGTAAGTTCACAATCCATGATAACCATCAGCCCCGTGTTCTGGTGTGGCCTTACAATGAATCTCACGTAGATTAAAAAAAGAGGAACCACTGCCTGGTCTGCTGACGCTATAAAATCGGTAATAAAAATCAACCTAACAACGCCCCGAATTAAACACAACGGCTACTCCTGCAGGTAGTCCCACCATCTGGGCGGGTTTTCATAGCCCTCAATGTCCGTTAACAAGTAAAGTGTCCAAAACAGAAAAGAAACCACGCGCACGTATGACTTACACAGCTCGCCTATTGTATTGGCAGCTGATGTAATGGGGTGGTTTCCATCACGCTCGCTACAGAACGTGATTATAATGGAGAAACTGTTCGCATTCCCTCCAAAGACAGTGTATTTTAGCAGGGGAGAGCGCGGGCACTGGCCATGACTGCAAACACAACTATTTGTCTCATAAATTAATTGGATTTTTTTTACATCGTGGTATTTTTTAAATAGCACCAGCGACGCGTGTCACTGTTGCAGACTCACAGCACGGAGAATTATTTCGTTTGCTTTTACTTGGAAAACAATTTGCAAAGAGCTCCGTTTTCATAAGCAGGCTCTCAAAAGACAATCACACCCCTGGTCTCCTGCCAAACCCTGCGGTAAGGGGAGTGTTTTGCAGGGAGAGGAAAGGTGCTGTCACCCCCAAAACGGGCGAGCAGGAGGGGGGAGATCACCGGGACCACCCTCCCCTGACAGCCGTCTCCCCCCACCGCCGGTCCCCTCGCAAATACAGGGTCCGGTTCTGCTCCCGTATGGACTAATCCACCCTTAAACATCTCAGCCCGTAGCTGAACGAGGTGAAAACGTCCAGGTTTAGCTTTTACCTCCCACAACACACAGTATGTTTTTCTAAGCACGCGTCACCCGAAGTGACTTCTAAACTAAGATCACTTTTTTTGCTGTAATAGATAAAAAGGTGAGAAGAGATTTTGTATAGAAAAAAGTATACAGAGGGAGAGGCACCTATTGCTTTTTTTTTTTGCTGAAGAAGAACATTGAAAAGATGAGATTTTATATAATATGTACATAGAGATGTAGCTATCGCTTTTTTTATTTGCTGTAAAAGAGAAAAGATTTAGAAAGAAGAGATTTTGTATAAAAATATATATACAGAGGGAGAGGTATCTCTTGCTTTTTTTCTGTAGTAAAGAAAAAGATTAGGAGGAGATTTTGTATAATTTATACATATAGAGATGTACCCTTTTTTTTGCTATAAAAAAGGTTAGAAAGATGAGATTTTGTGTAAAATATAGAGACAAGTACCCATCACCTTTTTTTTTGATCTAACAGAGAAAAAGGTTAGAAAGAAGAGGTTTTGTACAATATACGTTTAGAGAGGGAGATGTAACTATTACTTTATTTTTTTTTTTCTGTAGCAGAGAAAAAGGTTAGAAAGAAGAGATTTTGTATAAAACAAATACACAGAGATGTACCTTCGCAGCCCTTGCTTTCCAGCTTGCCGTTCAGGGGGTCTCCATCGCCACGCCGGCGGCGGGGACACCCCGCTCCCGTCCCCGCGGTATCGGGGTGCTCCCCGGGCGGAGGGGCCGGTCGCTGCCCACTACCGATCCCCGGCTCCCATCGCCCGGGGTCTGCGGGCTCCGTGCGCCTCCCTGCCGGGGCCGGCGGCAGCCGCCCCGCTCGGTCATGGACCGACTGTGCCCGCTGCAGCGTCTCCTCTGCCGGGAAGGGAAGATTAGGATCTTCGCTGGGCACGGATTGTGCTGAGCTCTAGTTTTCTTTCATGCTTCATTAAAAACGGGATGCTGGGTTATTTCACGCATATATATACATATCAAACAGTTATGTTGTTACTCTACTCTCTTGCACAAGCCGTCTTTGTTTCAGGGGAAAAAAAAAAAAACAAACCTCTACGGACGATAAAGCGTGAATTCAAAAGCACAGGGAATTGGGGAGAGCAGCCAAAAGGGGAGCGGAATCACAGCCCGCCCAGCAGCACTATTGAAATATGAAATATAACCACCCCTGGCTGCCGGGCTACCTCCTTCCCCGCAGCTTTTCCGCTCAGAGGGGCTGGTGTGGCTCTTCGCGAGGGTCAGTAGCGAGTGGTTTCTAACTCTGCTCCAGCTGGGAGTGTCTTTCCAGCGATGAATCACGCTGGTTTCTCCCAGCATGATGTTAACAGAACGCTTTACCCAAGCAGAACTCCATATATGAGGCTGCGGGTTTTCATCTCTTGCCAATTTGAAGTGGGTTTTGTTATCGTTAAAAGAATGTAATTACACACATGTCACTATACTCGAGTCTCTTTCTCAACAGGGTGCACATAAATACCTACACGCACTTAGGGAAGCGTGACATCACGTTTTAGCTCAGTTAAGTGGCTTTTAGATAACAAGCAATGCCCCGTCCCCGAGAATGCGCAGATTAGATAAAATACTGAAGAAGAGCTGTTTGCCCATACTAGTGCGAGGTTTAACGACACCATTTAATTCATATCGGGACATTAATTAGTCATGCAGAAAGTATTCAAAACAGAGGAAGCAACAATTCATCAAAAAGGCGTTAGTATTAAATCAGCATTGGCTGCCAGTTGAAAGCTGTCAGTAAAGCCAGGAATGCTCTTGCTGATGGGAGAAGCTACACAACTTGCTCCCTGCTCCCATCCCAGAGCACAAATCAGGGGCAGGGGCTCGGCGGGAGCCCAGCTCGGCATCACCAGTCTTTCCTGCTCCACTCACTCACGGGAAAGGCTGCAAAGTGAGACCCAATTCTTGAATTAATTGCTTATGATTATTTTTATATTATGGCTTATGATTTACCTACATGGCATCTAGGAGAGGTCCGTATCTTCCTCTTAGGGTTCCTAGAGTATAAATATTCATTTTATAGATTCCCTAGAGTTTTTGCAGGAGAAATACTGACTCAGTCACAAAAATAAGAGTCAAGACCACTGTATGCCATAAGTCAGATAAAGGCTGAAGGAGGACTTGAAGTAATGGCTGGAAAATGGTCTGGAGAACAGGCAGTAAATACAGAGGTCCAGGAAAGCCTTTAAGGGACTGAGGACCAAAGCTTGCAGGGCAAGATCCCCTTCCTGGCCATGCTGCTGGGTGTTTCTGGCCAATGAGCTGCTCAGAGAGGTGATTTGAAAGGCAGATGCCAGCTCTGGGCGTTGAGATCTTAGTCAGGGCTGGGTGTGGATGTAGAGAGCTTGGTGCTGAGCAGGCAGCGCTTGGATGAAGAGGACAGGAGCCAGAAAGCCCATGGGTGAAGGAAGCTATGGCAGCCCCAGTTAGATCCAGGGCAGTGCTTGGACCAAGGGCAGGCATCTGACTGGGTTTAGTCACTGGGTTCACAGCTTGCATTGGAGGTGGCTGTGAAACTGGCTGCAGCACAGCAGGTATCCCATGGTCCTCTGTGGACTCAGGTGGTAGCCAGGCGTACCCCAAAAATACATGGGTAGAGGAAGAAATCTCCTTTTCAGGGAGGAAAACTGGGTTAAAAGAGGAGAACAGACCCTGAGTGTTGCTAACAGAGGGCGGACGCCCTGGGACAGAGCTCCTGATGCAGCTCAAAGATCATCAGTCAGACCGAAAAGCCCCAGCTTGATCCACAGGATTTAATAAGACATAAGTAACTATTTTCATATTTGTTCCCACAAATACCATTAATGGGAGCAGAGTCCTGCAGCTGGAGCTTTCAGTGCTTGTGAATCATCCCAGTGAATCAATCACAACAATGCAGACAAGGGGCTTTCTGGAGAGGGGACAAAAGGAGCAGCACGGCTACGAGACGGCATCGTGAAAATGAAAAGTCTAAAAGGACAGGTAAGAAATCCCACAGGAGTATCAGGATTATACGGGCTGTAAGTCTGGTGAAGGTTACAAAAGCCTCGTGTTTCTCTAGGGAGATGATGAGGGCAAAACGTCTAATTGAAAAGGGGTTTGTATGAATCATCATCTTCCAACTCACCCCGTAGAAGGTACCTACCTGAGTGCAGAACATGTACGGAGCGATTGCAGGCAGCCTGGAAACTCGGTACATAAACCCATCGTTAAAATAACTCGTAAAATTACGTAAGATCTGAAATAAATTGTAAAGCATTTTAAGAGTGCCACACAGACTTGAGGATTAGAGAACTAATGGGTGTTAACCGCCAAGAGGCTGGGTAATTTATTGTGAAAGGCATTTATTTCATCTCCTAAGGAGGATTGCTCACCACATCCGAGCATCCCATTTTGCTGAGAGTTTGAGCCCCGATGTGTGACATTTAAGGCAGGCTCATGAGCAGCAGTTGACCACAACAGTCCCAGTAAGTGCTGTGGTGTGAAACAAGTTAAACTGGGGAATCTTGAAGCATCAAAGGCCAGATATTAATAGCTCTTATTAATTCATTAATTTAAAAGATTACATGAAAGAATTAACAATTGCAGACAAAACTGGCCGGCAACATTAGTTCTGTTGATAGCAAATCCTGGTCATGTCCTCATGGAGAATGAAAGAGTGACATCTGGCCCTTCAGAGATGGTTGGGGGGGTTTGGGGGGGCCGTCAGTGCTGTGATTCTGCCCTTGTGTACTATAAATAGACGTAAATTTTCACATGTCTTCAGACACATCCTAGTTGGCCAGGCATGAAAACACGTTACTATTTAAGAGGATCTTCAGTGCAGCCCTCGGTTTCTGTGCCAACATTCAATGCGTTTTATTCATCCGCTTGCTTGTGATGGTTGATGAACGATCACTTCATGGCTGGGGAACATAAAAGCCGTGTCTTTAGCTGCCCAGAGCTTACCCCAGCAGCAGCGGGCATCTGCGGCGCTTCACACTGCTAGATCAGATTCCTCAGATTCCCCATAAACACTGGGAAAGAGCTAAACTGGGACTACTATCGTTTCATCCTCTGTGTCCACCACGACCTCATTTAGTTTAGGCACAAGGCTGAACCTCTTCGTGTCTCAGAGCAGGAATTCTCCTATTAAGTGTCGCTTATCGTCGTTATTTATAGTTCTCCACTAGCAGCATCAGCTATAACATGTCTAAAATAAATTTTGTTCTATCCCTTTTTAAAAGCCTTCTGCCACTTTTAATCACCTTCATATCTTTAGTAAAGCTTTGCCAAGAGCATTCGGTGCTTCTAAAGAGCAGCTCAGTTGCTGCAGTCGCGGATAAGCCCCCAGAAGGCACATGGCCTATAACCTCCTGGATTTCAACCAAGGTTTTGGAAGACAAAGCGCAAGTAAATCATTAACCTTTGGGCTTGGTGGAATTAGGGCTGGACATCCATGATTAGGCTGTACAAAAGAGATGCTCTCACACTTCACAGCCCTTCCAGCCTTCCCTTGGGACAAAAAGACTATAAAGAGGTGGTGAAACACAACAGCGCTTCCAGGTATCTGAACTCTGGATACGTTATAATGATCATTTTGCTCATTGATGGGAACTGAATCTCCACATCTTCAGAGATATAGGAGAGGGCCTTGACATAAAGAGGTTGTCCAAATTATAACCCTCCAGCTATCTTCTCTTCCTACAGACCCCAGGGAACTCACGTGGTTGACTGCTGACCCCAGAAAGAACCACTCAAAACCTCTCAGCGAGAAAAAGTTGAAGATCAGGGACGACGACGTTAAACTTTAGACCAAAGGAACACAAAATTATTGAGTTTTGAAACTCCAAGTTCACTTGCTACCAATATTCTGCCAAATTGTCTTATTTGATAGAAGACCCAAGGACAACACCTTGGAGACATATTCCAAGCTATAGGTGTTTTATAGTCGTATGACAAATGAAAGGTTTAGGTTCCTGCGTGCCCAAACAGTCCTTGGTTTCATACAGAATTAGTGACATAACTGACAACATTCAATAATGTTCAACAGGTTCTCAGAGCCAGAAGATGGAATGAGCAGTCTCAAAGGGTGCCTTTCTGAGGTATCAGAAGGGTGAATTTTCCAGTCCCACAATGGGAATTAAGGTAATATCTATGGCGTTACCAGTCTTTAGCATTTGGAAATTAGTAAAACTGGGATCAGACTATTAAATCACAGCATTTTATGAAGAACAGGACACACTGGGCATTCTCACATCCTTCATTGGACTTAAGACTTCCTGGTTTAAGTATCACTTGAAGTGAAAGAAAAATCTGATGAATTATTTGTTCTCCTCGCATCCAGTCTAACACCCCAACCACCAAAGCAATCTCAAAAAGAAAAGGATTTCATACCAGTTCAGCATCACTTCATTTTCCATGGTAACTCTCAAATTACTCAAATAACTCAAAAATTCCCCAAACGATTCCTTTTGGACACCCCTTTGAGAGAGCATGGCTTAATAGAACGAAACCTAACACCTAACTGTTGTAATAAAACCAGCCTCAATACTTCAAAATAAACAAGAAAGTACTGCAGGAAAGAATGAGGTAAGGGTTACGGAAAGATGGCCAGGTAAAGAAAAGTTGGAGGGAAAAAGTTGGAGTGCTTCAAGGGCAAAGGGGTGACGAACATGGAGAACTAAGTGTGTGGGGAAGGGCAACAGGAGATTTAAGACAATCCATGGTCAAGTGACAGAGGAAATCCCTACATCCTCAAGGACCTGCTGTCCTCTGTTGACAAGAAACTAGATTAATTAGCCAGTGCAGGGTTCTGTGCCACAGCGGAAGCACGGACATGCCCAAACTCTTTTTGTAAGGTTTTAGCCCATGGACAACACCAGTTGGGTTTTAAAAAAACCCCAAAAGATACTAAGGTGGCCAAGTCAGTAAGGAATACAAGGCAGAAGCTCTAGCCAAGCAGCAGCCACCACTCTCTGGAAGAGTTCAATGCCAGGTTGGACAGGGCTCTGAGCAACCTGGTCTAGAGCAAAGTGTCCCTTCCATGGCAAGGGCTTGGAATTAGACGGTCCCTTCCAACCCAAACCATTCTGTGATTCTATGATTCTAAAACACTCACACGCAGCTACAGAACAGAAGGTGTTGAAGGTGCATGGCATGTGCTAACAACAGGCTCCACAATTTACAAACTATGGTTTCAGCGCACCCATTGAACCCACCGAGAACAATGCTTCAGCAAACGACTTACGGCATGTTTTGCCTTTGCTGCCAGGCTCTGGCAGGAGACACCTCTGAGCCAGGAAAGGAATTCCAGAGGTGGGTATCAACCATAGATACCATAGTCTGAAAACTTTCTGCCAGATGAAGGATCCTTCACGGAAAGTGCACTTCTGGAGCAGCAGCAGCCATAAAAAGTACAGAACCATTAAAAAAAAGTATTTAAAAAAAGAGAGGAGAATTAGTGGAATAAAAAGGGGTTACTTTTTTTTTCCCTATGCTGTTTTGGGGTTTTTTTTTTCCCACAAAGAGCAGGGAGAAAAGTGACAGGCATGAAAGAGACCCTGATTACCCATTATTAACTGCTAGTAGCACATTAGTTTATTTACTAGAGTGAAAACTAATAAGGAGACTAATGAGAGGTTTGGTGTGAGGCACTGTGGCGTTTCATTACAGTCTGGTGGAAAATTGGAAATGAACCTGATAGCTCCGTGCTCCATTAACTCTTTCTCCTGGATCTGTGTGAAAATGCAAACACATGCCTGCATTCAGCCACGCTTGCCAGGAGAGCTCCTGAAGACCATTTGATAACTTTAAGTAGAAGGTTTGTTGCTATTTTTCCTCTCTATGGCCAGCGTTGCAGTATTTCGACATTAAAATTCATATACCATCGCCATAATACTAGTTTGTATCCCTGTCGTGCCTTTGAGCGGGGTCTGTCAAGGCATGGCACAAAATGTAATTAATTAAGCCTCCTGACACTCCTGGGGTCAGCAGTGGGATACAGCAGCGTCACTTCACCCCCCCCAGCATGGTGCAAGGACACATTAATTCCTTTGGCAACCTGCTCGGTGCAGATAAACGCTATCTCCAACTCAGGAGATAGGGAGAAGATAGAAAGCAAACTGCAGTATCTGCTGGGATTGGGCAAGGAAATCAAATTCATCACCTTTGCTTGGTCAGTATCTTAGAAACTCCAGCATAAGCAAACACAGCAAAAATAAATTAAAAGATTCTGAAAACTTTTCATGGATACATTGGTGCAACAGGCAGCAAACAGGTAGGATTTCCTGTAGTTCAGGGTGATGTAAACGATAAAACTGTTTTGACCAGTTGGATGGCCGTGTCTTTTGCAAGGAGCAGATGAATGACGACCCTGAATTTAAAAAGCAGTAGATGGGCTAGAGTTACTCATAGCCCATTTGTACACATTTATCCGTGTATGTCCTAGGGAGCATCTGGGTAGTGTGATAAATAACACAGCATTTCACAAAACCACCAAATCATACCCTTTTGTTTGGTTGGTTCTTTAACCATTCCTTCCAGAGGAGCAAGCAAACCCAGGAAATCACCACTCCTACCAAGGACAATGTTCCGGGGTAAAAGTTACATGAGGAGCATCACTCTGTTTGCAAATGCACCATGACATTCAGACTCAAAACATCTGAGATTTCTGGAGATGGTCCCTTTGGTTTCTTAGGAGGAGAAAAGATCATCTGAAGTAGGTCCCAAATAATTTCTGATATTCATCGCTGGCTATTTATAACAGCTGGGTCCTTGGTTAAGTACAAGGGAAATACCTCTAAGTCCTCAGTGTAACTAGGTAGAGAGCACAGCCAAGACAAAATTTAAAAAATGGGAAAAAAATGTATTTAAAAGAAAATACCAAAGGGAGCTAAACCGGCAAGTTTTACATTCTTCCCTCAGGGGAAAAGTCTTTAAGCAGGTGCAGAGATAAGCAGCAGAATGCACAACAAAGTGGTGGAAACGTGTCATGGAAGAAACAGCAAAAATAGGTGCACGTGCAATGACACCTCCTGCCCCTGGAAATGGCGTCAGCCCGCTTGACCGAGCTGGGCAAAGAAAGCAGCAAAATACCAGCCTCTTCCTTTGACCATTTCGCCATGTTACTAAAAAATATCAGTAATCATTTCGCCGATCCCAGGTCAGAAAGCTGCTGGAGTACGTGTCCACACAATTGCTCCAACTGCTCCTCTCACACTCCAAAAAAAAGATTAATGTGCTATTTTTTCCCCTAAAGGACTATGCAAGATTGTGGGAATGGGAGAAATCTCCCAAAACCTGCCCCCTTTGCCAGCATCACACACAACCTTCTAGTCTGGAGACAGTTCCAGCCTTGGTTAGGATCATTGGATCTGTGCAAAGAGCCCTGGTTGAGGTTGAAGCTAGACACCTGGCTTTATTAGCACCCCATCCCATGGCCACTGAAGCTCATTGTTCTCCCACCAACTTCAGTCCAGATTAGGCCATAAACAGAAGAAAAATTACAAACATCTCTATTTTTTCTCCTCTAGCTAAATTCCATCCATGGATTAATATTTTTTTAATCATCAGGAACAGCTTGGGGTTTGTCTCTTGCTTTTAGGTCAAACTTACCGGATGCCTAATGTCAGCCACTTCACCGTATGGCCTGTTGCCCTTGTTTTACAGGTGGAGTTGCTCCTCAGCTAGATGTCTTCTTCGGTCTTGTACGTTACGGAGATAAAATATGAAATGGTGGAATGACAAGCAGACTAAAAATACATATATTTATATATATATATATTCAGCAGTAATTGTTCAGATTACCACACTGGCAATGTGGCAGAAGTGTGATGTAATCCTGCCACGTTTAATATACAGGGTAAAAAAAAGCTTTGAGTTTATCAAAATAAGAAAATAAACAAAAGAAGGGAGGAAAAGCCATTGGGAAATACTTTGCGTGTCTTTATAGTTGTTAATGGTCCAAAATAACATCTGTGTTCTTCCTACATTCTTAACAAAAAAATAATGAATAATCACTTGCTGATCCTCTTCGCTTGCTTTGAAAGCCCACAGCAGATTTATTATTTCCTTTGGAAAAAATTGTACTTTGTTCCTCCTACAATCTTGTTCCCATCGACTGTAGCATGCGAAAAGAAGCTGCTTTGGGAACAGGCCAAGAAGATTGGGACAACGTGGTATACGCTGAGCACAGACTATTTATGGGCTACGAGAGAAAATACCGTTGTGATTTTTGAAGTCTGCGTTTGGTGCAAGTTAATGAGAAGGTTTGAGACTGGGCGGTCTCATTATGATATGTCACTCCAAGATTGCATCTTTGTTTCCTTAATTTTCTTTTAAGCTGCTCCCAAGCTGGCTGAAAAGAATCTTTACGAGAGAGGATGAGATAAACTCTGAGGATCTGAATGCAAAGATGGCCAGTCCAGATTTGATCCAGCTGGTTTGCTCTTGTGGTGAGGTGGAGTGAAAGCCTACGGGTCCCTGAGAAGGGAGACTGTCGACAGAGCTACAAAACTCCAGCGGTATTTTCCTCATAGACTCACAGAAAGGTTGGGGCTGGAAGGGACCTTAAAACACTTGAGACACCTTCCACTAGACCAAATTGCACAAAGGCCCATCCAACCCGGCCTTCAACTCTTCCAGGGATGAGGTACCCACAGCCTCTCTGGGCACTCTGTTCCAGTGCCTCACCACCCTCATAGTGAAGAATTTCTTCCTTGCATCGAATCTAAGTCTACCCCCTTCACCAGCAAACCTCATCCTCCGCCATCCCAGAGATTTCTGTCATAAAAATCTGTTTCACAAAGGGATCAACATACATGTTAAAGATGCAGCTCCTCCAACTGGATGGCCAACCCTGAGTCTCAGTGATTTGGTCACCACCAGGAACACTCCCCTCCACCCAGGGTATCCATGGCTGCATCACATTCTGTGCTGCCTTAGCTGAGATTGCTCGCAGCAGTGAGGACATCAGCTTTTCCACCCAGGTCTGCTCTTTTTAGTTCAGCATATGCGCAGAGGAAGTCATCAAGAAGAACCCCCCGAGGTTATTCCTTGCATCTCTTCTAAAGGAGTAAGGCAGCACATCTTTACCTATACACGGCTCCAGTAGGTCCCATTTGTTCCTGTGTCAACTTGTCCTTTTGACGGAGCAGCTCAGTCCCGCTTCCCCCACGTGCTCCCAACCTGTAGGACTTGCTTTGTGCCCTTCCCCTCCCCTCACTCTCCAAACTACTTACATGGCAGGAGAACGTGTCCCTGGAGAGGGATCAGTTGCTGGTAGTGATGTACTCGAGGTTGGGGAGTGTCTTTAACTGATCCTTATCAGCCATCTGCCACAGGGAGGAGCTGAATTACCTTCAGTGAACCTCACCTGCATGGTTACACCCTGGACTCTTTGCTCATCCCCATCTCTTCGCTCAGCCCCCAGGGACCCATGAGCAGCATGTCCTACCTGTGCCTTATCTTCAGTAACGAGTCCAATTCTGAGCATGCCTGCCGAGAGCCATGGCTGTTCTCTGCGAGTTCCTCTCACTTCTGGAACTAACATTCAACCAAGCTGGAGACAAGGGTTCAGATATTATGTGAGGAAGTAAAAATGGCAGAGCTCAGCCTACTCCTTGGGGAAAGCCCATCTGAGAACATGTCTGAATACTCGCTGCAGAGCTGAGCTCCTAACCAAACACTTGGGTCAAGTGATTTTCATGCAGAATGAAGGACCCAATGTCAGCAACTCTAATGTGCTCACACGCTTTGGCTGTGGGCACACACGTGAGTCCATGCAGAAGGGCTGGAAGAGGTCAGTTCAACAGGGAAAAAACCTGACACACGTGATCAACACAGATATGGACAGAAAATGTAAAACCATCCCAAAATACTACCAGATGCCGCCTGTGAGTCATTAAATAACTTTGCTTTTTTGTACTAAATTAGTAACAGCAGTTTCTAGGGAAGCTTAAAGTTGGGTTGTGGGACTAGGGCTGCACCCAGGAATCTTCGTATCTCGTGAGTGAACAGGCAATCGTTTGAAGGATATATAATGAACCTGACAAATAAACACAACTTCCACCTGCTTACTTCTCGGTGACCACTTTCTGCTAACCGCCACGGAGCCAAGCAGTCTGCTTCGCCGCAGAAATCAGAGCTGTAAAATTGCACCAGCATAGAGATAAATGTCCTCAGCAGGGAGACACAGGGATCCACAGCCAGCAGAAAAGAATGCGAGATGAGATGAGATCTACCACGTCCCCCCCGGTGATAACAGCTGCGTAACGCAGGAATGCTCCCCCAACTGCAGAACTTGGGAAAGACAAGTGAAACCCAGCCCTTTCCCCATTGCTGCGCAAAAGGTTTGCCAGCAGGCTGCGAAGCGTGGCTTTCCCAACGCTCTTGATTCATTGGAATACAGGGACATCTTCTAAAATATTAAATGTGCTTGGGTGTTTCATCCTGGAGTACTGGAAATTCAGATTTTTATTCCTTCAAATCTTGGTTATGAATATCAAATATTGAATATATTGATATATATTGAAATAAATATTGAATATATTGAAAATATTGATATATTGAGAAATCAGTGGGAGTTAACCCCTTTTCGCACTTTGCTTTGCTTTTCTTTTTCATAGTCTTCAAGCTCCTTAGTTCTCACTGGAACGATTCTGTTCTTAAAATAGCAAAACGATGACTGGTCATCTCCTGCCTGTTTTCATTACAGAAATTTTCATCACTGAACTTTCACACAAAACATACCTGCTACGAAACTCCCTGTTCAAGACTAATTAATGCTCTGACAAACAGCAGCGGCCATGGCTCAGTGTCAGGAAAGCCAAACGCATTAATCAAGAATGTATCTGAACAAGGATGCCAACGCCTCAGTTGTGACCGTAAAGCTCTCCAGCTCTTCTACCACGGCCCAGCCCCAAAACGTGAACTGAATGCGAGTTGGGTTATTCACATGCTTAAGTTTACACGTATGCTTAAAGTAGTTTTAGATGGGGATCCAGCCCAGCAGGCAACAGACTCATTAGAGGGTTATCCGGACCCACAGCTAGAGAAAGGCTCCTGTTGTGGTCTTGTAGCTTATGCAAGAAACAGAGGACCTACTTAGGCATCCTGGAAGGTCAGAAGGTGCTGAGGATCTACAGCTATGACCAAACGGGCTGGTGAGCATCACACCCACACGGATTGTTGCAGAGCAAAGGAATTCCCAGAGAAACAGGGCACAGCCTGAACAAGACTCTCTGGTGCTTTCCCTATTCCTTCAGCCTCACACACACACACTCTTCCTCCCACCTGCCCCCATCTCCTACTGCTTTCTCACCTCTGCCCACCCCTGTTCTGCTTCCCAGAGCCTCTTGCCCTGAAGGCACTCGCATCCTCCCACGTCATCACTTTAGGACTGGGCAGGACAGGAACAGGAGAAGAAGAGAGAGGGAGGGTTAAGCAGTAAAGAGGGAGAAGTGTCAAAAAGAAAGCAAAAAAGAAAGATCGGAGGTCTAAAACCCATGACCTGCAGAGGAAGGTGTAATGAGTGGGAGCTATTCAACCTACAGACATTTTCTGACCGAATGAAAGAGCAAATTCATTAAAGATCACGAAGGGACAACCTACTCAGCCCGTTCACATACAAGCGAGCACATCTGCTGCAGCAGAAACTGCTTAAGTTAGACAGGAACAAAAGCCTCACACTAAGGGTGGTGAAGCATGGGGAGAGTTTTCCTTGCTCTCACTAGAGGTCTTCCTGTCCGGGTTAGACAAGGACCACTGAGGACCGCAGGGAACAGAGCTGCCTTCGTACCTATCTAGCTGAGACTTCTTGAGGTCCCTAATATCAGTTGCACCTACTAGCAGATGTTCCCTACCATGTGGACACCAGAACACCCTGGGGACATCCTCTGCCAACAGCACATCTCTGACACTGTGAGGAACATCTGCTCCATCTCTCGCTGCTCAGGCAGCACTAAAGCTTTATGACAATCAGCTGTCCCAGCCCCTTTCCTGCGGCGCGGGACACTGCGAATAGTGTTTGAGAGTTCTAACTTGTTTTCTCCAATTCATTAACAAATACTTTATCTTGTTAATGTGAAAAGCTGGAGAGGAAAAACTCTTTAAGATTAATGGCAGAAACCGGGGGGAGGGAGAAGAACGTGAGACAAAATGTCTTCAAAGTCAAGAGCATGTTTTGCTAATGCAATATGATTAATGACTAGGATGGTATTATATTAACGGAGAAATCTACTGAAGTACACTTTTGAGATTTCACAATTCATCCCATTCTCCCAGACTACAAATTAATGGATGTTTCCCCAGACTTCCACGAGAGGAAAGTATAAATCCCACAAGAGAGGGACAGGCTGTGCCATAACCAACACATCACTGCTAACAGCACGTTGACCTCACGCTTACAGGCCAACTGCATGTGTTTGTAGATGCAAATCAAAAATCTCTTCATCAGTCTAAACTGATTTAGAGCTTAAGATTTGGATGAGTGCTGGAAAGACCAAGCTCAAAAAATTTGCTGATAAAGATTTTTGCCAATGAACTGTCAAAGAGGATTTTTCTTCCCTCTACATTATACATTAGGCTATGACCCCCACACCTCTCTGTAAAGTCAGATCCTGTGCAAACCTGGTCTTAGGAGAACATGAACATTTGCTCCTGTGACAAGGTATTGTACGGGGAAGATGTTCATGCCCTTCCCTTCCTCCAGCTGCCTTTCCTTTCTCCAGATCTTTGTGCCCCAAACCTGCCTACAGAAGGGAAATTGTTGTCCCCAGGGAAGACTGTTGCATTTCATCCCAATATCCAATTCTCTTCCCTCCCTCATGTTGTTTTAGATCCCAGTCTCTGTGCAAAAGCTCTGGTTTCCACTAACAGCAGCGAGTTCACGCTGCCGGCCGCTAAGGCTGGCCCTGACGTTGCTGACAGCTACCCCAGGCCACACCAAGAACCGGACACGATGATCACGCAGAGGTAAGGTCTGAAGAAAGGGCTTGAGGCAAAGCACGAGACTTCTCTTGCTCACACACGGCCGGCTGCTTCAGGCACTGCCGAGCGTCCTGGGGAAAGGCTGCCCAGGAGAACACCTCCCGTTCGGGGGGGACACGGTGCACAGACGTACTTCGGTTTCTTGATGGACCCTGACACCCTCTCACCTGTCCCTGCATGAGCCACCTTACGTGTGCACGGCTGCACCTCCACCAGCGGCTGGCTGTTCCACAGACAACGAACGTCCTCGCACAAGGGGGGCTTAGAAAGATGCCTTTCCAACGTCTGAGGGACACTTTCAGTCACCCCCAATCACGCTCCTCTTGCTGTTGCCCTTTGATCCCTCCCAGTTACCCTCACATCATTCTCCTCAGCGCCTCAGGCAGCCGCAGAGCAGCTTTTGTTCGGATTGAGCAAGTCCCCGGCTCTAACCTCTCCTGCAGGCAGGTTGTCTCCTCTTGCAAATCATCCTCCCAGAGACCTGGCAGTTCGTGCAAGTGCAACATAGCCAGGGCACTTGGGCAGTTCCCAACAGTGACCTCTCCAATGGGCTGTTCGTGTAGATTTTATTTGGCTTTTCCCAAGTGGTAATGTGAAAAAGAGAGGGTTCAGCACATCTTCCCAGCTTCAGCAAGAGGGACCTCAATCCTTCACCCTGTACTTAAACCAGGATCTCCGCTCCTTCCAGGTATTTTACCTCTACGTCCCAGCTCACCAGACCTTTTCTCCTCCAGGCCCAACTCATACAAAAGCTGCAGGTTCCAGCTGTGCTGGCTGTGATTTGCGGAGCCTTGTGACAGTCCTGTGCTCTCCAGCAGTGCTCTGACGACGTTTCTGTTGACTCACTCCTGCTTCCAGCCTGCCAAACTCTGCTCCTCTAAGCAGATTTTTCTCTTCGCTTAGCCTTTCCCTAAAGTTAGTTTACTGCTGCGAAGACATTGGTTTACTCAAAATCTGCAGGGTGTACTTCTTCCCACAGTGGTTCATGTTCTTCATTCCATGCTCTCCTGAAAACCCAAGCCTGTATTTCACACGTGCTTTCTCTTTCTGCGGCACTTGTTTTATCGCTGGTGATGTTTAACTCACGCATGCCATATATACTCACAGCAGCTCAATGCCTTTGCTCTTCTGCACCTCTGTAAATAGGTTTTCTGACATTTCTGAACGTACCAGCATCTTCCTTCTGCCTTCCCAAACCACCAAACTTCTCTCACATGGGCTACATTGTTGGTTGCAGGAGCCAGGTCTACCTGGGCTGAAGCCCAAAGCTTTACAGATTTTAAACGTTGGTGAATACAGCAATCCACAACAGCTTCCTTAAAAACAAAAGCCGAATTTTAAACAGGAGGGGGGGCAAAAAGGCACAGCACAAGAGACCAAGTCCTGCTTTTTGTTCCAAAGCCTGTCGCAGGTATGTCCTACCTGACCCTGTGGCAGTTGTTCACGCCCAGACAGGTATTTTGGAGGGCAATGCTTATAAAAACTATATTCTGGGTAAGAGAAGACTAGTAAGGGGATTTTTCCTCCTTCATCTACATAAAGTTGTCGCCTTAGCAGATCAGTTACACATGAAGAGGAGCAAAATCAAAGACGGCAAAGCTAAACCCATCAGGTGTGTACCCATAGGCTGGGCAGGTAAATACTGCATGAAGAGCCTGGGAAAACTATGCACAAAGAGCAGAGTCTGAAGGTGACATGAGCAAACAACAGGCAGGATCGAACCAAACAGAACATGCTGAACGCTGTTTGAGATGGCTCAAAGCCACGTGGAATCAGAGACGGAGATTTTTAGCCCCACAAAGAGAGATGTAAAGGATAAACTGCAAAGCGAAACATCATTATTTTCCAGGAGAGATTTCCTACAGGATCGGCTCTAAAACGCTTCTGCAAAGCCTACTTTAAGGCTGCGTAAGGTGACTTTGGCCACCTCTCTGTAGTAAACGATGGAGTACTTTTTTCTGAGTCCGGATTATCTTGGTGTGATGACATTACCATCATTTGCTGAAGTTTGGAGAAGAGAGATGGGTCATTTCGTACGTTCAGGAGTCGGTCTGAACTTCAACCCCACAATGTGAGGGGGGTTAAATGTGGTGTCCCAGCACTCAGGCTTCATCCAGAGTAAAAGCATCAGTTTTGGCTTTGCCAAATAGAGAATAAGACCTCAAAGAGTAAGGGCGGGGGGGGGGTTGGTCCAGCATATTATTAGCTATGTTAGATACAGCTTCTGTGTCTGATTTTCAGTATTCCCAGCACTTGTAAAATCATCTAGCGGCCAGCAGTGGACCTCGCTTCTCTGCCTGGGGATTGAAAAATGCGGTGTTTTTTCTTTTCCCCAATACCTCTTCCTGTATAAACGTGGAAAAAGAGCACAGCCCTGATTTTCCCAAACCCAGAAGGGCAGCCCAGTCGGTCGCTCGTTTTCAGTCCCCGAAGAGCAGCATGAATGCTGCCATTGTCGCACGCGTATCAGCGCCAATGCTAGGGTTACACTGCTCTTGGAAATCGGCAGCCCTCGGATTGCCCCTCCTAGCAAGGATCATGTTTGGTGGTTTTAAAGGCCGAACCGTACCGAACAAACACCGCAAAAATTCACGTCGCGTCGCTTTAGCTTATATTCAGGATCAAAAAGATGAATTTTGATGAGCTAGCAAACAGGTTCAACCTCCCCTCTGCAGAAGGAAATCAGCCCAGCCTTCCGCCTGCGCTATCTCCTTGCGTTTATCAAGTTTAAACCAACAATGGGAATACTGAAGGAATCCAGCGAGGAAACACTGAGCTATTGAGCCGCTGTGGCCTATCGAGGATTCTATCAATCTTAATGTCTAACGCCACATTCTTCCTCGCTTAGATTTCAGCGGATACGAGAAAGAGTTGAGCAAATTTTATGTAATTGGGGTGCACTTAAGAGCTTCGGAGGAGGCTGAATTTCACATTTCGTTACTTCACGAGGCACAGACCCAAAGTCTAGTGTGCTACCAGTCACCTGCATCCACCTGATCTACCCGTCAGGACAGTCTCCGTGCTGCCATACCCATCGTGCAGTGTTATGTGACCTTCAGCTACAACATTCAGACAAGAAAAAAAAGAAGAAAAAAGAAAAAATAAATGACTTTACAGAGGGATCCTTACCAGCACGCTTTACTGGATCTTTAGGCGAAACTCGCGTTACGGCTGATGACATCCAGCTCATCAGAGGGAGGAGAACAAAAACTAGCAAAGCTGCTTTCCACGTGAGACAGACCTCTCGGTCTTTATTTGCACTGGGGAATGCGTGTTCGTGCTAGTTCTCCTGTTTGAATTCAGCCAGGATTAGTCACATCATTAAAACACTCAAAAATCTGCTCCTTAATGCGTTTCTGGCAGCTGTAGCAATAAAACCGTGGGGATTTATGAGCAATAGAAATTACGATGATTTTTATTCTCTGTGGATAATATTTTCAAGTGTGTTCGCTGACTTACAGCCTATTGACCAGTCTGAATATTCGACTGTGATATTTTTGGCCAGGCTTTTAAGAGCATCATGTAAAATTCCTTAGGAATACGGAGGGTTTTACAAATATTGCTGTGTCAACTTGAAAATCTGCCCCGAGCAGAAAGTGAGAACTTTAGCCATCACCCCCTTCTCTGCTCTAGAAAGGACACCGGTGTCACAGAACCCTTGCTTGCACGGTGACACAGAGCTGGCGAGGATGACAAGTGCGTCCAGCTTACTGCACACCCTGGAATGGATTCTCTCCACGCTGCTTGTGGTGGCCAAAAGCTCAGGACAAGGCTGTTCAGGGAATTCAACGTTAGAGCCTTCAGCAGGGCAGATGCCTTAATGTATCCTCATAGCACCTCGGACACAGATGGATTGTGCACCGCACAGAAAAGCAAAGGTGGAAAGAACTACACAGCGTGGAAAAAGAATTACCCAAGCATTCAAAATGCTCGATTCTGTGTTTGGTATTTTTTTTTCCTAAATCTTTAGGATGGGCAAAACTTTTTCAGCGCTGTGGCCAGAGGTCTAATTATGAGTTAATCCAAGGGAGGACCAGGGGTTTAAAGAGCCACTGGAGCGCAGTTCTGGAGGGTGCCGGCACAAGTGTAGACAATTAGCTCTGGTGCACGTATGATCTGGCTCAAGTGACTAATAAAGAAATAATAAGGGCTCATAAAAGTCAGTGGCACAGAAAGGATTCTATGACTTTGGAGAAACAAACGGGATACAAAGATTATTACTATTTTAATGAGACCACACACAGATGTGGGAACTCTCTGGTTAAAAAAGAAAGCAAGGCGTGAGGGCAAAACAAAAGTGGATTTTTTTCTATGAAGGGATTTTCCTGCACACCACTCACCTACAGTTTACTTTCTGAAGGTTTGTTTTTGTCAGATGGATCCTTTTGCTTCACTTTGCAGCTGACAGGGAAACCTGAGCATTTCTAGCCTAAGGCTCCACATAAATTCATCCCCCCTTGACAGACATTTACCTCCAGCTTTTGGACAGGAAAAAAACCAGAATAAAGTCCATGTGTCCCATGCTCCTTGTAGTCATGTATGGCCCATGAGATAGAGACCATGGAAACGGTGCCCACAGAGCCTGAAGTTGGCATCCTACAAACATCTCTGTTGGCTTTCAACAAAAGTTTAAGCAGTCAGGGGCCACAAGTTCCCTCAAGGTTCAGCCCAAGGAGAAAAAAGAAAAGAAATAGCAATGCTCGTAAATGAGGTATAGAAGTGAAGAGCAATGACTCTGCCTCGTTCTATGGGAACCCCTACATCTGAGATGAGCACGGGGTGCTCAGTGGGTACCACAGCTGGATGCTGCAGTTGCTGGCTGCCCAGGCCAACACGCGGCGGCAGGGAGCTCGTCTGGAACAAGGCACCAAGACAGTGCAGACAGGTCAGATGAACAAAAGAGATACTCAGAATGGTACTTGGGCTCTGTTTCCAGCTGCAGCCTGGCTGTTAATGGAAGCTTCTTCTCTGAGGAAAGACTAATAACATGCTTCAAAACCACCTCAGGCAGTTTGTGACCAAGTAAAAAGACTCAGCTCTGGGCTGGTGGAAAGGAAGATGTTATGGGGGAAATGTTAGACACCTGCTTTCAGCATGCACAGAGCCTTTGGTCTGCGCACTCAAATACTCTGTAAAGCTTAAGATGAACATATAATAATATTTAAGGCAGGAGCTTAATGCCTTCTGTAAGGTTGAAACCCAGAGGGAGCACGTTCTTTATGGTCACAAAGGCCAAACGGGTTTTGCCCCTCAAATCCCGGCAGAGAGAAGCAGGGGTGTGGAGAAGAGCTTTTACTCCCCCTGTGCAGAAAGGGAATGGAGACGAAGTTAGCTGAAGTCAGGAAAGGAGCAGGCTCAGGTATTTCTCACATCCCCGTACTGCGGCTGGTCACAAGCCTTCTGCATTCTCGTCAAAAAAAGCGCGAGGGCACAGGAGTCTACAGGGACCACATAAACTTTTAGTACCTTTGTTTTGTGGGTCTGGTCTAATTTAGCTAAGCTAGAACAATCTTTTCATCTCAATTATAATAAGGCCTGAAAAAATTAATTTAGTATATTAGCTTCTGAATCCACCAAGCACTTTGATCCATCCGACTGTTCTTTCATCCATATCACTGCCATCTTTCTCCAAAGATCCATTGCCTTTTTTTTTTTTTTTAAATAAAATAACAAAACCATCCCCACGGTAATTCAGTCGCTATTACTATCTCCAAAATTATCTACCTGTGCTGGATTCATGCCAGAGTGATTAACAGGGCTTAATGGCAGCAAGGGTTGGAGGTCAGTTAGGGAAGCTCTGAAATTACTTGCCTTAGGATAGCGAATTCCACAGCAGCTGCAGCAAAACACAGCCATAATGACGGCTTTGAATGCGCCGATGACAGATGGAAACAAGCTCTGTTACACGTGCAGTGCCCATGTCCTTGCATACGGCATAATTTTCCTCTTGGTATCGCTCCTGAATCAAGGCATCTCAAGAAGCATCGCTAACTGCGCTCTCCATTCGTCCCAGTTAAACGTGCAGTGTCAGTGGAACCACCACTGCGACTGGGATGTACTAACTCATACCTTAACACAGGTGTTCTCTCTCGGCCCCAGCCAAAACAGTTTTAGGTTTCAAATCAAATTTACACCCTGCAGTTACATGACGAATTGCTCAACTACCACAACTTCACCAACCAAGATCGCTCTTTCATCCTTCTCTATACAGAACATCTCTGTAAGTCAAGTTCCCTCATGCTACTACTGGTTTTTGTCTCTCCTTCCCCACGTTAACTCTCAGATTTCTTTGTAATTGGCTTTCCAAGAGCTTGGCCAGCCACTCTTCCCTGCCACGGGGGGCTGGGCAGGTCCAGCTCAGCAGCTGCCGTCCCACCACCTTCCTTGCTCGTTCTCTCCTAATCTGTGTCCTTCAGCAGGACTTCCCTTTCCTCCACACGTACTTCTGATGATTTTTCAGTGAGGAAGGCAGCGAAAGCAAGCTCCCCAGTGACAGATCTTGGTGGCTCTCCTGATAATCCAGGAGATGAGCGGGCTCAGGGGGATATTTGACACTTTGATGCACCATTGGGTACTGACCTCACCAAACATCACACTCCCGCTCATCACTCTTAGCTCCCCAAGTGTTCTTTGCCATTTTTGTACCAATGAATACAGAGAAGGGCAGGGGGAAAGGGTTTAATGCTGACTTTTTGGGGTTTTAAAAATCAATAATGTATTTCCTAGAGAACCATATAACTATACACTTCCAACCTACACAAGAAGGTGCAGAATATTTTAAATATAGTTTACTCTAAGTTTAATAAGCTCATATTGAGCCTTTTTTGAAGCATCTCCTATAAAATGTCCTAGGCAGTAAAGTGTTGTGACCTCTTTACTTTACCTTTGCCTTTTATAAGCAGAAAGATTAACCTTTTTGAGAGAACAGTGTTCTCAGTAGATTTCCTTCGCTCACAGCCACCTACAAATTCTCAGCATCTCTCTAAGGCTATTGGTTACTTTAAAAGTAACCAGCTAAACGTGCAGAATAGAGATTCCAAAACGTTATATGATATAATGAAAAAGGCACGTCACACTCACCAGGCAATGCAAAGGAGGGAAAAGGAGACGGAGAGATTTCCACTCTGCTGGAATTAATTGGGAGCTCCCTAGGACGGGGCCATGAGAAAGATGAGGAAGATAAATAAATGAAATGCCCAGTTCTTAGGCAGAGCAGATAGAGACCCTCTCACTTACTAAAGAAAAAAGAAAAGATAACAATCTCTTTCAGAAACTTAAATACCCAGAGAGGAGCTAAAAGATTTTATCCGGAGTTTAAAAGGGGACCTGTGTGCAGGCAGGATCGTAAGCGCAGGGAGACTGCAGGAAGGCAGCCTGTGAAGAGTGAGGTAGGGTTTGAGAGGGAGAGCACCTCCATTTTTATGCAGAATCCATTAATTCAAGTGATCAGACCTTATCTTGCAGCTAATCCAAAGAGCATCATCTTGAAACCATCAGCTCCTGTCCCACAAAAGGGAACAGCACAAACTGGCTGAAAGAAAGGTGTTATGTGAAGGGAGAGGTGCATTTTTTTAAACTTTTCTGCCCCGTACATCCCTTAAAACTTCCTACAAAAGAGACCACCTCTAGGTCTAATTTGAAGATATCAAAATAACCATCTGTTCCCTCCTCTCCATTAAAAAAGTCACCTCTCAGTGGATCCTTCAGAGAATCCCAGACCTCTCAAGTTTGAGTTTACAGCCATAGGATGAGACCAACCTTCACTCCAGAAATGTTGATCCAACATTTTTCTGGAGATTCTTTTAATGTCCTACCTGGCCTCAAAGAAATTGAATAGAATGGCATTAGGAAAACTGATTATAAGAAAAAAAGATCGTTTGAATCAAAGAAGTAAAGCTGATGAAATGAAATTACAACGGCCATTGATCATGACATTCCATGTGAAATATGACATAGGCATAGAAACCCGAGGCACGTGTCTTTAAATCATGTCAGGTTGGAGTGGGCAAGAGCATAAAGACCTTTATGCTCATTTAAATTAAACTTTCAAAATTTAAATTAAGGGGGGTGGGGGGGCAAAACTTCAGGTGTGAATCCTGAGAATCAAAGGCGTAGAAATGTGATTTAGAGCCTGCAGTCATTAGTAACTATTAGTATATGTGTACATACGATTAGTATGTGTGCAGAGAAGTAGAACGGCTGGATGTCAAGACCAAGTTGGGTGTTTCTTGACATGCCTTATGTGTGTAAGTGGAATATTTATGTATAGCTACAGTGACAGAAAAAAGCTAGTTCTGGAAATGATTCACAAACAGACAGGAATAAATTGTGAGTCAAATGTCACTCAACTAAACCCCCCAGCACTGCTGATTTTTGACAGCAAATGCAAAAAACCCATGAAACCCAAGAGACTTGCACCGTCTGCTGCAGTTACTCTAAGACAGATTTCCAAGTTTCATGTGCAGACCCCCCTGAAAAGTTCCATGATCAGGTATTCACCAAAGTCTTTTAATCTGGTGAATCTCACTACTTTTCATCTAATTACTTCTAAATATACTAACTCTTCAAATACAGAGTTAAATACTAAAATCACCTTAAAGTCATAAAACACAGGTAGCTCCGCTTAGGTAGATCCAGCCATCACAACAAAGCATAAGAGAGAAAAGCGTACGTATCTAACACACAGAAAAGTGAGTCTGGTATGGGGTATTGTAGTAAACCAGGTCAGTTTTGGCGATACAAGAAGATAGCCTAACCAAAATAGCTGCGCATCAAAAGTGAAATAAGGTGGAAATCAAAGGTTTTTAATGATTCCTAATAAAATTATCTGCACTAATGCATTCCAACAGATCACAGAATCGTTTTTGATGGAAAAGACCTTCAAGCCCATCAAGTCCCCCCAGCACTGCCAGGTCCCCACTGACCCCTGTCCCTCAGCACCACCTCCACACGGCTGGGAAACCCCTCCAGGGATGGGGACTCCACCACTGCCCTGGGCAAAAGAAATGGTTCCTCAGGGCCAACCTCAACCTCCCCTGGTACAACTTGAGGCTGTTTCCTCTCATCCTGTCACTTGTCCCTGGGGAGAAGAGATGGACCCCCACCTCGCTCAAACCTCCTGTCAGGTAGATTTGAAACTAATTTTCAAATATAGAATCATATTAATATAAGTGTTTAACGTTCTCTCGCTTCACAGCGGAACAGACAGAGTTCTTACCAAGCCTGCTACGCTGTTCTCTATGTGCCTGGTAAGACCAGAGTCTAAGAGATTGCTCTACAAGGCTTTAAGGACCAGGACTATCCACGCATGAAAAACCAAGATAAAGGTCGTAAAACCTGCAGAGTTTAACCTGTACATAACACTCTACGGCAGGAACGTATCTCCAACGTTAGGATCTGCAGCCGTACCCTGCTCACCTTAGAAATCAGATTTGTTGGCTTTGGCAGACTGTGTTTGGCCAAAAGCCAAGATAAACCTATCACAGAACTTGTAAATCAAATCGAGGGGAACAAAAGGGGAGGGGCATTTTATTTTAACTTGCTTTATTGGGTTCTTATGGCTCGAATGCACCCATTGACAGTTTTAGAGGAGGCAGTCAGAAGAAAACTATCTAGGAATCAGCTGAAGGAAACACTGGAGGAAAACAAAAGTTAGAGTCAAGTAAGTCCTCACAAATTACTTTAGCTATGGGATTATAATAAAATCATATTCCTCTAAAAATTGCACATAGTAATGTGCCAATATCCACACAATAACCTGCCCAACACCATTGAACAAGATAGAAGTGAACCACGCACAGGAGCAACAATTTCTCCAATCTCTTCCAATTCAGGTCCCACATTCTCCATTAAGACAAAATAATTTTCTTCTCACCCACCCCCAAAAAAAAGCCAGAACCAAACAAAATAAAACCACCCCAAAAAACCCAAAAAACAAACTGCCAAAAAAACCCCCCACCTACGTTCTGCTCTGACCCAAGAACAAAGAGAAAAACATTAATTCCAGGAATTCCTTCTTACTGACAACTTTCATGGGCTGCTTTCCAGACTAGAGGAATGATGTCCCAGTTTGGGGGGTTCTGCAGGGAAAACTCATTAACATAGTGTTTCTCCATGAGAAATTTCTAAAACAGTTGATTTACTGCCAATATGAGCCGGGTAACTCTGGCCCTCAATCAAAATGAGAGCATTTGCACTCAGCACAGTGCTTGATCAATTATAGTAATGAATCTTCTACGTCCAAGTACTCAGGGTTGAACTCCAGTACTGCTCGGTGGACACCACCTTCCCAGGTTCTGTGAAAGGCGTGGTTTTGGTTTACTGGTATTCACAAAAGGAAAAAAAAAAATTGCATGGTTGCAAGAACAGTTCCGTATTCTCTCCATTGCTGAGCTTAGCAAAACAGGATCATCTTATGGATACGATCTCTCGTCATCAGGAGATGGAACAGGCAAAGCAAGTGGACAGGCATTATTCCAGGGTTTTTTTCAGTGCTGAATACATGAAATGTAAAGTGGATTCAGTAACAGAAGAAAAACATCAGATATTTAATACCGGAGGCAAGCCCTTTACAGAGCAAATACCACCGTCATTTTCACGTCCGGATTTAAACATCTGCGCATCTTTGGATCCTTGGGCTTACATCACCTCGCTATTCGATAGACACCACAAAGCCTTGCACTGAAAGTCCACTTTATGCAACTTAAGTGGTAAACAAGTTTGAATCACAAGATTGTTTTCAGTGGAAGAGACCTTTAAGACCATCAAGTCCAACCATTCACCCTGTACTGTCACCACTAAACCATGCTCCTCCGCACCACACCTACACGTCTTTTAAATCCCTCCAGGGACGGGGACTCCGCCACCTCCCTGAAAACAGCAAAGATGCTCTGAGAGGTCACAGATGAAAGATGCGTACTGTGTGTTTGGAGAGGACACACTGCCCCGTGCACGTGGCCTTCAGAGTGTGCTACTCCATCCAGCAGCTGCTTTACAAGGTGCTCACTGGCAGATAAAAAGTAAGAGGAGAGAGTAACCATATTCTCCTCAGCTACACTGGGGTTGGACTAGATGACTTTTAGAGGTCCCTTCCAACCCAGAACATTCTATGCTTCATCATTTCCATAAAATTATGTTTATGTCTTAAAAAGAATAAGAAACCGAGTACTTTGAAGACCTGCCTCAATGGCGAACACTTGCATCGCAGAGTCACTGGGAATGATTTCCAGTGAGACTGCAAACTTGCCTACACAGGAGCTCATCCTTAGTCACTGCTGATTAGGATCAGGCAGGGACACGGTGCCTTACTCCTAAGTTACCCATACCTAGGAAAAGGACTGGAGTAAACAAGATTACCACGAGATTATTTGGGTAGAGCTTTGCCCTGACAGTCTACCTAGATCAGCGTCACTTTTCAAGCGGAGAGGAGGCATGACAAAAAGTACGCTCTAGGTCGTGAGCGCACGGGCCTCGTTTGTGTCGCTGAGGTGGGCAAACCCTAAATCTCCAGCGAGCAACAATACCTCTTCCTCTGAGCTCCACAGCTGACGAGTTTTCTCCTCAGCTGAAAACAGAGGAGATATGAAGACCAGAAAGATGCTCAAGCACTCACTAAGCTGCTCCTGCTCCAGATTATCCTGCCCGAATACCTGAGCTAGGACACGGGAACACAGGGGTGAAGGAGGCAGGAAATACTCGCCCTCTGCTCCTTTTAAGAGAGGGCTGGGGGGCTGCAAACCTGCACACAGCAAGCACTATAAAAATTGGGCATGTCTTCCAGGGTTTCTTCTAGAGTCAAGAGACATTAAATGAACTTTTTCTACAGCAATGGCTTTGTTATTTGCTACAAAAATCTGAACCCGGCGGTTTGCCCTGTTTAAAGGGATTGACTGTGTGCTGCTCATTTCCTTAATTTGGAAATTTAACCTCTACCTGGCCTGCAATTTTTCTGCTAAGTTCAGAAGGGTAGAAGCACTTTCCCTGCTTTTAACCTTCGCTGATTAAATGTAATAGTAAGAGTTTATTTCTCATTCAGTCGAGCACATACATGAGAAACCGAAGGGCAGGTGCATCTCTCTTACCTGGCTCAAGCCGAGGTGAACCATATCCCACTGCTTCCATCTTCTGAGCTCTTCCACGCAATTAAAAGGGTTCTGACTCCTGCTGCCTGCGGAAAAGGGCATCTCCACCCCACGAGAATTTGGAAACAACTACATCGACTGGGAAAGTCAAAACAACAATCCGGTCCCGCCGCCCGCCCTGGGGCCGAGCGCTCTCCCGTCCAGGCCAGCTGACCCCTGGGTCTTTGGCTGGCTGCACATCCCTCCTCTGCTGTACTCGGGACACCTCCCAGCCTGCCTCTCCAGGAATTTCTAGCATCCGTCAGAAGAGAAAGAGCCGCAGAATCTGCCCTCGGTACAATTTTGGCTCAACAAGCTCCCCAAGGCCCTCAACTGGTCTTGTCATCTTAAGCAGCAAAAGGTTTTTTATCTTTTTTTCATCACAAACGTTTTCCACCAGCAAATATTTTAATAATTTTAATTAAAAGTGCCATTTCTGGAGATTTAAAACAGTAACACAGCAGTAGGAAAGCATCGTACAAACCAACACTGAATAGCAAAGAAGTTTCTCTGTATTTAAGCTTTAAAAATAAACCTTCTGCAGAGTGTCCAGTGCAATGTAAAACCAAAAATACCATCATTGCATACAAATATCCTAAAACATAGATTCCTCCTCAACCGCATGAACCGACTTACTTGCCGTTAGTCATGAATTCTTTTCAGGTTCGAAGGGCAACACAAAGGGATTGTTTTGCCCATGAACACACGTGAGTTTGGCACCCACTGATGTTCCGCGGCGCCGTGGAGATAAACACCCGCCCCATTTTTGAGTGGGAATACAGCATTTGCCACGTTACTGCTGGAAGCTGGACGTACACAGACGTATCAGAAAACACATTTCTGTGTATAAAGTTATGGATGTGCATTTACAGCAGCATCTGTTCCCATCTGTTCAATAAAATACAAACATTGTACTATAAATTAACGTTATGATTGCCTACGCAGTCAACCATCAGCCAGGCCAAAAATACACGCTCCGCTGAGTTTTAACACTATTCCCTCTAACAATCAGCAAACTTTTCCTACAAAATTATCATTTAAGAGTGGCACCCAATAAAGTGTATGCAGAAGCTTTTACTTACATTAAAAGCAGCAAAGGGTAAAATTGATATTCACTCTGAATTTCTGTATTTCTTCAGCCATGTGCTTATTTGTGCAGCATTAACAGCATTTGCATCATCATTTTTCTAGGAAAAAATAATCTTAAACTTTGCAATAACAAAAGTATCGACGTATCAACAGGACTTGAACTCATCCTTAATATCCTCCACTCCTGGAATACTATTACGCTCAATAATAAACCTTGGGCAACACCAAATCCTTTCATATACCCAGGCTGCGGTCTTTATTGTTAATTTTGAAAAATTACTATTAATAATCAAGAATGAAAATTAGAATCAATTACAATCAATCATACTATTTTCGCACTTCAGTGGAATTCTTCCATTTTATTTTAGTCCAAGCAATTCTTTACCAAATGCACTAAGTATTTAAATTGTGAGCAGATTTCTTAACTTGCCAGAGAGAGAAGAAAAATTCAGTTCAACCAAGAAAAAACGAGCCCGAGGTCTTTTGGCAGTTGTGGAGAACCTGCAGCCCGTTTCCTCTGGAGCAGCTCGCCAGGGTCTCCCTGGCACCGCCGAACAGCCTGGAGTGGCATTTGCAGTGCAAACAAATGTCAGCGCTTAGATTATTGTAAGTTATTTACAGTAAACCTCATACAAGACCATAGGGCACTCCAAGGCCTTGTTAAGATTGCAATAATTATTCCCAGAAACTGAATTACGGGAGGCAAAACCCAGGAAAAAAACCATGACCCGAAATGTGGAAGAGAACAGTTGAGCAGAGAGCAAACCTGGAATGATTTTCCCCCAAGAAAAAAGTTACCCTGTAGATCACGTAGCAAAAAGGTGATGTTTAATCATGAAAAATGTTGAATGTGCTTGTTATTATGTCTGACACCCAGATTACCACTACAGATATGTTACCTAGGGATGGACGGAACAAAGGAAACGTCTCCTCAAAGCACCCTGAGCAGCTTGGCCTGCTGGATGGCACAGCGATGGTCACCAGAGCCCAGACGGCTCCTCAGAACCCTGGCTTAGGCAGCAAGAGCTGGTTTGCACTGGCAAGGGAAGAGTGTTTCCATGCAATTGTTGGCACTTGCCTGTCAACAAATCACAGGCTGACTTCCAGACATATTTATATGGTAGAGGCAACTTTGGAATGCAAACAAAACCAAAAACACTTAAAAATCTGTTTTTCAACTGCAAGTCTAAATACATTTAGTGATACAACACAGCAAATAATGAAGCCAATACTTCTGTCCAAAATCCCCATTTATAGTTACTTGAATTTTTCAGAGAACAGTTGTGAACAGGTTTACAAAGAAAAAAAAAAAAAAGGCTTTAGTACATGTAACTGTGATCTAAACTCTATTATTCCTCAAATTTGCAGCTGTTCATCTGGTTGATGAACGATCATCTAAAAGATAATGAGTCAAATAGTCAAACTATGCAAGTAAACCACATGAAACCCTCCAATACTGCAAGGAAAAACAGAACTTTGGCCCAAACTTTTCAAACGGGGGTAGCAAAGCTACAGAATAACGACATCCAGAGGTCTGGAATGTCCAGTGGTGCTGACCTACAAGTTGAAGATCAATCAAGGACAATAATATTTCTGGGAGGAACTTCTGCAAATCAAGAGAGAACATAGACGATCTCTCCCCTTATTTACACCAAGTGCCCACTTATGATTTTTATGATTAAGGTAGTTGCTTGATGGTAGCTTCAATTTCAAGTCACGGTATTACCACCACTTTGAACGATATCAGAAAGCTTCAGCTGAGGTGAGACTCTATTGCAAGAAAATAATCCCTTCAAGGGCTGGGGGGCGGGTGGAATTCTGATTTAGGTGCTCAAATAGTTGATCATTTTTAGACAGAAATTCTACATCATTTCACACTGCTTTAAAATCTGAGTGTGAGACAACATTTTACAGAAAAGAAAGATATAAACTATGGTTGTGGATTATTTCCAGTAGAAATGATAGCTCTGATCAAAACAGAAAAAAACTCTCTCATGTATGTTCTCTATGAAAACCAGAGCTAAAGATACGCTTACATTCACCTGTGGATCAAGACAAGAAACTCTGTGTTATACACAATGAAATCCAGTTTAAAAACAGTTTCCACTGAGATACCTGTTGGCACATTGTCCATTTTAAGACCCTTTTTATCTCACCTGGAGAAGAGATTGTCTACAGACACATTTTCTGTTCGAAAACCGTGCCGAGTGTATGTGCGTTTTCATCACAAAATAGTGAGTTGGAATAACTTGAGTTCACCCACTGCCTAGCGGGATGTTGTGGGGGTTTTTTAGATACTGTAGGCCATAGGAAGTATCTTCACTGAAATATCCAAGGACATCACAATGAACGCTTGTCTGTCCGTTACATTTTCTGTACTCAAGAACTACCAGCGATCCCTCCTTGCACAAACTGGAAGAATCTTCTTATGGTTTCTTATGGCCCACAGAAAGGCGGATGCTCTCAAGCGGCTATAACGGGAGGGTGCTGCGTCACGACAACGCGATCATCACGACTGACACAAGCACTGCCACGTTGACCGTCCGCCTGCTGCCATCCGACGTTCTCCGGGCGTGCAACACTGCGAACACTGCGTTGGTGTGATTGGTTGGTATATCCA
Source organism: Bucorvus abyssinicus (assembly GCA_009769605.1). Lineage (NCBI taxonomy): Eukaryota > Metazoa > Chordata > Aves > Bucerotiformes > Bucorvidae > Bucorvus > Bucorvus abyssinicus. Next base: position 2,385,895 of record CM020029.1, read on the forward strand.
CGTTGCAAATCATGCCTTCACAACAAGAAATGCATTCCTGTTGAAAGAAAAAGGCACGGGGTAATTCAACAGGGGCATTTAGAGACAAACATTCTTTCACCTGGGGTTACAGCTCAACAGACTCATCGCTTCCACCCTGCAGCCTGACCCAAGGCAGCAGGTGGAGCATATATATCCTACAACTTCTCTCCCAAACCATCAAGAAAGGCGTGGACCTGCTGGAGCAGGTTCCAGAGAAGGCCACAAATATGATCTGAGGTTTGGAACCCCTCTGCTGTGAGGACAGGCTGAGAGAGTTGGGGTTGTTGGAGAAGGCTCCAGGGAGACCTTAGTGCAGCCTTTCAGTGCTTAAAGGGGGCTTCTACTGGAGAGTGTATCTTGGCACGTCCTCTTTCAGCTCAGCAGGAAGAAGTACTGAAATGCAAACCTCAAAGCCAGCGTGCAGTGATTACACAGAGAGGAGCCCTTACTGTGTGGCCACTTTCTCCGTGGCGGTGGCAGCCAACGAAATGGCATTCTTCTCCAGTAGCACATTTTTTGGTGACTGACGTGCTCTTCCCTTGGTCTGTGAAGAGATGAACTGTCAAGCAGTACTGAGTACCTACAAAATAAAATGTAAGGTGTTTATTTGCATAGAGTATATGTTCTTTTACAGGATTTAAAACCTTCACACCATTTAGCAAAATAATGCCATAAAAATGACTTATTTGGGCTGTATAAAGCTAATTTTTGACTTGATCAAAATACCATTTAACAAGAAACTGATGAGTGATGAAATCTTAAGCTCAACTGACCCTTCAGACCTTCAGAAAGGCTGCTGTCAGTTAAGCTACTCATTAGCACTATAATCTAGACATTTCTCTTCCATTCTTTACTCTTTTTTTGCAGCACGTTCTTGCTTTCTTTGTTTCAGACACGTTTCCTCATTCCTCTCATTTAGTTCCTCCTCTTTCCCACTGCTACTGCTGCGGAGAAAAATGAGGAAATGCATTTCCATTCTTCTCTAAGTACCTATCATTTCCTCATAGGAGTATGAGCCTGAGACATTCAGATCCTGCTGCTCACGAGCAAGCCTATAGCCTAGAGAGACCGTTACAGCTTAGGATGGTACCCCAAAGGAAGGGGAGCGGGGTACAAAGGCTATGTATATATATAATTAATTAATATAGCATTGATGTGTTAATAATACATGAATCACTATATTAATAAGGTATTGATACAGAATCATAGAATTATAAAATGTTTTATACATACATAGATAGAGAGAAATAATTTCTCCCTGTTGCTTTGCACTCTGAAACGGTCAAAACATTCACCTCAGCAGAAAAGGTATGACTCGATGTGACTAATACCGTAACTGAGGGCACCACTGTGTTGGCAGGTTAATCCTGGTCAGTGAGACTTCTGCAAGATGTCTGAGTCAGGGCAAAGCAAATTTAACTATGACATAGAATCTTCTTAGTAGGGATGCACTTACTTTCAGGACACCATCTATCTTCAGCCCATCTGTTACAGTTGTAATTGTCCACTGCATTCTCACAAGTAAAGCACTTGAAACTGTTTGGAAATGGAGTGGCTTTAAAGGTATTAAAATATAGTAAGTTTGCAAGTATTAAAAAAAAAATGTTAAAAATAATACCATAAATGCTTGTACAGACAGATACAAAACCATTTTACATACATTTACATATTTTCAATGATACATCACTGCTAGACAAATAAAACAAGTTCTCTTACATTTTTAACCGGTTTTGCTATGCCTGAACTTTACAACACCTCCTCCTGTTTACACTCTCTCCCAAAATACTGTTTAAGCAGTGTTGGGAAAACAGGGAGAACATCTTCTATATCTGCCCATGTGCATCTGTATAGATAAGTGATCTACATCTCAACCGTTTTTGATTCCTTTGATGACAAAACTACACCTTCAAAACCAGCTTCAGATCTTGATCTCCACCTCTGAAAAGGTTGATCCCTCTGACGCTGGGATCCAGAGGGCTATTTTCAAATCTTATTCCCACTATATAAAAATATAAATTATTTTAAGATGTCCAGCTCCCTAGACACACATATATACACCTATTAGATCTGGCTGTCCCGACTCTTTTAATGACACAGATAACGAAAATCCGCCTTCAATGAAGGGACAGAGCACTTCTGATGCTAGATAAGAGGCAAAAAAATGATGCTATTAGTGACAACTGGCTTCACAGGTCTCACAAGGTTTTTAATTACCTTCAGCCTGAATTAATTGCATACAGCACACCTATTCTTTCCCTCACAAAAACCCCAATGAGATAAAAGCCAAAAACATCTGTTCTGCATTATATATGAGAAATCTGCTGCATAATTCGCTCTGTAGGGAGACATTTCAGAGACAGAAAAACACAATAAAAGCACTTAAAATGTGAAAGCCCTCACGCACTCTTTGATTTAGCAATTGTTTCCATTCAGTCAGCTTATAAAATCTTAGAAATAAACTAAACTGTTGCGGGTTGGAAAGCAACAGTTTTATTTTAAACTTTTTAGCCTTCATGTTTGAAAAAGACAAAACCCTCAAAAACAAAGGATTGAACAACTATGGCAATTAACTAAAAGGTTAAGCTACAACTACATACACAAAAAGCCATAACTGCCTACTTACGGTCTAGTGGAGGTCTCACGTCGTGGAAGTTGATGTTCTCCGCGGAAACCCAGATTCCTGAAAGGATGAGGAACGGCAAAAAGGCACTGGCCAGCATGTGATAGAGTAACAACATGCTGAGTATTATTGCACATGAAAAGCCAAACTCTGAAGCCTAGGACAGAAAAGGAACACATTATTTAGGGGAAAACATAAAGAACTGAGCATGTAGAACAATTAATTTCCTACGAACTACCCCTGAAAGCTTGAGAAGTCAGTCCGTACATCTGTCCTGTGAAGAAGGCTAATGCAAGCAGGCATGAAGAGCACAAAGCTGAGCAGTTACTGCCTTCTGCTGGCCAGGATCCTGCACAGAGTACTTGTATTTCCACAAACTTTAAAAAAAGTTATTATTTCTTTAATCTATTCACCCTCCTAAGCTACGCCAATCTGATAGATTCCTTGTAAGCAAAAAAATCAGCGCCAAACCCGAGCTCCTCTATATCCTACTCGCAACAGAGAGGATTACAACGCTATTAGAGAAAGCAAAATGCAGACAAAGGGCATTTTAAACAGCACCAGCCTAGAACCCAAGACCAATTCCTTATCTGATTTAGATCAATGTACGTCATTGACTTCAGGTAAGCTCCATCATCTGACTTGTCAGTGCACTTAGCAGTGGCACAGCCTTAAAGATCCGGTGTGTCAGTTGGATTTATTTCCTTTTAAAGTGCTAAGGAAGATGCCTGGTGATGGCACACAGAAGTATGTACAACGAATGGCAGCGATGCTGGAGACCTAGCTCAGATATTAAAAAGCAGAATCAGCTTAAATGGCACTGCGCCCATGCAAATTCCCAGCAGGAGAAACAAGCTGGAGCGGAGGCTCCCGCCAAACCAGAGACGTGGCTTTGAGCTGCCAAGGGCATTCAGTCATTTGGAAACCTCCCTGCACACCCCTGGAAATACCATTAGTCTGAATGAGTCAAAGAGTTAAAGTCAATGTATTTGAAAGATGTTTTTGCCACAAACCAATTGATGGAAAGTTCAACTTCATGCGTTGGGAGTTGAGCCATCCTACTTTAGATTTGATTTTTTAAGTCATGGCTTTAGGAATACATTTCAGCAGGTCCAGAGATAGCCACAGCGTACCTCTACTTCCAGCGCACTTCCAAGGCTCTCTTCTGTGGATGGTCCAGATTTCTTCTAACTGTCGCCCAGGATCTAAAGGAGAATTAAGAAGAGGAGTCTGTGGAAAGCAAACAGCAAGTGATCATCATAATTCTGACCTGAAGGAACTAATTAGCTCAAACACTCTATGTCCTTATTTACACTGAAAATTACGATCGAAACCTGGAGGTGCAGTGGGTTTTATAACAAAACATCCAAAGAAGCATCCAGACTACATGGTATGGTCCTGCCTTATCCTACTGCAGATACACAGATTGCCTCCTCCCTGTGACACCCCAACGTCATGCAAGACAAAAAGGGAAGCAAGGAGACTACTCAGTCCTTCCATGAGGAGGAGTTTACTGCTCTTGCAAGAGAAAGACATATATTCCGGCAATGACCTGGGCGGGACCAGACTATACCACATGAATATATATTTCACACTTTCAACACATGCTATAGATAAAATAAGATCAGCAGCAAGGCAACCTGAAAGAGCAAAGACACTCATCAGCCTCCAGATTAGAGGTTATGAGCAAACTGTGAAGTAAACAGGTCTTCCACAGTTCATTCCTTACTGAGAGACACAAAAATGCTGGTTGAATCTCTAACACCACCACAAAATCCAGGATAGGAGAAGCATTTTCCAAGATAGATCAGCAGAATGGGGCATTATCCAGGATAGGAAAAAGGGAAAAGAGGAGACAGTGCTGCTGCTGCAACTCATGAATGATCCAACATACTACCCAACTTAATTTCTCCTTCCATTAGTGTTCTTAGCTCTACCAGTTTATGTTGGAGACAACATGTCTCCCTCAAGTATCTTTTGTTTTACACAGCTCATTTTGAGTTGGTGCTTAAAAACTCCATCCTTTCATCTGCATCTGAAATTCTTCAACTCCATTTTTGCCTACAAAATAACCTTTCATCCCAGTATCAAGAGGTGACAGAACTTCTATTCCTGTGAGCAAATTTCTTCTTTTCTTCATAGACAATAATTCCTTGTATTTTCCCTTCCCACTCTTCAGCTCTAAGGTATTTTGGATCAGATTTCCATGATGTAACCAAGAGAAGGAAGCACCCTAGTGCACCAAACCCCACTGTTAATACCAAACCCATTATTCTGAATGAGTTGAAGAGCTAAAGTCAATGTAATAACAAAATGTCAGAGGTACTGGAAGCAAATACATTGGCATAATTTCTATAAAATTATACTTCCCATGAAAATAGCCAATCTGAGAAAAAAAGCTAACAAAGATGAACAAAGGCTAACTTAAGAGATCTTCATTTCCCACAGAGAGGAGAATCCTTGCATGGTGAGTTAAAAACAAAAATACCCCCAAAGCACAGAATAGGAAATGCCAGGTGGAATGTTACTGTGCTGAGCCACGTTTCCCTGCCTCCCCCTGCTCAGCCTTTCCACCCGGAGGCAGACAGAGGCAGGGGATGGCACAGCCAGTAACACTGCCCTAAACCAAGCCTGCTTGGAAGCTGCTGTTACCTGTGCCAGGATAAGCTGGTCCCCAAGCCCGGGGAGGGAGTGACACAGTCACCTTTCGGTACCATCTCCATCTCTGTGCCCTTACCTAGGACATCATAAAGTGTCTTTATGCACACCATAAATACTAGTTCAAAATCAGAACTGCTACATATTTAGTTTTATTAAAATAATAATTTTCAAAAAGTACAGAGGATGATGCCAACGTGTGCAGTTAAAAACATAGTAACTCCAGTACAAGTAGGTACCAATTTTCAGAGCCACACATTCCTGACTCTAATTACTTGTGTCCCTGGACAACCAGGGAACCAGTTTTCACTGACTCCAGTCAGGCAGTATCAGGCCCTTAATGCTCACAGGCTGCTCGAGCCTTGTTGGTAAGAGTACGAGAAGAATCTGCTTTGTGCCTCTAGTGCCAATGTCCTTCTTCACGGACCCCTTGCAAAACAGCTCCATTTGTGCCCTTTGAATAGCACAAGCAAAGTTACTTTTACACTGGCAAGCCAGTTTTAATCAAGTAGCAAATTTCAGCCTACGTTGGGCAGCTCAACAGCATTTAATTCAACTTTACTCTGCAGGCATTGAATCATTTTGGCGCGGAACAGTTGCAGAATTTAAGTCCTTAACACATATTTGCTGTGGTTTCTACTAGATTGAGGAAAATTTGCCTTTCTGGAGAGACTGGTCTGTAAAGTGATCTGATGCACCTGGATGGCAAATAAAAGGCACGACTACCCTTGTGCCAGCTTGCGGCAAAGTCAAGCTCTCCTGCTCCCCCCCGCCAAGTTCCTGCTGCCTTCCCCAGAGAAGCTCAGGCCAAATGGAAAATTTTAGAGAACATAAATACAAAAAAAGCTGGTCTTCCATTGCTGTAGCGCACAGTAAATCGACCTCACAATCTGCTGTAGTCAAAGGTGTCCTTGTTTGCCAACCGGGTCAATAGATAATGGATGTCGTTCGACAGGATCTTAGTCACACAGCTGCACCAGAAGCTGTTCGCAAAGAAAACAGGAAAATATTGGCCAAAAAAGGGCTTTCATATCGTATCCAAAATCTTTAAAACGCATTTCTTCACAGTCTCTTATCTCTGTTGTGCTTTCATATAATATTATCTAGTAGCGTGAACAAGCATTTCATTATGCCCTATTAGGAACTCTCCTTAATGAAGGAAAAACTGTCACAAGACAGAAGATTAAGTTATATAAACAAGAGCAAAGACGGAGACGGAGCCTTCCTGGGGTGAGGGCAGAAGAGCCAAGAGGGAAGGGCTGTTAACATATGCCCTGGGAAGAACCTGTAACTAAAGCACATTTCAAGAAAACAATGAGGAATACAATGGCTGAAATGAATTCCAGGAGATTTTAAGGTTTATCTTGCAGTGCGTAATAGAAGAGTAGGAAGCAGCATGTTTGATTTCTGATTTTAATAAAATTCAAGTCCGTCCACGCTGTTTTTCCTGGCAGGCTGTGCGGAGGATTAGCAGATTGAACATCAGATATGGAACGCAAACGACACTTCCTCCTGTCAGTTAGTAAGCAATTTTCAGGTGCTATTAGATAATTGCAAATGCTTATGTTAAGCTTGTTAAATACCACTCCAGGACATAAGAGTTTGAAATACACAGGCAGAAAGGTATGTGCGTTAAGGGCTGGAAAAGTTAAAACCAACACCTGACATCACCGGGTGTTCCTTACAATAAATCAGAAAGGCCCAAACTGGCACTTCAACCTCTCTAAAAGGACAAAAATAGCTCCTTGGCTCCCCCATTTCTCAGACAAATGCTGCCATTCTCATGTTCTCCCCTGGAGACCGTTTAATCTGATCTGTAAGCCACCCTCTACCCCACTTCCGAACTCAGGGAGTGAGTGGATGGAAGGAATGAGAGAAAACACTCATGTTCTCTGGGAAACAGCTGGAGCACATTTAAAATAAAAAGGGGGTAAAAAAGGAAATATTTTGGAGATTAAAAAAACCCCAAAATACTATTAGAGATCTGAAATTCAAACTATTTGTTATACAAGTTCTACCTTTTCTTACCCACTGAGTTGAAGTCTCTGTTTTCTGACTTGTTGCCTTACAGCGTGTTACCGTTAGTACCAAATAACACAGGAAAGCAGATTTTACATCACACTGACAGACATCGGCAATTACTAACACTGACAGAATAAACTTTAAGTCATCGATATTATTTTTAAACACAACACATTTCTTTATCCTCACCTACAGCACACTTAACCATGCCTGGAATTAAATTTGGTCTTAATTACGAGAAATTATAGAGTCCTTTATCTGAGATCTTGTAAAACACACACAGATCTGCTAACGACACCCTCATTTAGCTCAGGGTATAATGTTGGCATGGGAAGTTGTGATGCAAATCAGCTGCGAGACATGGAGGTGTCTGACTACACAATACAACTGCAACGATTTTGAAAAAATTAATGTGTGATTAACGTGATAAATCTGAGCAGTATCAGGGAGGTATCTGCGAGGATAAAATGTGTATTTGTTTTTAAGCTCATTCAAAGAGAAGATCCATGGAATGAGAACTGCATGACATGCTGTTACCTCTCATTCCTGTCACAGCCAAAACTGCTCAGCAAAAACTAGCCTTGAGCTCTGACATTTATTTTAAAATTCAGAATCCTGATCATCTTTGGAAAGCAATTTATTCCGTCTACAAATTCATTAATGAGAGATAAATCTCCCATTTCCTGCTGCAAGCATACAATTTTCCCAAAGAACTGCACTTTGTCAGAGCTACAGATGACCAAAAGTTTTACACCTCAGCTTGTAGCACCTCCGATATATCACATACAAAAAAATGTTAAATCTTTGTCTCCCACCTGGGCAAGACTGGAATAGGAATTTAATATCACTCTAGAGAAGAGCCATTGTAGCAATAAGAAGTGCTTCTTGTTTCCTGGAGCTCATCGGAGCACTTCTGTAAGAATCAGTTTCACGACATTAATTTTACAGACTGTTTTGTTAAATACCTCAGGGGATCAGACCATTATTAACGAGTTGAGCCTCACTACAAATGGTGGGATGGCAGCTAAGCAGAGCTAGCTCTCTGTGCACAAGCTATTGGGACCCCAGTTTACGTTAGCCGGACGCCCCAGTGAACACCCAACCGGCTGAAAGTGGAACACAAAAGTCTGATTTTCAGTCTCGTTCTGCAAGTTCAGCTCTGGACCACAGTCAATATTTAAAACACTTCTTTACTCCTGCCAATCAAGATTACAAGGTAATAGTACTGCATGTGGCACAAGAGCGAAGCTCTTTGAGACCTGTTTTAGAACACGAGAGAGGTGGGACAAGATCGCTGCCCCAATGAAATCAAGAGATAACTCTGTATTTCTATATATCATCCGTTAATTATTATTAAATGGAAAATGAAGGTCTTCAGCCAGGTAAATTCAGCCTCAGAAATATGTGTTATTTTTAATGCTTTTCCAAGTGAAATCCTATTTCTAACACAAACTATGCCTGTTATGCACAATTACATATGCCATAAAATTACATATACCATTCTCGACAATAAAACCTAAGACATTCTAGACAACAGAAAGGAGAAGCTACATGATTTCCACTCATGAAATAAATATTATATTCCCTTTCAAATTGCAACGTCAAATCAAGATACGCACGGAAAAGATCTGCTGGAAGAAAAGAGTATTTTCATGCAGTCCTATTTCAAATCTTAAATCCCCCCAAAACTCTGAACCTGTGGGATCAGACAAATTAGAAGGTATGACGGTTTCTGCATCACGAAGCACATTTCTCACGAGCTTTGCATCCAGTGGTATTTCAAAGCTAAGATTTAAGCTATGCACCCACTGAGTTCATAAACCTGAAAAACGTGCTCTTTCACCCAACACTGGTGTCGGGAGTGAACTCACTGACATCAGCCTTCACTTCTTTACTCTTGGTCATTATCTCGTTACCTTGGTAGGTCTTTTTCCCAGCTCTTTATAAAGAATAATGGGTGCAAAAAACCATCAGTTCCCCAGCACCTTCCTCCAGTCTTAGCTTCAACCTTTTCCCGAGTCGCAAAGGCTTCAAGTGTTATAAGAAATTCTTCACTGTGAGGGTGGCGAGACACTGTAACAGGGTGCCCAGAGAGGCTGTGGATGCCTCATCACTGGCAGTCTTCAAGGCCAGGTTGGACGGAGCTTTGAGCAACCTGGTCTAGTGGAAGATGTCCCTGCCCATGGCACAGGGTTGGAACTAGATGATCTTTAATGCCCCTTCCAGCCCAAACCAGTCTGTGATTCTATGATACCTCACTAAACCCACAGATACTATGTTTTCTACAGTAATAAGAAGATGGTCAGCAATACCCTTCCACCACCAGTTTATGCCAGTTGAAGACAGTAGCATAAACTAATCTGCACTGCAATTGAGAAAACCCACCCACAGAGTCAACCGCTGGTTTATATTGGCAGGGTTTAATGCGTGAAATTCGTACTGCTGGTACTTGTCTGATACTATCTTTGCCTCCTGTTTACATCAGCTTTGTGTTACCACACGATCCTTGAAATCGCAAACAATATAATCTCGAGTGCACCAGGAATGACTGCGAGTGGTGCTGGAGACATACCAGCAGCTCCCAGTTCTGCTCCAGAGAACCGCAACAACAAACTCCTGCTATTGAATGCACCAAGTTTAAAAATCAGTTGTGAAGAACAGTCTGTCTTCCCACCGACCTCCTTAAGAAGCAGCTTTTGTCCAGACGCACCTGAGCTCATTTCGAGAGCTAGGAAGTCCCATTTCTAAGAAGCACACTTATCTGAAATAAACTCCTTATTGAAAATGTAACTTCAAAAGCAGAAATCTTTTGCAGGTTCTATTTTTGTGGCCTACATGATGTTTAAACGGACTGATTTGCGTGGCAAACATGCTGGAGGCAGGGCAAGTGAAATTCTGATTACTGCCAAGTCAATACAGAATTATTATAGGAGTGACTATCCAATGGGCAGAACCTTCCACAGAGCCGTGCAGCAGCTCGGTGTCATACATCACATATCACGTTACTAGCAGTGTCCCACAATCAGGTTTGAACAGGAAATTAATCACAGTGTCACTGATTACACTTCTGAAAAATGTTCTGTGCCACCAATCCCCCCTTTTCCACATGACTCTTCCACGTTTCTAAGGCACATACTTTCAGTCACTGACAACTCATCAAGTATCTCAGCAATTCCCATTACTCTGCCGTGCCCTGACACAACATCTCAGCCAAATAGTCTAGGTGTAGTTCTCAGCAGATGAACCCAAACTGCGCGTGTTTTCTCTTTGAACGCTCATACGGCTTCCTAAATACCAGAGGAAGATGTTTCGACTTGAGATAGAACCACTAATGGCGAAGAGATGCTGACAGTCCCATTTCCAAGCCAAGGTTGTCTGTTTGCAGAACTCTGGTTTCTAAACCCCTCCTAGGGAACTTTTCACTCCTACTATTTGCCCCCAAAGGGTGAGCTGAGGAGCTGGCACTGATGAGAGTGCTTTTGATGATGTCTTTTATGAAAACGTTAATATATATGACAGGATATATCTACATGCCTATTTGACAGCATTGTCTTCTGAAGGAAAGATTTACTTGGAAGACATGTCCTGAGGTATGTGAACTCTGCATAAGCAAGGGATGAAAGAGGGTAGGGAGAAAAAGGCTTTATTTTCCTAAGGTACTAACAAAATCTGTTTCAATTCCTTGCACAGTTACAAACACAAAAAGAGTCGTTCCCTTGTTTTGAAACGCTTTAAATGAACTGGGCTAATGAACTGCTGACCCACCCGATCTGACTTGGTGTAGGAGGGCATTTACCTCCAATCAACACCCTAATCCAGCCAGGGGAAAACAGCAAAAAGCAAATCTCAGGTTGTTCTAGCTGAGAACCATCACCGCAAGCAGCGTCTGGCACAAGGTGTTATTTGAACAGCCTTTCGGTTGCATTGTGAGAGAAAAGTGATTTGCCCTCGTTCCAAGGGGAGGGACAATGCAAACATAAAAATCTCCCTTTCACAGGTTCACAAAAGCTGTGTTGACATACATGCCGTATCTTCAACTACCAAACCCAAGCGCTGCACTGTTTTCTTCCTGTAAGGCTCAAATTTCTGGGGCAGAAGCATAGAGCTTCCATGTCTAGAGACACAACTTGTTATTAAGCATTAATAAGCAACTATAATAATATTTAATTAAAATTCATTGAAAATAATTAATTTTGTGCAGTTTCTCTCATTTCCCTTCCCCACAAACATCCAGGCTCTAGGACTGGAATCATATCCCTACATATAGCAGGTGAAAAAAAAAAAAAAAAAAAAAATCACACTTCATCCTGAGTTACTTGTTTCCTTTGCTAGAGGCTGACCCTTGGATATTAAAGAAGCTAAGGAAAATAACCAAACACCCACCATTTCTGGTCTTTTCATCATTGTCCAGGACAGACATACAGCACTTGATTGCATTCTTCCATAATACTTTTCACTAAAGTGTCACTTTTTTTTTCCCCCCCCCCCAATAAAAAGCTTGAATTGAAGCAGTGCAGAAGATGGAGTCAACCACCCCCAGTACCAGCCAGGATCCCTTCACTTCTTGTAGCGTTATCCTAACAAAATCTTAACCATTTGGAATGGTCCCATCCTCAAAGCCTAACAGTGAGTAAAGCCTCAGGGCTTACTCCTGTAATGATAAGAAGTTCTAAACTGACAGAGGGAGATTCAGACCAGAGAGAAGGGAGAAATGTTTGACACTGAGGGTGGTGAGACCCTGGCCCAGGTTGCCCCGAGAGGTGGGAGAAGCCCCATCCCTGGCACCATCCCAGGTCAGGTTGGCCCTTGGGGCTCGGAGCACCCTGCTCTGGTTGCAGATGTCCCTGCTCCCTGCAGGGGGTTGGACTGGGTGAGCTCTGAAGGTCCCTTCCCATCCAAACCAGTCTGTGGTTCTTTAAGACTGTCTCTGGGTGGGGAGATTTATATACTACACATACTACCTGCAATGGGCAGAATTTAATTTGACAAATTTAAAGTTGGCAAATTTTCTGTTTCCTTTGTTTCCTGTTCACAAATCAAGAGTAACGCTAAACTGAAAAGCAGAGGGAAAAAAAAAAAATCCCACTTTACTAAAAACTACGAATCCTTGGCAGGTGAGACAACCCCGAGTGAAAAAAGTGTTGTATTTTAGAAGCGAATGACAATTTCAGCATCTGAAATCTCAGTTGTTTTGCAGCAGAACGTCTTTAGAGATTTATGAACTGGTATGAGGGGACTAAGTCAGACTCAAGAGTCACGTGCTCTACCTGCCTTTTTTTGTTTGTTTAAATAAAGTTAGATTCATTTCCACATAGCCCGACAACTTTCCCTTCCAGAGAGCAGCAGACACCCAACGCTGCATCCATTTGCCACATCCAGCTACCGATAAAGTCTACCTATAACCCAGGATGTGCGAACCACGCCACACCTGCACGCGGTGTTTCAAAACAGGTGCACGACTCAACCTAAAGGGGCAATAAACAAGTTTATCGTGGCCGTTTCTCTTTGTTGTGCTTTTCATACGCTACAGGCCAGTTCCAAGATGCCATTTGAGTAAGCGATCCGTACAAATGAACACAGATGAAAACTCACCTTACTGCTATTCCCCTCTAAACAGGAAGGAATTCACTGGGGGAAAGGAGAAATCTTACTCCTTTTGTGCGTGGGAGCTCACGCTCTGACTCTTCCCAATCAAAAGCACCGTGTGCGTTTTCAGAAGGTTACTCAGAGCCTTGCAGAAAATCTTTGTACAGCCTTGGGTGTATTTTAGGCAGAGATGTCGTTGTCAAATTAACACCAGGATAAATTGGAAAGAAAGACACAAAAAGAAAAAAATCACCAGAAGAAAAAAAAAAATTACAAACCTGAAACAAACTACAAGTAATGGACAAAAAACCCCAAACACTAGTAATGGAAAAAAACCCCAGACACTACTAAGAAAATAAACAAAAGTATGAAAATAAACAAAAGTATGAAAATAAACAAAAGTATGAAAATAAACAAAAGTATGAAAATAAACAAAAGTATGAAAATAAACAAAAGTATGAAAATAAACAAAAGTATGAAAATAAACAAAAGTATGAAAATAAACACGGCAGTCTCTGCTAACAAAAACTATTGCGTACCTTTACTTACCATTATTATTATCTCTTCAGGTCTACATTCTTTCCCCCGCTGTACAGATTGCCCTCAGCACTCGCAAACATCATGTGAAAAGGGCAAAAAGCAGGAGGATCAGGAAATGAGCTGTGGAGGATCTGTGGGATTTCAGTTGATTTAGTTACTGCCTCTTTGGGCTGACAATACATTAAGTATTTCCACGTGTCTTTCAATACTCGCCCTCGAGGGATGAGAGCAGGAGATTTTTCACTTGTTTTCTCCTATTGGATAACATATTTTTAAAAGTTTTTTCTGTGAGGCTTCTCCCCTGGAAAGAAGGAAGCGCTGGTTGGTTGGGAGATGCCCTGAACTGTGCTCTGCAGCAGGAGTTAGGAAGCTCTCTCTTCTCCCGCCCAGCAGCGATCTGTTTCAGGGAAGAACACGTGAACATCTCAGCTTACAGGGACAATTCCTCCTGTCCACATGTTCATCCTGCTTCTGGGCAATCTGCAATCCAGGGGCTTCCCGGAGCAGAGACGATGCACAGATGTCAGTGTTTAATCGCCTGTCCACAGCTTGGTTAATTGAACTGTCCATGGGTTACTACTGTCGGGTTTTGAACCCATCCAGAGTGTTGGTAATCACAACATCCTACGGCAGTAAACTGCAAAGCACAAACAGGTACCTGCTGAAAAAGTTCTACTTCCTTCTCTTTGTTTTAACCCAGCTGCCTGTTTCGCTTTATGGCATCTCGTCCTTGCGCAGTGACAAACCACCAACGACCGCTCTCGGCTTCCTTTCTCCACACTTGCCATGATTTAATTGTTGGCTGCCACATCGCTGAGTCTCTTTTTCTACACTGAAAACGTAAAACCTTTTTCACAGAAGTTGAAGATCTTTGTTTATCTTTATTGCCTTCTGTACATTCTTTTGGTTCAAAGTGTATATTCTGAAATCAAGGGAAAAGCAACGACTAAACAAAGTGTGGGTGCGTAGTACAAGAGATACACACACACATATACCAAGCCCTATACTTGAACCTAATCAGACTTCACAGCTAAACTGAAGGAAAAATTAAATTTTCATTACCGCTAATAACATATTAAATTTCCTTCTGTGCCTATATTAATTTTCACAACATAGGTCACACAATACACCGATTCTGCACAGGTTACAACTGCACTTTCCTGAGGTTGAACAGCTTTCAGAAATTGTCAGCTGAGAATAAATCCTACGTGCACATCAAGCAATTCCTCCAAAGGTGTTCTGTGAACATCAACAGATGAATAAAGAGTTTCAGCGGGTGACTTGTAGCTTATTGCTTTTAGTCTGACAAGGTGATGCATGGATTATGCAGGAGTTGACACAAACAGAACATTAATTCTCTACTTCTGCAGCTCTGTATAAATAAAATAAGAACAAAACTGAAACAAATTCAGATCTTTAATTCCAAGTGTCAGCCTGGAGCAAAATTTTACGTCTGAGCTATAGTATGAAATCCCCCAATCACGGAAAGGAAACACGTTCAAAAAGATCATCCTTTCAGCCTCCTAATTATCACTGCACTGAAAACTAGAGGTTAGCAAAAAGCCTTCACTGTGTGAAGGTGACAGCAGGAGGGAAAACAGGATGGGCAGCATCAGTAAACCTTACCAAAACAATTAAATAAAAACATGGGCAGAAGGGCCAGGACAAGCTAATCAGTGAAGAATCTAGATGGTGAGCCGAATCAGCACATTTGAGAGCTTTAAGTGTAAGCTGAAGAACTCTACAGAACTAAATTACCCAGCGAGTGGAAAGGCAGCCCAGCCATAATGCCAGGCAAATATATAGGAAGCAATAAACTTTATTACAGGAAAAAAGAAGTTCAACAGTCTTTTGAAATACGAGAACTTTCTTGCTGCAATTCTGTGCTCTCCCTTATCTACCGTGAATGGGCTTCAGTGATTGAAACCTAGCAGCAGGGAGAAGAAAGAAGAGATCACATTCCTGAACAGTTCCCAGCTGACGCTTTAATCATTCCTATTATCGGTATAAGGGATGCAAAAAACTCCTCGGGGTTTTCCAGAAGTATCTTTATACATGACCAGATGGAATACAATGTCACCTTTTAAAATAGCGGTATTGATGCATGCAGCTATGTCAGAAGATAAATGAATGTACAATATAAAAGCAGGTAACTGATGTACAATCTGCATCACCCGTAGCAGGTATAAATCTGTAACTTAGCTATGCGATCTCCATCACAACTAAATAGACCATTTGACCAGAGCAACTGAGTAGAGCCTATGAAAAGTATTTGTGCTTGTTTAACAAAACAAATCAACATCTAAGATAAACCATGGAGTGGAGAGACGCTGAGAGAGGTAAGAAAACCATTCTAGAAAAGACCACGTAGGCTGGTGAAAGAGGGAGAAAACAAAACCTAAGTTATTTGGAAGTAGACCAAAAAGAGCTACCACTTTCCTCCTGCCTTGTCTCTCTCCCACCATTCTCTCCCAAAATCCTTGGTTGCTTAAGCACTGCTCATCTAATTAAAGAAACAAGCAGAGTACTCCTTTGGCTAATTATGATGCTACCTACTTATGATAGTGCCACACAGAGTCCTTCAGTCAACAGATATCTACCGTAAGGGGGCTTAACTCCAGTCTTTTTTCTTCAAGTCCTGAGGGTTTGATTCCCTGGGAGTTTTTCAGGTGACAGGGCAGCACCAGCCTGCACTTGGGAGCGTTACCAGCCTGCCGGCACGTGCACCTACCCAGCAGAGTTCAAGGGCTTCCCTGGTCTGCAGCAGAATAACACAGAACAGAACAGGAGAGACCTGTTTCCTCTGTCATTGAATTCCTGCAAGACAGAAAAGAAGTTGCGTGAAGCTTTGGTGATCGCTGCAGCGATTTGGTTTTTTCCCCAAAAAACATCCTTCCACAAATGCACCAAGAAGACAAAGTATGATGATATTTTTAATACAAAACAAGATTAGAGGTTAAATACAACAACAAAGTCTTTCAGAATATGTTTAAGTGATGGATGACCCTCAAATCCCCCCAGCTCAGGGAGAACCACCGACCCGGGCAGATCTGCTGATATGCAACAGGGTGCAAGAAGAGGCTTCAACTCAAATGCCTACGAGCACTACGCTAATTTGCAATTATTCTCGGTATGTCCCTTCCTGCACTCACCACACCAGTGTGAATTACCTCTTTGATGTTTCATTGCTCAAGTCTAGCAGAGCATCACCCCATGCTTCACCCTGTAATTCCACCACGAGAAATGTGAGCGGCTGTGCCTGGCCTTTCATTTGAACTGTTTATTATGGCCTTGAAGAGGGGATTGCTGATTTGAAATACGGAATCACAGAGTGCCAGACGGGTGGGGGCCGGCAGGGACCTCTGGGGATCATCCAAGTCCAACCCCCTGCTAGAGCAGGTCCCCAGAGCAGGGTGCCCAGGATGGCGTCCAGGCGGGGTTGGGATCTCTCCAGAGCAGGAGACTCCACCACCTCTCTGGGCAGCTGTTTCAGGGCTCCCTCACCCCCACAGCAAAGAAGTTTCTCCTCCTGTTCAGGTGGAACTTCCCGTGTTCCAGTTTGTGCCCAGTGCCCCTTGTCCTGTCGCTGGGCACCACTGGGCAGAGTCTGGCCCATGCTCCTGACCCCCCTTCAGCTATTGATCACATTGATGAGGTCCCCTCTCAGGCTGCTCTTCTCCAGCTGAACAGCCCCAGGGCTCTCAGCCTTTCCGGGGCACAGAGATGCTCTCAGCATTGTTGTAGCCTCTGCTGGCCTCTCTCCAGTAGTTCCTTGTCTCTCTTGAACTGGAGAGCCCAGCACTGGACGCAGGACTCCAGATGCAGCCTCACTACAGCAGAGTAGAAGGGCAGGAGAACTCCCTTGACCTGCTGGCCACACTTTGCTTAATGCACCCAGGAGACCATTGGCCTTCTTGGCCACGAGGGCACACTGCTGGCTCATGATCAACCTGTTGTCCTCAGAACCACTTCCCAGCAGATCACCCCTGACCTGTCCTGGTGCAGGGGGTTTTTATTCCCCAGGGGCAGGACCCTACGCTTGCCCACGTTGAACTTCATTTGGTTCTTCTCCTCTCAGCTCTCCAGCCTGTCCAGGTCTCACTGATTGGCAGCACAGCCTGATGGTATGTCTGCCACTCCTCCCAGTTCTGTATCACCAGCAAACTGGCTGAGGGGACACTCCATCCCTTCATCCAGGTCATTGATGACTATGTTGAACAGGACTGCACCCAGTACTACCCCTGGGGAACACCACTAGCTACCAGCCTCCAACTAGACTCGACACCACTGATCACAACCCTCTGAGCTCTGTCCTTCAGCCAGTTCTCAATCCAACTCACTGTCCACTCATCCAACCCACACTGACTTAGTTTCCTTATGAGGATGTTATGGGAGACAGTGTCCAAAGCCTTGCTGAAGTCAAGGTAGGCAACAACCACTGCTCTCCCCTCATCCACCCAGACAGTCATGCCATCACAGAAGGCCATCAGATTGGCCAGGCATGATTTCCCCTTGGTGAATTCATGTTGACCTCTCCTGATAACCCTTTTTTTCTCCACATGCTTAGAGATGACCTCCAGAACGAGCTGTTCTATCACCTTTCCAGGGATGGACGTGAGGCTGACTGGCCTGTAGTTTCCTGGGTCCTCCTTCTTGCCCTTTTTAAAGACTGGAATGACTTTGGCTTTCCTCCAGCCCTTGGGGAAATCTCCTGTTCTCCAAGACCTTTCAAAGATGATGGAGAGTGGCTTAGCAATAACATCTGCAGCTCTCTCAGTGCTCATTGGATGATCTGGATACAGGAGGATGACTTCAAGGATGTAGTTAGGGAAACACTTGCAAGAGACCAAACCCTGCGCATGCATGCAGATATCAACCCACAGGCTTGGGGACAAGACTCAGAGAGTCTCCTCCACTGGGCAGGTCTCTGACTTCTCCTGTAAAGGACGTCTGGTTGCTGCTGCTCTCATCACAGGTACAGGAAGTGTCAAACTCACACTGCTCGTTCACCAGGCAAATCGCATGCTTCTACTGCATCTTATGCCGAAGAAAACCAGCAATTCTCAAAATTCAAACACAAAAATCACAGCAATGATTATCCCATACCCAGCAAAGCACCGACTCCACACCCATCCTTCAGTCCTCCCCACCAACTGTCGAGATAAAGCCCACAGTATGCAGCCTATCTGGGGTCTTTAGCATATCTATTAGATCTAGAACACAGTCCTTAAAAAAAAAAAATCCAGTTTAAATGATCATTAGCCTATTCCAAAGAACTCAAAACACAGCCAGGCAGCTGCATCACAACCACAAATAACTACCATAAAAGCATGGCGGAAGTATTTTTAGGTAAAAAAAAGAAACTCAGTAGCCAAGAAGAGAATACAAAAGATTATCCTGTGTGGAAAACTAGACAGTGTGAATTTGGGAGAAAAAAATTTAATGCATACCTGGCCTTAGGCAGCAATCTAAGTATTTTTATTCCTACAAATCCCTTTTGCATTGAACACCGTGAAGTGATGATAACAGGGGGCAGAATTCCTCCAGCTCTTATCGGACACTGTGTAAACGCTTTAAAGTGCTGTGGAAAGATAAAGTTCTCTGTCTGATGATGGTTGCTACTGTAAGCCAAAATGGGGTCAAAAGTTAACGCACCCAGCTTACGTATGAGATTTTTATAGCTTAAGACCGTAAGAATGAAGCCACATTGCTATCCATTGGGAGAAAAAAAAAGAGACTCGGCCAGTCCAAGACAAGAGATAAGGCATGTAGAGCACTGAACCAAGCGCAGCTTACTCAAAGCAATCAGAGTAATCGATAACTAGAGACAAGAAAATTAATTAACTGTTGTACAAACCTCTCCAGAATTGATTCCAAAGGCAAAAGATCACAAGTAATTATCGTTTGTTTCAAAAGTTATTCATAATCAGATTTAAGTACCCTCAAGAAAATCAATTGACGGAGCTTTTAGTAGTGTATCAAGGAAAAATGACCATATTATGACTAGCCTAAGGAAGGAGTGGGCACACCTTCCCGCTCCACTACGAACAGCTACCATCGAAGACAAGTCATTTTTCCATCACAAAAAGAATAACCGTGTACCTGAAACGTGTTTAGTCTTATGCTAATCCACAACAGACTGGGAGGTATTTGTGGACAGCCATAAGGGATGTATTCTTACAGATACAAATTCAATTTTACACTTAATAATCTCAAAGCAAGCAAGTCTGTTGAAACCCCCAGTCACACCTTAATCAAACGTCAGACTGTATTTCAAAACCTAATATACGATTAGATTGTGCGATTACTTCTATTACTGAAAGAACAAAAAAAGCCAGGATTTAATCAACCGGTGCTGACACACATTGCACAGAAGGAAAAAGGACGATTTTGTCCACAGTTCAACTACAGAAAAGTTAAGTGCCAAGGGGGCTTCCTACAGAACAGCAGCAGCAGATCACAGGGACCCATATTTATAAACTAATAAGCACTTCAGTGCAGTTAAGGCTGGGATTTACAGCTGCTCAGAGATCGGCACTGGTACAGAACTGGGCCTAAGCCAGTAACGGTCTCCTTCTCCATTCTCATGGCTGCTCTGAGCAAACAACAAGCGGGATCTCCTGTAGCTCACCTCAGCTGTAACCCACCGAGGCATTTGACAGCCTGAAGCACAGCATCAGGAGAAACCAAAACGCTTACTGGGCACTTTCATGCATGTGCCAACAATATATCCACGTTCACACGTAGACATCTCCGGGAGAAAATTCATCCACATTTTGGTTCCATCTTCCACTTGGGATACCATGTGAGATAGTCCCTCTGCTTTACTCTTGCAAGAGAGAAAAGCAGAGATGCAGCAATTCTGCTGGTGTGATCATCTCAAGGTCCCTATTTGATAAAATTCTATAAGCTGACAGAAATCTCTGACACTGGAAGTACTCCAGAAATAGGAGAGCTATGACAGACGTGCAGATGGCTGGCCTCTCTTCAAAGGCTTGAAAGCATAGGGTGGGGAAAACAGGGGTGGAGTGAAAAAAATAATCCTAACTTAATTATAAATAGAGCTTAAGAATCCCATCCACGTGAAAGTGCTTCTGCTTTGTATCATGAATACCTCCAGGGCTCAGAAAGCTGCCTTGAACGGAAAACACTTGGAATGATTCTCCTGTGAGTGGCTCTTAAGTGGAAATACCCATGAGGAGGACAAGGGAAGCGTTTTGCGACTGTGCTCTCCCTCTGTTCACGAGCTTTCTTGCCCTTCTTACATGACTCTGACATCAAGCTGCCCTGGTGCCATTCATCTCTTCCCCATATTCTGCTTGCTCTCCCTCACCGTTGCTATTTTCAGGTTCAACTGTTTTAACCGCTCCTGTAACGAACAAGCGAGAGGAAGGAGCAGCGGGCAGGGATGGAAGAGAAAGATGACAGGAGATGACACTCCAGAGAGTATAAATCATGGCACCCTGAGAAACGTCTTCCAGCTGGAACAGTGCTAGGAATACTCCGAGAGCTCACTCCACTTGCTGAACAGAAAGTTCTCTTGGGCTCCCCTGCAAAGAGAGAAGCCCGTTTCCTCTGTCTTTGTCTATCTTTGTGTAAGCTGCGAGGAAAGCTGATTTTATAATTCACTGTGTCAACTATAAAACACGTCCCTCAGGTTCAAATGTATCCCCTGACATCTCAGCAGAAAAACAAAACCCTAATAAATCTAACATTTAACAAATAGCAAACAAAGATCACTGAAGCAAAGAAAGGTGCTGTAAAAAGCTCTACTTAACTAAAAAATAGATGAAACTAGTCCTTGAAATGTCAACTGCTACTTCAACACTGAGAATTGTTATAAAATACACTAATACAGTACCAAGCCTACCACTAACTGTGATATAACTGTAAATGAACCTGAAGGAAAGCTTTATTAGACATTTTTTCTTGAATTGAGAGCAACTGCTATTTGAGAGTAACCTTCCGTGAAGCATTTGGATGCTTCTGAGACACAAATATCCAGTGTGACAATTGGAGTTCTCCGCAATTCACAAATTGGAAGAGAAAGAGATCACAAGCCTTGGAAACTATTTACTCTGCTTCTTCATCTTCCTTTCAACACTTGTCACTATAGAGGCACGCTACCAACATCAACCAACTCATCTACTTAAGTGATAAGGGATAGCAAAAATCTCTGAAATAACTCCAAGCCACTTGCAAAGGCTGTAGAAGCTCTCAAGGTTTCCAAATAGCTCATTATTTGCAGAGCATTCACATGCACACACACAAAAATGGCATTAATTTTCACATAATCTAGTCACTGTTATCTTGATAACTCCTGTAGAGACAGCAAATACGACGGAGTGCTCCCCAAAACGCTACGGAGCTCGTCGCTACCATGGCAGCCTGCGCTCAGCCTACAAAGCCACTGCAGATCAGTGGGCACAGCAGTAATTATTTGGTGCTTGACCAGAAATGACTGTATTGTATGGTGGAAACATCTCCAGAACAGCCAGCAGACAGGATGCTGCCCTCGTCCATGCTGAACTTGTGTTCCTGGTTGACAGAAGACAGACATGATGTATTTTAAGGCCAAAATCTTTCTCTTGTTTTTAAATCCATTCTATTATTGAACTCATATACAGAACACAGAAATAGGATTCTCACTTTATGGAGACAATATGGGTCTAAGTCTTCCAACAACTCTCCCGTTTCACCAGCGAGAAATTTCTGCTTAGCTGTTGAATCCCAAACGTTGTGAGGGTTTCTTAAGAATTTCTTTTCAGAAACATATCCTACATACCTTCCATTCTGAAAGTCGACCTGAACTTAATCTTGACTATAAAGTATAAAACCTGCTACACCTCATCGGTCTGTGCTTATTCAGGCTTGACAGACAATATAAAACCCAGCACCCAAGCGCTTACGTTTCATAATCCCTTTGCTCACAAAAGTATGACTGTTGGCAGAGCTCTCTACTTGGAGCGGGGTGGTTTGCTTCTAAAACTGCTGAACAGAACTTTCAAGGCTTTAGCTGTCACGATAACTGTCACAGCTGCTGGGGAACTAACACTGTGCTGTGCATCTCACACAACAGAGACCTTTTCTCCCATTATGTTGCTGACAAGGTGAGGTTTATCCCCCTCTTTGTAGCATAAAAACCCTCTTAGATATCCTCTTCTTCTAAATAATCAGCCTGCAAATGTATTTACGCTTTTCTGTTTTGGTGGGGTTTTGTTTTATTCAATTTTAACCAAACGGCTCTAGTTTTGGGGGTTGGACCAGATGACCTTTAAAGGTCCCTTCCAACCCAAACCACTCTGATTTCTAATGAAACAAAATACGAACCAAGAAAAAAATAAAAAGAAAAAAAGAAGTCCAAATTTTACTCTCTGTTCTTACACCACATTATTAACACCATTTTCACAGTGCAGAGGAAAAAAAATTAAATCTTTTGCTCAGGAAATGTAAGAACCAAAGAGCACCCAGATTCCTAAAGGTGACCATAATGAATTTTTGCCTAACAAGTGCCTGGGCTGAGACTTACTTAGCACTACCCACACTTGCAGAATTCACTGCTAAGTAACTAACACAGGCACTGAGCATCCTGACGTGCCTTGTGCTGAGGTCAGACGTGGGCCGGGGCCAGGGCAGCAGCTGGAAGGCCAAGGAAGGAAGCAGGGGAAGGCAGCCAGGCTTTGGAAGACGGCTGCAGTCAGCAGCAAGGTGATACCACCTCCTGAGACAGCAGGTCAGACATCCAGCAGCATTCATTCTCCAATTATTTAAGCAGGAGCCACCTGCCAGACCTGCCAGTCCCCAACCGCTCATTCCCACCTCCGATGTGCCCCCAGACGGCGTGTGTGGCCACACCATGAACCGACCTGAGGAATCGCTCCAGGTTAAAATAAACCCAGCAAAGATTGCTTTTCAGCCACATCCCTTTTCCTGGCTCAGTTCGCTCCGCAGCTGTATAAATGCCTATGCAAACACAGCGCAGGAACAGCCAACGAGGTGACTGCTTCATGCCGTCACAAAGCTACCTACGAACTTCACCCCCCAAGCAGTCCGTCTTTAAAATAAACGACGTTCTTTCACTGCCGCTCTGAGCCGGGTCCTGGGTGGCTGGTTTGCATTCCTCGCGTGCTTTGGTAATAGATCAATAAATACTCGGCAGGTATGCCCGCATTTAGGCACGTCGGTGACATAAATACTAGACACAGATGAATGCAGGCTGCACTGCACAAAAGCCTGCGGGGCCACGGCTGTAGATTTATGGAAGGCTCTGAGACTAGACCCAAACAGTTTTGTGAGGCACAGGCGTGTGATTTTGACCTGATTATACTGTAGATGTTGTTGTTGAGCTGGTTATTGTCATGAGCCCATATGCACGCAGGCTATTTAGCCAAACAAAAAAGCAGAACAAGCAAAGGGCACAGTGGAGAAATGAGACCGCCAGTTAAATACCAGTTCAGTAACTCAAGGACTGGGAAAAGCGACCAACGTGGAGACACAAAACCCTGAGAGGAGAAGTGGCGACTCGGAAGAAGGTAATTCGGGAAGAACAAGGACCAGTCCACCACAAGGACTACGCCAGCATGCAGAGAAGCCCTAGTGCCGTAACTGACTAAATAATCGGTCACAGGTTAAGTAGCTGACTGAAACACCACACAGGAGCCAAAGGAGCCTCGCGCCCTCCTTGGCATTGGCCCTGCACCCACCTTACCCCACGCTGACAGAACTTTGTGGCAGAGAAGCTTTCTGCCACGTTAAGCAGGTCTGCAATGGCTTGGCCCAGGTCCAGCGGGTCACAGACCTGCAGGCAGAAAGATGGGAACACAAGGCATAAAACGGAGGAAGCGGGCTGCACCTCGGAAGTCAACAGTTAAAGTGGTCGTAGGCTGCCATGGAATTGCAGCAAGACTTACTGAATAATTCCCAGCTGCTGGCTGAGCCATAAATATGCAATAAATCTCCAGTAAAGAAGTAAAATAAATTTCCTGGTCTAAAGAACTAACTTGAAGTCCCATAACCTCCAGTGGTGTTTGCTTCCTGTGTTCCGCTGTGTTAACATCTGCCAACATCTAAACTGTCCACTCTGAACCTTTCTCTTTTGTTTAGTCAGCTACTGAACCCGGGGAACTCTCTTCTCATTGTTCTCAGAGAAATGATATTTAAAGCAATCTTTTTTTTTTTTTTTTCTCCAATGGGTCTTGCCTATGAAGGCCATTCAAAAAAAAGAAATGAAGTACCCACAGAAAAGTGTAATGGCTGTTCAAAGCAATTAATGAAATTTGACTTGGCTCTCTGAGGTTGTGTGCATTAAAGATAACACGGACAAAGTAAGTAGGAACATGCTTCTCTCTCTCTGTAATGGGAAATATCACTGAAAATGTTTCCTTTTGCACCATGAATGATTTTGAAGTGGTCTTAATTTGACTGAAGAGGCACTTGGTAACTCATGCTGCAATGTCTGTTACTAACGACGTCACCCTGAGTACACTCAATTACCCTTGCACCATTTAGAAAAAAAAAAAAAGGAGAATTTACATATAAATTACCAAAAGGGTAATAATTAAATCACCTTATCGAGGCTGCAGATTATGTCTCCTAATTAGCATAGCCAAGTTGCTGTACTTTGCCCTCTTTGCGCTCCCATCCCCAACCCCAACTTGGGATCATTGAAAGTAACAGGAAAATTCCCCATCAACCTCTGTAGGGTCAGAATTTAACTTCAGAAAAAGAATTCTGTAGAACAGACTACGTCTACCTCAATGCACATAGAGAAGGTAAGATCAAGTCATTCTGATCACTCCTTTTCTTATTCTTGCATTAAAAATAATATTTTAAGCTTCATGTCTCCATAGTACTCAACAAAGAGCGTGGAAGAAGTATTCCTACAACAGAGGAGAGAGGGCTGTAAGTCACCATCAAAAGGTGATTGTAACTTCAAACACAAATACGATTACGAACCGGATTTTCACAACTAGCTTAAAGAACTTCAAATATCCAAGAATGTAACAAGCCTATCACAAAACATTTGTGGTGGGAAGCAAGCAACCAAGCATCAAAATAGGGCCTGCTTCCCATGGACCAGATTAGCATCTGGGCACAGAAACACGAGATTCCTTTTTGAGGATGTCAGCGTTTTCCCATACGTGGGGTCCAAAGAAAGTGGAAGAAACAACAGAAATAGTCTTAAGCACAACTTTAAACTTAATGAAGATGAATCTCCCTTGATATAAGGGAGATGATATAATTCATCAACAACTTGTAAGACTAAGAAGGAAACAAATGGTGAGGAAACCAAAGCAGTGAAGTATTATTTGAACTTAAATTAGCCATTGGAGCCTGGTTCTGCACACACAACCCTTCCCTTGCTCCATCCCACGTTTTATTAAGAGGGTCTGAAGACAGGTGATGTGCCCAGTGAAGCTTTTTATCATTAGAGATTGATTTTCTTTGCTCAGTGGTCATTAATCAGCGTTTCCCTGAAAGGAAGTAGTAGTAGTTCAAATATTTATCTAAACAGATAGAAAATTTCCTTGGCTGCATTGCATCTTCTGTCATCCCTCCCTATCTCCTTTTGATAACAAACGCTGGTAAAGTTTTACAGCAAAATACAGCATCATCTAAGACTTCTAACAAGAGGCTTCTCACAGGATACTAATTAATAACTTTTAAGACAAGCTTTTAAAAACTATTAAGAAATTGGAACTTGATAGCCACTTCTGCTGCCTTTTGTAATGGAGAAAACAGAACACTTAAAACACACACGGAGCATCTCCAGTGTCTTCTGTCACACCAGTGAGGCCAAGTGGAAAGAAGAGCTGCCGAATTCACTCACAGTTTTAGATGTCACTTGCAACGGTATCAGTGAGAGTAATGTTTTAAAGCTGATGAAACATCTCATTTTGAGCATCAGTCAGAAGCCCTGAGGGTTTCTTGGCCACCATCGGCTGCCCTCAGAGTAACCGCTTGCAGCAGGAAGCCCTACCTCCGCATAGCTGTGGTTACTCCAGTAGTTTTCTCAGTTGTACGAGCAGCTGGAGAAGCATCTGTAAGACCTCTCCACTCTGCAGAAAATGGGCGTGGAGGGAGCCGGCGGTGGGTGGAATGTGGGGGCAAAGGGGGAAAGGAAGAATCAGAGAGCAGGGAAATCACACAGGCTCTTCGGGCAGCAACAAGTCTTAAACTCACGTCATCAGTTATTACTGAAGGGCACAGAATGCCCATCCTCACCCGTCATTTTGGTCGTGTTTGTCATTGTTTGTTTGGTTTTTGTTTTGGGTTTTTTTTTTTTTTACTAAATCAGTTTTCTTACCAAGCTCATACCTATGGAGCTGGTGCGTCGACATAGAGAAAGCACCAACCCCTGAACCACACCATGCCTCAGGAATGCGACACTAACAGTGATAAATCAATACCGGCCACATACAGATGCTTAAAACACCCATGACTGAAAAATCCCATTTAACAAGCGTCCTCCGATATACCAGAGGAAATCATTTTAAAATAAAACAGAACAAGCTTTTCTCATTTAAAATGACCACTATGAAATGACAGTTGGGAGTTCTCGGCAGTTCCTTTTCAGCAGCGAAGCATCTCTAAAGAAGGGGGCTCATTACAGAGCATCTGATAAGTTCTTGGCAGATTTTAATGACGAACAATGGGACTCTGTCTGGAAGGCTGCTAAGAATCGATGTCCTGCTAAACTCCTGACTGCCAAGGAGACCCAAACCAAGGCATTTGCAATTTTCCCAGCAAGCTAAAGAAAGCAGGGTGGCTAATTTAATGGAGTAAAGCCAAGAGGCATTACTGTGTATTCAACACCTGTAGGTTACACACTTTGCACTTAAAAACACACGAAGCATAAGGACCCTCTTTGCCCAGTACACAAATCCCATTGCATTTGAAGCACACTTTTTAATTGGTTATTATTTTAAACAAGGACGGCTTTTTTTTTTTTCCCTTAGAAACAAGGAGATTATAATGAGACTTCAAGAACAATTGTTTCCTTTTGTGCCATCAAAGAGACCGCATGCTTGTTTTATGCAAAGTAAACCAGGATATTTAATGCTCACTTAAGGCTTGGAGAAAAACCCTACGCTTTAAAATAAACAGCTTCTCCATTTCTCTCTATAAATATTGAGACATGAAACCAGCACATGGTTTACATCAATTCCTGACACTTCCAGAGAGCAGAAACTACAGATTAAAGAATCTGAGAAGTCTTTGCAGGACAACTAATCCCTGGGGAAAGATTGCTTTGGTTTGGTAATCTGGAGGGGGGGAAAAAACCAGTGCCTTCTTCCCAAAGAAGCCCTGGACTCAGTTACCTGGCACAAGGAACGAACATGTGCTTGGGGTTTAAGTGATAACAGCACAAACTCTGTAAAATGTGTTGAGATTAACAGAAACCTAAAGGAAAACGTCACCAGATCCAAGCAGGGTTGTACTAGGTTTGTTCTGGGGCAGTTGACTGTGTTTTCATAGTAGCTCACACAGTGCTATGCTTTGATTTATGACCAAAACAGTGGTGACAACACACTGACGACATCGCTGAGCAGTGCTTACAGAGAGTCAAGGCCTTCTCTGCTCCTCACCCCACCAGCGAGTAGGTGGGGGCACACAGAAACCTGGGAGGGGACACAGCCGGGACAGCTGAGCCCACCCAACCGAAGGGATAGCCCACACCATATGACGTCACGCTCAGCAATAAAACTGGGGAAGAAGGAGGAAGGGGGTGATGTTCAGAGTGATGGCATCTGTCTTCCCAAGTCACCGTCATGCATGACGAAGTTCTGCTTCCCTGGCAATGGCTGAACACCTGCCTGCCAATGGGAAATAGGGAATGAATTCCTTATTTTGCTTTACCTGCATTAATAATCCATTAAATAAAATATGCAATTCGTTGAAAAATATTATTTGTAACAGGGGAGAGTCAGTATGGATGTGGAGTGCTTCACAGCACAGATGAATCGGGAACAGTGCAAGTTACACCTAATCTCCCAGAAGAGAGAAGAATCCGCTTATGTCCCACGCACACATATTGTGAGAAACTGTATCACGGAACCACAGAATCGTTTAGGTCGGAAAATACCTTTAAGATCATGGAGTCCCCCCGTTCCCCCAGCACTGCCGGGTCCCCACTGACCCCTGTCCCTCAGCACCGCCTCCACACGGCTGGGAAACCCCTCCAGGGATGGGCACTCCACCACTGCCCTGGGCAGCCTGGGACACGCCTGCACAACCCCAACGGGACAGAAATGGTTCCTCAGGGACAACCTCAACCTCCCCTGGGGCAACTGGAGGCTGGTTCCTCTTGTCCTGTCACTTGTTCCTGGGGAGAAGAGACCGACCCCCACCTCGCTCCAGCCTCCTGTCAGGGAGTTGTCAGAGCCAGAAGGTCTCTCCTGAGCCTCCTTTTCTCCAGGCTCAACCCCCCCAGGTCCCTCAGCTGCTCCTCAGTGCACTTGAGCTCCAGACCCTGCCCCAGCTCCGTTGCCCTTCTCTGGACACGCTGCAGCCCCTCAATGTCCTTCTGGGAGTGAGGGGCCCAAACTGAACCCAGGATTCGAGCTGTGCCCTCACCAGAGCAGCATACGCCTATCTCTCAGCACACAAAACACGCCCTTTCTTTACCCGTATTTGCAAACGCCGCCTGCGGTGCCTCATCACGTGGGTTTCACCACGACACTCGGAGCTGCTTCTGCCTCTCTCCGTTACACAGGCAGGTGATTTCAGCCTTGCTGATCAGCAGCAATCTGAACACCATGGGAGAAAGAGCAGGGCAAAAATGCCGAAAGGCTGAGCGTGGATTTAAACAACTATTTGGCCCAACGCTACCTGCTTCATCGTGGCTTTATCGAGGCCCTTGACTTACTTCGTACGCAGCCAAACAGGAGCCATGACTTGGATTTGGTTTTGATTCCTCCTAAAGGGCAGGATGTGCAGTTACCTTCAGCTTCTGCTGGGAAAGGCCACAGCTCTGCTCCAAACACGGTCTGAAGCCTTGCCCGCAGTGCAAGGCCATTTAAACAGGGGGCTTCGGCACACGTTCTCGCACGTCTCTTCTAATTTCACAGGCTCCATCCAGCCACTCGCTGAGGCCCATTCACCCTTGGCAAGCTCCGGCGGAACCTCCTGGTCCCTCGTTTGCACTAAAATGAGCTCCGCTACAAACACATTGTCTGGCTCAAGACGCAGTATTACAGCAAAAGAAAAATCTAACAGAATCGGATTTGTGGGAAAGATTTGCCAGCTTTGCAAAACACAACGGTTGTTGCTTTGGTTGTTGGGGTTTTGTTTTCCACACACACACACAAAAAAGGAGGCACGTCCTTAAAGTACTTAAATGGCCCCAGTTCACTTCCATGTCCATAAGATAAATTAAGGCATGGAATACTGAGAGGATTCACAAATAGTGCCCCAACAACCAGGCAAAATACCTCCAACATTGCCCTGTCAGAGGCCCGAGAGGGAATAGCGGGAGGAAGCTTCAAGGTGAAGAGGAGCACGGAAGAAAAGCATGACTTTCAAATACTGGTTCTTGCTGTTAAAAAATAAAATAAATAATCATGTTTGGTATATATTATATTACTAGACCTGATGACATACCTAAAAGCTCCATCTAACGTCATAGTTCTCAGCCTTTTCAAGTCTGTTTCCATGTCAGGAGCTTAATGAGCAGAAAACCAAACAAGAGCTCCGAAGAAGACCAATGTCATTCAACAACACCCCCCCCCCCCTTTCTTCTTCTTTAAAATCATTGCATGCATTCTTGAGAAGACAATGATGACAGACTGAATGTCAAAACCTTCTAAAAAAATTTCTGACCCTTTCTTTAACTCTTAAAAACAATCATTGCTACTTGGAGCTTACACAAGGTGAAAGCCATATCCAGGTAATAAAAGGTGCACTTTGCCTTCATCTGAAGCTCCTTTAGAAACTACTGTATCTTCCACAGGACTAATCAAATTTTATTGTAGGAAACACCTTTCTTTATTATGTTAAGATAAACATTAAGGTGTTTCATTGCAGTAATTTCTTTGAGATAGTGGATACGGTGCTGACATGATTCCAGTTAAGTGCAGGAAGCTGTAATTCTGGCATTCCCTTCCCAGCATCACTCCTGGCTGCTGTTTACTTTTGGAACATCGTTGCCCTAGCCTGAGCCTCTCCACTCATCTATAAACATCTCACCTTCAGGGCTGGTGCTGATTTATGTCATACAAGCAAAAGCTGATTAACAAAAACATCTTTTCATCTAAAGTGTAAATTTCCCCGTTGACTTTAACAGATTTATGTGTATAATTAGATGCTTGGCTTAATCAGAGCAGTACAAGGATCAGCCAGATTTAGTTCACGGTGGAGATTCCAGATCCAGCAGAGCTATGGCAGAGATATCCCTGCAGAGAAATTACTTTCATGTATTGGACGTTTCCAAAATCTTTTAAATGAGTTTGAGGAAAAGTTAAGTGGACCGGAAGTGCCGCCACAGCCCAACACTTCCCGGTCAGTGCCCGGAGAGACATCTCTAGACGAAGGGGCTGAAGAGTTGTGCTGTTACTGCTCTTCCACCTCCGGGACCTACACGCCTCTGTCAAGTCACTCTTATCACTGCATGGTGTGATGTCAAAATGCCCTATGAATTATATTAATTTTACAGAAAACCACAATTTCTTCTTGTAGCATAATGCTCATTGTATTATCAAGGACAGGAAGAAAACTCCACGGACACATTTCTACCACCTTACCACCATGGAGAAACCACACATAGCCTGGACAGACTGTCCATTCAATAGGGAGACTCGGACATTCGTTATATTATTCATGAATCACACAAGAAACACAGACATGGGGACCACCAGGCTTTTGGGTTTGCCCAACTTCAGGGTCTTTCTGCTACCTAACACTTGTCCTTAAAAATTAACCTTCTGAGCAACCATAGATGAACCTCCACATGCTGTTGAAAATGCAATATAATCCAAACAACTTCTTGCTGCTTTTAAACAGAACCGATTTCTCAAGACTCAAGTCACAGTGGGAAACAAGATCTTAAGTTTTGAGTTGTTACAAGCCTGAGCAATTAAATCTCATATAAAACCACATTAATACATGGACTACAAGTTTCTGAGGTGGGGAGAGATTAATAACCCTGGTACTTAACTTACTGTTACAGCTACAGGCACAATGAACTCTCCCTGTGTCTGTATTGCAGTATTGCCTTGCACGACATACTCGCAGCCTCAGGCTTTCCTATCAAAACAGAATATAAAAAAATCCAGCTTTCTCAACTCTTGGTCACTGCACCAACAGGTCAATCAGCCCAGCAGAGAGAGACCCTTGGGTGGTTTGTCAATACTCAGGATGCATCCGAGCACAACCTGCTAATCCTTCCATTTTAAGTCTTTCCTCACCAATATGGAGACTAGAAAAAAAATAAGCCAACTCTAGTCGAAGCATTGCTGTGTTAGAACTGGAATTAGCCATGAACCATATGGCATTAATGTACAGAAATCCTCCATCAGAAATTATTTCTGCGATTGTACATTAGAGAGGTGGGCTCATTTGGATGAGCTGGACTGATGCAATTATTTTTCTTGCAGAGTTTAAACAGCAATTTTTTCAGGCACCTAGGTTTAAATCCACAACAGGAATTTATGTTTAAAAAAAGAAAATTAAAAAAAAGAAATTTGAAGAAGAAGAAGGAAAAATGACAGTGGATGCACTAATGAAAACCTGCGATCTTCACATCCACCTTCTCAGCTGCTACAAGGATTCCCCAGGCACCTCAAAGTTTTCCATTCTCTAATCACCGGAATTTTGCTTTCAGACACACCCAGCTTTGGCAGGTCCCAGCACAGCTAACCACCCTATCTCGCGGCTCAGCCTCACACTTGTATTCACAAGCCCTTCTCGAGGGCTTCAGCTGAGGGGTTTGATCCAGATGGCACTCAGACTGGATTCCTTCCATGTGGGGAGGGAAGCAACTGGAGACAGGGCTGCTGTGCCCCGCTCAGCAGCTCCACTCACCAGGAGTTGAGTGTCATGCTTGCCTCAGATGTGGGTTAATTCCTGCTAGGATTCAGACCACCGCTTCTCCAAAAAAGTGTTCTCTCAAGAGCCGATCTGTTCATTTATCGTGGGAAGCTCTTGATCTCTCTTGTTGAAACTGATACACCTTGCAGGGAACATCAAAGGTCCATCCTGCAGACAGAAAGACACTCACAGAGGAGATGATCACCTGGGAGGAGGAAGATCTGCATTCCAGCCTTTGTTGCAGTTATCAACTCTTTTATCCAATGACTTTGGCTTATAAACCATCTGAGTTTTCAGTGAAGATAAATGCCTCTGGTAAACCAGAATAAAGCTCCACATTTCCAAGGGAGTTCTGGCTTAAAAACCCGCATTTCCCTCTTCCGCATACCTCCAGGCATCTTCCCACAGGTAGAAGGGAGCCCTCAACAGCTGCCGTGAATTCCCGTGTGTTGGTAAGACACAGGGAGCAGCGATGTCTCGGTTCCAAGCAGCATTTCCGTGACTTCAGTACCATTTTAAGGGCTATTTTCAAAGCACCTGTCGGAGCTTCCATGGATCTGGCCACATGTCAAAGCTGTATAAGCGATGTCTGTTGTAGTAGCACCACAGAATGCTTGAAGACTGTTGAAAATGTGCAGCACTCGCTGCTGCAGGGAAAATACATTTCAGCAAATGAGTTCAGACACTTCTGAGCGTTGGTGATAGCGATTAACAATTAACCCTCTTGCAGGCAGACTTAGAAGCTGATTAACTTTACACAGAAAGGGAACAATTCAGCTGAAGAAACCGGAATAAACAAACACAGTTGAAGATTCCCCCAGAAGAAGATAATCTGTTTATAAGAGGACAGTTAATAGAAGAGTTCTGAAGGGATTTCCCCTTATCTGCTTCTTCAAAGAATATCTACTACATCGACAATAAATCCAATGTGTTTAACGTGTATCTACATTACAAGCATTTCCCTGCAGTAGTAAAATGAGTAAACCTGAAACTTTCAAAGTCATTTTATTGCTCATTTTACAGATTTTCCTAGCCCTTTGATGAGCTGCCATTCCAGAAGGCAATCGTAGTCTCATACCTTTGTTGCTACGGCTTGCATCCACCACACCCATTTCCAGGCTGTCTGTGGGAACAGCATGCACTGGGAATCAACCAGGCATCTCCCGTCAGTAATCCTCCCAGCAGCCGCCAAAGCCCATGCCGGGTCGCCGAGACCTCCTTCGGCACCCGCAATGTCCATTATGGAGAGAAACAAAATATAACGTGGATAAAATACAGACAGAAGCTACCAGGGAGATGGTACTCTAGAAGATCTCTTTCCTAGCTGGCTGGCCGTTTAAGTAATCTGAAATAAAGATTGGATTTCTTTATCTCATATTAATAAATAAAGCTTGAGCCAGGCTGTATCAAAATGCCAGCATAGCTGCGCATTCTCCTTCTAGCAAAGCTGTAGCTATAAGCATGTAAATTCTCTGCAGGCATAAGCCTCTAATTTCCACTGGGTCAGATTCCACTGGACATCTTCAAAAATAAAGACGATCATATTATTATCCCCATCACACAGTAATTTATTTCTAGACTGGACTGGGAGCTGTTCCATAATCACTGCATGCAAAATATTCCTTCCCATGCAGAAAGCTCGTCTCTCACTGATGCCCACATCCTACTCCAACCGCAGCGCCAACATTAAAGTTACTAATCAATAGTAGGTACAGAGCCACGGGGATCTCCGTGGAATGTACGTGGTTCACTCCAGGCAAAGGAGCAGCAGCGCTGAGGCTGAGCAAAGAAATGTAAATCTCACAGAGTCCTAATCAAAGCATCTGGCGTGGCAAAGCACAAGAAGAGATCAGAAGAAGCTACAGCCAAGGAGACAGATGAAAATTGAAGGTACTCGGCACAATCCACAGCATCCCTGTTACTGCCCTTGTTTGGGGAATAATCAAATGCTCCAGGTGCCCCTAACGAAATCCTGTATTTAAATGCCTGGTTTCAAATGGAAATACATAAGAACTAGATTCCACGAAAGATTATCTAGAAACTTCACTGCAAAGATTATCGTTTTCCAGATTTGTTCTGCAGATCAGTTCTGCAGCGGGCTGCCTGGGGGAGGACAACCCACTCACTTGCCTGTCCAATTGGTCTGAATGCTATTAAAGCATGTCTTAACGGATTCTGTACTATACTTCTATATGAATTTTATACGATTTTCTAATATACAGAGACACACACACAAATACACACACTGTGATTCCTCTGGTAAAATAACGTACTAGAAGATGATGACCCTGGTGGCACACCCACATCATGCTCCAGCTCTAATACCGTTTTTTCCTGAAACTTCAGTGAAAATTGACAAGTCTTATGCCAACAGGTGGGACAAAGCCCAGATTAAGGTAAAGACACATGAAGTCTCTTGGCTTTTCCGTGGTAACTAAGAAAGAGGAACAACAGTTCAAAGAGATGCACTGTGGCTGCTTTTAGCTCTGTTGACTTAAAGGTGCATACATTGAAAGTCTCAAGTTTCATATCTTGCCTGTGTGTCCAGACACGTGATTTAGCACATTATCAGAGCAGTCGTAGCCCCTGAAGCCTCTTCTGTGGACGTACTGCAGGAAAACAGTGTAGTGTAGTGTAGGGGAAGGCAAATCATTACCTTACCCAGCCACAATGGATTATCCTGAGAACTGGTAACACTCCTCACAGCACAGAAAACTCCTCTCAAAGCCAAAGACAAGAGAAAAAATAAAGCACAAAGGAAAGTCATTTAAATGTGAATGGTATCATCAATCCCTTGCATGTTAGCACTCACACTAAGACAGCCCCTGATCTTATCTAGTGGCGGTTAACCACAGGCCAGGTTGTAAACATGGATTTAACTAGTGAAAAGACAGTTCACAGCACTCTCCATTCCTTTTATTTTGGCTACTAAGTACAAGCAAAGATTTCTCTCCCAATTGCACATTCTTCTTGTAACAGCTTACCTCATATTTCCTTCTCCACAGCAGTCAAACTACACTGACAACTCAGAAAGCCACGTACACAAGTATATCTGTAATAAACGTACAACTTCCGCCTACCTGGGCTTTACCGGAGAAAGATGTGTTTCATATCCACACTGAATAAATGAAACACTGTGAGAGGAACAACACCAATTGGACTTTCTCATCATCACAGAAGCAATGCTGCATTCTTGGCGCTATTAAAGAAGACAGAAATACGTTTTTAAAACCCTCAAACCCTAGAAATAACTAGAGGCTTGGCTAATCTATGCTTCAGAAGATCAAAAGCCTTCAAGCGTACGCAGAATTCCACAATAACACAATTAATAAAATTAGAAAAAAGCAATTTGGAAATACAATGCTGGTACAACAAGTCTCTCAGCACTATTTATTTCCTTGAGTACAATCCAGAGAGAGCCTGCAATATCCTGGATTCTTACTTTCAACACGCCTTTGAGGCCTCTGCTGGCCACCAGCCAGAGGAACCACCAGGTTCTCATGGTTGTCTGTCCGTTTGAACCACAGGCACTAACTGCCCGGTTTCACAGTTTATAACAGACGTGTTACCATTTCCCTGATAAGCACCAGAAACGGACCCAGAGCGCATCCTTCCCAAGACCTCCAGGCCTTGAGGTCAACCCTAAAAACCATTTTTGCTCCCTCATTTCTGAGTGCTTAAGGCAGAGCTGTCCCCAGGAACAATGCGAGGCTGCCCGAAGGCACGAAGGGAAAGGAAACCCTTCCTTCTCGTCCTGCGCTGCCCGAAAGTATCCTGCGTGCACCTCTGCGGCTATCCAGGCTGTACGCAACGCATTCCCTCAGCCTTCAAGATCCCAGGATCTGCCTCGAATCGTACTGACTCTAGCCATGACAGGGGGACACAAAGAACGTCCAGAAATAAATTCATGTGTCCAACGACATTTCCGGTGTTTGGACACCGGAGGACATTTTTTCTAGACAGAACAACCCTTACAAGTGCCCCCTTACTTTTTGATTCCCTGCATCTACTATCATTATATTTTGTATTGATTTTTGAAAAGATCCAACATCTGTTTAAAAACCTGACCCGTACTGGAGCTCTTCAGGCATTCTCTATTGAATTAGGGAGTCAGAAGAGTTGCTGTTTGCCCTGTGCACTTTTTTAAAGCAGGGAAAACACCGCCTCTGTCAAGCCAAGGGTAGTTTTGCCACCCAGCTTTTTGGGAGGCAATGTTCCACCCTACAGCAGTGACTACTGAAGGTTTTAAAAGTCTTGTTTTGCAACAGAGGGATTGAGATCCAAGAGCAGCTAGAATACAAAACCCGCAAGAGGTTCAGGTTACCCGCTGTCACCGTAGCTCCAACACCCCAGAAGGCACTAGTCACTTTTAAAAGTTGCTTTATCGAAGTGAAACAGCCCCCTAAGCCACTCCCTTTCCGAAAGTTAGGGGAGGCAATGCTGTAGATTGGTCACACTGTCTCACCAACAGTGAGGAAGAGGGTTACTTCCACCCGCTCTTCTCTTCCTCGGTGGGTCACACCAACAGCAAGCCAAGGCCGCAGCGGGTAGGATTGGAAAAGCTCTGTAAAACAGCCCAGTTTTGCCTGCCGTATATGACTGATAATAGAGCCTGTGGATCCATCCACTGCCCCATCATCGGGCACCCGCAGAGACAAGAAGTTTAGGTTCTGCAGGCTGACTCTCAGTTCTGTCCCCTTCCTCCTTTCACCCGGGGGTTGACTGACTCCAGACAGCAATTAAACACTCATTCGATGAGGCTCGTTGGGATCAGAGACAGAACTGGAAGAGAAAACACTGTGGGTTGAGATAAAGGGAGTTTAGTAAGTGGTGCAGAGGCACTCACTCGCCCCTCCCACCAGCAGACCAGTGCCCATCCACTCCTTGAGCCACAGCGTAAAAGAATTAATCATAAGCTTGATTTTCTACTATTGTAACATTAGAGAATAGAATATTGTTTTAGTTATTGATACAGGTGTATATGAAACAAAGCTGCTCATTTATCCTTGCACAGTCCTTAGCAAGGCTGGCCTAAACCCCAGTCAAGCTGAATCAACAGGAGAATGGCCATATTCAAGGTTAGATCATTGATTAACTTAAAATAGATGATTTTAAGAAGTTATCCGTTTGAAGTAGAGATAGAATACAATAGAACAATTTAAGTTTTCCCAGAATTTTGAAGGTGATTTTCATTCCGTGACCTGAGCAACCGAGGACTGAGACAACTGGAGCGAACTCTGAAGAAAGAAATGAAATGAAGAAGATGAGATTTGCTGAGACAAAGGAATTGAATAGACTTTTGGGTCTATGAAGAATGATGAACTGAGAATCGGTGGGAAAACGCCAAGGACTTTACCTAGTTACATAACGTTAGGAAAGAAAACTATATATACTAAGGCTGTGCGCCGTGTGCTTTGCCACTCACTGAGGTGATGGCCCAACTCTGAGTTGTTGGATAAAGCAAGCCTAGAGTTACCCACAGATCGGCAAAATTCTTTAACGCACAGCCATCTAGAAAAGGTTATCCCCCAGGTTTTATCACTGAAAATGACATTAGATTGTACGGAAAATCCCAGATCAGGTCGGCTGTCCCGGCTGGGTGCCCTCCCAGCCTCCTGCCCACCCCCAGCCTACTGGCTAGTGGGACCGAGTGAGAACCAGAGAAGACCTTGATGCTGTACAAGAGCTGTTCAGCAACAGCCGAAACAGGGGTGTGTTATCAACAGTGGTTTAGTCCCAAATGAGAAACTGAGCACCACATGGGCTGCTATGAAGAAACTAAACTCAAGCCCAGCCAGGACCACTACACTGTGTATCTGTTGGTAGGAGAAATAAAAGCTGAGAAACCTCGCTCTGTCAAAACCCCCACAACTAATAACAATCCTTGTTTAAAGCTTGTCCTGTTAGGCGGTGAGCTCACTAAGTTCCACAGGGGAAACTAAGTCCTGTGGCAATAAAATATGTCAGCAAAGGCCTTTTCTTCCCACCCTGTTAATTCTTCGTGAAATATTTTTCCATACCTCTGAAATCTGGCTTTGAACTAGAGTAAACAATTCTTTTCCATCGGACAGCAATCCATTTGTCAAACCAGCAGGGCGTTGCTAAAGTCAATGTTGGTCAGGAAAGGGAGTAAAGCCTACTCCAGCATTCTCTGGGGACGTTCACAATAGCTGAGGAATTGCTCTAAGTGAATGGAGAGCCCAAACCCTGGCAAGTAGGTGGAATGTATAAATCTTACATATCGAGGGTGTTTACACAGAGCAACCGGTCCTACTGTCCCAACCAGGAGTGGTTACAATATAATGACCAATTCAAACCACATTAGCCTAGAATGGGGACCAGGGTGGAATTTTTCCATCTTGACAGGGACCCAGATACAACCCCCCGCCTTGCCGATCACAGCCTACCAAGCACCGATGCTACTGCCCTGTGCCACCCGCAAGCGTGCAAGTTACGTAAGGTGCCTTCATGGGTGACTCTGAGAAGGTATCTCTTGCTCAAGCTCATGTTTTTAGCTCCAGAAATTTCCAGTTCAGGTCTAATGGCACCACTGAGGATGGCAGCTGCTCTATTAACACAAACCTCTACAAGAAAAAAAAGCCGTGCAGGATGTAGTTAAATTAGCAGGCTGGTTCAAACAAAAAGTTCAAGTCTCTCATAGCACCTGTATTGGACAGGTCAAACGACCCTCTCAGCCCCTTGCATGGTTCTGTCAGAAATGGCAGGAATCTGTTCTGCACACCAAACCTCTCATTTCCTACCACTAGTGAAGCAGAAATCCTGCCTCACCTGACACATCCTTCTTCTTGTCTAATTACACTGTAATTATTAACTTCATTTTGTGGCTTCACAACAGAAAAGGTATTTTCAAGTCTGTGCAGATTAGCTGTAAATCTGCTGCTACTCTACACCTCATTCGAATTTTAAACACCTATTTTCAGGTTTTCCAGCTGCCATAATTTGTGTCAGTGTCAATTCTTTTTAGCCAGAGACCCTGGTGATATCTCCAAAAGATTCGCTACAGCGAGGGAAAGGAAAGATGGGAATTTTGTTTCTGAATAGGGTTGTTTTGAACCCGGATCATTTCAACAAACCAGCCCGCAAAGGAGCAGTACTGAATCAACAGAGCGGAGGCAGGTGGGAACCACCACAGAGCTTGAGGCGTTCGGCACACACCCCCTCCCTCCCGCCACCCCTCTCGCCGACGCAGCGGGGCTGGTGGCAGGGTCTGGCCAACCACTCAGACTACCAAGAAAGCACAGAAACTATTAACATTCCTGGATGTGGGTAGGCTGAAAGGGAAGGAGTCACGAAACACTGCAATCATCACCTCCTCCAAGCACGACTGGGGTTTTTCGGTAGACACCGACAGAATTTACCGCTCCTCAATCCCTTTGGCCTGCTGTCCTCCAAGGAAAGCAGCGGGTGCTCTACTTGTACCTTTTTCTTCTAATGCAAATGCAGTCAAGGAGTCAATTCTGAAGCAGTATGAAGAAAGAGGTAAGCAGGTCCCCCTCACAGCCATACTCGAACTCTTTATTATCCTCTTCATCTTTGAGCTAATGAATGAATGAGAGTTTTCAAGTCCTGTTCTATTACTTAACAGTATCTCCTGTAAAACTACGGTACGCGCCTCAGTGAACAACATGATGCTTTGATTTGTGTTTTGGTATCGATACACACATATTTAAGCAATAAATCCCTTGGATTTATTTTGTTAAACCAAGATAACTTGATCTGAAGTGCAATTATCAAGGCACGAGCCCAGGGCCGAAGTTAGCATCCAGAATTAGCTTTGCACGGGGAGATTCCCCAGCTCTCACAGCCACATGGTGTTTTAATAACTGGTATTTCTCAGCTCCTGCTTGCTTGGACCAACTGTTTGCTTGACTTCTGCAGAATCTACGCTGTTGGTTTTTTTTTTATAGACTGGAAAACAGTTTTTATGGTGTTATAACATCCCCTAAAATGATTCTACAAACCACGTAAGGCCTGTGAGATACCATCACCTTGAGCTTGCACCCCACCATTGGAATGTTAAATTGACATTAGCAAAAAGAGACTCAGAAAGGGTCGTGCCTTCAGGTGTACCACAGAAAATAAAATTCACCATTTACTCTGTAATCCCAGCACACCAGTGTCTGAGAACCAGTCTGTTCTCTGACAGTCCCAAAGAGGGAAGAACCACTGTAAGGAAAACATGGCCATAAGGAAAATGGATTTTCTTAGCTGCTGGTTGAAAGAAGGAACATCAGCACTTTAAGCGCACATCTAAATACTCCTTATGTCAGCACATCTGGCCTTAAAAGAAATTTAAGTCTAAGGCCACACCAGTACCTGTAAACAAGGTTTCAAGCACGGAGAGGACACACCACGTTGGCGATGCGAGGTACCTACGCCCGCACTTCTCTCCATTTCGTAAGCTTTTAGCTCCATTTCTGCGAATTAAGTTGAGCTCTGAATGGGTGCAATTTGCCACGACAGGTTTATTCACATCAAGACAACGCTGGGGCAGCATTTCTCAAAAAAGAGGATTAGATGACTGTAACTACCTTCTGCACTCATGCGTGTTTAGACTCCGAGAAGGGTAATCACCACACTTCAGGGCACGATCTGCAGGGGTCAGAAAGATAATCTTACGCCCTTCTCGCTGTTTTTGACATTGCCCAATTGGGTAGGCGCATAATAGAGGATATTAGTCTTCCCTGAAGCCTTAGTTATTCATCGTAGCCCGCGGCAGCTTTACAGATCTGAGATTACGAGCCAGTCTAGTGCGGCAACCGGTTCTTTCAAACCCTGAAACGCACTTCACAGCCCAGAGCTCCAACGCTGTCGTGTATTTCACATACAACTGAGAGCTCATCGGCGAGAACGCCGCAAGAGCAGTTTTGGAAGGGATTGTTATTATAGCAAGGGCCTCCAGACCACTAAAAATAGCGAGTATTTCGTAGAGGTTTTGTTTGGTTGTTAAAGTTCCGTTTAAGGAATGGACAGAAATGACAGTATCTTGCAATTAAACCTAGGCCAAAAATACAGATACAAATCAAGTATCGCTCCTGCAACTGGTGATAGTTTTTAATCTGTAGGACCCAAGAGAGGCCGAAGGATCAGCATGTATCCCAATTTGAAAAAAATGATGGATAAAGACTTTTTTCCATGAAGCTGATCAGCAGATACATTCTGAATTTGTTACTGGACCATTTCATGGACTATGAGGAAAAAAACTGAAAAGGAAATGGAGTTTAGAATGTTTTTTAAATGCTCTGGTAATTCAGTTTAAAGCTGGACTCCCCAACACTGAAAATACCATTTTCTAGACATGCTATAGAGTTTACAGAAACTTTCAAGTGGAAACCATCATCCCAGACTTTCCCACCACCCCCAGGTGACCTATCGCCATCTTTTCTAGGAGCAAATTCCATGGTCCGCACGTACTGCAGGACATGGTTAAGACTGGAACGTGGGGAAGCTCAATGTGCTCGAGTTTCTTGGGGTGAACCTGGCACCCTCAATCAGGTGATGACCCCAGTGCTGTTCACACCGAGAGTTCTGTACACACTGATCAATACTCAGAGCAATTCACGGAAACAGGAGAATCATCATTCTTCCCAGTAATGGGACAAGAAATGGATAGAAGGAAGAGAAACGACTTGTTTAGAGCCAGGCAACAAGTTGGAATACAGCTAAAGCCTTTTAAGAGACTCACATTCTCATCCTTTACTGCCCCATTTCCAGACATAAAGCAACATTAACGGGGGTTGTAGGTTTACTTCACCCAGGTTTCACACAGCAGTTTAGCTCTGTTTAAACAGCAAAGCAAAATCTAGGCAAAACCCACCAAGCAAACTCCATTTTACCCTCATCTGGTTCCTCACCCGTTACGTAAAAAAGCCCTGAGCTTCCGGCAAGAAACCCCAACCCAGTTTTGTGGGCACTCCAGGAACTGAGCAAGAAAAACAATTAATGCAAACAGCGACCCCGAGCCTTCGCTTCAGCGTTTGGCACTAGAACAACCAGCACAGTAATCAGATGTCTGCTGAAAGCACACGCAAAGGCTAGAAGATGAAGCTTCTCATTCAGACTAAAAGATTCTCGCAGCAATTAATGGAAAAAATAACACAGGCATCACACGATACAACTCAATCCCTTCAGGAAAGCTGCGACCTGAAATTCCTCCTGCAAGTTCATCGTACGAACCTTTTCACCACTTCTGAGCTGAGACACGCACCGCAGCCAGAAGTCCTTGGAGGCACACACAGCACTAACCGAAGCATTCCTTTGCTTTGAATCCACAAAATCCAGCTACTGGGTACGAAGGAAGGAAACAAAATATTGAGGAATTTAGACTTAAAAAAAAAAGGAGGGAATTTTCCAAAATACCAGAATACATGCAGCAAAATTGGTTTGAAGATGCAGGAGCTTTGTTCTGAAGAACCCTCCAAGCGGTAAGGTGGAGGGGAGGTGGGGGGGCAGCTTTGGTGTAGCTTAGGGCCCATCTGGACTGAGAAATGACAGACAGCCCTGGAAAATTCTTCACCCTTCAACTACTTCGTTCTCCTTGAGAGGCACTAAACGCCCTTAACACGTAAGGGGTTGTCATTCTCTCACCTCTGCTGCCCAGTTCCTCACCTGCTGCCTGCACTGGAAGCGTCTGGCAGGGATGGGTAAGCAGCACTGTGCCACAGCACGCACAGCAGTCTGGGTGACTTCTGCTTCGTAACCGAAGTCTGCAGCTCCTGATGTCATCAGGGCTCTCCTCCGTAACCGACACAACTTGTATAAACCACCTCAGTGGAAATCCTCCCTTTCTCTTCTCCCGCAGCTGAAGCTTGGGCAAGCAGAAAACGAATGGGGAGCGATCCTGATAACCAGGCTGCGTGGCATGAACGAACCTAAGAGTTAGCAGGGTGTAGGTGTCCCTTCTACAGAGTTCCCAAGGGTGCAGGAAAAGGTGCCCATTCTTGCCAGCTGGATTCTTTCCCCTGCAGCAGCTCGCTCTTGCCAGCTGCGCATCTCTCCGCAGAGACCATATCTACCCTCACCTTGGCTACGCTCTCCCTCTTCTCCTTCTGCCAGACAAAGCATCCAGCACGCAGCGCCAGCCAGAGGATGGAATTCATTGGAAGGCTTTCGAGGATCACCACACAGGATCCATCCTACGTAAGCTGATTACAGGATTTACTGGACTCCTGACAGTTACCATCGCACGGCCAGAACGCCAGATGTCAGGTGTTGGAGATATGGCTCTGGCAAAACCAGGCTAAGGCAAAAGCCGCAAAGACTATCCGCTCTGGAAGGGATGTCGCTGAGAGGATGCGGCTGGCTGTGAGCAGAGTCCTGCAGTTGTCATGGTGGGAAATGCTAATCAACTTAAAGCAAGTAAGGCAGGAGGAGAAGAGGGAAAGACTCCCATCAGCAGCGCTGGTAGCTCAGTTAATTGTGGATTGACTAGAACAGCAAAAGCATTTCCGTGCAAAGATTGATGAATCACCAAGCCATGCCTGCTCTAACACACAGGACAACTCCCTCCGTGCACGCTGTCAACCACCCATCCCCAACTCCCACCAGAATTCACCTGCTGGTGCACGGCCTGGCCCCGCTCAGCCACGGACCTGACCAGCACTGGTGAGCAGTGGGAGGCAGACATGCCAAAATGAGCACGTACTCTTTCAGCTTTGAATGCTCTCTCCTCCAGTTGGTGTTTGTGTTCTCAAACTCAAGGGAGGACTTTTTTCTTGTGTTGTCGTAAGCCTTTAATTTTTTGTCCTTTTCTTAACAGCTCATCTGAGGAGAGGCAGAGCGGGGTGCTGCAATCAGGACG
Organism: Bucorvus abyssinicus; assembly: GCA_009769605.1. Taxonomy (NCBI): domain Eukaryota; kingdom Metazoa; phylum Chordata; class Aves; order Bucerotiformes; family Bucorvidae; genus Bucorvus; species Bucorvus abyssinicus. The sequence goes on from CM020029.1 coordinate 2,430,189, forward strand.
TTCACAGTTACGGAGGAAGCCTGAAAACTTTAAACTTAGAGGTTCAAAAGCAACCTGAGAAAAAGCGATCTCAGCATTTCATATTTTATTATCTTAAACAAAAACATGTTTATTGAGGGAGAGAAACTTGACTCACTATCTGAGCATCTGGGATTGCCAGTGCTGTATTTATGAAGGAGGCTGCGGTCCACGGCTCCCTGCAATTGCTCTGATCTCTGCATCTGCGGTTCCAGGCTCTACCCGCGTTACCCTCTGACAGACGGGAAATCATACAAACCTATTTTCCTGAGATTGCCCTTAGGAATCAACCAGCTGAGTCTTGCAAACCAGTTCCATCTGCGTGAACCGCGCACACTCATCAACCCCGGCGCTGTTTTCATTAACCGTATTACCGGAGCACCCATGGGCCCTGCGCAGAACCAAGCCCTCGGCGCCCTCCGTACCGCACAAACGCTGCCAGGTAGTGTTCCAAGGGCCTTACAGCTTCGCTCCACACCAGAACACACATTCCTGCGCAGGAACCACGTACGGGGAGCCCGTGTCTATATCCAGGGAAGATGCCATGCAAAGGGCAGCACTTCTACAACGCCCAGCACCTGCTTATGTGCTCTCAGGGTGGGTGGCTTGTCTTTTTTACTGACTTACATTATTTACTTACTTCTATTTGCTTCACTTTGTATTTTAATGTTATTTCCACGGTGAAGCCTAATGCGCTGACTTCTAAAAGAGTGAGAAGTTTGCCGACATACCTGTGAAAAACGACGTGCTCTGTTTTCTTGGGTTTGGTTGTTTTTTTTTTTTACAGCTCTATAACCATCAAGAGCAATGTTGTAATAACTGCAGTTTTACAACATACCCATAAAACACGGTCTGTGTTTTGGACCCGACGCACCTGACGCTGCCCGCCCAGCGCTTCTCACAGCCTCGCTCCTTCCTGCCCAGTGTCGCCGCTTTCGCCTCCCTAAACCGGGGCGTTTAGACTCAACCTGCGCCCCGCTCACGCCGGGCTCAGCACCCACCGGGCGGGCGCGGAGCGAGGAGCCGGCCCGCCGCCCGCACCCCGCGGCGGGCGCGACGCCCCGAGGGGAGGCGACGGCAGCGCCGCGCTCCCCGGGCCCCTTCCCCTCCTCGCCACCCCGGGGAACTCACCCTTGGTGCCGGCGGTCCCCGGCGGCTCGGCGGGAGGCGGCGGCCGCTCCGGGACAGCGTAGCTGCGCCCCTGGCTCCGCGGGAGGCGGGCGGTGCTGGCTGCCCGGCGGAGGTGGGGCCGGGGCGGGGAGCGAGCGGCTCGGACACCCCCGCGCCCGCCCCCCGGGCGGTGCCGCGGAGCCCAGCCGGGCGGGTGGGCGCGATCGCCGCGGCGGGGCGGAGGACCCGGAGGGCAGGGCGGCGGGCGCGCCCTCGCGGAAGGGGCTGGCGGCCCGGCCGGAGGGCCCCGCGCCGGGGGCAGGCGCAGGCGTTAAGGACCCCCTCGGCCTTTATAGCACCTGGTGAAGCAGGTGCGGAGCGAGGCCGGTCTGCTGCGGCGCGCCTGCTGGCGGGGGAGGAGTTTTCCAACGAGGCGGACAGTGAGCCGAGGGCTCGGGCCGCGCGGTCCCGGCCGTGACTCAGCTGCGCGGGGTGAGGGCGCCGGGCCCCTGCACCCAGGCGGCCGTACACGATCGAGGAGCGTTTTCAGGAACCGTCCCGGAGCAGGATGTGCTGCCAGCGTTATCCCGAGGAACAGGCTTGGCACCCAGCAGCTCCCGAGACCCCCTTCTACCCCCCGGGACTCTGCAGGTGCCTCCTTGGCACCGAGGTGGCCACCGAAACGCCTCTGGCACCGGGCTGGCTGGCGGGACAAGCATCAGCTGATAAAGTATGACCACCGGGTATCTTAAGCCCAGACCACTGAAAAACCTCATTGTAGGATAAATCCAGTCTCTACTGAGTTCAGCTCTGCTGGAAAATAAAGTATTTCAGCTTTAGCTAAGGAGTATTTCCATCAGGAGCGATAGATCTGCAGTGAGTGTTTTTCTAGGGATGCAAACCCCCATCCTTTGTTTTTCACTGTACTGTCTTGGAAATGGATACAGTAATTTGTGTTGTTTTGATAGAGTTAATTAACTGATGCAATCCCCCATTCTGCAGATGAAATGGTAGGGATCCACTGCAGACAGTCTGCTCTATAATTGAGTTCATCCTCCAGGCACAACCTTTATCTAAGAGATCTTAAACGGTGCATCTTTTTGACTCATGGAAAAAGCTCTCTGGCGTGGCACCGCACAGCGTTTGCCTTCCATCTGGGGAATGCTTGGGACTCCCTGGCTGCTCTCCCAGATATACACCATCTACGTTGGAAAGATTGATCTTAAAGGTCTTTTCCAACCTAGATGATTCTATGATTCTCTTGAAAGCCTCTTCCTCCATCGGTCACCATCGCCCACCCATCACCAGCAAGAACATGGACAGAGCCCGGCTACAAGCGGCTTCCGATGCTGCTGGGTTCCCCGTGAAAAGTGGCACGAGTGTAGGTAAGTAATGATGCAAAACCACATAATCCTCATTAGGAATCTGCTCGGCAGCAAAAAATGGAGCAATGCTTTCCTACAGAAATTCTGGAGCGTCAGAAATTTGCGTTGCTGAGTGGAAAAGTAACAATGTAATTGAGAAATGCTCAGAGTAATAATTACTGGGAATAAGCCATTCATAAAGCTCCTGAGTACGACTTTAGGGAGGTGGGAAGGACGCAGGAACTTTTACTCCCTTACACCGTGTATAAAGTGAGTGTGAAGTTCCTATAAAAATGGAACCGCATGCAAAGGGTAAGTGGAAGAGCCTCCCTGTCATCCTCCAGGCTACCGAAAAAGAGGTAATAGAGAAGATGCAATTATTTATCCAAAAATAAAAGGTAATCCTGCGTTCATTTCCCAGGGATTCATCCCAGACTTCTAACTACATTTCGAGGAAAAGCCAAAGCCTGGACAGTGCTTTCAGAAGTGGACTCTGGCCACTGACCGGGTGGCTCCTGCGCGTCCTGCCCCGTAACAGTGGTGCAGTACCTGACGTGTCACACAACACGCACACCGCAAAGTTTAGTTCGGTTTTATTTTCCACTGTAGCGGTTTTCGAATGATACATCATGCAGTCTGCCAGTGTATCCATCCATCTCCGACAGAATTTTAGAACGAAGATAAAAGACTTATCTCCACGGGATGGGGGAAGGAGGGTTCAGGTCTGCTCTCAAGAGTTTTTAATACATTTCAGCATCGTTTGATGCAATGGCAAAAAATTTCCCCTTGTTACCAGCAAAACGTGTCCACAATTTATTTTTTTCCTAAATTGAACACTACTGTAAAGGTACACAGAGCCCAGAGAATACACATCTGCAGCACACGTTACACACTTTACAAACTAGACATGTATAATTCTACAGAATGCCTCAACCCCCGTGGTTCTCCCACAACACAAAGTGTTTCAATGGACAAGGCTGTGAGGGCGAGCGAGGAACTGGTGGAGCGGTGGTCCTTCCCGCACGGCGGATGTGCTCCAGTGTGCTTCGCGGTTCGGACGGGCACAGCGAAGACGAAAATTAAAGCAAGGGTGGATTAAGATTATCCTGCCAATTGATTTTTGGATTCCTTCCAGTCCCAACTGAGGTGTACTTCGTTCGTGTTGACCCAAGGTCTTTCTCCTCCAGTAACGGAAATCCGATTAGGCCTTTTCCTTGTGGGCCTTCATCACCATTTGGTTTAAATACCCATTTATTCAAATAAAATGATATCCAGCTTAAAATTCTTTATGTTGTTTATTTCCAAGCCTTGTTTATCAAAATTTCAGGCAAACGTGCATCTTAGTCCATTAGGCTTCAAAAAATGAAATTTAAAGGTTTCTCATGAGGTTCTGTAGGCAGAAATTATCGTAGTAAAGTTATTTTTTAGTCTTCAATATATCCAGGATAATCTGCTCTCACCCTTGTTGAGTTAAATACAAACTTAAAAATGCATCAGCCAAGATCTTTCCAGGTTTTAAACTTTCCTTGCTTTCCAGAAAACAAGTCGATGAAACGTGAACTCAGGCACAAACACAAGATATTTGAAAATATCATTAAGAGAAGCTCAAGAGAGCAGGAAATACTTTCTCATTACTAGCAAAAAGAACAATATGCACTTTCGTTCCATCTGAAGCACCTTTTCCATTTGGGAACAGTATTTCCACCACAATTTGTCCCGTGCACGACATCTTGGATGTGAAATTTAATTCGCGCTACACAAATCACAACTTTTAATTTAGCCTGGAAATAAATACAATGCAACATTCAAAGAGCAAGGAAAGTAAGAGAGCATCGAGTAGTGGGAACAGCAGGAGGCAGGTTCTGATCTCGGTGGAGCAGACGTGAGGGGTTTGTTTCTAGATATAAAATGACTTTAAAATGGTACAAAAGTGGACTATACAATTGCAGTAAAACTGAAGTTGCCTAATTAAAATAGGCTCACAAACCAAGGGCTATTTATAGGCAGAGCGAGTTCAATTGACAACTAATAATTTCCAATCGAGTAAATATCGTCGGTATTTTGAGAATTTCAGCCTAAGGCGTCTTGTCAGCATTTCGGTTACAGAAAGTTCTCCTACAGACTTGATGTAAAAGTTAACTTGGAGCCACTTACATTGTTTTCGCTAGATGAACTGACTGGCTGATCAGCACTAGCACCATTAAGTGATGTCAAAGCTAACTTCTTACTCAAGCTGGGTCTAAACGCCGTGCCTAACCGGCGGTGATGCTGTGAGGAACTCAAGACTGGGTTTTTTTTAAGCTAACGCTGCATCTACAACATAATTCCACAGCGAACTTCCAATTCAAGAGACAGAACAAAGGTTTACTACAACACAAAATCTCAGACAGCAGTTTTTTATCTCTTCCCAGACAACCATTTTAGAACCAAAACAAGAGGATCGGTAGTTCATGGTCGCGAGTTCAGCTCTGACCAGCTGATTCGATAGCACAGAGTGGTTCTGAATTAGTCACTTTAATAAAGATTGCATATGGCAAGTTCACAGTTCATTTCTTCTGGCAGTGCACATGCACATAAAGAAAGAAAATATAAAACTTTGGAAAATACAAAATAAATTAAATACATGCAGATTTGCAACTTCATTAAATATTTTTAGCAAAATGCTCCCCAAAATAGTGCAACATTAAAAAAAAAAACCAAACAGTTAAATTAAGTCCAACTTACTTTGCAACAACCTAAATAATTTCAGTAGAAAAAAATATCTAAAGTCAATTCACAATCTTTCAAAACTCTCTACATGAACTAAATAGTTCTACAGCTACTAACAAACACGTTCAGAAATTTAAAACAAAAAAATCCATCTCAAATTAAATAAGAGCAAACGTCTGCAAAACAAGAGCAGAGGGCTACGCTCGGCCGGAACCTTCCCAGAGTCCACGCTTGGTGGTAGCCGTGGCGTCGCACATCCGAGCAAGGAGGAGATGTGTGTGGCCCAGAAGCGGAGGCAGGGAGGAGCGGTTCCAGTTCCCAGCACGATTCCAGTGCCCCCTTGCTGAGAAGATGGAAACTTTCTGTCTGTTATGAAAGAGAGATCCAAGAAAGGCGAGTGCTCTCATCCTCACCTCCACCAGCCGTGGGACAACGCGCTTTGGAAAGACCCTCTTCCCCCCTTGCAATACGCTCTTCACCTCCTGTCAAACCTACTCCCAAATTTGGTCTGTGAAGGACAGCTTGAGCAGTCAACTCCCACCTCCTGCTGGACTCTCTCTCTATTTTTTTTAAGGTCGGGGCTGGGGTTTGGGGGATTATTTAGTTTTTGTTTCTTTAAGGTAGCGTCTGTTCCGGTAGGGGACTGTTCACTCCGGTATCTGAATTCCAGTGCGGACAGATCGGGGCTTGCCAAAGGCATGCAGGAAGGGGGAAGGGGAGGATGCTCGTCAGCTCTTCCAAGACAAGATTTCCACAGCATTCTGAAAGCCTTCAAAATTTCATGGAGAACAATGCTTACAAACACATGGCCAGCCATCACACTCCAGGAAAACCCACCACCGTAGGGAGAACTACAAGCAGATCAGATCTTCAACTTTAAGATAGGTCACACAGACATATTCATGTAACTACCAAACTTCAAAACCTAGATCTATACTAACAGATTTCTCTCTGCATCCCGTTCGATCTTTTCCAGGTACTGCAATAAAGGTTATTTTATACAATCCAAAGATTTTTATCAGGATATTACAAATGGTTCTTTGGGGAAATTTACTTCTGAAAATGTAAGCAGTAAATTAAAGCTATAGCAGCACATTTTCATCCCCTAAAAATATAAAATAATATGTATATTATACAGTAAATCAGTCATGACAGAGCACAATCACCTGCCTTCGATGGCACTTGGTCACTGAATCATTAATTCTTTGATGCCAGAAGTCGGGATTTACTGATGCAACAGAGGACTTCGGAAAAGCACCAACCTGGGTGTAGAAGCCCCAACCTAACCAGCGCCAAGGGGTCAAACGCAGTCAGCGGGAGATTCTGAGTGGCAGACTTCCTATCCTTACTGAGATGGTTATGTTAAATATATTGTACAAGTATCTGTAGAAGAGTCGAGCTGAACGCTTCTGTACACGTGGAGATCCTACGAAGCTCAAAAGACCTGGGACCAGTGCGTTGCAGATGGCTGTAGGAAGCGTAGGATGAACAGGAGGTGGATCGGGTTGAAGAGGGGGGGGGAAAAAGAAACTAGTGACTTAATGACAGTCCTTAACATGCTAAGTGGAAGTGACCTGTCAAAAGAGAGCAAAAAAGGTGGTGGTAATTAGAGGGTGTTGGAGATTAGAAAGCAGATATGCAAATCAACAGATTCCTACACTTCACCGAAACCAAAGAGCCACCAGAACAACCCCGAGTTGTAAAGCATCATGTCAACAATTCAGGGTCTCAGTCACTAAGCCTTGGAGAGGGGTTTTGTTGCTTCTATCTCTAAAGCTTCCAGCCCACAAACTGGCACAGTCGTAATGAAACAATTCTCTTGATGTAGCTCGTTCTTTGCCAATGTCATACCTAAATACATCCTTAAACGCTATCTAAAGGGCTCATCTTTTCTCCCCTTTTCTCTCTCTGTTCCTTTAATGGGATTTTTCTCTCCACTGGCTGGCACTCGGATATGCTGACAGCAGCTGTGTGTCTATCTTGTATTACAAGTAAGGAAAGCAACTGCTGTTGAGTTTGAAAACTTATTGTAAAATAAAGGGATCAAAAAATACAAATCCAAAATAATTATATAATCACAGAATGGTTTGGGGTGGAAGGAACCTTTAAGGGTCATCTGGACCAACCCTCCTGCAGTGAGCAGGGACATTCTTCTGTGCTGTGTCTCCTGACAGAGAGGTGCTTTCCTGATACACACATATACACAAAACATATAAACATATTTACAAAACATGTGTTTGTGAAAATATATAAAAATATCTTTTATGTAATACCCAGATAATACATTATAAAATATACTACATAACTGTATATAACATACATGCATGTCATAGAGGCATCTTTCTCACTAACTTCATCATAATTCCATCCAGAGCCAAAGTTACCAAGTACAAAGGTGATTTAAAGTTTATTATAAAACATTTGAAGTACAGGATTTCAAAAGCTCTTGGGTTTGATTTTGCCCCCATTAGCCTTACGGAAAGCACCACGCAAGTAACTGAAGCTGCCTGGCCCAGTTCTAAATGAGCCCATTCACGATCAGCTGTGCAGAGAGAGCTGTTTTCCTCAACTAAGCATTTTCTGGTATAGTTATTTAAAAAGAAACATCTATCCATATTCAAAATGAAGTTATAAAAATAAATACATGAATATTGATGCATCAGTGTTTTTAAATTTACCCTAAATTAATGGTGGGAATTGTGGTTAGCTCCTAATTGTCATCCTTATTAGCACCTTAAAGGGAGCCAGGCTGGTTATTAATTTATTGGCTAGTTTAACCATGGCCTGGCTAGATTAAATATAGCTATTCATCTTGCTCAGGGATGGGGAGGTGCTGGGAACATACCAGAGCCTTTAGGACAAGGGACATACAGACAGGAGCCTGTTTGCGCAGCCTGTTTCCCAAGGACAGATCCCAGTCCAAGCTGCTTTAATGGTTTCACCGGGCTGTGATGGGCAAGTTTGAGGAAGTATCAGAAGGCAGATAACCAACCAGCTTCCTTCAGATTTGAAATCCAAAAGCACACCCATCAGTTTTTTGTTCCCTGCGTGCAGGGCTGGGTTCGGCCCATGTCGTAATTAAAGCAGCCCCAGAGGTGATCTCTGCTCCATCTGGGGAAAGTCCTTCCTACATCTCCTCACATCATGTACGTTGAACTAGGCAATGTGGCCCAAGCTGGGTGAAGCCTGAGCTTTGTCCTGGTTGGTCTCACAGGTCTGCCCAGCTCTGCAGAAGAAGTTTTACCAATGGACTGCGTAAAACCAGCAGAAGCGATACTGGCTGTTACTGAAGGGTGGGCTGCGGGGCTAATAAATCATAATCCAGGCCAGTTTAACAGCAGTAAATCATAGAATCACAGAATCATCTGGTTGGAAGAGACCTTTAAGATCATCGAGTCCAACCGCTCACCCTGCACTGCCAGGGTCCCTAACCCCTGTCCCTCAGCACCACCTCCACACGTCTGTTAAACGCCTCCAGGGATGGGGGCTCCACCACCTCCCTGGGCAGCCTGTTCCAGTGCTGCACAGCCCTCCCTGTAAAGAAGTTCTTCCTGATATCTAACCTAGATCTGCCCTGGCACAACTTAGGGTCATTTCCTCTCCTCCTGTCACTTGTCACATGGGAGAAGAGACCAACCCCCACCTCTCTACAACCTCCTGTCAGGTAGTTGTAGAGAGCAATAAGGTTTCCCCTGAGCCTCCTTTTCTCCAGACTAGACAACCCCAGGTCCCTCAGCCGCTCCTCGTAAGACCTGCTCTCCATGTCTATTATCTTTGCTGTGGATGATGAATGAACATAAGATAAATTGCCTCTCATGCTGGTATAAAATTTTCATTCCAGAGATAGCACATGTTACTAGAGCAAACGTTTCTATAGAGACCCCACCTCTCTGTCACGGCTGTTAAATGAATATTAAAGGAAGTTCTGTTCTAACTCCAGCTGTGTAGAGCTGCGCCACTCCAAAGCCTGGTGTAGTTTCTCAGAGCACAGAAATGTCTCAACGGTATTACGGAAATAATCTGTATACATTTTCCCTGCACAACTACTACCTTTACTAACACTCTTACTCAGGCTTCCATCCAACAAGCTCAGAATTCAGATTACTCTGCTACTCCCCAAATCATCTGGCAGCCAAATAGTTGCAATTTGCCAATAATCTTCTTAACCAAAAGAGTAAGAACTGACCTTCTTTAATCACTGCCCGGCATCGCTTTACTACATCTTCAAGACATCTTTCTAGATACGTGCAAAAAATCTAGAATTGGACTGAGTTGAAAAACCGATTATAAAGCAAAAATCTGGTTCTCTGAAGTAGCAATCATGGAACAGAACCATATCTTGAGTTGGAAGGGACCCGTAAGGATCACTGAGTCCAACTCCCGCGGCATTTCAAATTGGTGCTGTACCTACAATAGGTGATAGCCACCACAAACGGTGTTAGACCCAATCTCAGGCAATAAGGAAATGACAAAAGCCATAAAGGAGCATAAAAAAGTTTCAAGTGTATTTATTTTGTTAATAACCTCTATTAATCTATAGCTGATGCTTGACACGTGCCTATACCTGATGCACGGCCTGTTGGAGTCTGACAATTTCATCGCGGATGGTATATTAAAGGCCCACCCAACTGAGGCAGGTAGCAGCGTTTTCTCCCCACAGAGCAGCTGTTACGATGCATGTTGGAAATATTTTCCAGCCTCTGTATCACACTCTCCTCCCTTTGCTCCTTCAGGGAGGTGGGAATGCAGTGAGGTAGACAGACAGAGGCCATCTCACTTGTGAGATAAAAAGCTAAATTCAGTTCAGAATGAGCTAATGCACAAAAAAACCCAAACCACTCAGTGAAGACTTGCCCCAGTTCATCCACAGCAAAAATATGTTGCTTGCAGCTACAGGGCTCATGGAAAACACAATGGACAGACCCAATGCGCACCACACAATAACAGCCGGAGTGTGACGTGACGGACGGTTTGCATGCACGCATGGCATGAAACATGCGCCAAAAAAAGAGAAAGCAAAAAAAGGCACCCAAGAATGCTGAGTGCCTAATGGAAACCACGTACTCTCAGAAGCGAGTCGTGAGACAGAATTAATCCTCAAGGCGGGAAAAAAGCCGAACTCGGAGGGGTAACTTAGCAGTCCACTGGCTGCTTTTCACAGCCCCTCCCTACCATCCAACCCCTAGTGTGCCTGTAACAAAGGTCTTACCTAAAATACCAGCAGATGTAAAATATCTCAGAAATAATGGGCATCGGAAGAAATAAATGCGAGGGGAGGGTACATGAAGCAGTCTCATGGGAATATGCTCCTTGGCTTTCCAGGATGAGATTTTTGCTTAGGAAAAGCCCCTCAAGCCCTTGCAATTAAAGTAGGACATTTACATTTTGTTCTGGAGAGAGCTGAACAAGAGTGAAAAGAGAAAGAAACACAAGTGAAGTTTGCCAAACTGTGACACTCAAATTTGGAGAGCTCTGTGCTGCTGCCACTTATGGCTGCTCTACCCCTCTCCCAGGCTGGAATATCACAGCCGGGAAACATGTCACAGAGCAGATTAGACTGGCAGAAGGAACCTCTAGAACTCTATTTTCACTCCATGAGTTTCACACCTCGACGTGTGAATTTCAGTACAGATTTACCAGAGCATTTTAGTTTATTAAAGAAGTTTTAAGTAATTAAATAAAAGCTCTCACCAGCAGCTTGCAAAGCATTCTAACGAGGCGCTCCTCACTCTAATTACTAACCCGCATAGTTAAATTATCAGCAAATGACTCCTACTGAAACTAGGAAAAAAAATACCGTGGGTCTTCTAACAGCTAGACTGAAATACAAGAAAACTGGGTGATGAGTGAAAGAACAGAGCAGTAAGTACTTTGGTCTTACTTCTCGTCTATTTGGTGTTGTGATAGTAGCTGGAGTTTGACATCCCTCCCCCTCGGATGGCGTGGACAGCCGTTGGAGAAGACGCTGGGTAATGACCAGGGCGGATGGGCTTGGCTGCGGAGTAAAAGCAGGAAACCAAAGGAGACATTTAGCTTTCGCACAAGGTTTTCTACCTCACCTTCTGCTGCAGTACAAACCCCGCTGTTTCTGAACACGGGGCTGATCTTGGCAGAGCAGGCTGTAACGTAGCTCGGTGGAACACAGCATCCCCTGACCTCGGCCAACCAAGGACAGCCGTTTTCTGCTTGTTACAGAGCTGCTTAACCATCCCACACGTGGCCCTCAGCTCTGCAAAGACTATGGACTGTTGATACAACTGAGGGAAGCCACGACCCACTCGGTGGTCAGTGACATACTTTCCATGACCAATTCAACTACTTATATCATTCCAGAAGATGCTGAGACAAAGCTGTCAATGGTTTTCTGCAAGAGGTAGCATACAGCAGGAAGTATTGTGTGCTGCCTCATCCTCTCTCAGGTTTAAGACGTCAGTATTAGCATCACCATCCAAACCATTATCCTCCTACCCTAGCAATTCCAACAAATCATTTCAAGAACTGCCCCCTCTTGAGCACCGTTTGATTGCATGCATATGTTCAGATTGCCCCCCCAAGATACCTCACGCACCTGAATTATATAGGAAGATTTTTGACTCTGCACAGTCCACATTAAATCACAAGGAGGAGAAATCAGGGAAGAAGAGAGGAAGGGACAAGGTCCAGAAAGGCAAGGAAAGAATGAAAGCAGGAGAGTATGAGGGGGAGGAGGAAGAAAGTGAGAGACTAATTTAAAGAGACAGGTTTTCAGGTCACTAGAAGGGCACACAAGACCCATTATGCCATTTATTTACTGAGTTAAATAGCAGAGGCGCTTTAAACTTTAGGCGGAGCAGATTGTATTAAAAAGTGAAGTCTTTAAAGATTGCTGTGCAGCAGAGGAGAAGCAGACCCCGTGGTTTGCCCTGGACCACTGCTTTCAAAGAGCAAACAGACCAACCATGAAGCATGTGAGCAACCACCACCCCTTTAGCTCCGTGTCCTTACCAATTTGAGCAGAGTGTGCTCTCCGTGCCATGTTTTTGGCTCTCACAGCCTCCTTAATGCGATCTACCTCCTGCTGGTACCGTTTTGCGGTCGCGCATGGCATTCTCCTTGGCCCTCCTTCAGTGCACTCTCCAGGGCCTTAACTCTCTCTGCCGTAGCTCTAAGTCGTTTTTCCAGCTTAGGAAGCTCACAACGAAGATCTGCATTATCACGTACCAACTGCAAGAAAAGAAATTTCAAAAATATCCCATGTGACGAAATGTCACAGCTCTGATCCTGACAGCTGAGGGCTCCAGGACAAACCCTGCTGCTCCAGGGCATCCTACTGCCATAGCTCATCTTCTAGACTTTAAGAGCAACTGCGGCAGAAACTCTGCACTTCTTCAGCATGCAGAAATGCCAGCAATTTCAGGTATTTCCATACTTGATCACATTCATCATTTCCTAACGGTAGTGCTTAAATACGTCTTACAGACGACACTGGGTATCATGAAAACCTCATCATCTCCAGTGGTTATGGCATACTTACCTACCTGCTCCCATAGGGGAAAACTGGAAACTTCAACGCCTCAAACATCGCCAAGATGTCGCTTAAGCTCTAAATGTGACGATTATACACAACTTTGAATTCACGCGGTTCCTCAATTATGTACGAACCCGAGCAAGGTCTATTGCTCATCAGAGTAACATCAAACTTGACGTGCAACAACAGCCAAGAGAGAGGATTGATTTTTGATAAGTAAAAACCTGATGCAAACAGTTAGAAATCCAGCACGGTTTTCTCCTGAGCAGATTATGCCACTCTAGAAGTCAACAGAAAAACTGTTCCAAAGGGAGTGATCCTCTCTTTTCTGGAGCGAAGGGAAGAAAGTGGTTGAACTACCACATTAATAATAGAGTAAAGCAACAGCATGTACTAACATTCCCACCGTTGTTTGACACAGGTGTTTTACACCTGCTAGTCCAGGCTGAGTGCCAGGAGAAAAACACAAGCCAAAAAGAATTGTCACAATGGCTTTTTCTGCGAGTGTTGAACCCTTGTCTACAAAATAGTTACGATATGAATAAGAGCAGGATGGTATCACGCTCAGGTCAAGTCCAAAGTCGTTGTACCCTCGAAGTTTCTTATGAGAGGTGGACTCCTAGTTGGGTTTGGAGTAAATATACGCTAATGCGAGCTATAAAAATCTGTATCTGAAAACCCAAGAGATGTGTGAACTGAGTGCAAAAAAGGCAGAACAGTAAAAGGAAAAACACTCCTAACACGTCCCAATTTCCACATTTAGAAACTAGGTCTTTAAACCATCTGTTCCCTGGGAATCTCAAAACACCGAACCTTAGCGGACGCTTGTCACGGTCCAGCTTTTTTTCTTTTTTGGCACTTCCACAGCAATAAATAAAGCAAAATCTCAGATATTTATGCGTCTCACTAATAAGAGTTTCAGAAAACTGCACTGGAGAATGTCATGTCACTATTCAAAATGAAATCAGAAGCTGTTTTGTGCTGCCCACCTGAACAGTGGGGACACAGTTCAGCCATACTGTATATCTGACGAGAGGGTTTGCAAGACAACTTATTGGCAAAAATAATCCCGGTTTATCTAACGAGGTGGTACCTAGAGACATAAAACCACCATTGATACATACGCACTCCTATTAAGCAGAGGGTGAGGCTCCTTCCCTTGATGTACAAGCAAAACCACTTGCCTACTCCACATGCGTCCATGATGGGTGCCTAGGGTGAGGGCTCTCCGTAGCCTTTGTCTTTCTGAACAGCAGAATTCCAAAGGAAACGGGAACTCCTCAAAAGAGGGACAAGATGGAGATGGACATGCCCAGAAATGACCAACCTCAGATTCCTGGGGACACACCAGCCTTTAAGCTGCACAGAAAACCTCTGTTTCTTTGGTTTCACCACTCCACTCAAGTCACCTCCAAAGGTGCCACTAAGCAGCTTTAGGCCAGGAGTCAAAACTGGGGGCACCACAATCCATCAGAAAGCAGCCATCAGCACACGAGGCAGTAAACCAACGGCTGTACTCTGGCTTTTATGCATTACACCAATGCAGTGACAATAGTCTTTGCCAAAACTGCCAAAGTCTATATTCACAGAGAAATAATTGTTTATTAACACATTCATCAGAAGTCTGGGTGGTGGGAGAGCAGCTCCAACACCAACTCCTAACAGCAAAGAATTGTAGGTGAGAACTACAGGTAGCATTTCCTCAGACAGTACGGTTACCTTCCGGAATCATCCTTTTAAACATAAAAAACAGTGGGGTTTTTTTTGGAAGGAAGGACAGAGAGAAGGACGGATGGAGGGAAGGATGGACGCGGAGCCCCCACCTGTTTGTGAACCTTTGTAAGCTGTTCCAGGTTGTTCTCAAGAAAGGAAATTTTCTGCTTCTGCGCAGCACTTCCACCGCCGTCGGTCGCTGTCAAGTCAACGCTCTGCACAGAGAGTTGCAGACGTTCAGCAAGCCAGGCAGAAAACTCAAGAGGAAACTCAGGTCTTTCGTGAATTTAAGCTTCCCAAAGGCAGAAAAGTCTTTCAGAGCCCCAAACTAAAGAGAATTTATTTACCTGCTTATTTAATGTTTAAAGCCACACCTCCCCACTACACAAAAAATAAAAATATCTTATTGAACAATTACGGGGGTGATCCTGAATATAAAAACTCTCCCACAACTCCTCTACAAGGTCTTGAAACGCGTTGTGACTCCTTTGACTATTCGTGCAGCTTCTGACTCTTCTTCAACAGTGACAAATACAAGAATTTCGCCAAATAATAATTTTGCCAGCAAGGCTGACTAGGCACAAGCCCCCAGAAAGAAAAGGCCACAGCATGCAGCGTAGCATAGATTAGTGAGAGGTATATTAATCTTATTCCTCACCGTCATGGAGAAAGGCAATACTGCAATTTTGCAACAAAGTGCACTAAGGGGCTGCCAGTAAATCACAAGACTACTGAAAAAAGGTTAAGACTTTGGTTTAAAAGAGTAGAGCCTTACTTTTTAACGCGGGTGGTAAGATCTGGACAAACAGTTTGCGCAGGTTGTGAAGGTCTGAAGTTCTCTTGCCTGGAATCAAAATAGTAAATTAAAAAAAAAGGCAGAAACAGTAAGACATAGTAATACTGCGGCGGTAAAAATTCTCCTCAGATTTGAGTCGGCACCTCCCAAGGTGTTCACCACACCAAAGCTGCTTCTGAAAATATGGCTGACCCTGTCTTAGGTGTGAGGAAGCAACCGCAGAAAGCTGACGTCTCCCAGACTGGCCACGGTTACACACATCTTGTGGTGTGAAAGAGCTCTGGAGTCATCCTCTGGCATTGGCCAGCTCTGAATGTTTACAGGCACTGAAGATCTCTAAGTGCTTTTTAAGCTTTGGCAAAAATCCAGACCTTCCCAGCTTTCTTTATATATATCAACTTGTCGGGCAGGGAAATAATCACCTCACTCCAGACTGGAGGTGTGACACAAGACGTGGCCCCCCTGCACCTAATCCCAGAAGGAGGGAAGCACGAATCCATGTGCAGGAGAACTATGAGGACAGGCTGTTCACCCCAAATCTGACTAGAAACCAAAAGGGAGAAGCTTCCTTCATGGACTACATTCCAAGCACAGCTTATCTATGTGTGAGTGATGTGCTACTCAGAAGAGGCACCGTGTGCCGCTCCAAGTCAAACGCAGCTGCAGAGCAGACACCTCCCCAAGAGCTCCCATTGAGGGTGCTACCCCAGCAGACCACCACCCTGTACCTCCCTCCCGTGGGACCCTTTCCTTTGCTTCCTCACCAGCCCAGCACTGGGAAGGAGAATGAGTCAAAGAAAAGCAGCAGCTGTGGTCCCACCAAAGCTGTTCTTCATCCCTCCCTTCTCCAAGCAATCATCCAAATGACACACAGTGACCATGGAGCCTGATGCCTCCCCATAGCAATGGGCAGGGATAAGCCACCGTTCGGCCTTTAATTCCTACTGCAGTCATTAAAACTCCCAAGTGAATAAAATTTTAATGTAACATAGTTCAAAGATGACTCCAGTCATCCATCATGGACTGCATTTTTAACATCGCATGCACAAATTCCTATTTCTCAGTAAGCTGCTACTCCGGTTGAGTTAGAGGCAGGTATGTACCACCTAATTGTAGCTACATGACTCAGTACACTGGTTATTTCAGGTCATTTGAAGGAACAAGGAGAGCAGAACAAAGAGCACCGATAGACTTACTGGTGATAAGTTTATTCACAGGAGCCAACAGTAAGAGTATCTAACCTTAAATTTTAAAATTCAGTTTAATGATTTGGCAACGTGCACAAATTTAGCCTGTTATGATATAAATTGGTCATTTCCTTGGGCACAGATACACATATTGGGTAATCATCAAATCACAGAAGGGTTTGGGTTGGAAGGGACCTTAAAGACCATCCAGTTCCAACCCACCTGCCGTGCACAGGGACACATGAAGACCCAGGGGGAAAAAAGCCCAATAAAATGTAATTAAGGCATACCACTGTTTCTTCCAGCCCCTTAAGGTCATCTCTTGCTTGTTCCCTTTTATCATTCAGCAGCCTAGAAAGAGCACAACATTAAACACAATCAAAAATGTTGAAGTCATATAAACCAGAAGAGAATCAATCAACATTCAGTCTGAGTAGAACATCTGCAGATGTGAGCAAATGGTACATCTCTCCGCATCTGTAATTATGCTCTTGAGTGTCCCAAATATGTCCCAAATATGCAGCTGAGCCACCATCTCCATTTGTTGGGTCCACACATGAAAGTTTTATCTCTCATTTCCAAGAAAGGCTTTTACTCTGATTTATTTCTTAAAAACAAAACCCCCAAACCCCACCCAAGCCCCACAATTTCTTTCTTGGTTGTTTTTGCTGTGCATTAAGGAATAGGGATTAACACTCGCTATGGCATTTCATAACGTCATCTCTTTTTTTTTGGCAAGTATCAACCCCGCATTGAAAGCCTATGATAGAAAAATATGGGGTAATTGGAAATCGTTGATCAGTCCTGCATGTTGGTTTTGTTACTGAAATGATCTTTTCAGTGTGAGTATTTCACCACGAACGCCTCTCACTAGCACATCTCCTGTGGACACATTAAGAGACACTAAATTCAAGGACACCAGATGAGACTGTTGACTTACATCAGCTTTTCCAGTTTCATTTCTCTCTCCTGGTCCTCGATTTTTAATTTATCATAATCAGCACTCAGTTTCTCTTGTTCCAGTTGCAGCTTCTGATTCATACTAGAATGCGAAAGAAAAAGTCAGCCCAGCTCAGTCCTGAACCCCACAAACAAGGGCAGGTGAATCTCCATATGCAAAACGGGGTTAGAGAAAGAAAAGCTGAAACTCTCCACTGAAAAACTCTGGAAGAAATTAAGTGTGAAGAATCTGAAGAGCAACCCTTATAAATACTGGAGAATAAATTCAGTGGGGCTTGCTTCCTTGATTGTAAAGGACACGACCTGTTCTTGCAATCTTTCTGTCCTGCTCCTCAACTTTCTGTTTCCCTATTATTGGTCTTTGGCCCCACAATAAATACGACAAATGAACAAACACTACATAGGGATGGTCTAGATTTTATGAACATTGACAAGAAGAAGAATACAGGAGCAAAGAGCTCTGTTTTTCAAGTGCTGGAGAATCTGACTAACAGTGTTACCTTGCTGTGACAGGAAGAAATACTAATACGTGAAAATGGGACACAGTGAGTCTTCCAGACTCTTGGAACGTCTGTGGCAGAACTAGTTGCTGTAAGAGGCTCCAAAAATCTTTATCTTTTAAAATGTGTTCTCCTCCAAGCTTCTCAAACCTACTGACCTGCAGGTGTAACACTATTCTCTCTTTTACCACTCTATAGTTTTATGAACTTGTTAAAGCTCCACCATAAAGAACTAGGCACTACAACCCACCATGCAAAATAACCAGAGGGTTGGCTGTTGCAAAATCTATAGACATGAATTCGAACTAACAAAACCAACCCCAAAACATCTCCCTACAGTGTCACCGGACAGGAAAGCAACAGAGAAAGTGATGGAGCAAGTGCACGTACTCTCTGATTTCATCAATTATTTTCTGCTTCTCTTCAATTTCGTCCCTCAGCCTGGACAGCTGCTTCTGGTGGGCTTCCCTGTGACTCTCCATCTGCTGCTCCAGCGCCTTCTGCAGAGAGCAAAAACCAGAGCTGGGCATGACACAGAGACCAGGTAACACACGGCTCAGCGACATCAGCCTGCTTCTGGGTTTGAGTCACTCAAATCCAGCCTATCGAATCGGGGAAATTCGGGAACCTGCCTTGTATCTTTCCATGATTACAAAACTGCATCTACTCATCCAGGCATTTATTCAGACAGTTTTTAGCCACAGATGTATGCCCATTACTGCTCATTTTCTTGCAAACACTACCGCATGTGGAAGCCAGGGTCTTAGTGCCGAGAACGACACTGTTTTCACCACTCCTCTATTATTTCACGTCTTTATTCACCAAGAAAATACGTGTACAGCTATACCTGGGACAGAAGAAAAACCCGAACCAGCCTCCCCCGCTCTGAGAACTGCTTACCCACAGCCCTGTCTGTTAAATTCTAGGACTAAATACCTTTCAAGAAGAAAATCTCCATGCATCTCTTCAGACTGCTAATAAAAGATTTGCTTTTTTCCTCCCAACTGTAAGGAGTAACTGAACAACTGCTTTAATAACGTTAACTTTTTATAACGGAGGTGAAAGTTCCGAGGGTGACAAACCTCTATTGCTGTCCTTGTAAAAAGGCGTTTTTCCTTTGCTGCGATTTGCAACCCCATCAGAAACACAACTCACGTGTTATTGCCTGACATGCCTTTGCATTCCAAAGCAAGAAGAAAATACCAGAAAACAGGTTTATATTTCATTATTACTTCTAGCAGATTGTCAGAATTCTTGCCAAATTATTTGGGAAAGTAGCCTCTTTTTTTATCAAATTTCTTAGTGCTAAATTATATTAACCCCCTGATTCACTACGTTGCACACTGCAGGGTTCCACCAGCAAAAAACTAGAGTAACACCGAGGTGAATCAGTATCATTTTTCAATCATACGTAACAAAACTGTTCCCACCTACGGACACAATATACTGGTTCTCCGTCTGTGTGATGAGAGGAACCCAGGCACCTCCAGTTCAGCAGACACAGTCCACTGAACCTCCCTACTCTTTGAAGCTGGCTCAGCTTACGGACTGGTCTCAGAAGGTGCACCCACCTCTGACGTTCAGGCTACAACTTTTTTCCATCACCTGGTCAGCCACCTCAACACTAGCAAAGGTCGCTCAATTACACAAGGTCAGGATTTCTAACAGGCTGGGAGTGTTTTCTAAAAGCATACCACGTGTACAGGACGACAAAATTACACCCTAATTATCAGCTTAACGAACAATCTCACTGTGAAATGCCCTCTGCACTTGCAGCCATTACCTTCATCTCCTCCGCGTCCTGAAGCCGGGTCAGATGCTCCTTCTCCTTATCCTTGAAACTGACTTCATGCATTTTTTCTGTTTAAAGTTGGAGACAGTTGAGAATTAACCCTAGCACAGTTCCAGGACATGCTATGAAAGGGGTCATTCTGGTTCTATCTGAAGTGCAATGTGTTAAATACTCTAAATCACAATTTGATGTCTTCACCACAAAATACTAAGCGGACAATAAAATACTGTAGGACCACTGTACGTACGACACTTCAGCCAATCACTTAATTTTCTAAGATACGGTTGGTAAAAGAAACGATGACCACGAGACCCAATGTTGTACCTTGAGCACGTAACTTGGCAAGTTCTTCATTGAGAGAGTCCTGTGACTCTTCCAGCTGCCTTCTCTTCTGCTCCATATTTTGCATGTAGTCTGTAAGGGACTTGATCTTTGCTTCATGCTTCAAAGACAAAGGGAATAGCAATCAGACGTGAGTACCATGGCTTCTTACCTAGGAATTCAGGTACCGTCCTACATAAAGGGGGAAAAGTGGAAAGCTCTCCACATCCAGAGCTGATGCTAGGAGGAAAATACAGCAAAAGATCTGAGAAGGAGCTAATGGATCAAAATAGGCTGCGTTTTTAAAGGTCACACTTAGTAGCCCAAGACATACACTGAAGAGTGTGGGTAGTAATTCCAAAACATCATTGGAAACTCGTGACTTGGTGTTAGACAGACACTAGTAGCTTTTTTAAAATCAGCTGAACCTTGGGCTTCTGAGGTGGCTTCCTGGATGCTTCAACCTGCAGACGCTCACATGGACTTTCCTCAGCCATCCTGATGATTTGTTTATTGCTAACATCCTTTTGACCTAGAAGGGCTTATGTTAGACTGGAAGGGCCACAAAAATGATCAGAGGCTGGAAACCCTCTGCTGTAGGACAGGCTGAGAGAGTTGGGGTTGTTCAGCCTGGAGAAGAGAAGGCTCCGGGGATACCCTGTTGTGACCTTCCAGTACTTAAAGGGGCCATAAGAAAGATGGGAACATTTAGCAGGGCCTGTTGCGACAGGGCAAGGGTTGATGGGTTTAAACTAAAAGAGGGAGATTCAGAACAGAGAGAAGGAAGAAATTCTTCACTGTGAGGGTGGTGAGACCCTGGCCCAGGTTGCCCAGAGAGGTGGTTGCAGCCCCATCCCCAGCACCATCCCAGGTCAGGTTGGACCTTGGGGCTCTGAGCACCCTGCTCTGGTTGCAGATGTCCCTGCTCCCTGCAGGGGGTTGGACTGGGTGAGCTTTGAAGGTCCCTTCAACCCAAACCAAATTGAAATTGAATTAAAATTTAATTAAAAAATTGAATTAAAATTTTCTAATTTGGGTATAAAATTAAGATACAGCCTGGGAGTCACTCCATCCTATTGACAAGGCCACTGCAGCACCTGTGGTTCACTGTTCTTACAGTTCCCTCGGCAGAGGGGTTGAGACCTCTGGGCTGGTGCTACTGTAAAGATCAGCCTTAGAGAGGAGTAATCCTTGGCAGGACCTAAACCAGGTCAGACCCTCCTGGCACTGAGGTCTCCGGGAAGGGAAGGGCACAAGCCAGGCTGCACGCTGTGGGCAATAAGTCCTCCAATAGAGTCCTAAACATGACAAGAAATCTGGCCAACTCTCAGCTTGGCTCCAAGTTCTGGCCCCACCATGGAGACTTTCGGTACGGCGTGCAGCAGTGACGCACCATTTTAGGGATCAGCTTAACACCGTGACTGTGCAGCCCTCTGGTATGGCATTGCCATTGGAGGTAGCAGGCCACCAGCTTTGGACTGAGTTTGCAAGGCCTCAGGACTGCGGCTTGCCAGGCTCGACCTCTCCGAGTCCTTCCTAACACGCCTTGCAGCGTGTCTTCCTTGGTGGCTTTATAGACAAGGTGCACTTGCCCATTAACAAGATTTTGAGAATAACAACATCTGGCTTCTTCCCGGTTTTAAAGACGGAGAACCTCCAAAATGCCAAGGCAAGGTGATCACCTGCTTAAAGAGTATTTCTGCTTGGTTTCTTCACAGGAAGCAAAGTATAGGTTTTACTGAACAGTTCTGGACGGCCAATACCCTCAGGAGTCCAGCCTCTCTGGAACACCAAGAACACTTCAGCTACAGGTTTACTAAGTAGAACTTATTAAAGACATTCTGCTGCAGGATGAGAAGCTATTCCTTGCTCCAGGTTTTCTTAGACTAACGGGCAGCAAATGAAATACAATCAACTGTATCTGCTCCTCCCCCTCCCATGTCCACTTCACAGCAGTTGAGCCTGTCGGAGCAGTCAGCCCCCTCTCCTGCAGTACCTCCTGGAACTGCCACCCACCGTGAAGCCTTCCCACCATCTGGAGTTCTACCTTACATAGTCATGTTCTCCAGAGTGTATTATTTTATATGTTGCTGCCTACTTATCTTGGGAGCACACTAACAGACCAGACGCGGGGGGCTCTCCAAATGCTTTGCTAGTGAACCACACAATCGCTGCTTCCTTTCTCAGGTTGCTTTTAGAGTGAAGGGACAAAATACAAATTCATGCTGAGGAAGCCACTCCGAGAAGGATTTTCAGCATTATGCCACAGAACACATTTTGAGATCTACAGCAGGAGACGATCTTGCCACAGAATGTGCTGAAAAACATTGAGAGGCAGGAATGGGAAAAAGAGAGAAAAACAATAAAACAGACGAGAGAAACACCACTCTGCTCCTTTAAGCCTCAGTTCTCGCTCCTAGCGCACACACTTCTTGAGGAAGGAGGCTGAGAAAGTCATCAAACCTTGCTGCAAAACGACAGGGAAGGAACGAACGTACTTGTGAAATGAGGAGCTGGCAGGCGGCAAGCTCCCTCTCGCTGGCGTTCATCTTCCTGTTGGAGTCTATCTGGGCGCTTTCCAACTGCTTGCTGCGGTTCACCAGAGACTTCACCTCAGACTTCATCTTGCTGATGTAAAGCCGTGCCATGGTGAACTCCTCCTCAATCACCCCGTTCACATCTGCTAACTAAACAGACAGATGATTGCCATCCTGAAGGCGTTGCCTTTCAGGTAAGTCAACGCAAAGCAGCCTTCCTGCTGTGAAACCCTTTGTCTAGAGCTAGGAAGCCTGTGAAGCACAGCAGCCCTCGAGGAGTATCTACAGACCTTCGGGTCACCTTTCCACATTTTATACCTCTCTGTTCCTTACAATCTTCACTGATAAGCCTCAAAAGTGAGAAATTAACGCTTGTGCTCACAGCGTGCCTCATCAGTTCAGTGGTTCAACATCTAAAGTAAACAAGCCCACCACCATGGCAAAAGCATATTTTGGAGAAACCTTCTCATGTCACCAGCACAGGTCATTTTCCTTCTTTCACACTGCTAAAAGCTGAAAAGCATTTCCAAATTATTCCTTAAAGAAGTCTCCTCTTGAAGGGTTGTGCTCCTTCAATAAGGAGCTGTACGACAGACACGGTTCGGGAAAACTCACCTGGCAAGAGAAGAGTAATCGCTCTCATCTCTAAATAATGTTTCCATTCCATTTATTCACCATTCGCTTCCCTGGTGTAACATGGTGCCTTTTATTTGCATGTCTTCCTTTTCTGGATTTTTCTTCAACTCTTTAATTGGTGTAACCCGCTGAGGAGCTGTGAAGGTTCTCCTCGAGCGAGCTATCGTCAGCAGCTTCACCTGCTTTGTGCCCTTTTCCCAGCACCACCAAGGGGGAGGTAACATGTGCTCTCTACCTTCTCCCAAGGGCCTCAAAAACGCAACTGCTTCCAAAACTCTCAGTCTGGTCTGAAATTAGATACACTTTGAGAAGACGCGAACTGCCAACAAATTTGAAATTATTCTTCTAAAAGCTTCTCAATCTGGCCTTACTTACACTGACAGCTGTCTTGCAAAATACTGACATCTTGGTTACTATAAAAATTTGTATCAAACAGCCTCTGCCTTCATTTTAAAAGATTTCCTCTTACTGTTCCAATCACAGTGGCCACCAGAGGTTGCTGTAACATCTAGCAAAGTCTGGTCTTGTGGTCCAGGCATCTGCATAACCACATCAGACAACAGGGATAGTGTCCTCTGCAGTGACAGCAGGCTGGAGCATCTGTTGATCTGAGGGGGCTTTAGCAGGACATCAACAAATCTGAGTCAACTCAAGGCACTCCAGCCAGACATGCTTTTAGCTTCGAACGTTCAGGAAAGATCACTGCTCAAAAACGGAGGAGTGAACTAAAAGCAAGACAATGGAGTGCATTGCGAGGGATTTACGTACAACTCAAAAATTCATTTCTTATCTGGTTTTAGCAGTTGCTCTTTCTCACGTGGTTTTATACGGACAGATAAGATGGCATTAACATCACCAGAATGATTTTCCAGGCCACGAAAATCTTTCATTAGGGATGTGCCATTTAGCAACAACCGTACAAATATCTTCTCCGAGACTTAGCACTTTGCTCATCTGCAACAGGAGAAGTGTGACCAAGCGAGCAGCTACCTCCTCTGCCATATCTGTAAACCCCAGAGCCAGACACGAGGCAAGTTTCGAAGCAAAGCTGGCCCAAATTTGCACTGTCTCCAGGCATGTTCAGATAGCAAGGTTTCTGCTGCTCCAACCATCTCCACTCCCATTCTTACCTTCTTACTTCAGAGGAAAATGATCCTCTGCCATTTTTCCTCTATAAAGGTCATTAGTCAATACACAAAAGTTAAGCTGGTCTTACTCTCACGTAGTTATTTACGCGGTATCTAGCACAAATGTACCAGTGCTGGAAATCAGTGATTTTACAGCATCCTGTGTTCAGAAACACACAGGAAAGTGCGGGCTCCGAAGAAGCCAGCCGCTGCCGGAAGGTAAAAACACCAGAACGCAGCAAACCCGGTCCCGTGCAGATCTTTTCATTGGGTGCCCTCAACAGCCGCCAGTACTGACCTGTGGCTGTTCACCTTCAGCTACACTACAGTTTTAGGACAAGCTTCAAACAAAAAGGTAGCCACCCAGATGCCGACTCTCACCAGTAAAGATTCCTCAGATTCTGGGAATACTGGGTCCCGCCAGCTAGCAAAGGAGCAGGTCGACATGTGTATTGTTTTGGGGAGGAACTCGGTCCTCCCCATTAATAAATGCATCCACACACAGATGGGCTCCATTGGTCTGGCCTCCAACACTGAGCTGGCAATAAAAGTGCTCATTGTGTGCACAGACAGTGCCCATCTCTGACCCAGACAAAGAGCTCTTCAGTATTTCACTCTGCTCCAGCCAGGGTTTGAATGGCAGTGTCCGGGGAGAAGGACCGCTGTATCGCACACATTCCACATTGAGTATTTTCACGCTGCAGGAGGTGTGGGGGACAAGCAATAATGACAGCCCACTTACTGTTTTAACGTCGTTAGTGCCGATGATTCCTCCGATCTCTCCCAGGTCCTTCAGCAGCAAGTTCAAGATTTCCGTAGCCCTCTTCTTCTGATGGTTACTGAGCTCCTGCAACTGGCCCAGCTCCCTCTGGGTCACTGTCAGGGCACTCTGGAAAAGGTTTAAAAGCCAAAGTCACCCTCCCCTCCGCGGACTGGGCATCGGTTCTTCTGTGATATCCGGGTTACAGGGCATGGTCCTGTGCTGTCCTGAACACGGCTCAGGGTACCGACCCGTACAGTGCCACCTTCCCATAATCCACTTTCTCAACTCACTTGCTAACAAGGCTACTTTAGATCGACTCAATGTAGTAAATCCGGTGAGAATCTTATTTGCATAATATATATCAAAGAAGGTTAATCACAGAGAAACAGGTGCAGAAGGATATACAATTCAAATTTGTTCAAATGGATTTCATCGTAATCTGTTTCACTGAAGTGGGTAACAAAGTCTTCCATGAAAACAGACCTGTTAACAGCGGCTTCCTCAGTTTGTGTAATGAATTAAGGATGTATTCAGCTAGTCAGCCAATCTCCATTTTTCTCAGATCAGATTTTTTCCTTAAGATCAGTACACATCAGCTGAAAAAGCTGATTTTTTTTTTTCTGCTTCCTTCCTCGAGATCCCCTGACTCTATATAAAATCCCTGCTCCACAGCACGGAGAAACACAAAACGCTGCCATTTGCGTAAAGCAGATTTTCTCCTCTTTTTTGGCAGTTTTTAAATACCCAAAACACAGACTGGCCAGTTCTCACATCCAGTTCAGCTGCCGCTCTGGTGTGTATTTTGCTGCTGGGCAAAATACAGAGGTTGCAGAAGAGGCATAATCTGCCATCAGCTGCCATGGGCCAGTTTCCGAACGACCTTGATTTTATCATTTAATGAAGAGAGAAGAGAGAGGGTAGTGTTGGCAAATACGGATCTTTTCACAGCTTCCCCGCTACTCCCGTTCCTAAACCACATAACAACACGCTTGGCAGCAGCATCTGAAAGATTCCTGGGGGGGCATAGGGAAGCCCTATGGAAACCTACGGGAAGGTGCAAAGTTTCGGGGGCGAGGAGGGAACCAGCACGATAAACCGCTTGGTCTTACACTCTTCTGTGCCAGCTCGTCAGCCAGCTGCTCGTTGGCCCTTGTTTTGTCCTCCACTTCTTGGGATTTCTGGTCGTAGTTGACAGCCAGTTCCTCCAGGGCTTGAAGGACCTCTTTCACTTCATCTTTCGCCGCTTCGTTCTCAATCTGAAGGCGGGTCAGCTCCTCTTGGATCTTCTCATAATCTCTCCTGGTGGAGGCCAAAAGCTGGAAACCAGGTATCACAGAAGCGTTAAGTCCCCCAAGAACTCATTCAAAAGACATTGAAAAAGGCACAAACAGACAGAAAGAAAGCGTGAGCGCGGAAGTGTGTGCGAGAGAGAGAAAGCAGGAGGGAAGAAACGCCTACCAGAAACAGCATCAGTTTCAGCATAAATGTATTTGAGGTAAGCAAAAAGGCCTCTGAACTTCAATGAAAAGAAAAAACTTAATCAAATCCTATTATGACACAAGGCTGAGGCAGAGAAACTCATTTTAAACAGTATCATGGCTTCACAGAAATTTCCTGCCCTCGATCCAATGCTGCTCTAGGACCAAAAAAATACCGCAAAGTAAAATGTTTAAACACAGACCCCAAGCTTTGAACTGAACCGAGCAAAAGGCCTTTCTGAGGCAGTCTCAAAGGTCTCGTGGCATTAGAGGAACAGTGTGATAAGCAAACCTATGACGAAGCTGCTGCAGACAGATTAGCTGCGCGTATTTGCTGAGGCAAAATCTCAACTGAAGAAGAAAATATAGACTTCACACACACTAGTGAGTCTTTCCAATTTGTAAAACTTATTAAATTTACTAAGAGAGATGCTGACGTTACGGTGACAGCGCTGATTGTCAGAGGGTGGTTGCGTCTTCTCCCTTGCCCTTGCGCCTCTCCACCTTAATTCAGATGTTTCAGAAGTCTCAGAAATTCAGCTGTCAGGTTCTTAGCACAACCCCAGACTCAGAGCAGTCATATACTGGAGAAGGATGTGAAAATAAATCACAGGTGCCACCTAACATTTATTGTTAGTATTGTACTGCCAAGAATAGTGACAAAATCAGGACTTCGCGTAAAATACAGAACAGTGACATGTAAAACTAGTGCAGGAGATACAAGACAGCTTTCAAGCTCGTCCTAACAACACAGTTTGGTCATTCACTCCCAGAACTCACTTATTTCCAAGCCTTCCGACATGTGGGTTAGTGTAACATCACTGTACCACCGCTTTCTTGGTACAGTAGAACAAGGTCTGCACTACAGAAGTGTGACTTCTCCTGAAGTCCCACCACTGCCCACTGGCACCCAGGCCATGAAGAAGTTGAGGGAGAGACCCCGAGCAAAACAGAACCATCTCTCTAAAATGGACCACCTGAAGAGAGAACGTTAGAGAAGACATCGCTTTTTTGGCTCAGAGCGCTAATGGGAAACAGAAAACCAACCAGGCAGCTTCAGACACTGGCACGTGCCCAAAGTGGTGAAGAGAGGATTCAGATCTGAGGGAAATTTATCTCACTGGTAATGCTGCAGCCTCAGAAGCGCACTCACGTTACGGAAAAACCCAGTGCATTGCCAAAGCCAGATGGCATGTAAATATTTAAACAACAAAATAGCTCAAAATAATCTGTCTACTAAACACAGATGGAACTATTATTTACATTTACTTAAGAAATTTTCTGTGTGAATATTACTGTGACTTCAAGAAAAGGGAAGTGTTATGTATCACCTAGAGCATAAACACAGCTCCCCAGAAGATTCTCGTTGATATCATGTGGAAAAACATACCCAGATTTTAAAGGCTACTAATAACACATGATGCCGCTCGACTGTGAACGAAGGGAAGGAGACAATGGCTGCAGCACTTCATGGGTCCGTCCACAGCACACGAGGTGTGAGGGTGGAAAATTCAGAATCCGCCCCCAAACTCACACTCTACGAAACCGCCACGGTGAGAAGGTACCAAAAGATGCCACACCAGTATCAGCACGAAGCCATCTGCGGCAGCCTCAGACTTATAACTAACCTGCTGGCTTAATCAAGCAGAAGAAAGTGCTCTGGTTAATTAGGGGGAAGCAGAGTGAGGCAGCTGCTCCACGGCAAACAGATCACGGAGCTAATCACAGCTCTATGCAAGAAGAGGTACATCGCTCCCGCCGTGCAGGTGAGGCTTATGTGCGGAAGACAAGACCTTGAAAAATTAATTCAACTCCCTTAAAGAAGAAACCCAAAATATCGCGTCAGCTTTCAAAGGTAAGAGCTGGCCAAGCTTCTCAGAGGAACCAGCTAAACCTTCAGAACAAGCAACAGCAGCTGCAGAGATCTCAGTAAGTCAGCGAAGCTGAACCAGAACACGTGCAAAAAAGGGGGAAAGGGGGCTGGAAGACGAGCATTAGAGGCCACTGAAAACCTGATTCATCTTCCAGATGTGCTATGGATTATGGAACCCAGAGGGTGGGGAACAAGCCAGCGTACAGCATGTTCCCAAACGACTAACAAAGAAAGGAGTGAACATCACCCGAAAAATATGACACAAGAAAAACCGTGAGGAGAAAGATAAGCTTTGGATGAGAACACTCATGGGTGTGAAAAAGATGGGAGAATCACAGCAGTGTTCTGCGCCAGCAACGTTTCCGAACGGTAATGAGGGGTGAACTCCCACACCTATTATGCTCTTGGTCTGAATGGTCCTTCTCCAGTTTCCTGCAGTTTGAAAAGCAGCGTAAAACCACGTTCTGAGAGATAGCACAGCAACACTTGGGGAACTTGGTGCTTTGGGGTTCTTCACAGATTTCGCATCTTCAAAGCCTCTCGTAAACCAAGGACAGATAAGGAAGTGACTTGGCTATAAGTTTAGTGATTATATTCCCCATCTTAAAAACAACAAACATTCATTTTATGGACAGAAACTATGAAATAAAATGTTTAAAGTGAGCAATACTTCATATTATAATAGGAATATTAGGAAATTTGAAGTTTAAACCTAGCTGTCACACTAGCTATTGAATTTTAGCCAGTTAACATCAAAACAACTGCAACAGAGTCACCACACAAGGCGCTCATAAGCAAAGCGTGAGGGGATTTTTGTTTGGTTTATTTTTTGATTTTTTTACCTCCTCTTGATCCAGCATTTGTTGCTTTAGTTTCTCTGCCAGCTGGCTCTGCTGGTTGATTTCATCATCCTGCAACGAAACAGCGTTGGAGATTTTCAGTTTCTTTTCACAGTTCTCGTTTGGTCACTATTGTTTCCCCTTTCTAGAAAAGGAAGGATAGTGCCACGGCAAACCTTGCGTACGTTTGAGTGGTATGAGGGGAGAGAAAAATACACACACCCAGAGACCTCTGTAAAAGCAAAGCATGCAGCTGCCTCCAGCATAGACCTAAGCAGAGATGTCCCTGATGGGAAATGAGACGCTGATGGGGTCAGAGCTGCACCTTATACTTGCAGGAGACTTTGCCAACATACGTGATGTTTTATAGGTGTACAAATACAGCCACAGCCTCTTACTCTGTCCCCAAATATCAGCTGAAGAGAGCTTATTAGAGACAGATGTCTCAACCAACCACAATTTAAGCTAGCTCTGAACTGCATTAATGAAGGACAAAGCTCAAACCACAACACAGAACTGGGATTCCTCAACAGCAGAATTTGTATTTCCCTGCTCCATGACAGCCCCGGAAGGAAATCAGAGGTAACGCACAGCCAGGCGCCCAACTGTACTGGCATTTCAACCTCCTGGCGAAGACAGCGTCCTCACGGGTAGGAACTGATCTTAAATACAGAAGAGAGACAATGACGGACTCCACTGTACAAGTCCTTCCATAAACGCCACAGGAGGCCACCAAGCACAGCCCTGACCAAGCCCATCTCTGGTCCGGTGACGCATATCCTTCTCCGAAGGAATTCAAAGATAAATGTTTGCTTTTTGCCCCATCAGAGCCTACTGATAGGCTGTGTTTCACCGACAAGTTCACTAATAGATCGATTTCTGATAGCAAATACAGCTGCCAAGTCCCAGCTGCTCTCACCCCGAACGGTCAATAGTTTTAGTCCACCTATTTTATTTCCCCCTCTTCTTATCTTCACACAAGC
Source organism: Bucorvus abyssinicus (assembly GCA_009769605.1). NCBI lineage: Eukaryota > Metazoa > Chordata > Aves > Bucerotiformes > Bucorvidae > Bucorvus > Bucorvus abyssinicus. The sequence goes on from CM020029.1 coordinate 2,460,402, forward strand.
CAAAGCTATTGATGGCAAGTGCTCGGTAAACGTATTGCTGACAGCTTGAAGTGCCAATGATGGATTTCAAGCTGTGCAAATAAATAAATAAATGAATAAAGAAGCCACCCGCACTCCAGGCAGTGTTCACTGCTCGAACAACATGAACAAAAGACACTCAAAGGGAAGTTATGTGTTTTCCTTAAAATGCTAACAAATAAATACATAAAAAAATATTGATACAGTCTCCCTTTTTTTTTTTCTCCTGTGACTCCAAGACGACATTTCAGTTTGCTGAGGGATTTTACAAAAATCACTGCAGGACTGCCGAAAAGCCTGTACCGAGCCCTTGAAATTAAAGGCAAGCTCGGCTCCGATTTCATGGAGAGTGCCCCAAACACTGTCTGCAGAGGGAACCGAGGCAGAGAGCTGACATGGAATCATAGAATCACGGACCCGTTTGGGTTGGAAAAGCCCTTTCAGCTTCTCGAGTGCCCCCGTTCCCCAGCACCGCCAGGTCCCCACTGACCCCTGTCCCTCAGCACCACCTCCACACGGCTGGGAAACCCCTCCAGGGATGGGGACTCCACCACTGCCCTGGGCAGCCTGGGACACGCCTGCACAACCCCAACGGGACAGAAATGGTTCCTCAGGGCCATCCTCAACCTCCCCTGGGGCAACTGGAGGCCAGTTCCTCTCATTCTGTCGCTTGCTCCTGGGAAGAAGAGACTGACCACCCCCCTCGCTCCAGCCTCCTGTCAGGGAGTTGTCGAGAGCCAGAAGGTCTCCCCTGAGCCTCCTTTTCTCCAGGCTCAACCCCCCCAGGTCCCTCAGCCGCTCCTCAGTGCACTTGAGCTCCAGACTCTGCAACAGCTCCATTGCCCTTCTCTGGACATGCTCCAGCATGACAGCACAAGATCTGATTCTACGCAGTGACAGTGTTTTGAACTTTGTGTCACTTCCCAGTTCATGGTGCTCAAGAAATACAGAGAGACACCCACCCAGTGAATGGAGTCAAACGAAATGTTCACACCTTATCATCCAGCTGTCTGTAGAGACTGGCAATCTCCTCATCATATTTCTGCTTCTCCTCTGTTGAGATGCTGGCAACAACTGGTGTGATGTTGTCAATAATCGGGGTGTTATCACAAGGCTCCAAGTTCTTCTGGTCCTTTGCGCTGATCTGTTCATCCTCAGGCACAGCTTCTCCTGCAGGCACACAATCCACGATCATTAGAATCAAGAGGGAGGGTTGCCCAACCCCACGGACATCCTAGGATGTCCTTCACAGTTGCTGAGAGGGACTCAGCAAAGCAAGGAAGGGCCATATCCAGCTGTGCAAGGCAGGCAACTGCCATGTGCACCAATGACAGGCAAAAGTAGGTGAGGAAAGACGGCCATCCTCGCTAGGAAGATGACCTCCACAGTTAGAAATGCAGCAACAGTTTAAATGGCTGCCAAAAAACCACTGAACTCCTGGCTCCCCTTTTGCTCAAGCCCTCTTAGATGGGATTAGCTCCAGGGGTTAATAGAAGGGCAAACAAGGAGGAAAAAATCTGACCTCCATCCTAAAGCCTACTGGCAATTAAGGGCCTCTTCCTCTCCCAATTTCCAACTGCCTCATCAACTCTGCCTTCCCCATAACGAACTGCTGGAGCATCAGGACAAGACAACAGTTGCATTTAAAATGACGTTCCCCTTCTGCCTTGTCACAGCTGAAGGGAAAGCGCTCACATTGGTGTTCAGCTGTTGCCTGGGCACACCAGGCAGGATGCTCTCCCTACACATTTTCTTTCAAAACCGTTTTCTCCGAGGAATACTGCCTTCGGTAACGTCGGTGCATTGCAATTACGAGCCCGCTGCTGTTCGGTGATGAGGGACAGGCAAGGTGCTCACGCCAGAAACTGAATCCACTCTCCCTAGGGTCTGGTGGGAGACTCTGCGAGCCACCGAACGCTGCACGCGGTGCTCGAGGTGCGGGGAGGTTACGTCCAGCACCGCTGCGCAAACTGGTGTTGCCCTTGTCTAGGAAAAGCTGCAATATTTTAGTCCCCAAAAGCCTCACTAGCCATTCCTCGTGCCGAAACAGTGCGGGCACGATTTATCTTACTGGCAGGGAAACAAGGAAACAGAACAAATATATCAAAAACCAAAAAGGCAGGTTAATTCAGGCCCCAATGCAAAACAAGCAGGGCATCAAAGAGCACGATCAGCTAATGGAGAAGGTATTTTTTCCAAGCTTAAAGCGTGAAAAAGAGTAATTTGAAATCAAGCACCACAACCTCTATCAAAGTACTCCTCTCAACATACTTTTCGCCCTGGTGCTAATGGCTCGATGGCATTTTATATTATGAATGAGAAAAAGGTAAATGCGTTTGTCATTGTTACACTTCACTGGAGCAGACTGGGAAAGGGAGGCTCGGTGAGGCCGCGGGACCTCGCACACGCAGCAGCGCTCCTCGGGCTGTGGAGGATCCCCCGGGAGCCTCCCGAAACGAACCTTTAGATTTGCATTCATTGGACGAGATCAACCTGCTGCCTGGAAAACGCAGACCAACTGGTGCACTTGGCTGCTGAAATCCTGCTTCGGCGAGACACCCACTTTCTGCTACAATTTTCTTTTGTGTATTATTTTCTAAATACATGGAATAAGCGATAGCAACGGAATATTTGTGCATCATCATTCGTGCATCATCATTTCATATTCAAGATACAACTCCTGTGATGCTTTCATTTCTGTTGACAGAATATCCTTCCAAACGATGCCATTGCAGAAGGTCAGACAAGAAGTCCATAGTATTTTGAACGAGTTGAAAGAGTTGCCAATGAGAACAGCGGGTCTGACGGGGGGGATGAGGAGGAGCGTGTATGTAGACACAACAATAGAGAAGTGTGTTATGAGGCTTTTTTAAATGGCATCTAGAAAGGATCTATACAGGGTTTTCTTAAAAAAAATATCATTTCTAGAATGGGAAGGAAATGAAAGGCGTCACATTTAGCAAACACGGGATGAAACAGGCAGAACATGAGCGGGTTATAAATCCCCAGCGCTCCCCAACAGCACTGGCAGACCCACCGTCTCCATAGCAATTGTGCTGCGTTGATAAGGGAAATATTCCCTGGACTGAAGTCTCCGGAGAGAGACACGGAGCACGATTGTTAGGTAACGATCTCATCTGAAAGGCGAGGAAACCGCGCAGGGAGCTGAAAGGAGGAAGCTCTTCACCACCCCTAAAGGTCAGGTATTACCTCGTAAGCAGGGATTTCGCCCAGGGCATTCAAACCAGGCTTGACTGGGCAAGACAAACTGTGATAAACAATTAAATCACACATGTGTTCTCATTTTAGATACTTGTTTGCAGGAGGTAAATATTCTTGGACTGCTAAGTGCATCCACACAAGGGTGACAAGTGGTTTAGGAAATAACAACGACTCTGAAGCAGTACGTTACTGGAGGGTTTGCTGGGATTTCAGGGTGATTTGTTGGGTTGGGGGTTCTTTGTTGGTTGCTTCTTGGGGGGTTGGTTTGGGGGTTTTTTTGCACTTTTTTTACATATATGTTATTCATGATAAAATTATTTGTCAATGTTCCAGATAAAATAAAAATTCTTTCATTTGTATGTATGCAGAAGAATATTCTTCCTCCTCTTACCATCCTACGCTTGATTTTACAACCTACCCTGAACAGCAATTCCTTATGTTTCTATATGGAAAATTGGCTGCTCTCACCAGAAATTTCACTTAGAAGCCACAGAAGGAGATGAGTGGTCATTCTGGGAATCAGAGGACACTTCTAATCATTGTCCTAAAGGACTAATTATTCTAATGCTAAACTCAATTATAAAAACAACCCCAAGATCTAGTTACCTTAAAGTATAACAGAACTGATTCTCACGCCAGAGGAGCAGTGTTCTCTTAAAAAAAAACCCCAAGCATGATGACATTTTACCTTTTCTTTATTAATATTAATATTTATTAATATTTTTACTTTATTAATTTACTTTTTAATATTACTAACATCACTAGAAGTTATTGTTGCCTTCCTGTATCCTCTACATCCGACACCACGCTAGATTTGGCATTTAAAACGGTACCTTCTGTAAACAGCTGCTGCTGGTTTCCCTTTCAATTATTATTACGAAGCGTGAGCTACACCTTGGAATGGTCACCTTAGAATTAGTGTGACTGCCATGATTGAAGGCAGGATTTAAACATACGGAGCTCTAACAACACGTTCCCATTTTCTGGTACGTACCATTCCTCCACCTGTTCAGCTCCAGCTCCAGATGCTGGATAACATTCTTTAGACTCTTGTTTTTGTCTTTCTCCTTCTCGTACTTTTTCTTCCACTCCTCCGCGGTCAGCTCCAGGTTCACAGAGACCGTGTTCTTAATCGTCTTCGCTCTGCGCAGCAAAACCAGAAGGTGTCAGTTGTTCTGCAATTTCTATCTCAGCACAACAGTAAGGGAAAAGTGGGGAAACCACTAAACATTTGCGATTTATTTTCTAACGTGCAGTGCCACAATTCAGGTTTCTCTCGAAGCCTCACCCCCTGGGTTCTACCCAGGTTACTACCTGGAAGCCTCAAGAGAAATTTTTCTGTGGCAAACTCCGGCAGCCAGTGACCTGGAGCAGACACGGATCTGCCTCTTCAGATTTCTCCAGAAAGAAAAGCTCTGGAAACTGCTCTTGGGCTAAGGACAGAACCAAGTGCTCTGATGGGTAATGAGGTGTCACCTCGCAGCTTCTCCTGGTCTGGGATCCACCACAGAGTAGCCCATACCAGCGTCCGACCACAGGCTCACCCCATCCCTTAAACTCCACCAACAAGACTCAGCTGTATTGAAGATCACAGCGTGAAGGATGTCAACGTGGTGAGGCAGAGGTATGGAAACCTACCCTTCCTGAAAGGCAACCAGCGCTTTCAGATACACTTTTGGGGGTGGAAGGAAGGGAAGGAGGAGAATCACTGGTCACCACCAGGTAACTGGTTACTGCTGGGCTGAAGAAGGCTCTCAGTGGGAAGGGAGCCTGCACTGGTGCCCTCACCACTGCAGGCAAGCTCAGGAGTTGCTGCCTCTGCAGGGAAAAACCTCACATTTAAACCCTTCTAACAACCACCACCACCGCTTTATCGCCGTGAAAGTGCTTAGCTCCAACTGAGCCTAAACAATCGTGCTGGGAAACGCAAAGCAAGCGGAAAAAACTGCACAGCACCTACTCTAGCAAATCCTCATTTAAAAAGGAAACCCAAACAAATCAGTCTGAATTAAGAAAGCTTTAGATCTTTGCCCTTCACTGCTCAGAGTCCCTCCGAATGACTCCCGTGTTTCTGAATGAAATAAAGGCTGAGCAAAGGAGTAACAGACAAACCTCCTACACCGGTCTGTAAAGCGTAGGCTGAATCAGTGCAAGAATCTACGTCTAGGAGAGGGCTATAGACACACCGACTAACCCTCCTTTGGGGCGAGCTCATGATCTCAGTTATTTTCTTCACAGCTCCACTCACTGATTCTAAAGCATCCTTTAAATGTGGCCAATCACTAAAAATCCTGAGAGTTTGTTTTACCAGCAAGAAAACACTCCCATAACTGTGCCTTTCCTCCGCACCGCGCTCCAGTGATTTGCACCATGCAGCAAGCAGCTTTATTACCTTAGAAACATTTTTAAAGAACCCCAGGCTTGTAAAACATGCAGAAGCCCAGTGGTGAGCTTTTACCTAGTGCCTCTGCCAAAAGCACGGCTCAAGTTTCCGCTCATTTAACTGCACTAGGGAAAAAAAAATGTTTATCGACTGCGTTACCCTAACGATGGATGAGGTACTTACTAGCAACTAAAATTAAAACCAGTCTAAAAAGACAAGAAAAGATGGAGCAGAAGGAAAAGGGACCTATCCGCTGCTAACGGAGGAGCACAGGAACGTGCTGATTAGTGTAAGTGAACCTGTGAAGATGAATTTTACTCCTAATGCTTACTTTAATGGTGATGTAATTCTTTCTTGCTCGGAATGATGGAGGAACCAGTGATCACCCATGACTCATACACCTTCCCTTTAATGTTATTCAGGCCTTTAATACTGTCACATCAGAAAAATGAACCATCACAACCGAGGAGCTTCTAAAAGAAACCGTTTCCCGCAGTCAGCAACGTTCCTCTCCAAAACGCTGGCAAATATCACTGTGTGTGGATGTACGTGTGCTGCTCTGCAGGTCCAGTACGTCACCAGTCCTTCCACTTGTATTTTCTCCCAGACGCTTGAATGTTCTCCACGAGGAGCTCCCATTTCAGCCCCACTCTATAACCCTTAAGCAAACAAAACCCCCACAATAAACCCCAACCAAGCACTCTCTCAAGGTATTTAGCGATTTCCCCAGTTCTTTCAGCTGACATCCTAGTCCTCAGTGAGGAACATCTCAAACATGTTCCTCTTCCTAGTAAAGTCATGTCACATCACTCCAAGCCCTGCTAGCCAGGATGCACAGAGTGGGTTTGAAAACTATTTTGCCCCAAATGGAAAGGCAAGTTTTACTGATTACTGAAAAGAGACATGAAACCAAGAGAAATGTGAACTGGGGTAACGGGAAAGGGCCTTCCTCTGCACACACTTCCTCAAGTCCCCCAGCGCAGAACTTCCCGGAGATCCTGGAGCACTTTACACATCGCGGAGCAAAAGCAAACCCATTTTAATCTAGATTTTAAAAATTAAGTAGTTTTTTTAAAAGCTACACTACCTTTTAATCCCCTTAATCTGAACTATGACATCTTACTGCTTGCACTTCTTCCTTCAAACCATACCTGCGGACAGAGTTCAGTGTAACAGCAAGCAGACTGAACCCTAACACAGCACCTACTCATCTTTTTAAAATTAAATGTCCCTTGCCGCTGCGTTTCTGCCCTGGAGCTTTAGCCAGAAGGAATTAGCAGGAACTTTGGGATGGCTCTTCTGTTCTACAGAGGCGCAAGATTCACGCTCTGAAATCACCTGCAGCCAGGAAATTGGACATGGGGAGGTTTAAACTGTGAACCATCCAAACATTTATGCTTTTACTATCAACAAAAACTATGCAACTTGTTATGCTTCAGAATTGTTAACACTCTTTATTTAGTTACTGCAGCTTCATATTAAACTTTCTGTGATGCACCTTATAATACATGGGATCGGTAGAAGCTTACCTCTTCAATAACTACTATAGACCGGTGAATTCAAACTGCAGAGCAACCCTTAACCCGGTTGTGTTAACCTGGTTATAACCACCTCCTCCTTTTATAGCCTTTTCCCATAAAACCTCACTGTAGCAACCCGGGAAGTTCCCTCTGGCAAATTTTCTTCATGCTGTTATTTGAGTAGCGACGAAAGGAAACGCTATAGGAAGGGATGAGCAGCGGGACTCATGCCTCTTGCAGCACCTGGGTCGCTCCCCACCTTCCACAACCCCCAGCAGCAGGTGACAAGTTCCTGCTGGTTCTGGCAATGCCGGAGGGGGAGCGCGTGGTGGAACTGCCCTCCAGCCCTCACCCGCACTAACCCACAAGGGGCTCCACACCCAACCACAGCTCTTTGCACTTCTGCGTGCTCTTGTATGATAAAACACACTAAAAGGATCCTCTTCCCTCACGAAAATCCAAGGAAAGCTCACACTGAAGGATAAAAGTGGGGCAATGAATTAATAGAAGATTGTCAGGTTAATCTCTTATATTGGGAAGTAAAATCATGTATAAAATGCTCCTTAACAGCGTGGCCCTCGATGCCAAAATTATGCATGGTGGAAAACAACCCATTTCCAGACAACGCCAAATTTACTGTACTGTACAAACCGTTCTATTTCGAAGAATCCTAACTTGTTAATACTTTTTCCTTCCGCTATTACACAAATAAAACGAGTAGAGAATCAGGGTTCTCATCAATTCCAACAAAAGCAGTAACTGCACAACGAGCCTGACCTATTTTTGCAAACTTTCCAAATGTATTTCATGTGACTATTGCCAACGAACACATAGGGAAGAGAAATTTTCTTTCCGAATACTTCCATGCTTATTTCATCCTTGCTTGTTTCTGAGGACTTGCTCCTAAACTGTTAAGATCTTCAATCATACAAAAATGTCTGTGAGCTATCACGGTCATCTATCAAAGTTGTCACTATGACATTGTGTCCATGTTCTTCGTTTTTCTTAACAGTTAAAAAGTATTTTTTACAGCCCTAACAATAGTCCCTGAGACACCATTCAAGGAGAAGACGCATCTTAAAAGCATCGAGAGCACTATTGGATAAAGCAAACACAAACGTTTTCCACTGAGTTAGCCAGCAGAAAACCGCCCGATGCGGTTATCTTCCCCATAAAATTTCAAAGAACTGCGGTAACGCTTCATACTTTCTGCATAAAAAAAGACCAGAGCTTCTCAGCGGTGCAGCTGCTGGCCAACATCAACATTTACTTTTCTGGTGCCACAGAGAATGAAGAGAGTTTTCTCAAGTTCTCCGGGACTGTTTTTGAACAAGTCTAGAAACCATAGCCTCCCCATTTGAAAACACCTGCTCCTCTCGCTCCCCTCAGCACGGCTGGCTCGGAACATGGGGAAGAGCCCGAGGAAGTGCCCTCCAGCCAAGCGCCGAGCAGGACTCACCGCTGTCCGAACATCAGGGTCGACTTTGTTTCTGCTTCGTTGAACACAGAAGGAGAACAACATATCACGATGGTGGTTCTGCAGTTCCCACCCAGGGAATCCTGAAGTATTCGGGTCATTTTGCTGTCTCGGTATGGAACATGGGTTTTCTAATCAAAATAGGATGAGTAAGAGACAAGAACAATTTTTTAAGTAACGGTACCGTAATGAGCGAGAACATGAGTTGACAGTGACAGGTTTAATGGATTTGAAGCACACAGTCCTGAAGAGTATTGATTTGATTGTGCCAGGATCGGATAACCACTCAGGCGAAATCACTGCGAATCGGTTTCTTATCTCTAGTAGAACAGCGGAAGTGTCACCGGTTCGCGGCTGGACAGATAATGTTTTTTTCTTTCTGAATTGAAATGTTAGCTGATTTTCTTATGTGCATGGCGAAGAACAGATAAATAAGAAACCGTTCTTCCACAACACAAAACAGGATTACTTACAGTTCCTTCTGCCAAGGCAGATATCACGTTGCCTAAAGCAGACAAAGACTTATTGATATTTTTAGCTTCATCAAGAACAGCACCCTCCGCTCCAGTTTTGCTGACCTAACAAAGAGAGCAGGCAACAGTCAGGCTCGGCTGGCAGCAAGCGCCTGTGCAAATACAGCTACAATGCAGACAGTGCAACGCTTCAACATGCTCTTGGAAGGAAAACAAAGCAAGAAGTAGGAGGAAATTTAAATGCCCTTTTTTGCTAGTAGTAGTCTGTAACACCTTCACCTTCCAAGGTAAGAGCAAGTTGACCCTTACTTTGTTCAGGGAAAATCTGGTAAGTCTGTGCTCGCCTTGGGGACCACATCCAGGAGCAGACTGTTGGTACAGATAGGGAATGCCACAGATACACTCTCAGGGCACACTCTGTGGCACAGCACATGGCACCAAACAAGTACCTTGGCTTTGCATTTCGCTTGCGTGGACCAAGAATATCAGGACAGAAGAAGTGTCATCTCGTTCATCCTGAATGGAGGTTTACTGGTCCACAAACTGGAGCCCGAGGTGGCCCAGCTGAGAAGCTCGGTGGCCTGGGACCAGCACTCCTTTAGACGGCACCACAGTTTTATAGTCTTTTCTTTTTTTTGGAGGTGGAGTGGGTTGGGTAGGGAAGGGCGCAGATAAGTAGGATAAAGCCATTTGGTTTTCTCCACATTAAAACTACGGTATCTGTACTTTCCTCTAAAAATGCCACGCGATGCCGAGGGAAACATAACTGTATCTCTACAGAAGACAATCTACCCAGGAAACCCTTATAATTTATTTCATTTACAGTCAAACAATTGTGAACACTCCAGCAGATGTTAGAATGAGAACTGGGAAACAATGACGTTTTTCCACTGCAGTACCCTTCCAGACCGTTACTCTTCTGGTAATCAGAGACAAGCTCTTTTCTGGTGAGTATTTTTCTATGTTGGAAAGCAGAAATAGCCACCACAATCGAGAGAGTCATTCAGGGAGGTGTGTAAGTGCATTAACTGCAGTTCTTGCATTGATCTAATACGTGAAATAATTTCAGGAAACCTAGAAATAGGACATGTCTGAATATAAGCAAGTTAAAATAGCCACCTAATCTGACCAATCGCAATACGTCTTCAAATCCCACTAGGATCATTCAGCAGCTCAGGGAAAAGGAAAGATTACCTTCTCGCTTCCAGCCAGGTCTACCAGGTAAAGCTTTCCACTGAGTTTCTTCTCAGTTTCCACATTCTCTTGTTTAATATTAATGAGGAAGATACTGTGGCTCCTAGAGCTGTGTTCATTCATATCTGCAATCACAGTTGAAAGGGTTTAACCGATAAGAAATTCTATTTCTTCAGGGGCAGCCTGTGGCCAGCAAATTCCAAAGTACGAGGCCACTCAGCAGAGAGCCCAGCCCACCGCTCTGACAGCAGTGCCCACGCCAAGAGCTGCAGAATGAGCTCCTGCCCTCTCCCAAGATGACCAAATTAACCAGGTTCATAATAAATGACAGCCTTGGAAAGGGCTTTTCTTTTTTTTTTTTGAAAGTATTTTTATTCCTCTGAAGCAGTAAAATTTGACCAGAAACAGTAAAAAATAACAAAAAAGTGTAAGAATAATAAAATATTTCACAGATACAGTAAGAAATACGGGTTCTGTTCTTTTATGCTTCTTCATGAGTACAGACAGCTCACACAAAAACCTGCTGTGATACAACAGACACCCTTTAGACTCAGGACTACAATGAGGATGTACGTTCAGCATCCCGGCCAGAGGAGTAACTTTGAGCTGAGCAAGAGAATTTAAAGAGAAGTAAAAATAATCGCAACAAAAAGAAGCCGGGCAGACCTCAGTGCAACTGTGTGAGTTCTCCCAACATTTTAGCACTAGCTTTAGTTTTCATCAAAAACACGCTATATAAATTAAAAATTTCAGGGGGGAATTTTTATTGCTTGTGTAGTTAAAAATCTCCTTCTCCCCACTGGCAGGCAAAGCACAGGCAGCCACACTTTATTATTTGATTGTAACCAAGGTATGCTTGAAGTTCCATAAAGTAGCAAGAAGAAAACATTAAGAATCAGTAAACCACTTTCTCATCTGTTTTCTCTATTTCCTCTGCTACCATAAACCCCAGTACCTCCTTTCCCCACCCCAATCCACAGCCATGCTCATACGTGTCTGAGCTCCCTTTTTCTCCTCCAGCTCCAAGCTCAGTTTTTTCAGTACATTTCCAAATTTGCCTCCTGCCATTTGGAGCAAACTCGTTCTCCGGCAACTTTTGCCAGCGCTTTTCTGCGTGCACCAGGTGGTATCTCAGCAAAAAGTGTATTTGGATATTTTTTGTTAAAGAGAGTAGCAGAAACAGTGGGAGGAAAGGTTACTCAGAAAGAAGAGAATACTTTTCTAGTAGTGTGACGGGAAGAGAAAGAAGTTGCCTGGTGGGTCATAAACAATAAAATTAAATTTAAAACCAAACCAACCTACCAACCATACCCAAAACCCACACCACTACCAAGATCTGGGTTACAAGGAGGTCCTGCCCAGCTCGCTCCTTGGATCAAAGATGTCTTACAGTATAAATGGGGCAACGGGCCATGGATACCTGCCCTTTATCACCCTAATGCTAGTAGGGTGCATGCAACACAACGTCAATTATGGCACAGGCTGAAGCCATTATTATGTTTTTCAATTCAATACTTTTCTTTGCCACCGCTGGAACTCAGTCCAAGTCCCGGCTTCACTGAGATAACTTGCAGGAGGTAAATAGGCAGAGTCTGATAATTGCTCTGCAGGCTTTGCCAGCCATTTGACCAGTGAATTGCTCTGAGTTCTTGACTTGTAGCACAAAGAAGAATGTACGTACATAATTTCAGTCACAAATAATTTCAAAATACCTATTCTATGTGTAACAATACATGTTCTGACGTTAGATATAACAATACTGTATAATGGGAACATATTAAATTCAGGAGTTCTCAAAGCTGAAAGTCAATAAATGTTTCTGTACGCAGTGAAGCAGTAAAAAAAGTGCAGCTCTATTACTTTTCAAGTGTTATAATTTGTGCATCATTACATTGTTCACATAAAGTAACTCCAAGTACTTTGTGAACGTGAAGAATCGATCCATCGCTAGGAAGCTACAACCACCCACACTGCAAAGCCAGAGGAGCCTCCACAGAACACTCACTTGTGACAGCTACGTGACGGTTAGCTTTCCCTTCATCAATGACATCCAAAACCTCTTCAGGACTAGATACAAATCTTTCTGTACACCCCTAGAAATAGGCAAGTGGAAATCAGAAAAGTTTAGGAAGTGTCCTAGTACTCCAAACGCTCTCAGGAAGAACGTTTGGCACTGATGAACAAAATAATTAGAAGAACCATCAACATCCAACATGACCATCAGCGAGGCAATGGACCAAGCCACACCTTTGAATGACTTTCAGGAGGAGCCCACGAGATAACTTGAGAGACAATTGGATGTGTATTATTAAGGTACACATATGTTCATACATTAAAGGGAGGAATTCATAAAACACCCAACAAATCTGTTCTAAAATATTGCGAGGTGAGGACGTCTATGCAACAAAACATTAAAGAACAAAATTCTTCAGCATGTTCTCTTTCATATCTGACGTGACATGGGAATAGGAATACTTAAAATTTAACACCACACTGACACAACGTGCATGTTTAAAGTCAGGAAAATAAAGCAAACGTGATACAAGCCCATTAATATTTCAGGAAACTGTTTAAATCCAGGGATTGGTACTATTTGGACATTCCAGACTCTGAACATGAGTTGAATCATTTCAGCCAATACAAACGGAAACAGGTAAATAAATGCATGCGTGAGAAAGAATGAAATACTGAGCATCAGATTGCCCTTGTACCTTAACATAGGGGACTCTGTTTTTATCTTCATGTACAGCGAGGTTTGTCTTTGACACTAGAAGAAAAGATGGAGATCATCAGGAATATTCCACAGGAAGGACTGTGTCAGCTACAGGCGTGACAGACAAATACCGTCATTGTATTAAATCTCTAAGTGAGACTCGCTTCCCACTCGTAGGAACTACCAATATTTCTGCTACATAAAACGTGTTTCTTGCTCTGTCAATCTTGTACCTGTTTCTTTAACGTTACCTTTACGGTACAAAAGCTTTTGTTTATTGCTTGGATTAATAAAAGAAACACGGACCAAGCTGGATTTTGCCAAAGCAGCAGGAATTTCAAGGGAGACAGAAGAACCCCCTGGAATTCCAACAAGCCTAAACACGTGTTCCGTTAGCATCCATCCCTGCCTTCAGACTGACTCCATTCAGCCGCTCATTAACATCCAGCACGCGTCTGCAGAGCCCCGAATTGTGAAAAAGATCCATCGCTCCCGACAAACGCTGCCTGACAGAAATGAAGCAAGGAGCGAGTTGAACCAAACGTGTTCTATCTTTAACAAAACCCCTCACCAGAACACTAGATACGCTTTTAAACTACAGCGTTACTGTAAGAATACGCATAGCCAGTGAGGCTCAGACCTGCCTTGAAGCCGGTAAAACTCTCTGTCCTCTGCTTTATAATCAAGCTACGCAGCACTGCAGAGGTAAGAGCACAAGAGTCAGGACCGGAGGACTTCAGCTGCCGAATTCTCCTTCACTAACCCAGCTTCAGTGTGAATCACTCTCAGCGAAAGGAGCTGCTTCCCCTCAGGCGTTGACTCAAAGCACTCTACCAAGCCAAAATCACTTAGTCACAGAAGAAATGCAGAACTTACCATCAAGCAGGTCCCGTATTTTGTCCAAATATATCTCAAAGTAGGAAACCTAATGAAGTAAGCACAAGCATTACAGATTTGAACTTCGGTGATTTAAAATTCTCCGTACCTCTATTTCTATACCCGTCGAAATAAAAAGCACCCAACTGAAAATAAAACCCACCTCCCACATAGTCTGCGTTACATCTTTGATGGGAACATCCTTGTGTTATGAATGGTTCACAAGTCATCGATCTTTCTCCATTTATCAATGACTCATCAGGAAAATACACCAAAAATCGTTCAGACAAATATTATCTTCATCTGCTTTTCTTTTTTTTTCCCCCCCATAGGTAAAATTGACAAAAATATTGACCAGAATTGAATCAATTCAGCTACAATCACATCAGTACAGCTGCTGCACGAGGTTTGACAGCGGTAAGAGGTCTATGGATGGGCACCAGCACAAAAGCAGGCAGCACCGTCAGAGGTTTAACGTACAACTTACATAAGCCTAAGCTATACATATGAAATTAAACATTTAAATGAAGCATATGTAAAAATTCTGTCTTGAATCAAGTTCCTAAGAAACGCGTTAGGGGCGCGGTACCTAACCATACCCTAAACAAGCTTTATCCAGGGGTTATTTAGCTACAATACGAGACGGCTCAATCCTGGGTACCAGCAAACTCCAGTTATTCAGTAAAGTGTCGTTTTCTCTCCTGTGAAAAATAAATGTCTTGGTTTTTATACTGTGGAGCTCATCCTCCTATGTGCCAGCTGCTATGAAATACTGATAGGTTTTGCTTTTGTGCATTCACTTCACCTGTGTCCCATTTAAAACCATCCTCTGGCCCAGCTCATTTCAACAGTCCGGTTCACCCGGACTGAACTCACGTGCTTTCTATAATCCTCCTAACACACTGCTGGGGACCAACACATAGAGGAGATACCAAGTTCCCCTCCCTCTCCTAAATGGGTCTCTATTAAAGAGGGAGAGAAAAAAAATTATTTTAATTTTCAGCTCAGTTATTAGGAGTGTGACAGTTTCGTTAAATTCTTGTTCCCGATGACAGAACATGCATTTCTCTCTGTGACAGCTCCTTGTATAATCACTCATTCATCACTACTTAGGCAGCTTTTCTGTTAAGATATTCAGAAATCTCATCTCTGATGGGAAACCACTGAAAAAATGCAGTGCTGGCAGAACATGATTTATAAAAATTGTCTTCTGCTGGGACAGGAATTCACTACATCTTGTAGAAGTGCGTCCCCATCCGTTGGTATCCAAGCGCTACCATGTAGAAGAGCAACAGCCGCAGGAGAGCTTCACAGATGATGAAAAGAAATCAGTGTCACGCTGAGAGAAGCCGTTTCCAGGAAAATTCAGAGACTTCTCCTCTTAAGGAGCTCAGTAAGCTCTATTAAATATTTAGATGGTTTATTTGTACGTTGTAAGGCTGTTTCTTCTGTCTGTACTTCATGAGCGCTCCCACAAACCAAGACTGCTAAGAAGGTTCTCAATGCAAGATGACCTAGTCCTTCCAGAACAGCAGTAGCTGGTTCAAAGCTACTCTGACAGATTATTAAACTATATATACATATATATACACCCCCAGAAGTGCTGCAAGGGCTTTAACGCAAGCAGCACTAAAAAGTCGCTCATCTCTAACTTCTAGGCACAAGAGGGCCAGCGGAGGAGAGCTCCATCTGAGAGCATCACCTGGTCACAGCAGGAGAAGGGACGGTGTTTTCACACTCTACCTGTGCTCAGCTACTCGACTGAAGCCATCGAGGGGTATTTTGTGTTTTGGGAGAGGGATGACACAGAGTACATTCTTCCTGCAATCCACTGGGTGATTTTACAGATGTCTGCTTGGAAGCAAGTTATAGCCTGACCCCAACTCTGCACCAATGCCCCCCCACAGCCAAGAGCTCCCCAGAAGACTGGATGAACAGCAGGGATTAAAGGTCACTCCAAAAGATTTGAGAGATCCTACGGTTGGGATAAAGATTGGGAGAAGGAAAACCATAGTAGCTGTTCAAATCGAGACTTAGATCACCATCTCGAGCTTTTGAGCTAGAAATGACTTCTAAACGTCCTCCCGTAAATTGCTCAAAGCCTTTTTTCCTCCATTTCAAACCCACACATTATGGAGGACTGTTTCTATCCCTGAGACAGGAACAAAATGTCGGTATTCCCACGAACAGATCAATGGTATTTATGGTCCTAACTGGTGGGGTTGAGGTACAGTCATCGCAGAAGCTGCAGTGAAATGGGTGTTTTCTTACCACGCTGGCCAACAGCAACCAACAGACTGGCGAACCTGAGCTGAAAACACACTCAAGAAAAATCTCCATCAAAGGCTAGTGGCTGTATTAGGTTATTTCTAGTAAATACCGTCCGTACTGTAATGGGTTGTGGAGCTATAAAAGGGAGAAAGGAAAAGTCCCGCAGCCCAGTGTTCTAGCGTGAATGCGGGTTTCCACCAGCCCAACTTCCTTCCACCCGACCCATTACGTAACGCGTCACTCCGCATTTACCTTTATGTGAAACTCCAGGTTTTCATCCATGGAATAGATGTGATCAAAGATGTCATGTGCAATTCTCGGAATGATTCCCATGAGCTGGGGGTCGTGCAGCTTCCCCTGCGGACACAAAACCGAACCGTCACCTGGAAAGCCTTGCTCAGGCATCAGGCACAAGGGAGGAGAGAGCCTTGGCCAAACACACCTTCCTCCAGTGGACCCCTGTGAACGTGTCCACTGCTCGGGGTGGGATTTGCTTGCCATAAGCGCACAGAAGAGGTGGTAGAATGCCTCGACGTGTTAGCACTCGTCACCCAACAGAGCTCCTATTTGTTTTGTCAGCTCCTGCCGCTATTTATGCTGGCACCCTCCAACCAAAGAGAGATGAGTAAACAAAACCAAACGCACACCTTACAGCCTGGTTCCCAGTTAAACCAGAGGTTTGGAAACACGTCGGAAACAAGAAGTATTATAGCATTTTGTTTCTCTTTCAGCGCCACGCTAGAAAGCTAATGGGAAATCTGGGCTGTGGGGATTTGGGGATTAGAGTCCCATATTCTGATCGGAGCTTGCTTACACGCACCACGACTCCTCGTGTTAATTTACCAACTACCTCCCTCTATGTCCTTTCAAGAACCAAATACCAACTGAAAACAACAACTGCCCTGGCTGCGTGGCTCCTGTGAGTTGCACTGCTCTGTTTGAAAGAGCCAGACACGTACAGGAACGCTTCCACTGCTTGAAAACACTCAAAACCGAAAAATACTCAAAACAAAAACCTCTTCTGACTGCGGCATACACTGTGTTGTTATTTCCAAAGGCTTTATGAAACTGCTTAAATATGCAATAGCCAGTCAGCAGTCGTAGGAGTCCATCAGAACACAGCGTTTAGGAACTCTAATGCACCTTTTGAATAAATCTTTGTCCAATTAATACTGCCCACACCAGCACCACAAAGCATCTTACTCCAAAGAACGGTCGGGAATTTTTTTTTTTTAATATAGTGGGTAACCATACAATTCCAGATCATGGGAAGTCAGATTTGATCTGTAATTGCTATGTAATCACTAAAAATTATTCAACATCAACATTTTTTTAGCAAAATAGGAGGAAAATCATACACACGTACATGTGTTTTTCACTACTACACATGTTTGTGAATGACTAGTGGGTCACCCGGACCTGTGTTCCGAGTTTCTCAGCCTTTATCGGTACACTCAGATATAGCCTTCCTAGACATAGCTTCCTTTATGCTAAAGCTGGTGAAACGACTTCTAAGCATCAACCCAGGACAAAGGAAATTTCACGTGAAGGACTGACGTAATCTCTCCCTCTATCTCGAAGCCTGTATTTAAAGTAGTTACTAGGTTTACATAGACGTCTTGGGGAGGGAATAGAGATAAATCAGCTACGTGGCTGACTGCCTTCCCTACAGAGCGGCACTCAGCCATAGCTAAGCCGTGACTATTTTATTTCTATTACACCAATAGTATTACCCCCTGCAGCGGAAGCAGTTCAGTGCTACACCATAGCCAACATCCTATTAAGCTTCTCAGAACTGAAAAAGTCCTCGTCATAAGATACACCACCTTATTTCAGACTATGAGAATGAAAAAGAGGGTGATTTAATAAACTAAATCCCTGATGGAGGGGAAAACTCGTGTGCACAAACACACACCTAAACCAAAGCCCAACGCTTTGTTCCGCCTTGCCACTCGGTTCCACCGCACAGCGCTGTCCTTGAGCACAGCTGCAAGACAATTCCCACGCCAGCCATCCCTCCTCCCTGAAGAAGCCCTCGAAAAGCTCACTGAAACCAAGTGACAGCCCTGTATTGCTGCACAGAGAGTTTTCCCAGAGAGGGGAAAGGAGTGCTTCCTAAACTAGGATAAACCGAGGTTTGTTGATATTTCTTCAGTGCGCAAAAATCAAACCACAGGTAAGCCGACACTACAAAGAAGCGCAAACCGCACAATTCCTAAGGCAGCAGAAGCAGAGCCCTGCAGTGCCCCCTTCCCCACAGCACCTTTGATGGGGCCGGGTTGTTAGCTCAGCCGAAGGACCGTTTGAATTCAAAGGTTCGTGGCAGAGGTTTCTGTGCATCAGCTTTGGCATCACCGCACCAGGTAAACGTATCCCCTAATCGTTGTGGGGAAGTGACAACTTAGAAAAGTATTTAATTAAACATTCTCCTGACCCCATGTAGGCACCACGCTTTCCCCTACACAGCGTTCTGTACCTCGGAGGAGAAATCAATCTGTAAAATAGGGTTAAGTGCGCACGGAACTCAGCCTCTACATCTCCAACCTGCTGGGCTTGGGTCGTCTCACTACTGAAGTCGGTAGAAACTTCAGAGAAGCAAGATCACATTCACCACTTTAAGAAGAAGGAGTTAAAATCTTTAAAAGACTAACACCTGTGACACAGTGAACCCCCCTCATTTTTACTCTATTATAAATGGGGTTTTATTAAAACAAGAGATGATCGAAGCAGGTCGCACTGGAATTTATGGAGACCATAAACTGCAAGGGAAGGGAAAGGTAAAGGTAGGCTATTCACTGGAAATAACTGGAATTCACTGGAATAAAAAAACCCCAACCAACCCAAACCACCCTCATGGATTTAGCTGTAACCTCAGAAAGTGTTTGGAGAAACGTGCTGCTGCTGCAGTTAGTGCCCCAACACACCCGGACGGAGAGCCCTCTGCTCATTACAGCCTCTCATTTTAATAAGAACATTAATTTCCACGTTCAACCAGAGCAGGCAGGCAGTAGGCAGTGAAGTGTAACACTTGAGGCAGTGCTGGCTTATTTCAGGCTGTTGGCATCAGAACTGCAACCTCCAGGGACCTGGTATTGAAAACTCTAAGGTCAAAGCCCAGCAATAAAATGTTAGGGGCAAAAAGATGCTACAGAGGCTGGCAAATGTTTTATCTAGCACAGCAGAAAGACCTGGGTATGTCAGAAAGCCTGTCCTGGCTACGCTATACTACCGTGTCCTGTTTAAGCTTAACACCAACACTAGGAAGCATTTCACATTTCACAGAAAATCCTCCAGAACAGCTTTACCAAGAGGATTTACTATGTCTTCAACTTCAGCCTACTTTTTTTTTTCTTCCACAACATACTTTAGCAACTTTACAAGAGGATATTAGGTTAAAAGGGGGATTAAAACTGAATATAGCCTTGATTCCACTTTAAAATGACAGCTTTTTCTTTATTAAAGAAGTAAAACAGCCATTTTTCTACAGTCATTTTCTTTATCGCAGCTTGTAATTCTGAATATAAATTGGCTTTAAGAGATCCCTCCCCATGCCATGTGGAAGCACCAGCTCGCGCCCTGCAGACATTTTGATTTAATTACATTCAGAGCTGGTGGATTACTCAGCCATTGTGCCATCTGTGAGGGCTCAGCTAGTGATTTCCCCCATCCTCGCAAGGACAGACTTAATTAGACGCGAGGCATCAGTTGTGTCCTCCAGGAAAGGAGCAACTGTGGCAATCGAGCAGCAGTTTCACCAGGCTCCAGGGAATAGTGTTTCCTTCTCATTTCACCTTCAGGTTAGGTAGGTCACTTGTGTTAATCGTGTGGCAAACCCATCTGTTAAACAAAGGAATGCTCGGTTTTTCCTTTCGTTTAGCAGAACTTTGCTCTAAACCTCCTGTTTAAAGTTCACATTCGCACTGAAATGCTCCAAGACACGCACACCCAGCTTGTACAGCTCCGTGACGGAACTGTCCTACGCCTGGATGACCCTCCTTCTTTAGCAAGAGATTAAAAGATCTAAGTATCTTCTAACTGAGCAGTTAAAAACCCCAAAACACGGGAGAAGAACGACACCGTCACACTTCACCTAGCAGAAGTATGAACAGTCTTCGGACTTCAGCCATTGGAATTTGGTATCATTTGGTATTCTCCTCCTCCAAAGCAACAATTCTCAAACTCCTCCATCTGTGCTGCAGCGTGGAGAGCGGTATTCCCAGCAGGGGGGTGCAAACGAGAAAACCAATCACCAAGGCATGAATTTTCATAATCCTGCATGCCAGGGAACTCTGTGGACCCCCATTACTCTTTTCATGTGTAGATTAACAGATCTCACTCGAATCCTTTAAAATATTCACATAACCTAAACTGCGATGACAAATAGGGAGAAGCTGTATTTGATATTTTTCGCTCACCATTTGTTAGTTTAGCTCGGTATCTGTAGACATCCCTTGAAAAAAAACACCATGTGGAAAGACATGCTACAGCTTAAAAGGCAGGGGAAGCAGACCCAGATCTGTTTTGGTATGTCACTTGGAGCCGAGTGCCCCAGATAGCTGCTTCACGCAGGTAACTGGTACAACTCACGCTGCTGCTGCTGCCACCACCCTGATTTAATTGGCCACCGTACCTCCATAGTATGCGTTTTTCCTGATGATGTCTGTCCGTAAGCAAAGATTGTGCCGTTGTAGCCTTCGAGAACATCTGCAAGAAGAAAAACAATTAACCCTCATATTGACATCTTCAAGCTGGACTATCAGCACTTCCTAAGGCTTCTCCAGTTAGAAAATAGATTGTGCAATAAAGACTGGGAAAAAATACGCTTTAGGCCAAAAAACCTCATAATAAAATCTAAATTAGAGAATCGCAGAATTATTGACATCTATCTCACTTTCCTGGGGCTGGGGTGGGGGGGAATATATATCTCTGGCCATTAGTTATTGTCCAATATACCTGTGTAACATGGGAAGGAGAAAACTTCATTGTCTGCATTTTAAACCATCATGCTCCATAGAAAAAATTAAACATCATACGGTATATTTCGACTACTAGAGCACCCTCAACAGTTCATGGCCCCATTCATTTCCAAGCTTGGCTGCAAAGCAGGAGAGCCAAGCAAGAAGAAAGTC
This sequence comes from Bucorvus abyssinicus, assembly GCA_009769605.1. Taxonomy (NCBI): domain Eukaryota; kingdom Metazoa; phylum Chordata; class Aves; order Bucerotiformes; family Bucorvidae; genus Bucorvus; species Bucorvus abyssinicus. The sequence continues at coordinate 2,481,678 of CM020029.1, forward strand.
AGACGAACAGAAATTTTCTTTACTGAAAGTACACTTCTCTCAAGGCAGAATGAATAATTTTATGTTGCATTACAATACAAAAATATCCATTTTTAACTCTTGCCAGGGGCCAGCAGCATCAGTCTGAAGATCTGCCCTGGGCCTCCGGAGCAGAGAGACCAGACAGCAAAGCCAAGTGGGATCCAAGAGTGAAAAATAAAAGCCAAAGGAGCGCTCAACTCGTGCAGCCTCCAGAGAGAGCGGACCCCGCTGCCACCTAGCCAGGCAGAAAGCTGCCCGTCCACCGCCACTTCCCAACGCACCTCCTGCTTTTAGAGGTGCCCTTCCCTACTTCCAAAATACTTGTTAGTCTGCCACTCTCTGTACCTATGTGAATAGAGGCTGCCAGCAGAAAAAAGTAAGTGTGTGTGTGTGTATTTATAGTAAATCTATACACACAACTATATTGTATGTTATTACGCATAATGTCATATATTAATTTAAATAAATACACACATAACCTCCTTATTTGCATCTCCATATGTCTGTAGATGGTCCAGATAAGAAGGATAATTAAATAAGATACTTTAGAAAAATATAAGAACGAAGAAGGAACAAGCACGAAAAAAATTCAGAGAAGAAACAGAGAATGGTGATTGCAAAGAAGAGAAACGGATAAAAAGAAAGGAAAGGGAAAGAGACCTTTTTCAAAAGCCCATATTTCCCACACAGCAATCTGAGTGAGGATGAAATTGGAATGAAGCCATTTAAAAATCTTTATTCTAGTGAAACCCGGAGTGTAATAAGTTGTGGCAGAGCTATTCTGGAGAGCTGAAGAGGTTGTCTAGACCTTCACAGAGTATTGCCGGGCACAGTCTTCAAATCTTGAAATCTAGAGAATGACCAAGTTAGAGACTGTAATTACTGCCACGCTGGTACTAACCGCTTGTATGAATTCAGCCTCCTCGGCTCTTTGTGAAAATAAAGACACTGCTGTTGCTTGCTTTCAGGAAACACAGTTTAAAATCAGTAACTACAAGTAGTAATAGCATAGATTAAAACCCCAGGTGTCCAGCCATAGATGCTCAGTGCTGCCCCGAGTTCACGCCTTTGACCCATTACTTCACCAACCGGCTGCGAAATAGGGCCAAATCCCGTGTTACTGGCATTTCAAAACATTCACTCTCTGGTTCATTTCTGAAGGGAGCATCTCATGGACTCAACTCAGAATGGATTTGAGTGGAAGGGAAAGGCTACAACAACGGTCACTTTAACGCAGGAGAAGAGAGCTGGTGAGCCTCGCTGCTGGCCTCCGGCCGCTCCACGGGCAAAGCCCACTCACTTGAACGTTCATGGGGGCAATTTTCACGGCTTGTCTTCCAATAAAGCCTCAATATATACTAAGCCTTTGGACGACATTGAAGTATTAACATGAGAAAATTAGCTGCGTTTGTTGACGATTACAACTTTAAACCGAATTCTGCTAGGAGCTCCACTCAGCTGGCACCAACGGGTCTTCACCAGCTTGGGCGAACCAGCAGAAACACGAAGCGCGGGATCAAGGAGGTGGAGGCAGAGATGCAGCCCAGGATCTGCAGCAAATGCCTTTAAAATCCCAGGACAGTTAACTGGAACCTAATAGCTCACTGCTACTATTTCCATTTGTTGCCAAATTTGATTAACTTTTAAAAAAAAATAGTTTGAATTAAAAATTTAAAAATGCTCATTATCTCCAGGTGAGTGCAAGGTACAATGTCAGCTCTATACTGACACACAGCCGGGGGGAAAACCAACCTGATTAATCAATGGTTTTGTAAGAAAACTGCTCAGAGTTTGCATCAATATATACTAAGATACATTCTGCTTGAGGAAGCGTAGGAAAAACACTTGCCTGCCCAATTAGCAAAAAATTACTTTATTCTGTATAAAAAAACCCAGTCCTTTGGATCACCTGCTATGTAAAGAGAGGTCTCAGTAGCAGACAAGGTTATTTCTGTTGGAAGGCTTTCCACCCTGAGATAGTTAATGCACCATCTGTCAACCAAACAGAGAGACAAGACAGTCCTGGACAGAAAGAGCCTCCACAAAACCAAAGAGCGAGGGGGAAGAAGGGAAAAATCCAGATGAACAAAACCACTGAACGAAGATCAGCTGGAATTTTTACAGAACTCATACAAACAAAAAAAGTCCAAGTGCTTTTCTCAACTCCCAGTCTAAGCCTCTTGACAGCGATTTTCAGTTTGATTTACCCTCCCCACAAGCCCAGCTACTCGTCTTGGCCCCTCAAGCCACTGCCAGACGGCCCGTTTCCTGGCGAGGATGGAGAGGACAAGCAGCAGCGGTCCAAAGCTGCAGCCCTTGCTCTAGGGTTACAACACAGCCTTGCTCAGGCCAGGGACCCAGAACGGCTTTCCACCGGCACTGGATGGCCCAGCAGAGCTCTGCAACAGCTGGCCAGGGGTGGCTGTGGACTGGAGACCTTGCAGATGGAGCACTGGCAGGTCCAGCAGTCTTAATGGCAAGAAGGAAAACCAGATGGCTTTATGGACATCCTTTAAGCCCCTTTCTACGACCATACTTTTAGCTCTACACTGACCTTTCCCATCTCTAAACTTCGTAGTTCTGCGACTCAGCACTTGAGGCTCGTGTTTATAACGAGAACAGAAAGTTAATAAGCTACCCAGGGAGAGCAGCCCCGCCACCCAAAAACCCAGTAAAGCGACTTCCTCCTCCTCACCGACACAAAGGTGCTGATGTTCCCCTGTTCAGTACCCCAGGGCTCAGCAGGAGCTCGGGCCATCAGATCTTCTCCCCCCACTGTAACTGCGGGGAAGGTGCAAACTCCAGATACCGACATCCATCTGTGTCGATCGAGAAGATAGAGCTGCTTCCTGACCACGGAGAGCAATGGGCACCAAAGCCAAAGCGGTGCCAATCACCCGCGGTTGTCCCCGGACAGATTCAGTGATATTTCTTAGTTTGGTTAAAGAGACAAAAACACGAGTTCCCAAACTGTGGTCGTAGGCACCAGCGATGACTCCCCACACCCCCCACTACCAGCACGTCTGCCCTTGGCAGTAGCTTCAACAAAGACCATCCCAGCGCCCACCGCGATGCACATCGCTGGAACACACAGGTTGCTTCTCCTCCTGTAAACATCTCCTTGTTTCTCACGTATGGAACGTGAAATACTTTGTCACTGAGCTGTTTACTTAAACCTAATCGCACTTCTTCTTTAGTGAAAAAAATCCTCGTTTAGACCATTCTTTTGTCAACACAGTTATTCTGACCATTGTTTTAGAAACTGTTCGGCCAGCTGGCACTTTCTGTACAAACATGAATCACAATGAAGCCATCAGCCATTTCATGGGAGTACAATGAAATCTGGTAACAAATGGCAACCTTGAAAAGCTGTCTGAAAAAGTCCCAAAGATTTAAATGGTGCTCCAAGCTGTGATGTGCTCAGCTCATATTTCCATGTAGCAGGTTACACTGTTCCAGTCTATCAGAAACAACCCCGGCCGTTTCTCATTCTTCACTTTATTAGACTTTAAACTGGAAATTAAACATACGGAAGCGTAAGCCCAGAGCTCACGAGCATCGCTCCGGTAACACTGTGCTTACCCTCCCTCCTTCTTTCCTCCTCTCCCCCCTCTCCCTTTCTCTCCCTCCCTCTCACTTCCTTTTTCTCTCTTTCTCTCTTCCCATTTCTCTTTCTCTTTTCCCTTCTTCCACACCTTCCCCCCTATCAAACCTCCCTTTCGAGTTATCTGGAAGGTCCAAGTTAATACAGATGCAAAAGTACATTTGAACTCTATTTTCAAACAGCCCTTGGGGAGGCATGTGCCTTTCTATTGCTTAATGAAGAAAACTTCGTCACTGATTTAGGGCTTCCAAATTGCTTTCAAACGGGATTTTATTTCCCTCACCATTTTCAGAGGAAACCAGCTTCCACAGGGGCTGTAAAAACCCTCCACAAGTCTACAAACAGCAACGTGCTGCTTCTGTCAGCACGCACTGTGCTGTTGAAACGGTTCCCCACACTTCCAGAAGTTGAGGGGTGTATCAGCAACCCCAACTAACGAGTCCTAAGGCCTCAGCTCCAATCCCACCAGTTCTCATTAAAGGCTTACCACTCTGAAGTCAGAATTGCCGTAATTGGGCTCCCCTCGGAGAAGAGGCAGCTGAAGTCTTATGACTCCTTTCCTCTCTCCAACATCAAATAATTCAGCTTTTGGTCCTCACCCCCAACCATCTAGACTGCACGCACGTTGGTCTGCTCGAGGTGGTCCGAGTGAGCCAGCCCACGTCCTCCAGAAGAGGACCCAGGCTTAGCAGCAGAGCTGCCCACCCCAGGGACCTCTCCCCACCAGCAGACCCACAGGCTCTCCGTGGATCCAGCTCCATGACTGAAACACTAGCGAGTCCTTCAGTAGCTCCCGCGCCTCCAAGCAACCCCAAGTCTCTCGCACCACATAAATTCCAGCGTTCAACACGCAGCCGTGTGTCGCCCGGCTCTGACACCTTTCCCACGGTCTACATACTGTGATGTAAAAACCAAACCTGAGGACCAAATCGTGGGGGGCACAGAGACACCACACAAAGCCAGGGAACAACTAGACCAGGTATTACTTGTAACCCCGAGCCTACTATGTTCTCCGTTACTGGTCCACCCTTCCACTCAAACAGGCTGCTATTCCACGCTCATCCGTACTGAGCAGTCTCACACCGCATGAAGGACACGCCTTTTGTTGCTTATTAGTTATTGTGGCGTTAGTCACGCACAAGGAGAAAGTAAGGAACAACTATGGCAATTCCTTCAGCAATTTTTTTTGTGTTTGTTTGGGTTTCTTTTATTATTTGGGGTTTTTTTGGTTTTGCCTTTTTTTTTTTTTTTTTACACAGACAAGTCCTTTAAAAAAGAAACGCGTGGAATTACTAATTACTAAACTCCCACACAGACATCTAAATATTAATTATCCAGTCTTCAAATGGTGTGAGGGGACAAGGAGACATTTTTTGCCCTCCCCCAAGCAGGAATAAACAAAGGCAAGTCCTACCTTTAACAATCTGCTTGGCACAGGCATTATAAACTTGTTCCTGGGTCGTATTAGGAGGTAACACTCTATCGAAGACATAGGGCTTCCCTTGCTGCAAACGAAAGGAAACTCTGTAAGATAAAGACCATTTAGAAGAGTTTACAGACCCCCTTTAAGCGCATCCTGCAATGGAGCAGTTACTACAAAGGAAGCCATTCAAAGCATGGAGATGACAATATTTGGTTGGCTAAACAGATGTGACATCTCGCGTGCTCCCAAACCGTCTTTTCTGTGGCTGGCAAATAAAGTGCAGCATATGTTTTCTGTGTGCTCACATTTGGGTCAGCAGCTACAGTTGCAGGAAAGAATAAGCTGAAATTCAGCAGTTGAAAGTTGATTCTTCTCTCCCCCTCAGAGGAGTTGAGGGGGGATATCCATATAAACATCTGCAAAAGATTTGCTGCTCGTTACTGCAAACCACTGAGAGCGTGGTGTGAGAAACAGCCATCGGACCTGAGGGAGTCGGAAGTTTGCAGGTCCCGAGAGCTGCCTTCTGCTGGAGCTGGGGTGGCCCAGCATGGTCCTTCAGCAGAAAGAGCCTGGTTTCAGTTCTGTGCTAAACGTGCCAACGTGTTTCGGTAAAACCGCAGGTTAGACCCACACCAGGAAGTTATGTTGCCCCAAGCCTGTATTTTATTCAGAAATCATCATGATTTTTATCCTTAGCACCAACAAATAACAAGACGCCGCGTGGAAAGAGCTCCAGGACGATGTTTTGAACGGGACCGGGGCCGTTTCCCGGTTGTGAACCGCCACCACCTCCCCAGGCAGTGAGCTGCCCTGGCTCCCAGGTGACACCGTGACTGACACACGTCTGTACGGTGTAGGACGTACGCTTCCAGAAAGCTGTGATACCTCTTTGTCACGAGAATAATTGGTTACAAGAGAAACACAGATTCGCAATCCAGAAGACAGCTTTGCATGACACCTAAAAGGCAAATCAGTTCTTGAGACAGCAGTTCAGCTCCTAACAACTCAAAACCAAGCAAGACATTTGCATTTAAAATACGATTCCTTTATTTAAAGTTACTCTAAGCGGATGTGTAACATCCCTCTCATCTTCCATCAAAGCCCGTACTATTTCCTTCGAAGACGTGACGCCTGCTCCGAGAACAGCATAACGAGGGCTTCAAAGCTCACTGCGAGGTGGCTGATACCCGGTGTAGGATCCTCGTTCTGTGGTGTCGACGTGCCGTAACTGCCATTTGCAGCCAGCAGTTCAAATGATGGGCTCAATTAGCCAGGTTTGTCACACTTTGATTTTGCTTCAAGCAGATCATACGCTTACTCTTGCCTGCTCCTTCCACTTCAGTACTCAACAGCCACCGGGGAAAATAAGACAGAGAGGTGTTTGTCTGCAATGCGTGTTCTTCATGTTTCATCCCAGAATTTCAGATCTCAAGGATAAGGTGTCAAGTTATAAATCATTTAGTAAACAATTCACGCTCTTGTGCCATCCAAGCAGCCCACTTGATAAGACGCAAACCCAAAGAGGCGACTCAGACCAACATCACCAATGCCGCCCTGGCCCCCGGGAGCGTGGTGGGACTGCTGGGGGCACCAGCTGGTGCCTGTCCCAAACTCCGTCTCTCCACGGCGTTCCACGGACATTGTGTGGCTCTCAGCTGGACAAAGCTCTTTGCTCCCAGGGTGAGAAGGGCTGCCCAGCCCTGCTATAACTATTCTGGAGCAATTTCTCCAATAGACGTTTTACCTACCTACCCCCATTTCGCTTATTCCAAGCACTAGACAATAAGCCCTAATGTGAGAGGCCAAAACCCACGTGGACGCACAACCTCAGCCATCCACTTACCCCATTTACTTCCTTCATGCCTGAGCTGAGGCAGATTAGCTGAGCAATGTGAGAGAGGAGCAGAGAGCAATGCCAGGACATCATCCTACCCTGGCGAACGCAGCACAGAGCGCTCATTGCTCTGGTGCAATCAAACCGGGCTCTTCCACTGAGCTCTCAGTAATGTCAGAAAGCCCCCAAACCAAATCCCATCGTAACTGTGCTGCACGCCGCTGAAAGAGGCACTGGCTGCAAGTGGTATTTATCTGCCAAACTGAAAAGCTACAAATGCAAAAGCAGCGATTCACAAACAGGCTACACAGGCCAGATTTCTTCCTCGGGAGTTTTGTTCTGGGAAGCTGACAGGCTGGACCACCCATCACTGATATGTGAAGGAAAGAGACGAATGTGAAGGATCACAAAGCGTCTGTCACCAAGCACACAAAATGAGAGCGCTCCGTTATCCAAGCAGCGTGTACGGGTTTGGAGAGAGGTTTTTTGTGCTTCATCTCCGCACTGATCTTAGACAAAGACAACTCAAGGCTCACGTTCCTTTCTGCCAAGCAGAGTACAATGAGCGTGCAGAGACCCTCCATCTATCCTCAGTTTGAGAGTTTATACTTCTTTTGCTCTACCACTGCTGCCCGCCGCCCTAAATCCTCTCAGTCCTGCTCACCTCTCCCCAGTTACACCACCAGCTGAATCCCTGCTTCCAAGGCTCCTCAGCCACCAACCTCTTCCTTTGTTCAGAAGTTCCTGCTTGAATCTCTGATGTTGGAGAACTGTTGGGTGCCTCCTGTGCCACCCCACTCACCTTGTTCAGCTTTCTGACCCTTCCGTCCTACCAGCTCTCCTTGGTGTCCTCCTCACCACCATCTCCACCCAGCTCCAGGTGACAGGCTGTGACCTTCACCACCTCTCTCCCTGGGCTGTCCCTCACCAGCCAGGCAGCCCACAGACCCACTCTGCACGTGTTCCCCAGGAGCTCACCCTCAGCTTACAGGGGCTGGAGGAGACCACACCACCTTAGACAGGGAGAAGATGCCCAGCCTCAAGGAAAGCTGTGCCAGTCCAGCTGCCAAGAGACTGTCAAGATAGCAGATTTTTCTCTGGAACAAACTATGGTTTGGGGGCTTTTTTTGCTTTGTTTTTGTTTAGGAGGGTGTTACTGTTATAAGCTCTTAACTTTTGACAGACTTCCCTCCAAGGTAACAAAAGCCATATCCATCCCACAAAAGCAACGTGCAGATCCAAAAGTTTTGTTCCAAAACAGAGCAGGAGGTGAGCAAGCATGAGCATCGCCTCATTTTTAGTGTGTTCCCCAGCAGTCCTCTTCCCCTATTGTCATCTTCGGAAATCGCACAAATGCTTTTATTTTCTTTTCAAATGCAACTCAGCTTGAATTAAATACCCAAATCAGGAAGATTTCAGCCTTATTAGAGCTCGTTCAAGAAAGTAACCATCAGCTAGAAATCAAGTGTCATTTTCTGAGTCAACGCTCACAGTTTTAGCTGTGCGCCTCCTCCATACATTATTTTTCAGACTCTCTCATTACATGCAGTGTCTTATCTCTCAGACATAAATCACATCTTCCTTCCCATGCCATTACTTCCCGCAGTCCCCCCGACGAGCTGTTCCATTAACTTATGCCACTGCTGCATAATGGCGAGGCTAAGTGCTCCGATCCACCCCCACAATTGCAGCTGAAGCTGTACTGACAGCAAGATAGATTCCGTCCTGGCCCTTCCACAGCGCGAGGAATGCTACTCATGTGCATCGCCAATCGTTATTTCACCAGCTTTATCTTTAGAGTTCCCCACCGAGTTTCCAGCCTTGGCATTTCAAAAACCAGAGGATTTCACAAGCACACGAAGGATCGCAGCCATAAATGCATGTCCCACCACCCATCATCCTGCGAGCAACATCACAGCGCCGTTCTATCACTAGAAGCTAATGCACTCAATTAAAGGTAACCAAATACACTGGCTGTTAAAAAAGAAATAGCTCTCCTAAATTCCAGGAATGAGGAGTGCTCAGTGCTTAGAGCTGCGCACTAAGAATTAGGAGCCTTAATGCAATTACATGATTAATTCCCTGTGATCTTCAGACAGGCATTCGGGGTCGACTCCAGCAGTGTATCTGCAGGTTATGATGCTAAGCAAGATGACACCTGACTTGCAGGCATCTGAGCTCAGAGGCAGAATCCACAGGCCAAGGTCTGTCCCCAAAGTGCCTTTTAAAAACTATGGGCAAGGTGAGGTGGCTTAGAACAGAGTTTCCAACAGCCAGCACTGAGCTCAGATAATTGCTGGAGTAGAGAGGAAGAAGAGAACACAAAAAATGCTGCATCTTTGCTTTTTGGGGGCTGTGAGGAGACATTTCAGTCAGATGAGGAATTATACCCTGAAACCATCCCCTACAATTAGAGATACCGTCCAGATTTATCCCAGGACAAAGGCAAGGAAAGGGAGGGATGCTGGTGAACTGGGGAGGAACAAGCACCAGCCATGCAAGCAGGCTGCTGGTCACTGCTTGTCCAGCCATGCCCCACACCCGATCAACACAGTCCTATCTCATGGAATTGTTCAGGTTAGAAAAGACCTTCAAGCCCATCAAGTCCCCCCGTCTCCCCAGCACTGCCAGGTCCCCACTGACCCCTGTCCCTCAGCACCACCTCCACACGGCTGGGAAACCCCTCCAGGGATGGGGACTCCACCACTGCCCTGGGCAGCCTGCGACACGCCTGCACAACCCCAACGGGACAGAAATGGTTCCTCAGGGACAACCTCAACCTTCCCTGGAACAACTTGAGGCCGGTTCCTCTTGTCCTGTCGCTTGTTTCTGGGGAGAAGAGACCGACCCCCACCCCGCTCCACCCTCCTGTCAGGGAGTTGTCAGAGCCAGAAGGTCTCCCCTGAGCCTCCTTTTCTCCAGGTTCAACCCCCCCAGGTCCCTCAGCCGCTCCTCAGTGCACTTGTGCTCCAGACCCTGCCCCAGCTCCGTTGCCCTTCTCTGGACATGCTCCAGCCCCTCAATGTCCTTCTGAGAGTGAGGGGCCAAAACTGAACCCAGGATTTGAGGGGTGGCCTCCCCAGTGCCCCCAGTCCAGGAGGATGATCCCTGCCCTGGTCCTGCTGGCCACACCAGTGCTGGAACAAGCCAGGATGCCATTGGCCTTGCTGGCCACTTCCTGACATCTTCCTACTCATCCCTTTCTAACTCTCTTTCTGGGTGAGGGAGTCCATTCTGCGTGCGTGCATGCATGTGTACGAGAGTCCAAGCACCAGCAACTGAAGTGGGACCACCGGTCACAAGGTCCATGTGTCCACGCTGCCAGCTGCACCTCTGTGCGAGGAGGTCCGGAAAGGGCTCAGCCTCACCTCTGCCAGGCTGCTGGATTCAGCTCTTCCTAACAGCCAACAGTTACGGCACTCAGCTGAAACGGGCAGGTAGATGATGGACACAGGGTTCCCCTCATTCACCTTAGTCCTCTGACCCCTCAGAAGGCAGAAATGTTCTTTTCTCCACAACCTGGTCAAATAAAGGCACTCCCTTTACCCCTGTAAAAGGGGTGCATCAGTCATGCAATCATCAGCTGATAGCTTGGGAAAACTTTTGGTCTCTGCAGAAACAAAAGAGCTCGGCTCAGTTTATCGGATGAATTGCTTGGCAAACCACGGCCCTGCTGAAATGCCATCATTATTAACCTGGCTCTTTATTCAAATCAGAGTTTTATTGATGCAGTTGGAATGAATGATCCCTGAGTGGGTTTAACACACGCTACAAGATGCCACTGCCAGTACACACAACGGCTGAGTATACAGGTAATAGAATCAAGTGATACGTAGGAGCTTAATTAATGGGAAATTATTTCCCAGCTAGTTTTCACTACCGTAAGTGCTCTTGTAGGAGAAGGTTTATACATAAAAGATATATAATTGCAGGCCTAGAAGACAGAATTTTTCAAAGAGCAGAAAGCAAACCATTACCAGCAGCAATTCAATTTTTCAGCCCTCGCACAGCTCCGAGTTTCTCCCTTAGAAGGTGGCATGAAACACATTTCTTCCCTCTAGCCTACAGGAGCAGGAATTGAAGTCTTCACTCCCTTTGAGGATGCAGCAGCTTCATTTACTGAACACAACATCGAACTTGCTCGATTCACAAGTGGGATATATAGCTGCCCTGCAAATTCCCCCTGGAATTAGACAGAGCTTATCAGATGGGGGACTTCTTTTCCCCGCAGGTTCTAGAAATCCTGCCACTACCAGGTTGCTATTATTTTCCTGATGAAGCACAAGAAATAAGCAGGATCCATCCCATTCTCCTGAAGCCATCTCTCTCTGGTGAGAATTGAAAACATAATCAAAGACAGAGGGAGAAAATAAATGCACGTTAGCAAGTCAGCTACATTTATGCAGAATAACCTGGGTACACTACGTAGCCAAACCAAGTTGTCCAAAAACCCTCTTGTATCTTGGTAATACTCCTAAAACTCAGTTGGAAAAAAAATTAAAACAAGGAGCCACGTACAAACAGGCACTGCAGAGCAATCTGTGCCGAACACAACATCACCTTGGCGTAGGGGGCTTAATTATTGATCTGCCTTATGAATATTTTTGTGGAGCTGAGGGGATTTGGCTCGTGGCCAGCGATCCACTCTGAGCTTTCACTGCTGGCAGAAAGAACCGCTAAAGCCTTCCCACAAATCCTGTGTTCAGAAAGCATTGTTTTCTTTTGGTATGGATCTGCAATTTAAGAAACCAAACCATAGAAATTATTTTAAATCTATCCTTCCACCTAGAGGCATGACCTGGAAAACAGAGTCTTTACGAAACTTTATAAGAATTTTAGGTATAAAGATCTCCCAATGAGAAGCCAACTATTTAACACTCTTTAGCAACATCTTTTTGTACTTCTGACGCAGCAATATGCAGAGTCACAGCTCTCCGTTATTATTCACTTGTACTCGTGCAAACCAGTCACCACTGTCCAGAGGATGAGATGGACCCAACGTCTTCAGCCACCACGGACTCTGCAGAAGCTCTAAGCCCTCACTGGCACTTCTCAGCCTGTCAGATGGGATGTTGTCTATACAATACTAGCCACCAAAATAAAAAGCAGTGCGAACTGTCTCCCAGCCCCCAGCCGGACCATCAGATGATAAGCTGCAAGCTGACAGAGCCATCAAATCTAGGAGGAAGGCTGGGGTGAAGAGATGGAGAAGCGGTGGCTCAGGAGCTCTGTTGCTGCTGGAGGCTGTAGCCCAGCTGGGAGCACGCACCAGCACCACGGAAAACAGGACCTCTTCTTACTTGAGGGCAACCAACTCGCTTCTCCTCCTCTTTCGGGACTTGCCAATGCCGCGTGGCTCGGGAACGGGACAGGGAGGTGGAAAGGCCCCGGGACACGGCCTCCTCCAGCTGCCCGCCATCCCCATCGCTCTGCGGGCAGACGGGTGCAGGCACTGCCCGGTGGGTCACTGGACACCCAGCAGCACCAAGCACCGTGTGAGGATGCTGCCTTAGCGGCAGCGCTTGGGCCGCACATCCTTTGGTTCTGCTTCCACGGTGCAGCCTGACGCCATCAGGATTAGCACCATCCTTCCAGCCTACCAGTGTCCTGCACGCCAGGCGGCAGCTTGCAGATCCGGGTCTCGGTTACTTAACTGCTTATGCAACAGCACAAGACCGGGGATGCGGAGAGCAGCGTTACCCTCCTGCAGTTAAATTAATCGCTGAAAAGAGGAAGTGATGTTAATGATCGTGGCAAAAAGGATTTCAGCTGGTGCTCTGCATAGAAGTAGCTAGACATGTGCATCACTCCCCCTCTCCTGGGTCTTTTCACCCCACATTTAAAATTCAGGTAACTCACACTCGGGTTTCTTCTGAAAAATTGTTTCTTCCATCTTTCCTCTCAAAACTAAGTTTTAAGTAGATATATGGTTGTAAGTTCAGCAGACCTCTCCACTTTATCATAGGTACAAAACCACCAGAACGAGGAACTAGGCGCTGGCTACTGTGGCGGTCCCAGGGAAACAGGAGAACATTGTCCCCAGCACCATCCCTCTGGCTTTTGGGTAGCTTGCGCCACTGTAGGATGGGTAACAGATAACTGCTGGTTTAATTTAAAGTGCTCTAACTAAGTTAATAGATCTTTTCAGGCCTATTCAAAGCTACCTTCATCACCTACTCCTTTTACTTCAGCAAAGCACAGACAAGCTTAATTAAATTAACTTTAAAATGCTGTCACTCGCATTTTGGATAAAGATCCTCTGGACATGAGAGGTTCTTCAGCAAACAGAAATCTTGCGAGGATGTTTACTGTGTAATATTCCAAGCCACGAGCAGCACAGAGGGGCCTTGTCTAACCTGCTTTTGAGGGCTTCCACCTTCAACAGAAACCTTCCAAACCCTTCTAGAAGAAAAGCACTCAATGGGTTCTGCAGGTAAGCCAGACTCCAAATCATCCCAAATCTCTCTGGTTTTCCCAGGCTCCAGCATCTCAGCTAACCTTCCTTACAGCAAGGACGAGGGAATTTGGTCATTTCTGTTTAAAAAGAAAAGACAGAAAAATATTCTTCGTGGAGGAAAAGAGAAAGGAAGGTACCCAAATATTCCAACAAAGAGCAAGAAGGCTGGGTGGGTATTTCCAAACATGAAGCAAGGCTGTGTTGGTGAAGTAAACGTCCCATGTGAGATGCTGATGTTCAGTTCCACCTACAGAAGAGAAGCGCAACACGAAGCGGCCCCAGTTCAAGACACGACCACATCTTCGTTCTGCCGTGGCGGCGTTGTGTTAATCTGCACTTCGTTAAATGTATCACTTACAGATTTATGGGGCAACGGGGCGGCTCAGGAGATTAGTAACGGGATACTGAGCACTGCCAGTTGTAGATTCAAATCCACCTCAGGTCAGGAGAGGTCAAAATGAAACGAGAGGCATCACTGGGCCGTAGAGCAGCTTTCTTTTCAGCGTGCTCTGTAAAACCAAGGACTGAAGGGGACCAGAGAACAAACGATGCCCCTGGCCTTGGGGCGTCCCATCAGGCTGGATATGTATTGGCAAAAGGAAACAAGTGAGGTGCTTGCACCCCAGTGCCTGCATTAAGCGGTGTTTGTTCTGCAGAGGAAGCATGTCACAACCATGCACTGTCACATTGGCAGCTGGGCTGGATACTCAGTCAGTCTCACGGGGATTAATCCAGAGCCACCAATTTATTGTGCAACGGAATCCTGAGGGGAGGAGTTCCTGGAACGTCTTGAAACTGTCCTGGTGATCAGCAGCGAGCCCAGACTCCAACAGCCAGCATACACAGCGAGTCCCAGAACATCTCCCCAGACCAACCTTCTCCATGCTGACCTGTGCGGAGCCAGAATGCCATCAGCATGGTGACACGCCATGGTGAGAACGTGGTTCCACACTGGGGACATGCTCCACCAAACAGGGTTGGATTGTTCTCTTCCCATTACCACCAACAGCAAACTGTAGGACCACAGCAACAGCGGTACCTGCAGCTTATTTTCCTCTGCCCTCAAGAAGTGAAAGATCTGAGTTCAAAAGCCCAGACTAGCAGCACCCAAGAGAGGCGAGAGAGGAAGACACCGGCATCCATAATCTAATGGAGTAAACGTACCCCCAGAGATCAGGAAACAACCCTCAGCCCTTGCTGCCTTCGTGGTTGAGTGTGTTGCCGGGTCACTGGGAGACCAGTAACAACAATGTAGACCTGCTTCCTCATTTACAAAATGAGCTACTAAATGCCAGGAGTGCCATGAGCTTAAATGTTTACTGACCTGACGCTGTAGCGGGATTTCTTCAAAAGAAGAACCGAAAGGGCACCAAAGAGTGCAGTGCTGGGTCTGGTTTTATCTACAGACAGATCTGATGCACGGCTGCCCTGGCATGACCTGCTATTTTGTGGCTGGACGGCTTGTAGCCACCTCAAGGACTGCAGTAACAGCTCCAGTCTGAGCATGGAAGAGCCTTCACGGCAGCTCAGATGTCCAGTGGGCAGAGCAATTACCTTGTCACTCAGTAATGCAGAGAAGTTGCTCCTGGCAACAAACCTCTTGAAACACGGACGGAGAACAGCGCTCACAGAACAGACCCCACGCTTGAGCGCGGACATTCTGAGGAGCTGCTGCGCACTCGCCATTTCTCCCTGGGCTGGTGCTGGGGGCTCTGCACCTCCTGGGGCAGACCCACCACTGCAAGGTCCCAGCTCCACGAGTGAAATCCAGGTCTAAAAGCTGATTTAGTACAAACAGGGAGCGAGATCAGATCTTCCCGGAAGGAACATGCAGGAACCGCGGCGTGTCACACAGCATTTGAGTCCCACTGCAAAACCGCTGACCTCCTTTCACCCTGCCAACATTTCCATTGATTCCTTTTACCTTGTCTTCTGGTTCCCATCTCAGTTTGCCCAGTTTCTGCTCCCCCCTCCATTTCACCCAGTTTAAGAGAGGTGAGGGCAGAGGAGAGAGGAGGTAGCTCTCCTCAGGGAGGAACAAGCCACCCAGCCTCGGGCAAGCACCAGCCTGGTCACTTGGAGCCTGCGAGAGCACCAGCTCCTGTCACGCGTACCCTCTGCACAGACAAACCCGCTCGCTCCCATCCGCAACCTCACCACCAACAAGCCTCTGCTTCTTGGCTGGTTGCACTGATTTCCTTAGATACCTCGTTATTTGGAGGAAAAAAAAAAGAAAAAAACACAAACCAGAACTCTCAGCTTTACTTCAGGTGCCCAAATCTCACTATTTTAGCACTGATCATCCAGTTTTCCTCAAGCTAAAGCATTTGGAGCCAGGTAATTATATAAAAATCATAGGTTGTAATCATTATCATAGAGTCACAGACTGGTTTGGGTTGGAAGGGACCTTCAAGATCATCTAGTTCAACCTCCTGCCATGGGCAGGGACACCTTCCACGAGACCAGGTTGCTCAAAGCCTCATCCAGCTTCACCATGAACTCTTCCAGGGATGGGGCTTGTACCACCTCTCTGGGCAACTGTTCCAGTGCCTCACCACCCTCACGGTGAAGAATTTCTTCCTAATACCTAATCTATATCTCCCTTCTTTCAGATTAAAGCTGTTACCCTTTGTCCTGTCACTGCACTCCCTGATAAAGAATTCCCTCCCCAGCTTTCCTGTAGCTCCCTTTAGGTACTGGAAGGAAGGTACTACTAAAAAAATTAAGGATTCTGGCTCTGATATAGTGGGGAAAACTTAAACAGGAAACTGTTAAGCAGAGACCCCAATGCTGTTTGTAAACTACACACACTTGTGGGGCAGGGTCATGATACTGGTTTGGTAACACCCAGCAATCCTATTCCAGTACAGGCGTTCTTTGTCTGTGCCTCTAGTTCATAAAAATCACATCAGGCATTTGGACAGAGAGAAGAAAAAAAAAAAATCATCCTTCGAAAAATATTGCAATCCCTTACAAACTGGGATTCCTGCCTCCTCCATTTGTGCACCAGTTACCAGGAGTAAAGCAGAGTATTTAAGAATGTGGTTTGCATTTCTGATGAGTTAGTCCATCGCTGATAAATTAAGTCAATCATCGAGAAATTCAGAGGCGTTCAGATCTCATTCAAAATTCAAGTGGAACCGGTTCCAAACGGCTTTGCATTTCGTGGTGAGAACGTCTATGCCAACCCGTCCCATCCCGAGAAATCTGTGGTGACGAGTTGTGCTTTCCTGGAGAGCCGGCAAAGGGACTCTGGTCACTCCACAGAACACGGCTCAAACCTTTACACCAACAACACAAATATAAGTGATGTTACAGGGGTGCTTAAAACAGCCACACAGAGGCACGCACGCCAAAACACCTGCCCGTGGACCCTGTAAGAACAAAGAGCTGCAGAATTTCTTTTCTGAAATGCCCTGCTTGGACCGCCTTTGATAATTTTTGGTGGTTTAAGTGCAAAAATAGATTTTATGGCTCATAACCCCTTCCTGTGCCCTCCCTGCAGCTCGAAATGCAGTACAGCTCACAGACACAGCGCATCCCTTACAGCGTAGCAATGAGATCAGCAGACCAGCCCCGCAGTCTGCTAAATTACCCCGGAACAGGCGATGCCAGCTGGAATTATCTGACAGTAATTCTATTAGCAGATTTAGTGATGCTGGTGCATTCCATCTGCATTTCCCAAATCTTCAAAGCAGGGCACAATCTGCCCTGCCACGCTCCATTCCATGTAGCCTTCAGGAGGCACCAAAAGTGACCATGTTAAAGACACATAGCAGAGTTTCCGTGAGCCCTTGTGCTGATTCTTGACCCACTGAGGCAAGGAAGAGACAAGACTCTGACCTGTAAGACGACAGTCATAAAAACACACTTCCTGTCTCACCTGTAAATCACGGCTCATATTCTGACTTCTCTCCAGCGGAAACAAACAAAACCTGCAAGATGCAGAACTGCCAGCTGGCAGAAGGTAAGGAGGGTAAGGGTGGTGCAAACAATCATTAAGATCTTTTAGAATCATAGAACTGTTTAGGTTGGAAAAGACCTTCAAGCTCATCGAGTCCCCCCGTCCCCCCAGCACTGCCAGGTCCCCACTGACCCCTGTCCCTCAGCACCACCTCCACACGGCTGGGAAACCCCTCCAGGGATGGGGACTCCACCACTGTCCTGGGCAGCCTGGGACACGCCTGCACAACCCCAACGGGACAGAAATGGTTCCTCAGGGACAACCTCAACCTCCCCTGGTGCAACTTGAGGCAGTCTGGGGAGAATGGACCAACCTCACCTCGCTCCACCCTCCTGTCAGGGAGCTGTGGAGAGCCAGAAGGTCTCCCCTGAGCCTCCTTTTCTCCAGGCTCAATCCCCCCAGGTCCCTCAGCTGCTCCTCAGAGCACTTGTGCTACACACCCTTCACTGTGCATCAGCATAAGCAGTTGCTCTTCCTGTTAAGTCACAACCCATTCTGCTGATGGACCCCAAACTCCAGCCACCCTGCTTTCCTTTAGGCTCATCATCGGGCACAATTGTCAAAAAAACCCTTAGTCCTGAAGCCAAACAGGTCTCTTGCCTTCTCCATCCTTGATGTTTACCCAATGTACAATTCCTAGATTCCAACTGTCTGAAACCCATGCCACTCCAAGTGGCAGTTTTTAATAATAACAAAAAGGAAAAATAAAGAGCAAGCAGTTCTTGGTTCAAGGTTCCTCTCTCCAGGACAGAATACTTGCTCTGGATTCCCCTGTCCTCAGCAAGACCACGGCCGCTTCAGCTTTCAGATGTCTTGCATGTCAGAGTCCCAGATTACTTTCTCATAATGAAACGGAAGCGTGTTCCAGCAGCCACCACAGCACCAAAAATCAAAACCCCAAAATTCAACCCATCAAACTCAGTAACAGATAAAAGCAAGGAGTATTTCCATCGCACAAACAGGGCACCAAGGCCACTTGCAAGTCAAACGCAGGTTTGCCCCATTCCAGTACAAAGTCTGAATCCAAAACAAGCCAAATGGAAGCTCTGCTAAGGTGAACAGATGAGGAGTTGCATCGAGGCGGATGCGCGATGTACTCAGCACAGTTAAAATAAATAAATTCATATGGTGCTGCCGTCGCTGGAACAGCACATGTGCATACCATAAAACTTAAGAGGGAAAGCGTTCACTTAATTCAAAAACAGTAGTCCCGTATTAAGTGATAAACTATTGACAACCGTGATAAAAATTAATTAAAAAAAAAATGATGAAACAGGGCACTAGTTCAGCCTGCTCACACAACAAACCAGGTGGAAGACCACCTTAGGTGCTTCTCAGCTCTTCGCAGCAGAGTCCCACCTTCCTCCCACAGAGGGAAGGCTACTCTTCCATGGCGCTCCACAGCTCGATGATCACATATGGTACATTTAAAATAATTTGTTTATGCTGGCAAAGGTTTTGTTTGAAGTTTATGGATAAGGTTATTCCACAATACTCAGAAAATCTGGGCTGCACATCGATGCACAGAGTAAATCTCCCATTCCCAAGATTAGCAAACACTTTTCTCAGCTATAAAGAAACGTGTTTCTGTAGAGCAAGATTAACCGTAAGATTTGTTTGCATCACTGAACTACTTCGCTTTGAAGTTAAACTGTAAAAGATACCATAAAGTGAAAAAATAATCAAGCCAGTGTGTTTATCAAATGACAGCAGAGTTTTCCTCTGGGTATTTATGGTTGACCCAGAAAGTGGTAAGAAAAAAAGAAACCATACAAATAGGTTCTAAGAGGAGAAAAACCAAACAAACTGTAATATTAAAAAGGAGGGAAAAAAACTTGCCAGGCTCTAGCCCAAGGACAGCTGCTCCGCGATGGGTACTAGAGCAGCCCACTAAAACCCAGCCAGGGGACTTCTGGAACGGCTTCCTCCTGGTGAACAATATAACATCTCGGAGCTCTTTGAGAAGCTGCAGCATTATCCACATCCCACTGTTGGCCTAAATAGAGAAATGCGAGCAATTCAGGGGAGCTGTAGAGCCAAGAGATTACAACTGCGGAAAAACCTGACTTCTCCTAACAGCTTTGCTAAAAATATGCACTAACCCAGTTACCCCAATTCCGGTAACGGTCTCCTGCACATCCCTCGCTAAGCGAGAGAATAATTTAGCGGTCAGAACGTTCCTTGGGTATCAGACGCGCAACTTCCCTGTAGATTGCCAACACGACTTTAAAAGTCAGCTTTCAGCCCCAAAATAAGAGGTCGTCTTTACCTCGCGGGCTGCCCCAAGGACAGTTAAATAGAGAAGTCTGTGTCATAGCAACAGTATGCACATAAATTCAGGAATAGTTTGTCCCAGGAGTACCGCAAAAGTTACTGCAAGCCTTTGGGCCATTCGGCACATAAGAAAATGTGGTTTTCAGCATCACACTGTCCTCATACAACAGAAACGTTAAAGAGCAGCTTCAAAACAACGACACCTTTTCAAGAATCCTGCTGCTCCCTGACCCAGAAGATGCTCTTTTACACCAACCAAGAGCATCTCCTGTCCATCACTAGAACTAGGGAGCGGAGCAGGATTTCTTTTAGCAGAGAAAAAATGAATCACTTTTAGCAAAGACATCTAAGAAGCCCACTATGAAATATTCACATTCTTATCTCTGAACACTCATTTCTCATGAGGAAAAAACCCAACATTTTTGGTTTCCATTAGCCTCTATCTCACAATTCGAAAATACACATTTTCTGAAGCTGTCTTGGGACCAATTATCAATATTATAATGGGAATCTGATAACAATCACAAGCATTTCCAGGCCATCCCATAAAAAGTCAAGATCCAAAGAAGTCACAAATATCTAGAAATGGTTTGGTTCTTTCCAGCACGGTAATAGAGGAATCTGTCAGGAATACCATGCCTGCAGCTCCACATCTTTAAGATGCTCAAGGATCCTGTTTTGGATATTTTGAGGTGAAGGGTTTTTTGTTGTTATGTTGGTTTGGGATTTTTTTTTTTTTAAGTATGTAATATTTTCACACTCGGACACCCAATAAAACTGAATAAAGGTATTTTCCCAATTCACAAAGCCATCACACGGACAAGCACCCTTATCCAACGTGCACCTTCCAGCGGAGCTGGAAAACCAAACATTGGCAACACCACAGTCAAAAGTGTCAAGCAATTACCGAGCAGCTCTAAATCACTTTTCTGCTTCCACGCCTGCGGTGCCAACCAAATGCAGCAACACAAAAGCAAATAAAAAAGGGCAAGTAAAGGGTCTGGAAGTAGTTGGTGGGTAATTGTGTTTGGTCTTGTTGGGCTACATTAAGACACAACATGTCAAGCTCAAAGGGATCCGACAAAAGCAGACCCAAAACATCCTGTGCACGGGACTGTTGTCCATGTTAAGAAAAAAAGAAACAACCAACCAAACCACAAACAGATGCTGTTGTGTAGAAGAGCTCTTTTGATGAGAATGTTCATGGCAAATTCCAAATGCACTTTCGCATTCAGCTGAACTGGCCAGAACCTAACAAGAAGTGCTTCGGCAACCAGACGGTCCCGAGCCGTGGAAGCTGGTAGGTGGAATCTGGATTATGCCTGTTTCCTTCCTGAGCAGAGAACAGATCACCCCGTTTGGTTGTTTCGTCTGTGCCCCAGCCCCCTGTTCAGCACAACCCCCCTGTTCCCCACGCGTACGACATCACCCATGACCAGACCACCATGGCTCACACTGGAACGAGCAACCAGAGAACGGACAAACACCGAGGACACGAGCTAGTGACCCCTGTCCTCAGCGGCAGGAGAACCTCACCCGTAGGGGAACACAGCTGAGATCTGCAGCTCTGCAGCCTGCTCTGACTGGCTGCTTACGGAGTCAGGGGTGTGCGTTAGCGCCTGCAGACACAGGCACTTCAGAACAAGCAAATCTGGAAGAAAACAAACCCTACGGTGAGTCGTTTTAATGATAACAGGAACGGCACCAGAGATAATACCAAGGGTGTCAGCAGCCTAGTTAAAAACTGTCATGAAAAATTCAATAATCTCTCCTCCTAAGTATCTGGTTTTACAGAAGCAGCCCCTGCCCGCCCTAATGCTCAAAAAACTACTACAGAGAAAGGTGCATTAATAATAAAGACTTGTAAGTGCCATCTCATCCTTCATCTTATCTTGTGTAACAGCTTCTATTCTGCTGGCACAGTTTGGAGCCCTGGAACGGTACGCGGAGCTGTAAGAACACATCGCTCCCCCCCTGCACGCTGAGCCGCCGTTTGGGGCGGGAAGCTGCAGGAGAAACCATCTCCAACGGTGCAGGGAAAAAAAGTACTCCCAGGCTTCCCCAAAACACCGATAAATCCGGGTGCACCAGAGCCAACAGCCATTTGCAGAACTGAATGCAAACACCAGTGGCTAACGACCGCGTCTCGGGGGACGGAAACAAACACCGCAACAAGGCGGAACGAGGTACCGGAGTGCAGATGCTGAATGGTCTGAACCTTCTGGTCTAAAGCAAAGGCATCCTGCAGGAGCTACCAGAGGAGAAAAAGACAGCGAGAGTGGCGTGAGCCTGCATTTTGCAGTTGTGTGACAATCTGGTTGAAATAGATCACCTCTGGTTTAAGTTTCAAAGCTTTCAGTCAGAACGCGTGTGTTGGACAGGATAGCTGTGCAGGATGAAGACGTTTCCAGAGATCTCCAAGTGGGATTAGAAAAAGCTTTTAAAAAGCCTTCAACACCCTGAGAAAACACAAAAGGGAAGTTGCTTTGGTGAAAAGATAGTAAGGTTTACATTCTGAGTAAACCGTCTTTCTAGCACCAGCACCAATAAATAGAAGCTGTTTTCACACCTTATTTCTCACTGCACTTCTGGAAAACAGAAAAGCACATAGAAGTGGAACTTTGACCAAGAAGCACACCTTGATCCGTGTTGAATTATTTCCCCCCAGTTCCAGTTTGAGAGAATATCCTTTCCAGGAGGGAAACAGCAGAGGATTCAGAAAAGAAACAAGCCCCCCACACCACGCAGTCCCTGCAGAGGAAACTATCTAGGCTTAAATCTAGCAGGAACATGCCAAGCAGCTTTTGACAGGCGAGGATTTTGCTTCGAACCTTAACTGCAAGGGACGTATCTGTCTCAGAAGCACCTTGGAAAACTGGTTCAGTGCCAACAGAGTCCTGGGAGCCCAATCGGCTGCTGCTCCCCCCAATACCTGTGGTGCTGCCTGGGGGAACCCCCCACCCTGAGCATCACCGACCACAGGGCTCACATGGGCCGCTCGCTACTCTCCAAACAGCAGCACGCTGTGGATACCGCGTGTCTCAAAGCTCCACGTGAGCCAAACCTCCTCGCAAACCCGCCGTGGTTCCTTAGGACAGCTGCCCACCCACCCCAAACTGACCTAGCCCAGGTTACGACACTGGGCAGATGGTGGAGAAGGGGAATGCTTGGGGTTTGGAGAAGCTCAGGGACTTTTTTGCAAGCCCTTATCAAGACAGAATTTTTTTCCACTGACTTACATTACGGAAGAGTAAGTAACATAGTACATTACATTTGCTTCAGTGCTTTATGGGAGTACCGCTGTGGCAAGAAATAAATTTATTGTATTTCTTGATAACTAGATCCAGAACAGTTTCATTCTTTGGCCAACACTGTAAAAACAGAACCAAAAAACTACTGTGCTGGTCATCCTGTCGGTCCCGTGATTTTAACATTCCACACAGCTCCAGAAAACAAGTGTGAAGCACAGCAGCTTGCCTTAGGGGCACAGCTGCCCTCTTCAAACACCAAGCACACCAGCAGCTCCCCATACGGTGATCACACCAGTTCTTCTGTAAACGAGATTGGTTCTGCTGCAAGGCACAGAAAAGCCACCTGGACCCATCGGAATCATCTTGTATTTGCTCTTTCCCAAACAAACTGTGGTGTGAGCTACAGGCTTCTTCCCGAGATACCTCCTAGCTTAAGCTACTGAGAGAAATCACCCAAAAAACCCCAAGCGCCAGATCTGTCAGTCTTGTGCTGCTGCTGCTCTGGAAATGGTCTGACCTGAAAGCAACGCAGCCCGGAGGCACGGGGGAAGGAGCACAGCACAGCGTGGTCCCCCTCATCCACACAGCAGGGAGAAGCGGCAGGTTAGAGACGTTTGCAGCTTATGCCAGGGAACAGGAAACTCCTAGGGTGTAGGAGGAGCAACGCTTTGGGAAGAAACAGCTCCCACAAAGGTATTTGTCAGCTCTTGGTGTCTTCAGATCCTGTTGGTTCCACATAAACGTCCCGCTGAGCTATGCCAGCTACGCGTATCTCACAACGGTCCTTCACAAAAGCTTTCACACAAAACTCGCTCAGTCTCCACTGGAAAAGAGGAGTTGAGCAGAGCTGGAAAACACACCAAAGATGCTGGGAGACAGGGCAAGCATTAGCTTCCCAGATGAAGTGTTCTGCTAGGGAAATGGTGAGCTACGTGTCCGCTGACACGTTGTACACCAAGACGAGTCCCCATCTCACTTCACATCCCACACCAAACCGCTACGAGCCTTTTAGAAAAGGTATCTATAGACACATCATGACCAAACCCTCCACGAGCAGAACCGCTGGGCATTTTGAAGTGGAGACGGGTGTTTGGCCTTTGTTAGAAGCACAATGTACCACACCCCGGGAAAAAAGCCACGCAGCACCCACCAGTGCTTTAATTCTTTTTTAACTAGTCATGTATTTACTAACCCAGGGGCTTTTTTTTAGGTCTGTCTTAACCACAGAGTGACAACTGCTTCACAGCATACAGAGATCTCTGCACAGCAGGGACTTAGGAACATGGCTCCACTGTTTTTCCCGTGGGCAGAGAGCTATGGCAAAGCCCCCCAGCACAGGCAGTGAGGGGCTGAGCGAGGATGAGGAAGGCTCGGCGAGGGGCTGGGGAAGGCTCGGCTCTGCCCGCCTGACACCGAGCACGCAGCGGAGAACTGCAACGCTCAGCAGCTCCTGCTAAGCTGGGCTTTACACATGCCCTCAAAAAGCAGCTGACAACCAGAATGAAGAGTCTTTTATCCCCGTTCCGGGGATGTTAACATGAGGTTTCCGAGCAGGCTAGAGAGATTCCGTTTAGATGTTCTCCTTTCTGAACAGGAGATATTTGTCTGAAAAATCAGTTTCAGATCAGCCTTGCACTAGGACTAACAGAAAAAGGAGAGAAAAATACTGTCTCCACAACTAAATTCCTGAATATTTCATGACAGGGGAAAGGGAAAGGAATGGAAGCCCTCCCATAAACCTCAACCAGCAAAGTATTCTGGTGGGGAGCATCCCACCGGGTGCGGAGCTTCTCTGCACCCTTCCTTTGCAGATGCTGAGGGTGAAAGCCCTCAGAGGAACAGGGAGAGACGTGAAGAAACCACAGTCAGACGACTCGCCTCAGCTGCTTACTACAGCAAACAGCCCCACACTCCTCAACAAGACCCGAAGCAGCAACGAAAAGACATTTTCAGGTACTTCAGCCAAGACAATCAATCGGAGAGTCACCTTGAGGCTGCAGAGGAGCAGAGAGATAAAACTGCAGTCTGTGGAGACTGCTGGGCAGCAAACCACAAAAGCAAGTGATGGATTTACCCCTGTTGCCTTTTCCTGCCACAGTTTAGATGCATCTAAAAGGCTTTTATATTTTAAAGTTTAAACATAAAATGCAGTGGGTTTTCTCTGGGTTAACCAAAGGAAAATTTAAGATAAGACATCTTCATCTTCCATACTTCACTGCGTTGCACGTGCAAAGCACTCAAAGATGGATGGAAGAGGCCAGAATATAAGACACTGGGTCAAATCCCAACGCCAAGGGGTCTAACTGGTTTGAATGGAGTTAGGACATCGCCCTAGGACCTCCCTGACAAAGAGCACTGAGCCACCCAACCCAGGCGCTGTGCAGCTACAGCTTGAGTCACGGCGTGAAGGATATCCCAGGAAAACTCAAGCCTGAGTTGTTAAACTTCCTTCACGGCTCTTGGTTTTCAAGAAATATCCAAAAACATACATTAAAGATCACGACTCGATATTTCACAATTGTTTGTGGGAAGGAGAAGACAATTTATTCAGACTTATGAGTCAGAAAAAAATAGACATTTCCGTGAAATCATTTATATTTTACTTTTTCTTACGCGATGACAGAATTCCTCTGGAGGGGGTGGAGCAGCAGTGGTTTCATTTGGGTTTTTAGATTTTAGCAGAACCCCTTTCTTTCCAACACTTTATGGAACAAAAATAAAAGCTGCATTGCAGTGTTTTTCAAATGCTATAGTAAAACAAACAAAAAAAGTGTTTGGTTCTGGTTTATTTTTACTTTATATGCTTCTAAGAGCCTTTGAGGACTACAATCCTGGTTTTCCAGAAGGAAGCCTGCTCCCGTAGTGCCTTCCCCCACAACGAGGATTCCCTGCCCCTGCCAGGCATTATTTGTGGCACCCAGAGCCACCCTGAACCAGTAAATAACAGCAACCAGTACCACTTCCTAACATACTGCAGGGGCAGCCACTGGAGATCCAGTTACACCAAAGCTCAACAAGCGAATAAAGAGGACAAAGAACACAGAAAGATTTTCATGTCCATTTCCACTTACAAAACTACAAATATATACATATAAAATATATATTTATATATATTTATGTCAATAGATGCATGTGCTTTGCTTGTTTCTAACTATTTTTTCAAACTTCCATGGGAGGAAAGGGACAGTTGCTGTTACTTTCCTTTTTTACCTTTCCTACAGGAATTATCTCCTGTCTGCAAGACACAAACACCTTTCTCCACAGTTACTGTTTTCCCAGACAGCAGACACTTTCTGACAAAGATCCATTACACACCGCCACATTCACTCAGGCGGGAAAAAAGAATTCTAAATCCTATTTCTCTTTAAAAAATAGCATTGTTAAGGGATTCGCAGTTGATGCGTTTTAATCTACCTTTAATACATCTGAGGGTTTATTTATTTAAGGAGGGGGAAGGGAATTTGCTGACATTTGTTTCTTGAACATCCAAATGACTGCGCTACACTTTCGTTCCAAATATTTGTTGACCACAGCCAGCCCTCCACTGCTGACCAGCATTAATAACCAACTGGATTATTCTGTCATTAACAGATTGGTGTGGCTGCTACAACCTCAACTTTCGACTAAAGAAAATTGATTTGGGTACATAGAAAACATTTAATTTAAAAAAAAAAAATAACCATTTATGTCCAGAATTGACTATTTTGTTGTTGTTGTTGCTTTTCTGTGTTTTACAGGGAAAAAGTTTCTAAAAAACCTTGAGGTTTTAATAAGCATCTTGACAAATCATACAAGGAATTGCTCGTTCTATGTATTAACGATTAGTTTTAAGGTCTCTTTATCGGATCATGTCATCGGTTTAACCGCAGCAGACGAATATAGAAAACAAAGCACCAGAGACATGAGCTGCTCAGACAGGAAAGCAAAACTGGGGTTTTTTGGACACTTTTAAGATTCGGCTGGACAGGGGGCTGGGTCATCTTATCTAGACCGGGCTTCTGCCAAGAGAGGTTGGACCAGATGGTCCTCGAGGTCCATTACAACCTCATATAACTCAGGTTCAAGCGCGTTGCCTGTGTTCACCCACCAAAACCAGCACCACCAGCCTCCTAAGCCCCTGCTGAGCCCCGGCCCAGCCCTGCGCTGGGCAGAGCTCCAGCTCCGGGACCGAAAGCCCAAGGCACTCTCCAGTGCGAGGCTGGTGGACGCGCTGCGCCATGTTCAGCAGCATCGGAGCCACGTCCCGAACTGCAGAGGGTCCAGAGCCACCCGCGCTTTGTCCGTCTGGAAGCCTCTGCTGTTGTGAACAGCCTTCCCCTGCAAAGCAACGCGGAGCCTGGGGATGTTCTTGCTGCAAACGGGCAGCGGCTTGAGGTTGAAGCTCTTATTTTTAAAACGAAAAGAAAAACTTCACCTCGCGCGGGTCATTTTAGCTAAGGATGCTTCTGCAGTCCCCTGGCTGTTCTGCCGGGACACCGGCACCCCCGCAGCCCTGCGGGCCGGGCTCGGCGCGCCCGCCCCGCCCCGCCCCGGGGAGCAGCTCGGCTTTGTCTCGCCCCGCGGGGCTCCGCACCCGCGCAGGATGCTGCGCGGCCCCGGGCGCGGCACCGCGGCGAAGGGCATCCCGCCGCGGCAAAGGAGATCTCGGCGAAGGGAAATCCCACCGCAGCATCCCCCCCACCCTTCTTCCCTCCGCGCACCGGGACAAACTTTCTCTCCGCGGCGGCTGCCGCAGGGGCGCGGCGGAGGCGCGGGCGGTCGCCCCCGCGGAGCGCCGGCGAGCATGCCCAGTCCCCGGCATGACATCAGCGCCGGCAGCAAAGGCCGCCCCCGCGCCCCCACCCCTCCCCGGGCCCCACCGACCACCCCCCGGGGGGAGCCCGGACCCCTCGCCCGCGGTGGGGCGGGGGGAGCCCACCCCGCCGGAGGGAAGCGGGCCCCGCGGGGAGCCCCGCTGCCGCCGCCCCTCCCTGGCTCCGCCGCAGCGGGAACAATGGGTGCGGCGGCGGGGGGCTCCTGCGGGCGGCGGGACCGCGGGGAAGGATGCTCGGCCCGAGCTGGGGCGGGGGGCAGCTCGCCCCGGAAGAAGGATGCTGGCCCCGGAGGAGGGATGCTCGCCGGGGGTGGCGGGATGCTCGCCCCGTCACGGCACCGCGCAGGCGGGAGAGGGATGCGGCACACTCACCCCGATGACCACCGTCTCCTCGCCCTTGAATTTAGGGATGAATTTGTCCCCCCGCAGAATCTCCGCCTCGTTGAGGGGCCGGAACCGGCACATCACTTTGATGCTGCACTCGGCGGGATCCGCCATCGCTGCGGGGCGGGCGGGCGGGCGGGCGCCGGCCGCAGGGAGCGAACGCTCCGCCGGGCAGGTGCCGCAGCCGCCCTCCTCTGCAACCGCCGGCCGGGCGGGGCGGGGCGAGGCGGGGCGAAGCACCGGCTCCTCAGCGCCGGCAGCGGCCGCGCTCCGCGGGCTCGCCCCCCCGCCCAGGCGCGGCTGCGCGGGGAGGGGCGGCGCGGGGCGCGGAGGCCGAACCCCTCCGCGGCGCCGGGGGCTCCGCGGCGCGGGGGCTGCCGGGAGGCGTAGTCCGCGCGCGGCAGGTGGCGCGCGCCAACGCCTCCCTCTGACGGCCCCGAGGGATCCCCCGCCAAGGAGGGAGGGAAGGGGCCGGCGGCCCTCCCCGCTCCACCTCCTCTTCGGGCATCTCTAGTCGCTAACGGGGGGTTATCCCTTCCGGACGGGACGGGACGGTGCTGGTGGTCGATGCAGACCGAAAGGCACCGCCAGGAGCAGGTGTTCGGCCTGCAGCGGGCTTTGTCCGCTCCGTTATCAAGGCTGCGGATTAGGCCTCCAGCTGATGCCGCTCTCCAAGGGAAAGCAAGACAGAACAAGGAGAGGGGATGGGAGACATAAGCCAGGGCTGTACCCAGGTTCAAGGGTGATTGTTCCTGGGATGTCACACCAGCACTCCATCCTATCACCCTGGTTTTCTGAGAGAAAGAGCAGAAGCAACAGGAGCTCCGGGAGTGGCTTTGACCTTGGCAAATTTACAAGAAGTTTGTCACGATGCAGTCAGTGAATCAGCATCTGGGAAAAGCAGTGGCTGCAGCCTGGGGGGTGCCGTCCTCCTCCCTCCCCTTCCCTCTCTGACAGCGTTCCTTCTTCATCAGCTAAAAATACCTGCAACTTACCCACCCTGTGCCAAGGCCGTTCACTTCACGGGATTCAGGTTGTTTCAGGTGGTCTAATGTACTGCCTGCAATCTCCTCCTCCTCTTCCATCACTTTTTCCCTGCAAAAAGCTGGACCGCTTGAAGATGAACGCAACAACTGCTGAGGTCTTCTGGAAAGCTGCAGACAGCCCCTGGACTTCAGCAACTCCTGAAACCAGTTTCCTTTAGAACAGAGGACCAGTTTCCCTCAATTAGCCTCAGTCATGTGATTAAGATGACAGTGGATTCCACAGCCATTTCCTTTCCTTCCAGCCACAGGGGTTGTCCCCGTGGCCCAATGTGGATGTGAGAAGGGGTTTCGTGCCCTTCTCCACAGCAATTCCATCAGGGGGAGTTAGCAATGTGCGGCCTGTGATAAGACATTGTTATATAATGTGATTTATTCCCGTGGATCAGCAATTATCCAACCCTTTTATTTCTCTTCTGTTTCAAGCATTTACCCTGAATGGCAAATTTGTTAGTCATGACACATAGGGGCTTAGTCATGAAAGACAACCATTGCGATGAATTAATCCGTATTTTTCTCCATGATCTCATTTTGGAGCAGAAGAGGCAAACCCCTGTTTTCCCGGGGGGGTAGGTATGATCCGCAGCCCGTGAGGTGGCACTGAAGAGCCACCTCTTCCCATTGTCTGTGTCATCAACAGCCTATTGTCACGAAGCTGCTATTTTTACTACTTACTACCAGACTGCTGAGTTGAGCAGCCTCGTAGGAACATCGGTTTTCAGCCAGGTTCAGGGGCGAGCAGAACCTCCTCAGGCTGGTACCACACACCAGAACACAAGAGAATTTTTTCTATACCAGTTCCACAAACGTAAAAGAGAGCGGACCTTGTTTTCCTACTTTTCCAGCAAGTACTCCAGCTAGACACGAAGCCCACGGTTTGGATCCCCCTGGCAGATTGGCTGTGATTTGACAGCCAGTTCTGATTTTTCCTGAAGAAATTCCCAAGCTGAGCCAACCTCAGCTGGGACAGTTCACTAAACAGCCCAAGATGTCGGAGATCTCCAAAAGCAGTGACAAACTCCCTCCATGAAGACTGGAGTGAAGGGGGATGGCCGTAAGACAACAAGGAGATTCCATTTTTCTGTAGATGAAACACTGGTACAACCAAGCTGTCCAGGAAGCCAAGAAGGGGGCATGGGATCGAGGTTCTGAATGTGGATTCTGATGGAGAGACCCCACAGAATTAAGGGAATAGATACCTGGGCATTTCAGAAGGGAAAAACCAATTTCCTACCCACAGAGCCAAAAGAGCATTGATTCCCTTCATGGCTGCTGCCCTCCAGGAGTGAGCGTTGGAACTGGGGAGGAGCTTCAGGAGAAAAAGCACAGCAAGGTTGAATTTCTGCTGTCTTTACCAATTCAGCAC
Source organism: Bucorvus abyssinicus (assembly GCA_009769605.1). NCBI lineage: Eukaryota > Metazoa > Chordata > Aves > Bucerotiformes > Bucorvidae > Bucorvus > Bucorvus abyssinicus. The sequence continues at coordinate 2,512,112 of CM020029.1, forward strand.
AGTGAACAGACACCAGTGCTGGCCAGGAGTGGAATGTATCAGCAGGGAGAGCAGCGTTAATGGAGATTCCATTGATCCTGGTGTCTCAGCAGCAGCCATCAAGATGAAATTTGATGATATGCTTGTGTCATCAGTGCTGAGATACCTCTATGGGCAAAGGGGTGGTAAAGGATTTCTTCCAGGAAGTACCAAAAGGGTTGGGATCCCTGTGACAAAAAGCACTTTCAAATGCCAAGGCTGGTTAATGGCCCACAGGCACCAGAGGACACTGTTAGGAGAGCGTCGGGGGAGGGTTTACAAAGCCAGAGCATGAAGGGTTGAGCAGCAATAAAAATAAAGGAAGCCAAAGACTGAAGAATTTAGAACTAGCCAGTCAAAAGAGACTTGTGAGCAAATCCCTGTATGGGGCATTGGGGAGGCCACACCTCAAATCCTGGGTTCAGTTTGGGCCCCTCACTCCAAGAAGGACATTGAGGGTCTGAAGCGTGTCCAGAGGACAATGGAGCTGGTGCAGGGTCTGGAGCACAAGGGCACTGAGGAGCGGCTGAGGGACCTGGGGGGGTTGAGCCTGGAGAAAAGGAGGTTCAAGGGAGACCTTCTGGCTCTTGACAACTCCCTGACAGGAGGGTGGAGCGGGGTGGGGGTCAGTCTCTTCTCCCCAGGAACAAGCGACAGAATGAGAGGAACTGGCCTCAAGTTGTTCCACAGGAGGTTGAGGTTGTCCCTGAGGAACCATTTCTGTCCCATTGGGGTTGTGCAGGCGTGTCCCAGGCTGCCCAGGGCAGTGGTGGAGTCCCCATCCCTGGAGGGGTTTCCCAGGCGTGTGGAGGTGGTGCTGAGGGACAGGGGTCAGTGGGGACCTGGCAGTGCTGGGGGGAACGGGTGGATTCAATGAGCTGAAAGGTCTTTTCCAATCTAAACGATTCTGAGATTTTGTGTTTGGGCTCTGCTAGCAGAGAGTGTGAGAACAGCCACTGTTTCTGATCTACAAAACACTTCAGTAGTACACATAGAGTATGTTAAGTACACACATAAATCTCAACCTTCATATAAATTGTTCATATTATGCACAGTCATATATACCATGGTAACGCACCTATAAACATGGGTTTGCTAAAAATCAATCAATCAATTTTTACCACTCTGTATAAAATAGCAAAATGTTTTAGTTGACTATTCAATGCTCCAAGTATTTTTTCAAGTTACAACCCTTTATTTTGGGTTACTTAATAAATGACCCAAATAAACAGATTGTAACTTGGGAAGGGAAGATAAGATTTGTCTTAACTACAGGAAGCTATAAAGCAATGATGAAGTCTGACCCCACTAAAAAAAAAAACAAAACCCACAGAGCGAAGCCTCCACAGCAAATTTCACTGTGAGGGAGAACAAGTCCACCGTCAAAAGCCGCCACCTTGATGCGTGAAGATGCAGAAAGAGTTAAACACCATCACAGGGAGACGATGCCACCTTCTGGTGTCACTTACAGAGCTGCTGATTTAAACGCAGCATGTCGAGTCCAGGCAGATCATCACCAGGAAGATGGGGGACGAGGTTATTTTAAGCACCGCTTTATCCCCGGGGCAGGGTTCAGTGCAACAACATTAATTCAGGAAGAGTCGGTGAGGCGTGAACAGCGGTGGTGGGAAAGCAAGCACCCAGCTGCTGCCATCGCTCTGCCGCCAGCTGCCACCGGCCCGGCACCGGGGCTACACCACCACTCGCTTCTCCATCAAAAGACAGCCTGAACTGCTCCAGAGGTTCTGAGAGTGTAACTACCTGCCTTGCCTGGCTCAGCTGGTCATCTTCTGCCCCACGAGCTTCTTCCTGCTGTCCTTAGGAGAGGTCAACAACTCGTTCATCTTTGCAGACGTGCCTGAACAGGTAAGATCTTCCCAGGTACGGTGCTGTGGTCAGAGTCTTCTCATCAGGACTCGGAGGAAGTGGTCGTGTACTCCGGCCAGATGAGAGGATTCAGGCCAGTAGATCTGTTCAGTTACAAATGGTCTCTGATCTGTTAAGCGTAGCCTTAATTAATTGCCTCCCTCCTTCATTTGCCCCTTGCTCCCTAATTGATCTTTCTACATTATCCTTCCTTGTGTAATTACATTTGTATTAGAGTTAAACCACTGTGTAACGGATTGGAGCCAGGTTGGACTGAACAGATTTTCCTGTCTCAGAAACAATTACGACTTTAGGAGAAGAGCAGTGTTAACTGGGGCACAGGGGAAAGGCACAGGGCCCAAGACATCTCCCACACCTTCTGCACAGGAGATGTTGGGCCACCATGTCTCTTCTCACCTGTACATCCCCTCACACTGAGGGTGGGGAGGGATGCTGGGTTGCACTATGTGATTTAATTTTCGTGGTTGGTCCAGGGACCCCCCTTAAAACACCACCACGAATGCAGCACAAACGGGAAGATGACACTGGTATTTGGAGAAAGGAGCGGGCACAGGCACCGAGGAGCGGGCACAGGCACCGAGGAGCGGGCACAGGCACCGAGGAGCGGGCACAGGCACCGAGGAGCGGGCACAGGCACCGAGGAGCGGGCACAGCCCATGCGCAGGAAGCAGTTTGGCTGCTTCACTGTTGTTCCCTTCTAGTTTTCAGGTTTTAGTTCTATTCCAACTACTTTTTTTTTCTTTAAACTGTAGTCTGTGTTTGTCACCCAGTAACTATGATTAAAAAACAATCCAAAGCGCACACAGATTGCGCTGTGAGACACTCCAGGTGACTGAGAAACAACCAAGTCACAGAGGAAACAGGGAACTTAACTTGCAACTCACTTTTCTTCCTGCGCAACAGAAAGACCCTTCAGAAACAAAACACTCTCACATAAGGGCATGTCATTTTGGGTACTGTCACCACAGCAGGATCTCAGCCTGCTTCAAACTCATCCTCTCCACCTGGGGACTTTTCTCACCAAACAGAAATGATCAGATGTGCATCTTTACGTTCTCCTTCCGGCCACTAAAGTGAAGCTATATAAAGAAAATTACACAAATACATTCCCATTTCACACATACGCTGGTCTCCAACATCGTTGCTGGCCCTTAAACACCGTCAGGCACTGTGTGAATCAGGAGAAGGCTGCTTTTTGTCTCTGTAAGAGTAGGGCATCTGTAACGCAACCTCTGCCAAAGACAAGCAACCAGCTCCCCAGATGCCGCCCTTAGGGCAGGATGTGCTGGGAAGCACAACAGCCCTCCCTGTGGGTCTGCCATGGCTTCCCATAACACTGCCCTGACCCCCAACTGCCTGCTCTTCCCCCGAGAAAGCCCCAATCTTCCAGGCAGCTGCACATGCAATTCCACATGGGCTCCACATGCCAACACTCCACTGTCTTTACATTGACTGGTCTGGATGGCTTTCCTGGGAGACTGATCTGGCCCAGGGCTGCTTTAGCTCTTGGACAGCAATTGCCCATATCTCGTGTTTTCCACATAATTAACTGGTTAGATCAGAAGAAAAACCATTCTCTTCCTCATGTCTTGTTCAAACATGAACACTTGGATCTCAACAGCTAACCCAACTTGTACTGCCCCGGTCTGCTGCTGCATAGGGAACAGCTCCTCTCCCCGTTAGAGATGCCTTTCCCTTTTTCTTCTTTCCCGTGTAGCAGTTTACCGTGAAGATGTGCTTTTATTTACGAAAGTTATTCTCCATCCTTCTAAGAATAAGTCTGAATATTGCAAAACCTGAAAGTAGAAGAAATAGGGAAGTGAGACTTGAAACCGTTTGTCTGAAGTCAAGTCCAGGAAGTCTGTTGAGATGACCATCCTGTCTGAAGAGTGTGCGGTTTGCTGTAGCCTTCAGAGCTTTCCTGTTTGAAGATGTGAGTTTCTGCCAGAATGCTCTATTCTGAACAGCTGAGTAGTTCCTCCCAAATGGCACTGGATACCAAGGAAGGCTGACTAGCTGCAAGCAAGATACCGAGTCCACCTCAGGATAAATCTGTCCCCTCCTGGCAGGCTGCACTGTCTGCGGATTCTGCTTCAAAAATCAGTTACTGTAATAAGGAAATAGGAAACACTTCTGTTATGCTCAAAGGGGCTGGAGGAGGTAGTGGAGGAAAACAGACTGTCAGGGAAGGAAGAGTAACCACCTTTGTGTTTGTAGGAGAGGAAAACCCCACATGCAGAGTGTTCTGCAGAGGATTAGACATAAAGAGCACAGGATAGGGTTTAGGTGCTGTTTGGAAAGGGGAGGAAAAGCCCCACAGCAGAACTGGAAACAAGATGCCTACAACTAAACACGTCCCGAAACTCCAGTCAATGTGCAGATTGACTAAATTGGATAAACCTTATTAGAGAAAGAATCCTCATTTTCTAGTGTCTGATATTTAAGGGAAAACTCTGCCCGTTACAGGTCAGTCCAATATAAACTGCCATAGATAAACTACACTCAATAATCTTACCAGAACACCACTCCCTCATACGTAATGAGCCAGAAATCACCATTCCAGTCCTACTGCAGATAGATGTGATGTTCAACTACAGGAATTTTAAAAAGATCGGATCCTCACACACGCTTCTAAATCAGCACACAGACCAGCTCAGTCACTGGTGCTCCCTGCGGCATGCCCACGGCAGGAGGAAGCACAAGACTTTCCAACAGTACTCCCTTTTTTATAACGAAGATTTCTGTGGACTACAGTATTATTCGTCACTCTACTCTTCTTGCGCTCACAATTAATTGCCAGAAATTCTTCAGATGACTGTTACAGTCCTACTCTACAGAAAGCAATGTCAATGACAATCCTCCAGTCGAAACTCATTCACCACATGGCTCCAGCCTTCACAGCCTGCGGAGCTGACAAAATCCTGTTCTCCATCTCACGTTCTTCCAGAATCTATCACAAGTCAGAAGCTCCAGCTACAGGCTTTTTAGGTTATTAGATAAGACTCCACCGTGCCACAGATACACAGCAACTGAGACATTCCCGGTCCCCTTTACCGTGACTACGTTTGAGGCAAGAAGACGCGTACTGCAGAGCTGGGAGCGGTCCTCTGCCGAGTGTACAACTTTCAACCCCCAGAAAAAATTACTTCAGACAGAATCAATTATCATCTTGCCCTGCAAACTTCACACTGAAAATAAAGCTTTGGTTAAGCAAAAATAGTTGATTTTAGACATGTGAGTTTCTGACAAGCTCCCGGTATTTAAAGCTCTGCAAGTGTTTTTAACTGTCACAATTTTTGACTTACAGAAGGTAAAACAAAACATGTTTAAACACAGCTGAGATTAAAAATAACTCTTTATATATAAAAAGCCAAGAGGAACACAACAGTGACTGCATGACATACAGGCAACATCGTATCTTGACTTCCTTGGGAGTGGTCAATGTCCCCAGGTTCCTTCTAACCTCAGTGATTCTACGATTTATGGGACATAGAGAAACATTATCCACATTAGGAGGAGAACCAAACAGCAGAAAATTCCAGCGAATCACCCAAAGTAACACCTGAAGTTTCTCTGGCTGAACAAGAAACCGTCTCGTGCTGGTTACTCCCAGCTCTCAGTCCCAACTGCCCTACCGGGTACCGCAAGCAAAGGAAATAACCACAGAAATTGAAACCTTTTGGACAAAAAGTGCATTTGCTTTTGTCACGCTCCCCCAAAGCCACCAAGGGCCCCTAAGATTTCCACCTGTGTTGCTGGCAAACTGTGAAATAACCACATATGCACCATGTCCATGTTTTGATATGTATTTTTATTTCCCTGCAGTTTTCACTTATCAAGAACAAGTAACAGGGAAAGTTGTCTGAACTAGTGCATAAACAAACATTCTGAAACACCACTACACGTATCTAATTTACAAGAACCGTATAAAAAAAGTCACTAAAACACTACACTACGGAGGTGTCCAACGCTTACAGTCAGACTTTTTCCAACCCGTTACTTGCCTTGTAGCCACAGGAAAACTCTCCAAAATTGAAAAGACAATCTTGCCACAACCCTCCCTCCCCCCCACCACCTGGGATGGCTCGATATCTAGACATCCAATAATTAATTATTGCAATGATATATAATGCAATACATACCTGGTAAAATATCCTTTATGTGGTGTGTTACAGTTTTAAAGCCGGTTAAAATACGCAGTCTTCAGATAAAATGTCATCAGTTGAAAATTTTCTCATATCCGCACACTTTTCGATGTGCTAGACGCATAATTTTCCCAGTCAGTTTTTTTCCTGTGTAATTATTTTTTATAAACTGGTATTATAAATAGAAATATACATTCAAAATATATGGAAAAGTGAGTTACTACATTAAATTTGCATGTATCGATCCATCCCTTTCCCCTGCACAGTAATAGAAAATACTATTTTGCCTTGAACTTCATATTTGACAGTGAAATGCCACTAAAGTATTTACCAAAAAGTCCATCTAGTCAAATTGTGAAACAAAATGAACCAAGTGAAAACTTTACATTTCCTTTAGAAAAAAATTACAAGAATTTTGTCTCCTAGCTATGAATCTTTAACTTTTTTTTTTAGACACAAAGTTGGATTTATTTGTACAAGATACAAAATGTAAACATGGCAAAATAAATAGTTAAAACAAGTGATGCAGGATCCCATTTCATGCTCATGATCCCATTAAAGAATTATTTTTTAATCCATTCAGTTGCAAATTCAAGTGCAAAAGCATGATGATGAATATCTACTATTCAAGTAACAGAAATAATATTGATGATACAAATAAACTATTTTACAAGGTAGTGATTTTCCCAATTTTACAAAATTTACATTATATATCGACTTAATACCCGATATAATGATAGTCCATTTAGGTCCATTTGAGTTCTCTGTGATCCACAGAGTGCTGCATTTTGCATTCAGGTGGAATATAAACGACTACACCATTAGCACAGGTCAAGACGCTGGGTCGAGGTTATGTCACTTCCATGGCTACTGTGGTCTCTGCTATGCCGTTTAAACCCAGCCGTTCTGGTTCATGGTTCTCTCTGCGAGAAAAGAAATCATTAGACAGTCACAGGGAGAACAGGAGCATCTGTGAAGAAGCCCAAGACCTATTCAGCTATGGTGGCACTTCTCACGGCGTTTGCTGACATAACTCAAAATACCCCTCTGACCTGAGGGAAGTAGGAACTAAATGCATCAGTGCTACAAAACTATGCTTTCAGGCATGATCACCGATTTAAAAATACCTTTTTCTGAATATATGCAGCGACTCAATTACATGTGCAATTGTCCATCTCCCAAAACTCCTTCTGACCTCTCCAGAAGCAGTATGAAGTCATCCATAACCCACACTGGCTAATAGCCTTTTTCTCACTTTTCTAATTCATAAACAAATGTGACTTTTTTTTTTAAAAAAAAACATCACACAATCCAGCAGAGCCTAAAACCAGTGCCCAAATGTTGTCACTTCCTGAAAACTTGGCCAGCTGCAAGCTCCTGCCCCTCTGGTGAAATGTCTCCTAAGCAGCCAGAAATAACAGTGCTGTTGTTCGATGAGAACAGGTATCCATCTACCTACGCAAGGTGCAGGCTGGCAACTATCTGCTTGGTATTTTATGTATATGTATGATGAATGCAACCATAGGTACAATAAAATAGGTATGTGCCAGCCTGCACCTTACAACATGGTTACACAGAGTAATGGACAGAACGCAGGGAGAGTTTGACAGAATCTACCTGAAAGTGACAAATGCAACTGGTTAAAATCAAGGAGCCATGTGAAACCCACTGAAAGTTTCCTAGAACTCCTTCTCCCTAAAATCAGTGCAAACAATCTGGGGGTAAATCCGCAAAAATCTGCTCTCACGGTTTGTCACAGCCACAGTGAAGCTGTCAGCAGCTGGATGTGTGTGAGGCTGAAGCCTCACTGAGAAGTGTCTCAGCAGTGGAACCAATTATCTCTAGTGCAGAGTTGGGCACATAGATGGAGACATTTATGCAGCACAAACGAACTTCAAAGTGCTCCAGCTTGCCGCACACTCACCTTGCTATACTGCTGATGGCACTGCTAGGAGTTACCTTTGGCACTCTGTCCATACTGGCAGCGACTGTGGCAAGTTTTAAGGCTGTTGGCGATGGTGCTGAAGTCCTTGTATTGATATGCACATTGACTGGAGAAACAACACTGACGTTGTTGAGGTGCACCGCGTTCGTCAGGCAAGAATTGTTCATGGGAAGCGTCTGCGGGCTGCTTGTGCACAATGCTGGGATTAAGTGGTTTGTGGTGGTGTGGCCGACTGTCCTTACAAGCTGTACAGTTGAAATCCCTGGGCTGGAGGATAAAGCCATGTTGGCGGAGTACAAAGTTCTGGAGGTTCCTGTTACAAAACGAAGGTTGTTAATTAAAAAGATGCTGCTACTCAGATTCAAAGCCAAAGATTAATCTCAAGGGCAACGCTTTAGGTAAACTTATTTCTAGGTAACATTAGAAGTATTTCATGGTTTTTTTTTCATTCACAAGAACATCAGACAGTGAAAGATGTGACTGTACAACAAAACACTTTTATATTGCCCGACTTCATACACCTCACTTTAGGTGCTTTAAATTACAGGGGCAGCGTTCCCCGTGAAAGTAAACTGAATCGGCAACTAGGCAACCTCAGAGACCAACTGTGAAGCCAAATTCTGCTGCTTTGAACCACCTCTTGCCTTGTTCTGCTGCTGACGTAAAGAGGCCCTGAGGACCAGTCTCTTTCAAGGCAGCAAAACCAGGGATCTAAGACTAGGCAAAGGAGAAAACTCCTCCAGATTACACTGCGGTGCTCCGTTTGCGCTCCTGAACTGAGAGAAACTTCAGGTTTCACAGCACACTTTCCAACCAGTGGCTCTCTGATTTCAGCTTGGTATCCTTGCTCTTCAATGCTCTGATTTTCATCATGGGGGAGCTAGATACATTTTCCCCTAGTTTCTCATTCCTGAAAAACACCTGCTTTCAGCTAACATTCCCTCATTTACAGGTCTTCCCATCCCCAACAAGAATAGCTGTTTTACATCACAGCCACTTACAGCTTCAGAACAGTAACAGCAGTCTCATTGTAGATGCATCATATTTGCAGTGGTTTTCCTCAGCCGTAAAGCTGGGTACCACCTATCAGCACAGTACCCTGCCTCGTGCCCCTCCAAACACCACCCTCTCAGATATGATTGTAGAGAAGTGTACATAGATCTCTTCTGTCCTGGAACTTCTCCAGTACATTGATTTTATTCAGTTGTCTTTTCTCCCTCTATTCATTTCGTATTATCATTAACCCAGCCTGGCAGAAGGTCGATAAAACTAATCACGTCTTTAGCTGTTAAAACAGCAAATTACTCTAAAAGGCTTTTATTTGTTACAGCAGTCAAATGCCAAAGAGCATTTGGCTCTCGGCAACATGGTGACTGCACCAGAATGACGAGCACAGCTGCCTTCTGGCACCGGAGGTTCGGTGAAGGCAGCAAATGCCAACATCTACACACGAGCCTGAATTTAGGAGGAATCACAGAATTGTTTGGGTTAGAAGAGACCTTCAAAACTCATCCAGTCCGTTCCCCTGCAGGGAGCAGGGATATCTGCAACTAGAGCAGGGTGCTCAGAGCCCCAAGGTCCAACCTGACCTGGAACGTTTCCAGGGATGAGGCTTCTCCCACCTCTCTGGGCAACCTGGGTCAGGGTCTCACCTCCCTCACAGTGAAGAATTTCTTCCTTCTCTCTAGTCTGAATTTAATTTAATTTAATTTAAATTTAAACCCATCACCTCTTGTCCTGTCACAACAGGCGCTGCTGAAAAGCCCCACCCCAAGGAATGACACCTGAAATTTACAGCACGGTCAAAAGAATTTGAGAATTGGTTGATTAGGATGTTTTTATCTGAATACGCAGGTGAGATAATGACCAAATAACAGAGCAACTTTTCTGTTTCCTTCTTGAAGTACTTAATGTTTTAAGCAATTCATTTTTTTCAATTACATATTCACTGTTTTTACAATGCTGTCACACTTTTGATCGTAACAGATTATGGAAAAAGAAAGGCCTACAAAAGCAAACAGAAACAACGCTATTCCAGTGAGGAAAGCGCAGGTGGTAGATTTATTACCATACTGACCTATGTGATTTTAAAGAACAATATTTAAAACAATATATTTTAGTAATCAGAAACAAGATCAGCTGGCACATTCTCAGCTCACACTAGACCATGAGTTTTAAGCGATCATCACCTGAAGGCTGGACAACACCATTAATATTGTTGTGGCTGGTGTTTTGTTCCTTCGTTACCTCACTGCGACTCGGGGCAGGTGCACTAACCACTGCGGAGGCAGCAAAATGGGCGCTGGCTGAATCGAGGGTTTTTGACATACAGTCAGAGGTGCTGGAGCCCTGTGGGAATAAAAATCAAAATGAAAATAAATCAATCTTTATAATTATCCAAGTACAAAACAAAATACCACATTAGATTTGCTATAATGCACCATTAGCAGCAAATAAATAAACATATCTCCTAAATGTAATCTAACGCACCAAAACAGTAAATATTTCCATAGCACAACTCTGAGGAAAAGTTGAAAATTAATGTCCAAATGAGTGTTGAGCAAGTCCTGCCCCATTCAGCCAGTCAAGGGCAAATGCGGCTCTTGGCATGACAGATCACTTCATGATGTGGTGTTCAGCCTGGAGAAGAGAAGGCTCTAGGGAGCCCTTACTGTGGCCTTCCAGTACTTAAAGGGGGCTACAGGAAAGATGGGGAGGGACTTTTTACAAGGGAAAGTAGTGATAGGACAAGGGGTGATGGCTTTAAACTGAAAGAGGGTGGATTTAGATTGGATGTAAAGAAGAAGTTCTTCACTATGAGTTTGGTAAGACACTGTCCCAGGTTTCCCAGGGAGGTGGGAGAAGCCCCATCGCTGGAAACGTTCCAGGTCAGGCTGGACCTTGGGGCTCTGAGCACCCTGCTCTAGTTGCAGATATCCCTGCTCCCTGCAGGGGGTTGGACTGGATGAGCTTTGAAGGTCCCTTCAACCCAAACCAGTCTGTGGTTCTATGTGTTTGAGAAGTTTCCTCTCAGAAAATGACTATGCCCAAGGTTTCCTCCTCTCTTTTGTCTCCAGGCAGCAAATACACTGCAACTGCACATCTAAAGAGTTTTCAATATTGATGGTGCATCCATTCTCACAGAGTAATTTGTACCACAGCGTAACTGCCCCCCACATTCTGAAGTACACACCTTCTGTTAGCCCAGTTTCTCAGAAAGAATGGTAAGTACTGGAAAAACACCTTGAAATGGTGGATTGGATCATTCTCCAATTCCAATTTATATTAACTAAGAAAAGGACTTTGCACAGACGTTCAGAGTGTCTTAAAAATCCAAAATTCATTCCTTTTGTTTAAATATTCTGGTATCGTGTCTTTATGCCTACAGAAAATGTCATCAGTAACGGCCAATAGAGACTCCCTGATTAATCAAAGCAGAAGATAGTGAGAGGAAGGGACAAACAGCACCAGCAATTAGGGATAATATGCTCAAAGTAGTTTTCCTAGTAACAGAGAACAGCAACAGCTTTTATATTGATAAGAAACTAACAGAAAACTATGCTCGACAGAAAAACATATTTTCTTCCCCTGCAAGACATTAGAAAAAAAACTGTGCTGCTTCTGGAAGACAGAAGTGGTAACACTGGGGACGCAGAGGGAGAAGGAATCAAATTTAATAAGCAATACTATGTTTTTCCTCTCAGAAGCTACCGCTTTTTAGTAGTGAACATCTGTTCATCACAGAATGCATTACCTCATAAAGTAGCTGTAATAAAGAAGTCTCTGTGGAGCCCTTATACAGAGGAGGATAAAACCAGTGAAAACACTATGCACTGGCTATTTCTACACTGACCAACTCTGCAGACACAACTAACACAGTAAAATACCAAGTCTCTTACAAAACTTTTACAATGCAGCCATGATATATAAAACGTATTTTCTGAAGTGTTATATTTGGCTTATAAGAGAGATGAAAACCACGGTACGCAAAAAGGAGGGTACTGGCATATGAGAACCCTGGGGGTGCATTACCTGTGCTTTCGGATGTGTCTGTTGTGAGGAATGCTGAGATTGCTGTTTCTGCTGAAGCTGAGCCAGTTGTTGCCTCTGCATTTGAACTAGCTGCTGTTGATGTGTCTGAAATTGTTCCTCTGTGATACCCCCTGTTACTACAGAAGAGAAAGTGAAGCCAGTGTTAAATGGGTCTGCACAAAACCAGTACATCGAAAATGCAGGAGCGCATCCACACTGGGTAACAAGGGCTTGAAGACAACATACATTGTGTTAGATGCTTGCAAAGATTTTCACATATTCTTATGTAAAGGAGAGGTCCAGCTATATTTCTTGTGTTCTCTTAGCATCGAGTCACTTTATCACTGAAGAATTCATAGCTTTCATTACTCTTAAAGCAGTTTGTATCTTTGGTGTTTTTTCTCTCCAACAGCTTTAAGCGAAAGCTTAATGAAATTATTTTCCTGGCTTTCACAAAACAAGCAAGTCCTGAAAAACACAGCCAAGGAAGCAGCACACCACCTGTCTTCTCGCCCAGTGCACACTGGGAGTTTACTCCCGCACAACTTTCCTTCCCACAGTCCCTATTACTGCCCTTTTCCCCAGCACCAGAATGACTCTGTGAAGGCAGCGTACACCCAGCACTTGAGAACACCTACTTCAACAGCACCACCTGAATTCAGGCAGTGAAACCAGCTGTGCGTGGTCCTACACCAACCCTCACCTGAAAGGACTATGCACTATGGCAAAGCTCATCTCCAGGTCTAAAACTCAGCAGATGTTTGCAAATATCACAAAGCTTGGCTTATTTAGCAAATCCAGTTTGACTTTCCCATTTCACACTTATTTCCCCCTGAAGGAAATGCTACAGTTTCACCTGAACAGGATTTTATCCACCAATTAGGTTTTTTTTTAAAAAAAAAAAAAGAGTAAGAGTTTAAGAGTGACATAATAGATTTGTTTATTTATGTGAATGAGGTTAATGCAACCCCAGGAGTATCATACTCCCAGCAAGTCAAGGGAGCAGTGGAGTCAGAAAAGCCGTTCTCAATATTCTTCCCCTGAAGAATTAGCATTCACTTCTCAAAGATCCCCATCAACTACATTTCAGCAGTTTACTGAGAACTCTATTTTTCAAAGCCTGAAGCCGTGGTTCACCCCAAACATCTGGATTCCACAGCAGTATCACCTTACCAAGCGGCACTGAGATTTCTGCACAGTTTAATGCTAGCTATCTTTCAGGGTCTGGCTCTTTCGTTTTCTAGTTGTGATACTTGCATTTGTCCTGAAATTCCATTCTGAATAAATACCAAAATTAAGTCTCTGTTTAGAAATTCGTTCTGAAGCTTCTCTACTGCTAATCATTAAAACAGGCTTCAACCACGTTAGGAGACTTATACAGTTACTCCTACTAGCCTCTGTGGATTTTAGAATATGTTGGAAATACTACTAAGTCAAATTTATTTCAAATTTAGCTGCACTTTCTTCCTCTTGAAGGCCCTTACCTACTCCTATAAGCACTTAAAGGTCAGTCAGCTGAACCTGCTAAGTTCCCTCACAACAGCCTCCCAAAACGTGTGCATTACTAAAGGCAACAGAGCCAGGAACAGCATGATGGAATGTTACTTATATATGTATTTATATTTTTAAGTTCTGAGGTAAGACATTACAGAATGTCTTTTGTTTTACATAAAAATGTTTTTGAAGAAGCTTATAGGACACAAAGACATAAACTGCACTGAGCCGTAACTAGCCACGATTTGTCTGCACTTCAGGGGTATTTATTCATCTAGACTCAAAGCTGCTTTCTTTCACGGGCTGTAAAGACGTAATTCAGAAAGCAGCCTCTATACCAGAGGATGACCGAATTTAGCCTAAGTATCAGCTCTGTGTTTTCAGCCTCCTTTTGCCGTTTGACACAGACCACCAGTGAATAAACTCTATTACAAAGTACAGGAAAGGTTACCCTAGTAATGCAAAAATCATTTATTCTGCCTTTACATGTTTCAGTTCCACTCAGTTCACTACCTATCGCAGGTATTTACTCAGTGGTCAGCCTGAACTCAGCCTTGTTAGAGACCAGCAGATGTTCATTAGCTCATTTAATATCATTTGCTTCTGCCAAATCAAACAGCTGAAGGGTCCTAGGGAAAAAAAAATCCCAAACCTCTACAACATCCCAAGGTAGCCTTTAAGGTCAGTTAAGCCCAAGTGTTCTGTACTACTTATAAAAGGTTCTATTTACCAGCATTTTAGCTTCCACTGCTGAACATGTCCGGATTTTCTATTTTACCACAGCCTGCCTGTACTGAAATACTACCACAGAACAAGGTAAAAAAGACAACGTGAAATTAAGTCTTCCAGGCTCCTCTCCTCCTCGACAGCTTTGGTTTGGATTATGTCACTTCTCTTAAGATTTGAAGCCTTTAATCAAAGACCATTTTTAAGGCTGCCTCCAAAGCGGTGTTTTATTAATTACTTCTACATGGTATTTAATTGGGGCAGAATAATACCTCCAAAAGGCAAAAGCTTGTTCCATAAGCAAAATTCTTCAGCTGAGCATGCCACCACCTGCAACTGGCTTTTGTACCCAGGTACACAGGAACTAAGTAGGTAACTCTGAGCAGGTCATCAGCACTGGCAGCTGAAACAGACTGGCAGCCATATGCAACATACTGACTGTGCTGCAAATCACTGAAGATTTTGCCTAAAGCCTGCTTCTTGCCCAAGAATCAGCTGAGCTTCACTCCAGGAATTCTGCAAGCAGGTTAAGTAGGATTTAGCTGTTGTTAGTACCACCATCTACAAACTCCTGGTAACTTCCCCCCACCAACATCATCTCCTTGTGATCAGCTGTATCCTCAGCTCATCAGTTTATCTCGTTTTAGACTGAACAGAGAAGCCTTCTGGAGATGTCTCTGGCAAAGAGACCAGCTTACTTTTCCAGACAGTGAGTAAGACTACAAAAAGTTTACACAACTGATCAAAGGGATCAGATTGTTTCAGTGACCTTGTTTCCTACAGTTCCTCAAATCCAGTTTTCCCATTTGCAGTTCTCAAACATGAGCAAGAGAGGAATTCAGCTTGAAACAGTGGTTCTTTATTCACGCACTGATGAGGCACTTCCAAGAGAAGAATAGTCGTGCATTTTTAAAAGAAGTGTCTGTCCAACGCCTGGCACTTGAGGAAATACTGGAGTATGAGCTGCTTTACTAATACAAGTCAAAAACACAAGGCAGAGGTAACTTTAAATATTCTTGTGCACCAAAAACCAAAGCAAGCAACTCCAGGTCTTCTCTAAACTAGAAAAAAAAAGCAGAAAACAATCAGTTTAACTATTGCCATTGTCTCCTCCAGAGGCAGCTTCATGCTTACAGGTAAGCGTGCTATAAAATCAACCGATTTCAATAATCATCTCCCAGACAGAAGGAGGTCAATAAACACAGAGATAGTACCTGTGCTCATGTAATACACAACCAGACTTTGACCAGTCCCTGGGAAGTTTACTCAGTAGTTACCGACGAGTGAATCTAACAGTAGTGCCTCTCGCTGGCTCAGTTATTCAGTGCAAGACTGTGTTGCCTATTGCATATGGTCCTTTACCACAATTACAGAATCTGGTTTGTAATTTACATCTGGAAAGAAAAAGGTCTTCCACAACCATACATTTCCTTGCACAATATACTTCAGCTGCTGAGTGATCTCCGTTCTCATCTAAATGTATTCTTCAGGGGATTTCTAAAATTATGTAACAGAAATTAATTACTGTTCCTCTAGAAGTGGTTTAGATCCAGCAGATCTGGTTTTATGCATTGTTTTAGATATTTCTCTATAGTGTCTCCCATCGTTAAAAATCCGTACTTCTCCATGCTTTTCCTTTAGTTCTCTTCCCCAGCACTGCAAACCCTGCAGGACATGAGTGCTAGTCCCTGTGTGTGTATCAGGTCTGTCAGCCATTTGCCATGTAGCACGAACAATTCAGGGGTTTTACTCTTGTTGATGGTATTACCTCTATCTGGAAGGGCTGACACATTTTTTTCTTATGTATATGCAGTTCCCTACCAAAATGCAGCCCCCTCTGCTTACTCTGAATATACTGCTTAAATGCTGTTCTCTTCTCTGTTTTCTTCTTATGTGCCATCTTTCCTTCAGCTACTGGAATTCTCTTCCACTGCTGCAGTCTTCATTTATACTGAAGTCAGGTATGGAGATTTCACAAATCACATCTATCTTCACCCTTCATTCATTTTTTCATATACTCTTAAAAAACTAGACAGAGCAGCTTCCATCCCAAAATACTCTCCTAGTTTTCGGGTAGACTCCACCTTCAGGGTAAAATAAAGATTAATTCTCCCCAGAGCAGAATTCAAAGCCTCAGAGTTTGACACCTAGCTAATCCTTAATTAATCGATTGAGAGTTACTGTATTATCAGGAAAATTCCAGGGAAAAAATGATCAACTTAACTCTTTAAGTAACTTCCCTTATCATGGTGTCATCATACTTTATTCATGCAAACAGAAATCTTGCAGGATTATTGCTTGTTATACACAGAGCTACCCGCAAATTCTTCGTCGTTCCTTACAGCTTATACTCCACGTTTCACATCCTTAACTCTGACAAACAGCATCTCTTTCTATTTCCTGTGTTTGCTTTACCAAGACATCTCCTGATGCTTATCTATAACCCCATCACACAAAACTGCCCCTTTCTGCCACAGGGGCAACTCTGCAGACCTTCACATTCCTTACAAAACCCAAAATGATACAAAATATGACCCACGCACATTATGTCTATTCTCTTCACAGAGCAGAAAAAATATCCTTGTGCAAACGGTTGCATGAGAGAGAGAACAATGAAAAGGTTGCAATGACTATACTGAAAGGTTATAAGAGTATTAGGCTGGAATAAATATTCTGTGCTTATGTCAGCAACACACTGACATTACTTAATAAGCCAATGCTCAGTCTCAAAACCATAACGTAGAGAAAACTGCTTTTGTCTTCAAGAAATTTAATTTCCACACATGAAATCTAAAGGTACGTTACTGAATATTAAATACCCAATCCTGCAACTGACTTTAAAAGAGACGGACCATTCCACACCCATATGAAGTTAATTATGGAAGTCGGAATCAGCCCATTGTATTATCTAATTATCCAGTTTTACAATACCCAATTCTGTACATACACAATGGAGTAGGAAGATACTCAGGTGCTTCCTGATGCTTGGCAGTAGATCTCTTTTGGCACCTCTCCAACTGTTCGGCTTTTTAAAGCACCACATATCCTTTAACGATTATAAAGGAGTGACAATGTTAAAACTTAAGCAATTCCAACCCCTAGTATGTGACGCAGTGACCTAAGGACTGCCAACGTAAGCGTGAAGCAATCTTGTCTTTGGGCTGCTTTTACGCCAATTTTAGTGCTTCTATACTCGAAGCGCTAACAAAGGGTCTGCAGAGCTCAGAAGTGTTATTTGTATTTTATATTCTTGTGAAGATACTACGAGAAAGTTCATTTGTTGGTTTAAACCATAAAAGCGTATCTACGTGACTGGCTGTCTTGCTCGCCTGGAGCTGAACAGTGAAAGATGGCTGCACTGGCTCCGAGAGCCAGAGATGACACTTCAGGGAAAAGGTAATTTCCTACCACACTTAATCAATGGCTGATGACTTCCTGAAAATTCAACAGAAAAGGTGCATCACTGGATGCTTCCAGTGTCAAAACTTTTACTATGACAGGTATCAACAGAAAGCGCCATTTGCAGACTTTTTTGTGCCCGCTCAGTGTGCTCACTAACTGCTGCTTTTCCAAGATGTTCTGGCAAGAGTCAACAAGGAAAACAACACACCCTCCTCTCCAATCAACCAACTGCTTTGCTGTTGCATTTATACAGAGCGTTCTTCTCTCCTTAAACAAGGTGAGACCAGTTGAAGGCTTTAAGACTCAATCACTCCTGAGCAATTGTTAAACATGAGCAGAATCCACCCTTTGAAAAACGCATGTTCAAGTCCAGCACTTCATCACGACCCTACTAAAGATGTAATAAAAGGAGAGGAAGAGGACTGGTGGAGGAAAACTTCTGTATACTCTGAGAATTACAAAATAATTACCTTGTGTCTTTGGTTTAGGTACACATCACTGCTGAAAGTGTTATCAGTCCAGTCACAAATAAAAACACCGGAATTCAGTATTTTAAGTTCTGGAAGAATTCAAATCCTTGCCTACCTGATATGCCATTCTTGCTGGTGTTCAATAAAGCTACAGATGCTGCTGCAGAGACTCTTTTATTATTCACAGTCTGCCCTGGTTTCCTTGAGGTACATTCTTCGCTATCACTGTCCTGTAGATTTAGTAGCCTTGGCTGAAAACACTGCAGTCGACACGATCTGATATTGCTTAGTATTTCAGAAAGGGACAGTCTGTTTTCACAACGTTTATTGGAAGCATTGGTCCGTGAAAAATGAGAAGAAAAGTCTAAGGTCTGGGAAGAGCTTGAATAACTGTTCAGCATTTCCGGATCAATCTGCCTCAAGACAGGATCATGTTCTGTGGATATTCGGTCCATTATAACCCTGAATAGAGAGGATGAAAAAAAAAAAAAGTTAGTTTAACTCTCTTTCTAATTCTTTGAAGGGGAATGAAGAGCTAAAATAATGTGTTCATACCTTCCACCCCTGCCAATTCGTCTTCTTGCAAACCCTATACATCTTCTGGGAATTGTAAGGGTCGTAAGGCAATGCCTGAACCTCAGTTTGTCCAATTCTGCCAATTCTGAGTTTTCATATGAAGAATTAATTTGGTCCAAACGAGGCTGTAAAGCAAAAACAAGAGGCCATTTTGCACTCATTTAGAGTGTATACTTTGATGAGGTGACTACTAAGTGATTATCACGCACAGGTCACAGTATAGGAAATGCTGAAAATGCCCACAGAACTATCATGTGATTAATATGCTCAGGTCATAAAAGAACCTGGAAGATTAAATAAAAAAAAAAAAAATCCCATGAATTCATGAAGCAGAAAATCCTCTTTCCTTGGTTAGTCACAATTAGACTCCACAAACAAAATACCAGCCAGAATTAATTCATCCTACCAAGCGGCAGCACATGAAACTGTCCAACTCAGACACAGGTCCATCTGGCTCAGCACCTCCTGTCTGATAATGGTTCTTTTGGTGATTCATCGCACGATATAAAGCACAGGGAACACATCTCTTCTTGTTACAGATTCTCAGCTTCTGGCCATTAGAACCTGAAGGACTTCCTGCAGGCAAGGCTGCACCTCAGCTATGTTCTCTCACCATTTGAGGGCCTCCCCTTCTCTTGAACTTGCCTACTCCTGCTAGTAAGGGCCAGTAGCATAAAAGCTTTTGCCTGTAAAAATGGAGTTTATGAAAAATAATTGATAGAGATACCTCAAAACACAATCCCTGTGCTAAGTATCACACTATAGAAGAATACTTTTAGTATTTGTGGTGACAAAGGAAATACCAAGAAGGCCTGTTCATTTACCAAAGATCCTGCTGTACAAAGGGGCCATTCCCAACCCAGACAGCTTCAACCTAAGCGTGTAGGTCATTTCAAAAGCAGTTCCTAAATTTGCAGCTTAGTTTTATGTATGAAACACGTACTGCCGGAGGTAACAGCTGCTGCTCTGAATGGCCTTTGTTCCAAAATGCAGCATTCCATTACCGTATCTTGACAGTGTATCAGCTTACTTGAGGGCATTGTTATTACTCCATGAGTATCAGTGTTTTTATTGTGAACTCAAAACTGCAATCTTTACCAGCAGAAATGTAGTGTGCTGCCTGAAATGTCTTATACGACAGGTTAATAAATATTCATTAAAATAATCAATTTTTGTGATCAGGTTAAGCCTACAGCAACAGTAGTGCTGTAGATTCAATCGATTTATGTTAAGAGTTAACCACAACTCAAACGGCTTCAGGAGTTAAAACACCCTAAAAAGGCTAACGTTAAGGCTGTTAAGTAACCTCCTTCTAAACAGCAACGCAAAAGTGACAGCAAAGACTGAATATACAACCTTTCAGCTGTCTGAACTTCTTTTGGTGAAGAAGTTCACCAAAACTCACACCCAACCTGTGCAAGGAACTTGCAGTACAGCTTGTGGGAGATGCCCATGCTCTAATCTGAGCATTCTGGAGATGTCTGGGCTTCTTAAACAGCCTCCCTAGTGACTGCACGACTTCTCAGTAATTGGCTTTAAAGACTACACAGTTATACAACCATTTTGTTGTGTAACTTCACTCTTCCCATGGGAAGCAAGCAAAGGCAAACCAGACTCGTCACAGTGCCGTGTTGCCTTTCTCAGCCCTCTGCAGCCTGAAGCTCCCCAACTGTAAGCACATGCTTGGTAACAAAATTTCACTGTCAGAGGCTCTGAGGTGACAACAGGACCCTGCAATTAGTCTCTGCCCTCTGCACATTCCTGCAATTGCAACCTAGTGTTTTTTAATACATCTGTAGTCTGCATTGATTACAAAAGAAAAGTTTTACTTAATTATGTGAAAAAAAATCCTCCATAGATTAAGCCCCTCTGCTTCAACAGCAGGCTCTGCTCAGCATCCCAGTAGGATGTCTCAGCAGGTCAGATACCTGGAACAACTCAGTATCTATCTCTAGAGAGCTCTACAACCTGGGAAGAAAGGACATGCTAAGAAAACTGAAGGGGACAAAAAATCCCCTCTCCCTTCTGAGCAGCAGCTGAACTGGTCTGCAGGCAACACATCACCTTACCTTCAGAGGAACAGCCCAACGGGAAAGATTCTCATGAAGACTGAAAACAATTCTATTTAGATTCACCAAATCAAAGCTTTGGTGGTGGAGTGGGAACAGAACTATTATATGAGCACTGTGCCAATATGAATTTAAAACAACAACAACATAACAGAAACCACCAGGCTACATCCAACAGCAGAGTCTTACAGCATAATACTGGCATCCTGCTCTTCTCCTGAAAGCACATGGTCCATCAGGATCATTTTCTTCTTCTGCTTCTGACACTGGTGAGGGTACCTAGACCAGAAAGCAGAGTCATTCTTCCAACTGCCATGTTAATATTCTATAATTATGTATGTATGGGTTTATATTTATATAATATGAACTGCCACGTTTACATATTAAATACAAGCTTCTCCGAAGCAGAAAACAAACTCATAGTTCACGCAAGTATCTGTTATAGATAGAGATACATATCTCCACTGTCCAACAGAGCCATTCTCAATTCCAAGCTGGACTGGCCAAATTACAGGCAACTGAAATTCCTGCCTTCTGCATGCTGACATTGGTAGCAGAGTGTTACCTGTGGGAACTCATCTTCATCTGAGCTGTGGAAGTCATACTGCTTAATATCGCTCTTGCTGATGACGGGCAAGGGCTCGGCAGAGGGCTGCTGAGCAGCTACCACACACTCTATTTTAGGTTTCTTTAGGTACTTCTTCTTTTGACGTACAACATCTGACACCTCCTCCTTTAGGGATGAATGATGAGAATGCTATGTGTGGAAAAACAAAAAATTAAATAAGAAAGAGTAATTAACCCTTCCTCTTCTCATGCCTTAAAGACATAACTGGTCATGGTTCAAAGCCTCTCAGCACGCAGCATCTGCAGACTATTTCAGACACATAATGCAAAATTTATTCAAAACATTAAAAACCCCAGAACTTCACTTCTGATTATCTTCACAGCTATTTATTAATAAACGAAGTGAAAGCTTACAAGCCAACAACTACCCGAGAGGTCCCTTGCTTTGCAGTACATGCAGTATATTGGAATTGGAAATGCTATTCGAATTACTTTCTGAAATCTCAGTTTCCTATGGCAAGCACTTTCAGTATTCTGACCTGCTCAGGTATGTTCATAAGAAATGATCTAATTTGCTTCTTGTATCTCGGACAGTTTCTATTTTTCACAAGATGTAATGTTATTCGGTTGTGCTGCTTAAGATTTTGTTAACATAAACCTCTGTAGTAAAGCAACTCCATCAATATTGAACTGTTCGCTTGAACACAAATGCTATTAAATTCCAAAGCTTTTAAATTAAAGGCAAGATCAGTTCACTTGCTAAATTCTCAATTACAAGTAAAAGCTGGTGCAGTTTTGAAAAAGCGTTTACATTTCTCCAAATTACCACTCATCAATAAGTGTCTGACTGAAACTCCAGTAATGGAGCTCAGCTTCGTAACTGGAGATGGGAAACACGAAGCATAACAAGATTTCTGTGTGAGAACCGCGGGCAGGGAGTTGTGTTAAATTCCATCTCCACAAGGTGTCGTGGGTGCTAAATACAAACTGCACAAGGCCTGCAACTCTCCCGCCTTACATCCCAGTATTTTATAGCTGGTCTTTCAGGTTATTTCCTCAAAAACCATGTCTGAACTCAAGTTGGGTGCATTTTTCTTCCTGTCACATCAACAGTGGAACATCAAGTCTCAGAACTTCTGTTTTTCTGCTGTGCTCAGTTCAATGAGCTCAACTGTAGCAATGACATTAAAATGGTTTGCTGGGGAAACTTGATTTTTGGTTTTGGTTGGTTTGTTTTAAAAACATGGCCCTCTACTATTTCTGTTTTAAAGCAAAGATGGCTCCTAAGAAGGACAAAAGATACTTATGGCTTAAGTAAAATTACAGGAAACATGCTATGAAGAAGTAGTTGTTCTGCCCGTCTTGCTTCTATTTATAATCACGCAATTATACCAAGATTGGATGCAGTTAATTTTGCAAGTAATGCCCATATTAATTGCAAAAAAACCCCAACCCTTATTCCTAAGCAGTCATTTTAAAAACATTAATCTGAGATGAACACGTTTGTTGGTACTGCTCCCTGCAGCATAAGCTGCTCATGACCACACCACTATCCTTCATTTAATTCTACTGGAACCACACGTCACCAGAAGCAGAGTCCTAGTTGTGGTTAACTATGATCCTCCAGAAGAAAAGTACTTTTATTCTCTCCTGCACAGATGTAACAGCTGTCCTCGTACACTCATGATGGTCTTTCTACAAAACATTATACTCTGATTCGGTACTGGATCTGAGCAGTGACAGAAGATACAAAGTTCCCTTCGACCTATTTTTCTTCATTTTTGTGTGGAATATGTTTCTTCATGAGACAAGAAAATACAAAACCATTGAAGTTCAGTGTTTTGAGCTATGAACTATTCTTCTATCACATCTTCTCTGGATGTTACTAACAAGGTCAATTATAAAAATAAAACCAGATCTATTTGGTTTCTGTATGGATTTTAAAAAAGTGAAGGAAGAGGTTGTCACAGTAGCGTGAAGTACAGTATTCCACACCGACACCAGCCTTAGAATAAAACAGAATAACTAGTGTGTGACACACAGCAACTCAAGCCTTTCACCCTTCCGCACTCGTTCCCAAATTGAGCCACTCCTCCTTCCACCTTCCTGTGTTTGCTACTCGCCTCATTCTGAGGGGCAAGCAGCGGCAGACGGAAAAATGCCCGCTCAGTACCAACAAACTACTATGAAGGTTTGTAGACCATTAGCTGCTTGCAGCCTCTTTCAGCTGTCAACAAGATCTAACAGCCGCATACTTGTGCCTGGAAATGTTACTAATCAAAGGTCAGTCAAACAGCTCAGACTAGTTTCTCAAATCCTCTGGCATTTGAGCTGAAATGCAGTAAAATCCTGTATTTTCAGGACTGTCTTTGCACCGAGGGACAGTTAGAGGTCATGGACAACCCCATGAGAAAAAATTCAGTACTCCAGCCTCCCTCTGAAGGGAGAAGGAAAAATAATTCTCTATACTCTGCAATCTCATGGAGGTCCTGATGCCCACTTCACCCGTTCACGTTCACATCATCTTACAAGGAAAGAGACAGAGCTGAGATGGAAAAGTACAACAGCGTTGCTTGTTAAAGAAAGACAGCAATGCCAGCCAATCCTTTTAAAATTGAGGTGGGAAAGACAACCCATGTTAAACTGGAAGCAGACTCCTGGTCTCCTAGTGTCAAGTGTGGCAGCCTCCCCTCAACACAAACATCTGCTGAGTACATCCAGAAGAATGATGAAACCAGTTGGAGACTCGCAGCAGCAGAACTTACCTTAACTTTACATTCTTGAACTTTGTGATGATTTCCATTGTGAAGAGTGGATGGAGTTGTGCTCAGCTCTTTTTCAGGTCTATTAAGCTTCACTTCATTGAGGATTTCACCTCCATAATCACCCAAATGGTACCTCAAAAAACCATGATTAAAAATATAATACTGCATTTGCACTGGGAAATCTTTGAAAGACACAAACCAGGCAAATAACCTGCATAAACCCCTTCCTATTTTAACTGCTGAAGTTTAGGGTGCTACCTAAGTCTTCAGCCATGCACACGTGCAGAATCACAGCATTGTTTAGGTTGGAAAAGCCCTTTAAGCTCTTTGAGTTCAATCGTCGCCCCAGCACTGCCAGGTCCCCACTAACCCCTGTCCCTCAGCACCACCTCCACACGGCTGGGAAACCCCTCCAGGGTTGGGGACTCCACCACTGTCCTAGCACCCATACAGCAATAAATTACAGGAGCTGTTTTCAAACCTATTTGATGAAAATTAAAACTCTGGTGTTCTAAATGACTTCTTACAGATGTAATTTGCAACTTTACCTTTTCTCAACAACTTCTAACGTTAAATGCAATAGCTCGCGTTTTGTTTTCTCTCTTCTCTTAATCATCTCCAGAATTGTTATGGCTCTGCTGAACTCTCTTCTTAACTTCAACATCTTCTCATAAGAAGCTTCATCGTTCTTTCGATTCTATGGAAAGATTAAAAAAATCTTAAGTCAAAAAAGCAAAACCTGTGAGGCGTAAATAGCAAAAGCAGCTACATAATGCTGTGGCAAATGAGAATCATATGAGTACACTCAGAAGCACCTTTTCCTAAAGCATAACCTAGTTGGTAAATAAAGCACAAAAGGCAAACAAAAACCAACCTAAGAGTAAGCTGAAAAAGAACTTTTCAGCCATTTCCCCCATGTTTTTTCTGCTCAGACTCCGTTATCAACCCAGCAGAAGTCTGTCAGAACAAGGAACTCAAGATTTGCTTCCTAGAACGCTTTTCCCACCTTGATTCTGCACACAATAAGGCTGTGCACATATTATGTATAAAGCCGATGTAAAATGCTGAGTAGTTACAGATTTCCCAGTTCAAATCAACTCATGCCATAAATACAAAAACTGAATGAATCACTCCACAGCCAACAGAACATCGTTCTTCCCTTTTTCACAGAACGGGAATTTTGTGACCCAGTAAGTCCCACAGCTGTTTGTTTAAGTACCAATACCTATAAACCACCCTTTGAGTTCCAGCTTTCTAGAAAATGGCGAGACTGATGTGTCTATGGAGACCTGACGGTTTACACATTGGCTACATTCATCAGGTTTGAAAGTGAGCTGAGTTTTCCAATATTGTGACTATTAATAGAGACAGTCAGTAACTGTGGATCCTGCGAGATGCTGGACAGGAATCAAAGCGATTCCCAACACTGCAGGACTTACAGTGACAAACTTAGAACAGTAGAGTGTGACCAGTCACCTTTCTTGTCTGCATCTTCTCAGTTCTCCTCCGGAAGGCAACATAAGGGTCATTGTTGGTAGAGCCATCCCTCTTTTCTTGTTTAATTTGGGGGATGAGAGAAGGCCCTCTGCAATTCTTACGCTTTCTTACCCAGTAGTCATATACAGCCTTAATAAGGTAGTCATCCTCATTTAGCAGCAATTTAGCTTCCTGAAGTGTTACAAGCTGAAAGAGAAAATGCAGAAAGTGCAGGGAGAAAGTCACCACACATTCACAGCTCTTGTATACTTTTAAAATAAATTCAATTCTTTTCCAGCATGAAAGAATAAAGGGAGGAAAAAATACTGATCAAAACTGAAGTACTTAAGCCACCAGTTGGGTCTTCCCAAGTTAAACAGATAGACTCCAACTTTTCTGAACCAGCATCATCATCCCTCAGAATCTTTCATACGATAGTCTAGAACATCATCCATTTTCCATGAAATCTGAAAACACTGTCTGAAACAATTACATGCACAGGATGTAACTAACTTACTACAGTCCATAGATCATGATTAGGGAATCACTTCAATCTGATTTTTTTTTTCCCTAAAAAAAAAAGACCTTTCTCACTGGTTAGCCACTGTTAGTGTATCATTCTATGCAGTTGATTCCCCTGGAAGATATTTTATTGTAGACGGAATATATTCTGAAGTAAAACTAGTTTTTTTAATTTTCCCCCAAAAATGTATACTTTGTGATAGAACAGGATAATGATAGTCCCTGTTTCCTATAGCCCAGAGACACACTTAAGTTATTCCAGCGGGAGGTACTTAAAATACACGTAATTAAATGACTCTTTTTTTTCTTTTTATGTTCAGCTTTTTATGTGGAAATCAGACTAAATAAATGCAAAACCCATCACTAACTAGTACATTAGTTTAACATGCTCACATCATCTTAAATCCATTCTTTCAATAAAAAGAAAACAGTATCTCTAGTATTACTTAAAACAGAAGTTGGACAGTACTTCATCTTCCCCTTAATTTGAAAAATATCAACTGAACAACTTAAATTTGCAGTTTTGCAACATGTCAAACTGTGTTAAATCTTGTCCCGATGTTGGGATAAGCAGAAACACCACATTTCAGAAAAATACAGATATTCTACATGTAACCATTGGTACTAGAGAAGTGTTAATTCCAGCCAGAATAGAATAAACCCCTTGCAATCTGCAGTAGAGTTAGAAAAACATTTAACTGTTTTTAAAAGAAAGAAAAGGAGGTCACTAATCCCTCTGTGCTTATGACCTCATACAACATAAAACAATAATTGTATCAACTTGATTGTGTGTGCAGCTGATGCACCCCTTCAACATCATTCCTTCACTGTGAATATTGCTTAAAGGTAATTTCAGGCTTTGCTCTTTCTTAAAAAAAAAAAAAAAAAAAAAAAAAATTGACTCTGCCTTGAGCACACAGTTAAGAAAAGTTAATTTTGTGACCCTGCTTGCTGGTTTGTGCAAGAGCCACTGGTAACACAGATGCAGAGTCCCTACACTCCCTGCTTACATCAGGTTATAACGGTGCCTTCGAGGAAGGCATTCCCACCAGCAGCCCTTCACTTGTCAGAGGTAAGTCACGTAAACTGTGAGTGAATTGTGTAGCAGCCTCAAGTGGGATTCGAGAGCATTATAACCCCATGTGGGGAAGGAATCTGCCAGGCAGCCAAACGTCTGTCTTTCCCAGGCTCCACTAACCTGCAAGAGCTGTTTCTATCTCACCATTCCTAACCCAGAGAGAGCGTGGGACAGAGCTATTCAACATCAGCTGAAAATTCTCTGTAGCCCAAAAGCAGGACAAGTAGCTTGAACATACACACACAGAGCGCAATCCCTGAAGTGAGGCACAAACTACTACACAGGAAGCCCCATAGAAATTCCATCTACAAGGAGGGACTTCTCCTTACATGCCTCACCTTCAAGAGGGAGCCTATGTTGTAAGAATCAATTACAATGCTTTGTATACTCATAACATCTTTTGTGTCACGGACTTCCTTAAATAGGCACTTTCTGGTTCAAAATACTCTTCACTTTTGTAATGCTTTGGCATTATTTATATTTAAGGGAAAGAGAAAGGGGCAGCTGCCTACAGAGAAAAATCCATGTTCTTACAATATGTTATTTTAGGAAAACCTCTTTCAGTTCTTAAATTTAATGTCCTTACTCAAACAAAGATGAAACCAGCATAATAAGGACGCAAATTAATCCTAAAAAGCAATAACCAGAACCGCTTTAACTGAAAGCCAAAACAGGGGTACCTACATCAAAGCTCTCAGAGATCCAAGTACCACACGTTCAACAAGTATCACCCGATGGCCTCTGCAGGCTTTTTTCTTCACATCCCATCTTCTTAGCACAGTAAGACATTTCTACCTAATCCTTGTTAAAGTTGCAAACATCCATCTCGCTGAGAAATAACCACCTGTTGCAGACCTGCCTTTCAGAAACTGATCCTTCAGATGTAATTTCTCAGAAATGTTTTGGGCTTTAAGAATGTTCTACAGACACCAGCCTCCCGGAACATCTCAGGAACTGACTATTAAGATACTGGTACCCCTCTGATAAAATAAATGACTGAATTCTCCACCAGTACCAAGTGAAACAAAGAATTTGGATTCTCATGTGTGTTTATGGGTAAATCTATGCAACTACTGATCTCCACAAGCTTCTTCCACACCAACACAGATAAAACAAGATGTTGCAAGTTGTCCGCTCTAAGACACTGTAGTCAGGAGTTACAATTTGAAAACAACTCCCCCAAAAGCTCCCCTCTCCATCTGTGTTTTCCAAGTTCACAATAAGAGACAGCAATGTGATTTCTGTGTAACTACACACTCACACAAACACACTTACCCTGTTAGTAGGAAGTAAAACAAACACAATCCCACCCAGAACCACCCCACCAGAAAACCTCAGAAATCAGAAAACGTGATTTCTTAACACAGTCCAATACCTGACTAGAACTGGCTTTTTCAAGTCTGTCAACCATTATTTCAAACTGCAGCGGCTTGATCTCCATCTTCCGATTTAGTCTGTTCAGCAAAGTTTCATCCTCAGAGTCCATATCATAATCTGGCTGTTCATTGTCCAGGTTAAAGGCTGAAACAAAAATAGACATGCACAAAAAGCACTGAAATGCTTGGAAAGCAACATATCGTGGAAATACAGAAGCATGCATCTGACAATCAGAAATCCAAAATGATCAATAGAATCTCAGTTTAGCACATCTCTGCCATAACTCTGCTTTCTTTAGGCTAAAAAGTTGCCCCATGTAACAGTAGTTAGAAGTTCCTTGTCTCTTTTGATTCTCCTCATATTGGAAGGCAAAGCTTCATTTTATTTTAAGCACTTGAAGAGCTGACAGGAAAAAAAGCTTTAGTTTAAAAAGTACCATAGAGGCACAGAAACTTCAGTGTATCTTTGCAAAACAAGAGCAAAAATGCTGGAATGGATGTTCCAATATAATTTCAGTTGCCCATTTTTAAATCGTTCAACACATCTCTGGAGTCTTAAATTACTTAGTAGACTAAAGTTTTTCCTCTTTTTCTCCCCCCTTTCTATAACAGTGTAATACACTGTAAAAACGCTAGACCAGTCCTGTGGGAATTGTTACTTTTCCTCCAAAACCAATTCAACTCTAGATGTAGAACCTGAATATTCCTTCACACTCTCCAAACAGCACGTTCCCGACCTTACAGCAACGCTCATCTCTCTATTACAGATTGTGCTATTCGCTTTCTGTAGGCAGACACTTTCTGGTCCAACTTTCATTCACATAACACAGCAGAAACTACATTTTACAACAAGTACAAGCAAATTGCATGCAACAGCAAGAATTCTTAATATGAAACGTAAATTGTACCTAATAAAACCGGGGGGTTGGAACTAGATGATCTCTAAGGTCCTATCTAACCCAAACCATTCTATGACCATCCTAACCCCAACACCACCACTTGGGCAGGCAGCTTCTCTGGCCTAACACAGCATTGAAAACATCACCAGGTCGGACTGTGCACTGGAGAAGAGAGACTGGTACAGTACTGGGGGTGACTACCCCACACTACTGTTCAAAGAGTGAACAGCCAGTGACTAGCCAAGTATCAATGAACTAGCTGCCACCCAGCAGTGCTGGACTTGATGGAACCAGTCTGCTAAACATCCTCTTCAGCTCCCATGAGCTTTGTTCTACCTTCTTCTGCATAGTCCCTGCAGAGCCAGCTAGGAACATGGAGTGTTGGCACTGACAGCGCATCACATCAGCTACATGCTGAAAAAGGGTGAATTGTCCCACCCAAGCTGTAACCCTCATGCTCCTTAACGCCATTCTCCAACAGCCGACAAAGCTTCTCTCTCACAGCACTGACCACTGTTCAAACGCAGACCAACTATGCCTGACTCCACCAGTTATTCATCAGTTTCAGAAATCTCCAGAGCTCTCCCACGCAAGTCCAGCCTTGGCAGCTCATGCCTCTCCTGCAGAATTATGCCCAATATTCACTTCCCCTTCACTACAATCTGTACTTTGATGATCTCTTAAGCATAAACTGCCACTTCCACCAGAAAGGAAATTGCAAAAGTTTTTTTCCCCACCCCAAGACCATCCCCAGAGCCTACAAAATTACTGCAGTCCTAATGTACACTGTGGAATCACATTCAAACAGCTCTGCTCAAGAGAGGTGGCCAAAATTTTCTAGACCAGATATTGCCATCATTTTGGAAGAGCTCTCCTAACAATAAAGCCGGTCTCTCTACTCCAAAAAACAGCTCTTCAACCATGTTCTCACAGATGAAGTGAGAAGGCACAGAAATCCATTAACTGTTTGTTTGTTTACCCTCAGACAGATGTTGATCTTACACCTCCAAAAAAAGTCAACCTTTTACCTGTCAGTAGATAATTCAGTCATCCCTGCAAACAAATCCCCTGTTACAAATCAATTTTTCTGAACAAGAGTATCAGCGAGCAGGAGGATATTCCTATAACAGAGAAGACGTGATGCTGTTCACCCGTAAATTGTAGGCAGTGCCAATAAACTTGCTGTCTTCTCCACAAGTTCTTGAACCACGTGCCGTCCCAAACCACCCTCCAGAACAAAATCAGTGAGAAGCAACTAGGAGACACTAAGATTAGCAAGAAGAAAAGAAAAAGCCCAATCACTCCATCAACAAGCAACTTAGAATCACAGAAGGGTTTGGGTAATAAGGGAACGTAAAGCTCCAACCCCCTGCCATAGGCAGGGACACCTTCCACTAGACCAGGTTGCTCCAAGCCCTGTCCAACCTGGCCTCTGACACTGCCAGAGATGGGGCATCCACGACCTCTCTGGGCAACCTGTTTCAGTGCCTCACCACCCTCACAGTGGAGAAAGAAGTTAAGAGACCAACCATCCTCAGGAACATGTTAAGAGTATTAGTGATAAGGAGGCAAGATCTCCATTTCCAATGAAGAAAGCAGATTGCTATAGTGCCAGCATCTCAAGCGACCCTCTGGCACACTGCAGCTAGAAGCGGGGAAGTCCCTCTCTCCCTGCTCACTGTCAGCAAGCTGAACCAGTTTGCAGAGGTATCCAGTAAGCATCAGGACCAGTTCAAGACACATAAGGATGTACAAAAACAGAAGTGGAAGACAGAAGAAAAGTGGAACTCCCCTTCTGGTTGTTGTATTGGTATCCAACACATACCTGGCCAGGAACAAGTTACAGCAAATAAATCCAGTCTCATGTCCTTATCCAAAAGGACACTGCTACTGTAAGAGCAGCAGCAGCTCGTCTCAGTTCTTGCTTCCCACACCTTCCAGCAATGCTTCTCATGCTACTTGTCAGGCCCTGCAGTTACCAATACAGTTCAAAGCACAGGGGTTTACAGGGAGGCCGTAGTTAACCACGCTGAAGCAATGGAAGCAATACTTGAATTCCACTGCAGACACAAAGGTCACAAAGCCTCAGCAGCCTGCGGAGGTGGGAGTTATCAACCCAAGCTGGCTCGCCACAGCTTTGGGACACTTGTGGAAGTGTCCTCCTCTCCTGAAGTCCATCTATTGCTGCTCTTTGGAATGTACTTTCAGTGACATCCTGATTTTCTTATGTTCCCAGGCATTGAGTGAACTATACTTGTTCCAGAAAAAGCAATTATTCCTCCTGGAGCTGGCCTCTAGCATGGCAGCTTGCTGGCTTCCAAAGCCGTCACAAGACACACATGGTTTATGTGCTGTGTGATGAGACTATCCATCAACACCCCCTGTTTCTGCCCCTGCTATAGCAACAGATGCAACTGCTCAGTCATGCCTGCATGTATTAGTGAGGAACTGGACTCACCACAGAGAGGACTGTATTGCAGGTGACCTGCTACTAGTTCATGTTTTCACAACCACCATGTAGTTAAAAACGGATCATCTATATCCCTTCCTCCTGGTAATTCCTAGGAGATTCTGGTGATTAACTGATGAATCTAGTTTTCCTACTCCAAAACTTCTGCATTTCTCCACACTGCATGTTTCACAGCGCGCTGTTGGACAGGGTGAGCCCACCAGTGAAGTTTACCTCATACAAATGCTCAGAGCTCGTTGGTTTGCTAACTGCTGTTGCAAACCCAAAGTCCCAGTCTACATCTTCTGCCACTTTAACCACTCCTGACAGCAGTACCTGTCAGAGGGATTTGCTTTTGTTTACTTGAGCTCCCCTAGGAGCTGAGCTTACACTAACTTACAGAAAAGAAATTTGTTTTTAAGTTAAGTCACATTAAATTGGGTTTAGCTTAACTAAATCAACTAATTTCATTTAGCTAACTAAATTAAGGCTGCGGTTCTACAGTCACTTGAAGCTGACACGTGCATAAGTTACCACCGAAACAAGCAGTTCCACTAGCTTCCCTTCCAGCAAGCCACGTTCCTACCAACACCAGCAATCACAAAATGAGCCAAGCCAGAACAGTGGTAAATACGGAGGTTCACCTAACCCACAAGTGGAAGATAAGCTTTCTGCCACATCGCTTCAGAGCGAGTTCACCCATGAACACAACGACCACCAGAGAGGCACTGGCAGTAAGGAAGGAGTGGGCAGCTTTGATCCTACTGGCAGCAGATACATCTGTGCTGACCATAAGCAAACAGAAGAACCACGTCAAGGTAATTATAGTCAAAGTAGCATCAACACAGCAAAGTACCACCTCAATGGTGAGTTCCTGCTACAAAATACTCAAAAATGTGGGACACAAAATGAATAAAAAATGGCCAACAACTTAATGAAGATTATGTGACCTATATACGAACAACTGGACTGCGTAACTTACAATAAAGCATTAGTTTGGCATCATTACCGAAACAAACATTTTTGGAAAATTATTAAGCATACCAGAATGATGAGAATAGTTCAAGGCTTTTGTTTTATATTCAGTTCAAAGTCACCCAAGTTGGTGCTACCTAGGTCAGTAATACCTGGAACCACCCTTATTCATTAATTCCATGCCTCAAAGAAAGTAACTTTTCTCTGCTTGGAGCCACTGGTCTGAATAAAAGAATTACAGTGGTAAACTGAAAAACACTAAAATCCTCAGCTACCAGATGAACAGCAAAACATAATTCGCTAGAAATCACCACCACGAAGTACGGACTACAGGAAGTGGCCTCTTGGCATCTATCAGTTTACATAACTTCCCTGGCCACAGTAAGTATCGTTGCTCTTTGTACTTTTAGCATTAAAACAGAATTTCTAACCATTTGTGTAGCATAGAGCTGCCTTGTATCACACCTACTCCAACCCAAATATGTGGGAAAAATTATCTTGGAGCAGTATCTGATGTTTATCTTCAGCTCAAATACCTTCTGTAATTCTGTCCAGAAAGACCGTCAGTCTCAACAAGACAAAGAATATTTTGGCATAAGATATTTAACACTTTTAGACATGTTTATTAACAATATTTATGGTGTTTCTGGCAATGTCTAATAAAGAAAAGAATAAAACACACTCCTTATTCAGCAGCTTCGTTTCAGTTAACTCAAGCTGCCTGGCTTGCAGGTTTGTTCCTTCTGTTTAGGAGAGTACAACTTCATTTTTCACCCATTTCTCACATTACCAGTATGATCTCTGCTGTATCACAGAGCATCCTGAGCATCTTATTTCCAAAAATCCCTAATTTTGTAAATGCACGGAAAAAATGGGAGACTTTGCCATGTTGGTGAGAAACGATGCAAGGATCTTCAACACACAGCTGGGTTTGGGCTTAAGGATCTTTGCCTAACTTCAGTTTCAGGTGTCTGTAAGCAGAAGGCACACAAACATAGAACACTTTCACTCCTCAGATCTACACACAGATGAACAGCTTCTTGTTGAGGCAGCTGAAAAAACGTGCATGAGGAACAGATTATCCACATGCTCTGACTGGCAGGATAAAGTTCAGTAAGCACAAACCCAACACTGGCAACCAAGGACCATGTTGCTGTTCAAGGTGCTTTTGCATACCCCTGTCCATAGTCTTTCCAGTTCTTCTAAGAACCAAAACCAGGAACCAGTGATGAGACAAGCTCTCTCTGCACCTGGGACCTTTCTTCAGACCCAGGACTGAATCTGTGCTGTACCATAAGAACTGTCAAGCCACTGTGATGATGGAATCTAAGGTTTTGCTGCAGAGCTATGTCCTGGGAGAAGTCCAAGTCACAGAATAACTCCCTAGAACCACAAGACAAACATGATTTGTGTGCCAAGGAACAAGTGATTGATAAACGTGTGTCACTTGTCAACAGAGCATCAATCAATAACAGTGTTAAAATTAATCCAGAGACCACCATAACTGACCACAGCTTTCGATTAATTAGTTAGATCTTTTAAGATGTAGAAAGTTGAACTCATGCAAAAGAATACTTCCTTTTATCTATAAAATAGGCTCAGAGTTCCCTACAGAAAGGGAACTCTACAGTTTTAGCTAAACAGAGAAAAATGATACCCACAGCCCAGAACACACCCATGCTATATATATAGTGAACAACTTGAAGTCCACCATTAGCACTGCTGAAACACAACCTTCAAGAACTCTATTACAATCAGGAGCGTGAAGGCTGATTCCATTACAAAAACTCTTCTGTTTTACTGCTCTCCATTTATACAGGACTTTTGAGTTCACAGGCATTCCAGACTCTTTCAGCCAGCAAGACAACCCATCTTCCATTCCCTGCATTAGTATAAGCAACTAGGAAGCAGCTAGGCTAGTTCAGATGATCCTTCTCAGAACCAGGGGAAATAAAAGAAGAACAGCTTGATCAACAATACTGGATGACCAACCAACAGGGCCAAAGCTGGCAAGCTACCGGACACAGACAGACAGTATCAGCACTGAGCCCATAAACAAATATAGCAGGAAAAACCTCGGTTTACCTTTGACCTTAAACTCTTCCAGAACTTGGAAAGAGATACTGGCATTTATGTATATAAATCCCCCTTGGATTTCTGAAGTCCTCCCACTTTCTGAATATTGCAGCAACTTTGTCATCAAGGTGATGTGAGTATTACTCAATTTAAATAAGCGGAGGAAGAACAAAACCAACATTTGTTAACTTACGTTGAATGTGAATGAACTGCTTTGGTTGCTTAAACTCTCCTTTATACAAACGATTGTAATAGTTGACATTGCTCTCCGCTTCGGGGACTGGGATAACCATGCTCTCCTTCTTTTCTCTGAAAACTTGTTGTGCTGAGATAGCCCGTTGCAAATGATGTTCCTGCAAGAGAAAAATTTCAAGTTTAGTTATTTAGGTATGAGTACATGGAAGTGCACACCAAGACAGTCATCCTTTCCTCTTCCACAGGAGATGCCGATAGAAGAGTTGAGGGTTTACTGTATTTTTGAGGACAGCGGGATGCTTGCCTCAGGATAGTGACAGGACAGGTGTTCTCCATCATTTAGTATGCTGTGGAGTTCCTAACTGACAGGAATCTTAGAGCTCTGGTCAATGTAAGGCAGGACTACAAACTCATGAGAAGAGTCCTTTGTTCAGACAACAGCCCACACCTTCTACCAGACCTGGAACGAGTCAAACATTCCAATAACACAGAATAACCACAGTAGACAATTACTGCTGGTATAATCCAAACCCATCAAAACCTGTCACAAAGAAAATTTATGCAAGATCAGTTAACAGATGCATAGAAAGTCCTTTAAAGTATTATGAGCAACAGATTCAATCAAAATAATAGCTCATTTCACAGTTCCTGCCTACCCAGCAACTCCTACCGCCTTACTTGCTTTAGAAGTTCAGCTAGTCAAGAGCAACAGAAGGAGCACGGCTCCCAGAGTAACACTTGAACAGAGGGACACCCTGAACAGGTATCACATCATTTTATCCTTACAGAACAGGAGTCAATTGCTATAGATCATTTCAAGTAAAACACAGATTAAATTTACAAACTTTTCTCATACAGAACTTTGAGTTAACTCAGTGGAACTTACCGACTGCTGTAAGTTAGCACTAACTTGTGGCTTTTCTCTGAAAGATTTTTCATGAATACTCATGTTAAACTTTGGCAAAGACAACCAGTACAAATGCACCATTCTGACTCACATACTGCCTATGTACCATCTAAGCGCAGCCACAAAACACCTGATATGAATGGACCAGCAACGCAAGGCACCAGGCTGGCAGATGATGGTACGAACTGGAATGCCACCCCTCCCGCTGACCACCTCCTTGTGCCAGAGGCTGCCTATGTGTATGCCTCAGATCCTCCGGCGCAGTTTGCTCACTTACATCACTACAAAAAGGTCTCATGCCAAGGCTCCAAATGACCAAGTTGACACATGCTGCCTTCTGTGTGGCCAGTAAAGAGGAAGAGAGGTAGTCTTCAGCGGGATGAGATCTGAAATCACCAGAGCTACCGACCTGGGAAAGTTATGTCACAAGTTCTCCGCCTGTGCAGTCAACTATAATCCAAGCAGACTGCAGTCTCTCTGCAGATTAACTACTAGCCTTTAGTGGAATCAGGGGCCTGAAAGTTTTTTCTCCTCCACCACACCATTCTTACCTCCATCTTCCAAAATTTGAGGGGAGGGAGAATGAAACAGCAGAATATCAACTTGAAATTGGTATTTCAGCCTGTCATGGATCTGCACAACCTTACTTTGCCTATTCCAGGGGCTTCAGGTTATCCTCCAGACATTCCCACACACCCGACAGGTGGAAAAGAGCGCTTGATCTGAACATAAGCAAACAAAAAAGACTTTGCTATTTTATCTCCTCCTTTGGTTTTCTGGGGTACCCCTCCCCTAGATTAACACCAGCAACTATCCTGCCTCACAAAAGGCCACGGTGGTCTTGCATGCAGAGCTTCTGTGCTACATGCTTGGTAAATTCTCTCAAAAGCCAGATTTCTTCCTCTCTAATTCTACAAAACATTATTTAAAAAGAGGGCAGTGAATGAAAGTAAGCCTTTAAATATATGTAAATGGTACTTAATAAATTATGCCCTCTTCAATATTAAGATCTTGCAGAAAACGCAAATAACGCAATTTCTGCAAAATTAGAATGTAACAAATCAGTGACTGGAAGAATGGCTTCGGGAATCTCCTGTAGCAGATGAAGAAACATTAAATCAAACTATCAGGCTCCCAAGCGAACACTATTAAACTTAAGACATGCACACAATCAAATATCTGGTGTGATCTGCTTGAGTTACTACATACTCAGTATATCTGTCACTCCACCATTAAAATGGGTCTTGGAGAGCTTCACAGCGCTGAGTAGGTAATTCAACTAAAATAAAATCTGTTTCATCACTGTGTTGCTTTCAGTTGACATCCCTAGAGTCGTCTCCTAACAGTTAACACCAGGAATACCACAGAAATGCTGGTAGAAAGGACTTGTGGAAGTTATCTGTACAACTTGAAGACAATTATCTCCAAGACTAGCTAGGTCAGCCATGGCTTTTTCAAGTCCTGAAAACCTCCAGTTTCCACAGCCCCTCTGAGTAACCTGTTTCAGTGACGTACTAACCCTCTTTTGCCAGAAGTAAAAGAGCAATTCCCTCACCCTCTCCTCAGACTGAGCTACGGTCTACGCTTTTAGCCACTCTGACAGCACACTGACAGATTATCTTGGAGTTTCTCAACATCTTTGAGAATTTGGGGAGTGCAGACTAACAGGGAAGGCATTCCAAGAGCAGCCTCACCACAGACAAGTGGAGGAGCATCATAACTTCCTCATCTAGTAGCCACATTCCTCCTAACACTGCCCAGTCAACAGCGTGCTGGCCGTTCCTTCCATCAGTGCTGCTCATCAGCCAGGCAGTTCCCTCCCGTATGGGCGCACAGCATAATTATTCTGTGTCAGGTACAGAAGTTGTGCACTTCTAACTCAACCTCACAACACTGGCAAGCCAACCACTCCTCCTAATGCGGGATCACTGACCAATGTGCTGAGGATGCATTCCTTACAGGGCCAACCAACTGAAGATGAACAACTTACAGCTCCCCCCCAACATCCCCAAAATAAAAAACAGACCCAGACACTCCTCTAAAACAGGATTAAATAAGGTTTAACTTTCAGGAAAAGTAGTGAAGAACGACACACAGCAATCAACTGCCCATTAAACAGTGCAGATGAGTAATTCCGACTCACAGGTTTTGTAACACTGCTAGTAAGAGTACAAAGAGTTCCCAAGGAAAACCTGACAATAGTGTTAGTACTCACTTCACTATAAAAAGCCTTCAAGCATAACACAGCCTTCAAACAGCAAAGTCTTAAGAGCATCACTGTCACTCAAAAGGAGAGCTTTGAAAGAGACATTTTTTTTAAAATTAGGGGGGAAAAAATACAATCTTTCTGCTAAGCATGAAGTTAAAGAAAACATAAAATTTATTTCCTGAATCAGCTCTGTTTAAACAAACTCTGAAGAGTTTTATATGAAAGTTGGTCTAATTAAATGTCTTCATTAGAACTGAAAGAGCATTTTTAAAGAGAGTTATTAATGCTTTAGTAACTGGTATACCAATACACCTTGTTGTCTGTTTTTCACCTTTTCTTATGGTTTTGAAAGGCATACACTGTATTTTAACTTGTACTTCACTCTGCAGTAGGGGAGATAAAGAGATCTCATATAAAATAACTGAACATCAGTGGGAACAGTGATGACAGCAAAAAGCACGTGCTGCCACGGGAATAAAAAAGTACCTGTCAAAGAGTTATTGCCCACTAATTCCTTCAAAAGCATGTCCAAACCTTTCTCACTAGCATAACTAAAAAATTTGAAACAAGTATAGCTTAGATCAGACTATTTCTTCAACTAACAGCGTAAGAGAATTAGAAATATCTAAATGTTTAGCATATGTAACGCTGCTGCTTTGCATATTTACACATTACACAAAATTGCTCTCAAAGCGAAAGATTCATCACTTCAGTCCACTCCAGTCATGCAGGTGCCTTCACTCTACAATAACCATACTGATCAGTTTACAGCACTGGCTTTATCTAATCCAGTATATTTTCCTTGGCGTAGACAGCCTGCCCTGCCGGCATGGAGCCACTTGCTGCGTGTGGAGCAGCCCAGAAGACTATGCTGCACCCACCAGTCTCACAGCATCACCTTCAAAGCTCCAACCCAAATGACTTGACACCACTTACAACAGGGTAACACAGAATAGGTATCAGCTTTAGTCCAGAACAAGGCTTGAAATCAGACCTCTGAGCCCACACAGACACACTGCAAATCTTGCTTTAATTTCTCCTCAGAGAGGAAAAACCAAAAGACCCTACAACACTGGTCCTAAAAATGCTCAGCTTCAGCTGAAGGCATTCAGAATCAAGCTCAAAGTCCAGAGCAGGGCAAGATACCTTCACTGCTGTGTCCTTTCACTCCTGAAATACCACAGGCTGGGAGTTTCTTCACTACAATAAAGAAAAAGTTCAAGAATAGCGATGTGTCAACAGGTAATATTCTCTTAAAGATTTTTTCATTAAGGTTTAAGGGAAATGGTGATTGAAACTGAACATTACTTTTACCCATTAAACCTGTATTTACCATTCTATTCGCTTTTATTCAGCTGCTGCAAAACAGAGCACTTGGATCCTATAGACCGGTTTGTTTTTTTCCTCATCCTTTACGTTCCCTGTTGCCGTCCCCCAACGGTACTCTCCCTGAAACAGAGTTTATCATACTTTAAATAAATGTGCCAGTCCTTTCACAACAGAGCTCCAGGTGACACAATTCACATTAGGTATTTGCAACACTGTAGACTTTAATGACAGAAATGTCTTGACAGATGTTACTGAGGCTAAGGGAAACAAAACATAACATACCAGTTCAGCTGTTAAAATCAACTCTTAACAAGATAGATGGCTTCAACTCCATCTGTAAGCACGATAGAAAAGCGAATTTATTAACAGCTTTACCTACTCAAAATAAGCTATTTCTAGGCCAGCCTAGAATCAGCCTTCCAACCTACCTGCAATCAAGAACAGAATTAAAACAAAGAAGATCCTATTAGCTTAACATTATATTCAAATTAGGAAATACAAATTAATTGACTTTTTCCATTTCATACAGAGACTCAGAAACAAAAAGTACAGCATTTTCATCTGAAATGTGCAGCTTCGTCTTGGTCTCAACCACAGCCACAACACCAGTTGACACCACTCGCAGAAAAAAAGCTCAGGAAGCTCAAAAGCTCCTTTGATCAAAAGCCTCGCCTTCCTCTGAAGCCACAGCCCTACCTACCCCCTCAGAGATTTCCAAGACAAAAGTGTAAACGCAAGCACCACCTTTTGTCATCTTCTGCGGTTAACCCCTTCAATCTTTAACCGCTAGAAAAAACATGCCCCGTGGGCATTCATAGTCCTCAGTGCAGACAGAGCTTGGTATTTTCTCTCAAGGCAGCAAGAAAGATACCTACAGATCTGTTTTTCTTTCTTTCCCCTCCCTGGGATGGAGAGCAGTTACCTGAAATAAGAAGCCCTACCTAGAGGAGGAAACCTGTCTGTGCACCACAGCGATATTCACCCTTGAGACAGCAATGAGCAGCTTAGGAGAAACTCACTGCTTCATTTCCAGTCTATTTGGAAAAGCAAGTATTTTAGTCAATTAGCAAAGTTCATGTATTTTTTTCTACTGATCCAGTAGAGAATTATTCTGGTCAGTGATCAGATTTGAATTCCTCTTGCTACATGGTGTCCCCTTAAAAGGTTGTATTAGTTATGAAATAACGTGGGAGCAAACAACAGAAATTCACATAGCGAGTTCAAACCAACGTCCCCAAAGTTAAGCTGCTGCAAAGGACTGAAACTCCTTTCAGCTTCCGCAGGAGTTTCTGACCCTCAGCAGGGGGAAGCTCAAGGAAGCCCATCAGAATCAGGAGATAGTATGGTGTGGGGTCCTCCTTATCAGCAGAAAGGGTTCATGGAACCACTTCTCAGTTTTGCCTGTGGCCAGATCATGTTTTTCCAATGATACTCCCTGACCTTGTTTTAAATAATCCCAAGAACCACTCACCACATACCTGCCTTCTGTACTGCCAAATTATGACTACAGGAGGAAAAAAAAGAAGGTACTAATGGTAATGCCGCTGTTAGAGAGTGAGGGAGGTGACAGAAAAGTGAATCAAATTGTACTAAGCCATCCTAAAAATTCATGGCAGTCCCTGAATTGGGTAAGATTATTTAGCTACTCTAAAGTCATCCTATTTTTTCAGAAAGGAGTGAACTATTATGTTAACAGAAAAAAAAAAAAGAAAAACACTTTTCTGTCACTTTCTTCCCATTTCCAGTCCTTAAACAATTGTAGTTTCACAAAGCTATGCCAGTGCTATCTAAAATCCAAATACCAGTCATTCTGTGAATGCGTTACATACAAATCAACTGATTACAGACAAATCACCTGAATTTTATCTCAGGAATGATGATGTAGGCTGAAACAATCAACAGAAGGGCCACCCACAACACCTAACTGTGCCCAGCACCCTTGGATGACACTGTGTCTAGACAGACAGGTCTACACAGGAGAAAAAGAAGTGTATGAGAGCACAAGCAATCTCTCATTCCTATAAATAACGACTGTTTGCTATTTATGAACATATCATTGACACAAAACTGTCACTGTTAATGAAATGTCAAAAAAACCCCACAAACTCGGGCACTATATTTTAAAGCTACATTGAATTACACAAGTTTCCAGTCTGCCAAAACATGAATATAAATGAATTCTTAAAAATAGAATTACTGTTATAACAATGAATTAAATGGAATTATTAAAAATTCCTTTTGGAAAGGCTGGATATGGTACTTTATGAGAAATGTGGGACCTTTTTACCCCAAGTTGGCTTTGCATGACCTTAGGAGAAAATTGGTATAAATACTCTAGCTTCTAGTCAAAAAGACATAAAAATAGACTTGCATTAGCTCCTCATGGAACGTCTGTATCATTCATCAGGTAACAAACCCAACTTCACACAGGAAAGATTGTTAACATGCATCTGAGGAATTCTTTTTTATTGTCATTATGATCTGCTCCAATCAGCATCACTTGCTTGTCCCACGTCAGACAAACTGGGGTGGAAAGGTATACACCTACATACATAAACATTCTCTTCTTTTTCATGTGATTAACCCCATGATGTTTTTTAAAAGGTTGAGATTCCACAAGGACTAGTTTCCCCCTTTATTAAATACAATGTTATACACAGAATCTGAACTCAAGTTTGGTCCTTGGCTCCACATATCAAAACCTTCATGAGTCACAAAACCATGCTCCTTGCAGAAGAGGGGAGGAAGAGTCACCAGGAGGGAAG
Organism: Bucorvus abyssinicus; assembly: GCA_009769605.1. NCBI lineage: Eukaryota > Metazoa > Chordata > Aves > Bucerotiformes > Bucorvidae > Bucorvus > Bucorvus abyssinicus. The sequence continues at coordinate 2,554,464 of CM020029.1, forward strand.
ACTGTGGAAATGCTCCACAGAAGCTGGTATCACCTCCCCATGTGATCTGTCTCCTGGCCAGGAGACCACAAGGACCTGGGAGGGGCAGCGCAGTGCAGAGCAGCTACTGCCTCCTTTCGTCCCACAAGAGTTCTGCATTACCCAACAACTTCCTAACAACACATGCTGCTTCTGGCCCCAGCACAGGAACCTCATTTGAAGGTACTCAAGAGCCTCTTGTGGCCCGGATGTCTGAGGACACTTGTGCTGTGGTACCTGTTAGCAAAGAAACTGCATTATCTTAGTACTAAAGATCTGGTTTTTCAGAACATCAGTTCTTGCTCATGCCAGACGAGTTACGTGGGGTCTTGTTCTGCTGGTGCCTATCGGAAACCTAAAGGCTGGTCACAGCAGTCCAAGATCAAGAGGTGTGAACATGTATCACTGCTTCGATGAAAGACAAGCACTAAAACTAAGTTCCTGTGGTCAAAGCAGAACTTACTGCCTCAGCACTGAAGTCACTCAGAGTCTGGGCACCAAATGAGCCCATTAATTTCATTTCCTGCAAAGTTTCACGTCTAACTTCTCCATTCAAGAACAAGTTGCTCACAGCACCTCTCCCTCTCTTACTGCACTTCGCATTTAACCTCTGACTTGTGTGGAACAGTCTCTTTCCAGAAGTAAGATCCAAAGTTCTCATTATGGATTTTTATTTCACTGAGGTACAAACACCAATACAATTTTTCCAAAGAAAATGGAAACACAAGTACACATACAGTAATTGGCAGAAAGTAAAATTATTAAAATGGAGTTTTGTAGTTATTTAACTCAAAACACATTTAACTCAAGAAACATATATTATTACTTCTTAACTTCCTGTAATAACAGTGTCTCTCTATCTTATTGTCTAGTCATTGGACCCCATTGCAAGGCACCCAGTGGTTTTTTTTAATATCTAAGTTCAGCTCAGGGGAATCATCATCAGACATCACCAGGATGCTTCAAAGTAGAAATAGTGTTTGTTATGCAACTCAACCCGGTCAAACAGACACAAAGTGTGACTTGCAGTGGTAAAAATGGCAGAAAGCTAAAAATGGCACATTATAAAAGAAAATGTAAATGACAAGGGAAAAGAGGGGAGGAAGCATTTACGAATACGCTGGCTAAGAAGCGATACGCACATGAACTACTCTGTGTGTCACGAGGGACAGGATGAGACAGTAGTTGACCGATATGGGAAGCCGAGATGACATCTAGCAAACTGGAGAAGTGTCTCGCGAGGCAAGCTGGGTAAGCCCTGACTTCTTGTAACTGAAGATGACATAAACAGGAGAAAATACCTTAGAGACAACCCTACTGATGGTGAGGTGTTGAGCACACCAAACTTCAGAGATCTGGGAAACGAGTCTATTGGCCAAAAGCAACCCAGTTCTGTCCTCACACATTTACCAATGAAGAATGACATTTTTCTTTGCCCAGTAACTTACTGGAGAGGCTACAACTCTGGTACCGACACATCTCCTCTTTCCACTCAGAAGGGTGCATTTAAAGGACCAAAGGCATATCTGTATCTAATAATGTCCGAAATTCTCACGCCAGGCACCCCCTTGTCAGCTTCCTTCTGAAGACGTAAGGTTTTTTAAAAAACAATGTGAATCATGTGTGGTAATCTCTCTTTTTATCTTAAAGGATTAGGCACTTTATGGATGTAAATATATTAATTACAATTAGAATTGCACCAAAGTAAATTCGGAAAAATAAGAATTCAGGGGGTTTTTCTGCCAACTTCTGCTCCCTTGTATTTAGAGCACTTTTGTTATCAACAAGGACGGTATGTTAACCCAACACCATCGGTTACACTGTGCAGGGATTGTTATATATTAACACGCAGGAATTTGCAAAATGGATTAAAATTAAAACTTTAAAATCGTAATACTTCATTTCTTTGACTCAGAACTAGCCAACATTAAATGCAAAATTATGACAATCTATACTGATACTACTTTTAGTGTCATAAAATTGTTTTTTCTACTTCCTTTCATACAGAGTAATTCTGTTCTGGTTCAGCTCTTCACTACTTGAGAGAGAAACTTCAGTTCTACAATTAACCTTCACCACCAATGGCTTCTGGGCCACCTAAGGTTTATTTGTCATTTTGTTCATGCAAATATTGAATGTGCTATTTACCTTTCCAAAACTCGAACAGTTAGAATGATAAATATGCTAAGGCATATAACTGTTCAAAGAAGTAAAAACAAGGCATCGTTTATTAGCTTTGTTGGCAAAAAAAAAAAACCACAAAGAAGCTTCTGAATGTCTAGCACCGATCATCTCTCTCATGAAAAAATCATTTTTTAATGATTACAATAAGCAGAGTTCATGTCTGTTGATCTCAATTATTCTAACAGGACATCTCAACTGATCAACACAGAAACTGTACTCCATTTTGCCAAATGGGAGCAATATGAGCTCTGGCACCATGTCATTCAAAGCACAGCTGATGCTGCCCAAGGTATTTGTGCCCAGGTTTTCTTAAATTGAAGGAAAAGGACAAATGGCCATTTGAGACACGTTGCAGGGCTGCGCGACAGAGCACAGCGAGGCAGATTTCACAAGGTTCTCCTAAGCTTTCATCATGGAATTACACCTCATCCTGAGTTAACCTACCTATAAGGGAAAGTTCCTGCATAATGAATTGAGGTGTGACTCTCAATTACCGTCCGCCAGATACCATTGTTCTCCTCTATGGACTCAAGCACCCAAACAAGTCAGGACAGCTTTCACGGAGCTGTTAACTGACCCCATGCAGACAGCTCTAGCCTGCAGCAAAAACTTTATCTAAATGAAGAGTGTGGTTTTAAGATATGGCTGAGCCCATCTAACCTCAGGATGACACCAAAAGTGTAGCAGTCTCATGCTTCTCCATTCCCAAGCCTCCTATCCCCACAGGCTCCTACCACATCTCCTGAAAATACAGAATGCTCAACTTCTCCAGCGTTTATCAACATCTTATTTTCATCCCCACTGCAGCATCAAGCTGACCCAATTCAACCTACTTAGCGTTAAGTCTGATATTCCATTACCAAATGGGACATTAAAAAGTACCAGTGGTGGACCGAAAGGAAATTCCCGTCGGCCACAACAGTATTTTGCAGATGAAAACACAGGAAGGACAGAGGATCACAGCTCAAACTGAAATACTGGCTGGAAAATGGAGTTGAAATGTGCTCATGAGGAACATCACTGCAGGATGCAATGGGTCTCAAAGGTAGGGAGAAAAATATGGGACCTGAAGGAAAGAGGTCTTATGAACACAACTGAATTTTAAAGTTCCATGAATAAAGATTACAACACAGCATTATGCTACCAACTACCAAAGCTACTTCAGTATTCCCAGCAGTATCCAAACATACCCAAAAAAGTAAACAAACACAAGTGCTGAACTCAAACTGAGAAACAAACCTCTGCTGGGAGTTACATTTCCCCAACACATCAGCCAGTTGACTCTTATCAAACCCGTTTCCTTCCCAAGGAATGTTTGCTGTCTTGATTCCACTTGGTTTTGCATGGAGTTACAAACTGTTGAGCTTCCTACTTAGACTTTGATAAAGTCTTTTTGAGGAAATTTTGTTTTACAGAATATTCACATGGTTTGAACTAAAGTTATCCTCTGCTGACCTCCTGTTTTACATACTGGCATCCTGGCTTCTCCTTTGTTCTGCAAAGCTCCTCATTTGTAAGCAACTTTGTGGGTTCAACCACGGGTTATGAGCGCACATCCGACCTACAGATCTCAGGTTAGAACAGGTTCTGTCCACATGGGGAGTCATTTACGTACATTTATGTTTTTAAATCTAAACCTGAGAGCATCAGACACTACCAGGTTAGGTACTTCTGTTCAACACCTTAAGTCCTCAGACACTTGATACCTCCCACCTTGAAGATAGTCAAAAGCTGTTTGGACACGGTTCTGGGTAACAGGCTCTAGATGGCCCTGCTAGAGCAAGGGCTTGGCCAAGATGACTTCTAGGGTCCCTTCCAACCTCACCCTTTCTGTGAGAGCCTGTAACACTTGACTGCATTTATTTAAGCACCTTCCTAGAAGTCATGGATGTCAACAGCACAACTAACCACAGAACTTCATTTCTCTCTACAAGATAACACCATCAGCATCATTAAGCTTAAGTTAATTGTTTCAAGGCACCTATTGGTTAGCAATTATAATTTAGTATAAATAATTACTGCTAAGTTACGATTAAGAGAAAAAAAATCAGTTCATGCTATGAAAGCAACTATCTGTAACATTTCCGTACACAAAATCAGCCTTAAAAGACTTGTGCTTCCCAATGAAGATGTGAAAGTGCCTTTGGAGTGGAGAGGGGAGACTGGAGCGCTGAATCCCAAACCCTGATTTCACTGCACGGAGCAAGCTGGTGGCACGGAGGCACTTCACACAATTCCAGTGCGCAGAACAGGTATCAAACAAGACTAGTTGCCTTTATTTTGACAACAAGAGAACAACTTCATTAATCTCATTATCAAATAAATGATGCCATCAGTTAATGTACAAAACAAAGCATCACCTGTAAAACATGTACTATTTCAACGGCAGCCAAGAGGGGCAAAGCACAGCACCCCAAGTCCCTGACAAACACCAACATGTTTATGCTTATGCAAGCAGAATGAAGTCCCTCCAAGAAAAGACTAAAAAGTGACTGTAATTTGCTCTTGTAAACATAAATAAAAAAAAAATATGCAGGCATAAGAATATGTGCAAGAAAATGTCAATGTAGGACGGGTTCATAACAAACTTTTTTTTAAAAAGTAAGCATTGCCATAAAATTAATGATATGGCTGAGCGTGAGTGCGTATTTCAAAATCCTCCTGACTGAACTCTTCCAGTTCATTGTATCAGCAAAAATATACACTATGTTACAGCATATCACCAAAAATACAAAAAACTATGTCTTGTGCAAAGTTAATTCTTCCTGCTTTAAAAGGAGACTGAATGTGCTGCTTCAGAAGCACCACTATCTCCAGGATGCTTTGAAAGCCAGGTGCTGAACACTTCAAGTTTCCAGTGTTAACAACAGAAACTGAATGCACCAAGGGATGGAGAGAGCATGGACGGAGGAGAAAGCAAGGAAAAATTTTGTGTTAACTACTTCCAGCCTGTCGAAATGCTCAAAACTGAACATTATTTAATGATCAGTGAAAAATCATCCTGAGGTGATCACTCAAGGACCGAGAATGAAAGTCACTTCTCATTTGTACTCTGTCAGCACTGAATAACATTAAACCATGTCCTTACTTGCGCGTTCTCCTCTATAACCTGAGCCTTGTCCTGCGATGGCAAACTGAACTGTACATGAATGTATGTTCTAACAAGATTTGAGAGCTGAACATTCTGATAGCTCTGACCAGGCAATCCCGGTATCATCAATTACCGCCACGCTTTTACCTTCCTAACAACTCTAGTAAATTTACCTTTGAAAGCTTTCAGCCTGAATTTGCCCCACTATTAAGCACGGTTTTCCCCCACAATGTGCAACTCAGCAATCTCTGGTAATACGCATTCAAATAAAACACACATAGTTACACGATAAGAAACAAAACCAGGGCTTAGCTATTCTGCAACTTTTCCCCCTTCTAGCCAAAACAATTCATTAGCATTATGAAATACAACTCTTACTCATCAGAAACAAACAAAACGTTCCCTGCTCTGTTTCTGAAGCTCACCGAAGGACATCTTCCTGCTTTTGCTTAACAGCAACCTCTGTCTCGCATGAGTTTAAAAAACAAAACAGGAACCCACACCATTTTCTTCCTCTGGTTTAATTTAGGGTAAATTATAAACACTTGCTAACATCAACATGTGCAGACTAGAAATGTAATTCCTTCACTGCTAGAATCTCCCAGGGAGAGAAATGAGCTGCTGATTTGTAAAATGCTGCAAGTGGATACAAAACTCTAAGATACTTAAATAAAAATAGTTCCAGAACATTCAGCAAGACCAAATCAAAAGCAAAGCCAAATAAAGATGCTCATACTGACTGACTGGGCAGGATACTTTTTTGTAGTGGGACAACTGGGAGCGTGTGCTATTGCCAGGACTACAGTGACTGTATGACATTTTAATACGCAGTCCACATAACTTTAGTAATAGTAGTAGGAAAAAAGAGATCTAATCATTAAGTGTCCACCCCAGGCTTTAAGCCCTTCTATGTTCCAAATAGCACTAGGGGTTTTTTTGTTTATTTTCTTTTTTAATATCACCAAAACACCATATTAAAAACAAATAGACCCAAACCTGGCTTCTCCCACATCCAAAATATCAATTACGGACAAAGCAAATCATATGCCTGTACTGGCAAAACAAGGTTGTAAAGAATAGGTCAGGCAGATGTGTCAATCTTTAACATTTTAAACCTTGCAGATCTATAAATACATAGTTATTTCCAGTGACAGTCAGCCCTGGAAGATGGTATCTGACCCCATGATACACTGTACTACAAGACCCTTCTGATCTCACCACAGCTTCACGCAGAGTGGAACAGCAAGAAGAGCAGCGTCCTGGGGTCAGAGTTACATGAGCTTTGTGTCTGTGCACAGCGAATGTCACTCCTCCGCTACCCTGATGGTTCAAATGCCTTCTGCAAGATGCACCCCTGGCAAAGGACCACACTAAAAAAAGGCCTTGAGACACTCGTGTAATTGAGATGTCAGAAATGTGGATCTCCCTCTCCTCCCAAGTCCCTTTCAAAATACATAAAATAGATCATTGCAATGTTTGCTATGAATAGAAGCTGTTTAAATATTTCTCAAATATTTAACTACTGTCATCCACAACAGCCTTTCCCAGAAGGGCCTTTACATACCACTACCACAAAAATGTACATTAAAGAATTACTTGTGCCATACTGGGAAAGGGGTAACCCCATGAATGGAACCGTCACGACAGGCAATAATCTAAACAATCTGTTAATAGGACAGTTCATGAACTTGGCTGTCTGAGGTATCCAGCACTATGCTCCAGTGACCATTTCATTCTAAGACTTTCACGTACTATATAAAAATTATCCACGTTTCAGTGCAGATAAAATAAAGCTCATTCTTACAGAAATGCAACATTTTAGTACAACACTAAAGCAGTTTTAATGAAGTATAAATCTTATCGTCTTCACAATCGTTTAAGCAGTCCACAAGCAGACCGCTTCCTTGAACTCTTACAGCAATTTTCCATTAACAGTTTATTTAAAACATGATTTATCAAAATAACACAGTAGAAAACATAAGGCCATATTTTATAAACAATAAGCGTAAACACAGGGCTGCAAGGTAGGCTTTTAAGACTGAGAAAACCAAATTACTCTCCAAGATTGCTTCGTTAGTACCACACTCTTGTTCTTTTTAAATACAGTCCCTGCTTCCAGCAGAAATTTACTCTTCAGGAAGTACTGGAAGTTCTGATCACAGCGTAGTACACATTGTAAAACAATGGGGGGGAATAGCAAAAAAGAAAAACAAAAACCACCACCAACAACAAAAACCCCCTGACAACGGTAGGAGAGAGGATTCCTTTTAACATCAACAGTCAAGTGAGAAAAGCCAATGGGAAAGGCATGGAGCCTCCTTTGACAGCTGTAACCTCTGAAAAGCCAATCCACACGCATAGAGGTTTGGCTGAGGCGGAGACATGCATTCATTGAAGAAATTCTTGAGGGTGCTTTTACTATCGGCTTCACATACAAGTACAGACACATTAGGCGACAGTCTACATCTAAGCCTCGTACAACTCTATGGAGTGCAAGACTCGATGTTTAGTGATCAATAGGACAAATCAGTACATTCAAATGACACCAGAACAGTGGGCAAAGCATTTTCAAACTTATCTTAAGTGGACAAAAGCTTCTCCCTGCTCTAACACTACAAGAAGAACAAGCATCACATATCTCTTTTTTAAACACTTGCTGGTTTATTTAGAAATCATCTCACACTCCGTGCAACCCGTCCAGCTGATGCATCTGACATCTGATGCAGCACAAAACATCCCTTTTGGAAAAGTACGAGCAGGTCGCTCCCTCCTTACAACTACCGAGAATTTTCCCCGCAGCATCTGCAGCGGGGAACGATCTCTCCGAGCCGAAGCTGCTCGCTGTCCCCCTCCAGCCCACATGCGGACAGTCTGTCCCAAGTGCAAAGCGTAGCCTGTTCACCGGGGACCGACACGGCAAAACACCGCTTGTCACTACAGCGTCCCCAGAGCCACGCTGCTCCGGCTCGGGGCCGCGCAGCACCGGGGCATGCTCTGCCTCAGCGGGAGGCAGGGCGTCCCGCTCCCGCTTCCCTGTCCGCAGGGCCGCCGCCGCAAGGCCGCTACGGCGGGCGGGCGCTCCGAGCCCCGCCGGGCCGGGCCGCCCCGCTCCGCTCCCGCTCCCCGCGCACAAGGGAAGAGCCGCGGCAAAGGCAAAGCCAGGTTACGCCAAGTGCGGCCGCAGCGCTCATTCAGAGATGCCTCTTGCACCTTCCTCCTTCTTACGCCAGCGCAGAGGCCTCTCCCCCCCCCACCCCCCCGCCGCCACCGCCGCCACTAATCAAAACACTCGCGAGTCGGGACGCAAAGAAGATGGCGGAGCAGGGCCCGCTTACGGCGCCGGACAAGCAGTTTACGCTGCGCTCTTTGCGCAGGGCCCCATAAGAGCCGTGCAGCGCTGCGGTGGGGAGCGTGCGTAGTGCGCTTTGTGAATGCCAATGGCCTATTTCCCGGAGGGGGGGGGTGTCTGATAAACAATGGTGCCCCCCCTGCGCGGCTCCCTTACCGATTCCTCCTCTTTCTCCATCCCCGTGGGCATCTGCGGCACAGCCCGGTTGATGGAGACGCAGTCGTTGAGGTCGGGCATGTCCTTGCCGCGGTAGATGGGCAGCGGTTTGGCGGCGTCTAGCGCCCGGGCTCGGAAGGAGAGTTTGCTCATTGTCTCCCCCTCACAATAACACCCCGGGGCCGGGCGGGCGGGGGGGCCTTCAGTGCGGCCTCGCCGCCGCCTCCCAGCCGCTCCCGCACCCGGCCCGCACCACCATGGAGGGTCCCGCCGCCCCGGAACAGCTCTCCGCGGGGCCTCCCGTAGCTCACAGCGCGCGCCCCGAAGCCCTAGATCCGCGCCGGGCTCGCTCGATCCGCTCCCTGCGCCATGGCAAACATGGCGGACATTAACCAAAGCGGCCAGCGATCCCGACAGCCAGCGCGAGAGCTGCGGGGGGGGGGTGGCGGGGGGAGGCCGGGAGGGAGGAGGGAGAGCGGGGAGCCGCGGTGCGCGCGCAGCCGAGGGCGGGAGGGTGAGGGGGGTGGTGGGGACGCGGCCGCTGAGGCGGGACGGGACGGTACCCGGCGAGGCGAGGCGAGGCGAGATGGGCCGTGGAAGCGCAGGGGGGAACTGGCTGTCCCGCCGCCGCGGGCGAAGCACCGGGACGAGCTTGTGACTGGAGAAGGTGGCGGCGGGGCAGGTGGTGGCTGCCAGCGATGGCTTCCCGCCGTTTCCCGCCGCTGCCGGTGACAGACACCCCGTGCCGGCGGCGGGAGGCCCGTGTGGTGGCTGTGCGAGGAGGGAAGGGCTGGAGCCCGCGTCCCCGGCCCCGGCTGCTCTCCCCTGACCGTTCTTGTGGGGTCAAAACGTGGTAGCAATAAAAGCAGCTGTCAGGAGGATTAACTCGGGTTATTGTCACAAACCAGCACTGCAGAAAGAAACTCGTACCTGCAGAATCTTTATTTTTTCATCGAGTGATGTCCTGTAAGGACTGAGCCTCGAAGAGGGGTTGAAGTTCTGCGTACCACAAAATCAGGTACAGAAAAATCAGGTCCTCGTGCACGGAGGTGTGTATTCGAGTCCTGACCGTCGGTCTGGGCACCTCCACAATAGCTGCGTGGTGTGTGCTCGATCCTCTCCTGCGGCAGAAGTGCCTCGCTCCTACTCGTTTTGTTCCACTTTCAAAGGATTCAGTGCTAAACAGGAACAGTGCATCGAGTTGGGAATAATAATCCCAACTTCTCCACGTGGACGAAGCCACAGTCCTCTACAGATCCAGAGCTTCCCACAGGGGTTCAGTGTATTGCCTTGAGCCTGCACAGCCCTTCATCAAAGACCTTTAGAGCTTCAAATAAATACCCCATCACTCCCACATAATACTGACACCCTGAGATCAGGCCAGCTGCTGGTTCTCACTCTACCTTAGGGCTCTTTCAGGAGTTGTCATTGCAATCTTCTGTCCCTGGAATAAACTGGAAGTGTTAGGCAGACAAAATTTGACCACATCACCATTTGGACCATGATGGCAACTGTATCTAATATTCCATTTTTTGAGTTAAAAAAAAAAAAAAAAAAGAACTTGACCAAATAGGGTCAGTCTCTGAACTGCTGTTCATTTTTAGTTACCTGCTGGTACCTATATGGTTTCATATAGCACATACCGCTACTGTTCATGATTCACAAAATGAAGAATTAAGAATTGCGTCAGCTGGAGAGAGAGAGATAAGGAAGATGAAAAGGGTGCAGTAATACACAAGATGTAAAACAAAGCAGCAATAACATTACATTCATGGACCCAAATTACTTTGGGAAAGAGATCTGGAAATTACATTTGTTTCTCCTACAAGAGTGTCAGGTTAATGTTCAGTAAGAGTCATATGAACAAAGGAAGCTTTTAAAAATATAAAAAAAGGAACAGAGAACAAAACTGTGATAGACTGCACTTATTTATAGTTCCCTTTATTTATAAAGACAGACAATTCTTGACTTGGATTAGAATTAACACACAAATATTTAAAAGTTGTACATTTTCTAGCTTAGAAGTTAAATAGTTCATCAGCATTTTAGAGGTGGCCAAACTTCCAACATCCAAAATTGGTGTGATACATTTAAAGTTGAACCCAAGTGTCATCTTCCCCGACAAACAGCGCATGAGGGCCATGAACTCCATTCTCAGTAAATAAAATGCATTTTCAGCTCCTGTTTTGTGCGTTTTCTGTGTAAACACCACGACGCAGTTTCTGTCACAGCCCCACTGTACAGCTAACATCCTTTTGACAAGGGTATGTCAGCAGCAGGGAACAGGCAGTTCCTCCTCAAGTACTTCCTCAAGTAGCTGAAAGACCAGAAGGACTTTCCTCTTTCTGCTTCCCTTCTAGCAAGAAGCACTGTATGCACTGCTTTTTCATTTAGCACAACTGAAAAATTGATACCAATAACCTTCTCCCTTTGTGTGCATGTTCTGTTCTTTTTCACTGCTTAAAAAAAAAAAAAAAGATAACAAAAATGCAACCTATTTACCCGCAAGGTGGCTCTTAGCCCTCAACTCATCCCGTTATTTTATTTCTACCAGCAATGCAATGTGTTCAAATGGTGCCCTGTAGGATACTGAGGGATTTTTTGCAGTTGAAAAAGCTGTTGCGCAGAGCTGAACGTGGCTAGAGCTAAAGTTTCAACTCACATGAGCTTAACTTTAAGCCAGAACCGTACGCCTTTTCAGTGCATACTCTGATCTCTTAATTTCTGATAGTCTCTGTGAATTTTTTCTGTTTATTTTTTTTTTCCTAATAATACACATCTCCCTGCATTAGTCTTACATCAAGCAGAAGCATCACTTATGGACGATTACATCAAGAAATTATTATTATTGTTGTTGTTGCAATATGATGTGTCAGGGCATATAATAATTTAATAATTTTGTGTGATGTTTCCTCATAAGTACAAGAAATATTTAAGAAAAATGCACAGACAGTATAGAAACGGAGATTCCAGAAGTGGTTAACGGCCTCTGACAAGACACGGTGCCATTCAGCCTTGTGGGGTGTTTGTAACCTTAATGGTGTGGTGATCAGAGATAACCAGAAGGAATTTTAGGGTGCTAAAATGGCTTGACTGGTATTACACAGAAATAACCATCAAGATGCGGAAGCATGTCGAAGAATTGTGTGCGTCTTCTGCAGCGTGCCAGGCACACGCTGCATGAGGGTGGAAGACGCGGTTAGGAAAGCGATGCTGACAAATATTCCCGGTGTCACTGATGCAGCCGTTGTATGTTCTGGGTTCCAGCCCCGTTGCGGAGTGTTTCGATCTCGTGTTTAGGCAAAGCTTTGCTAGAAGGGAGCCTAAAAGCGTCCCGGAGGCTGGTTTAGTAACTCCAGCACAAGGGGAAGAGCGGAGCTTTCCGGGAGCTACGTGAATGGACTAGGGGAGTCTTTTTAAAGGTTATGAAGTCCTCCTTTCTCCCTGTGTCTGAGAACTCCTATTGATGTGAAAGGAACCTCTGTCCTATTCATCTCAAAGGGGGTTTTGTCAGCAAAAAGAACTTGATCAAAGTAGCTACTAAGCATGCTTAGAGGCTCATGGTCAGAGTTAAAGCTATCAGCTGTTCCAATCCATTGCTGTTTCAAATCATTCCACGGGTTTCAGGGACTGGCAGCCTGCACATTTTCCTCTTTAAGGTCACCAAAACTAATCAGCTGAAATCTGGTATGGAACATCTGCTCTGAAAGCTCTGAAAATTATAAATGTTGAAAATGGAGTTAAAATCGCGAGCCCGACAGCAACAGGTGCCATATAAAACGCAAGAAAAAGGCACCTATGAAAATAGCTGATTCCCCAGATTAGATCAGGAAGGTAAAATGATGAAAAACACTTGAGCAGCAGGAAGCACCTGAGTTTTATACCAAAACGATCCATGTCAAAAAATCTGTTTAGAATGAAGGGGAAGGGTGCGTTATGCCTGAAGGGTAACACAGGCAGCAGGAGGGGCCATCAGCTCTGCAAAGGAACCTTTAGCTTTAAGAGAGGTCATTTGCAAATGCTTATAAAAACTTCAAGTTTTACCTTTGTAGGCTGAAATCTGTTCTTCATCGATGTAGACATGTAATCTCTCTTGCAGATAGGATTTAAATTGAGCCTATGTAGAACAAGAAGTCATGAGCCACCTGTACATGTGCTGCTCAGAAACATAGAAATCTGAGGGTTTGAAACAAAGGAAAATGATGCATAAACATAAATGATGGATTAAAAAATTTAAAAGTTCAGAAGCCCAAGTGAAGGGATTTCCCTAAAGTGGACTCTGTAAACAACTGCCCCAGCGGTAAGAGGTGTATCCTTTCCTCTTCAGAGCTTCATAATTCCACTGAATTTCAGCACAAGGGGAGAAGTGGGTCTGCTTTCAAAAAACACATTTGCAGGTAACAGTAAAAATAAGAAATCAAGAAATACACAAAGCGTAACTTTTTATAAACCCCCTAAAAGCCGCAAGCTTACCTACCAAAAAAAAAAAAAATCTCAATAATTGCTGGTCTCCTGGAGTAGTGACTCAGATTTAAGTTTTTCTTACTGAATAAAAATAGCAATATTTTCCTTGCCCGCCTAGTTCTGAGGCTGAGACGCAGTGCAGCAGCCCTCGCCGGTGCAGGAAGCACCTATTTAATGGCTTAATAGAGGGAAAATAGGAACCGTGGTGCAGCGGAAAGACACCTTTGCCGGTGCACCGTACTGTTTTTTCCATTGTGGAGGGATAGCTTGAGTGGGAGCCTGACATCGAGGTGCCAAGGTGACTCTGGGTGCTGGGGTGACCCTCTGGATTTTGGGATTTCAGGTGTGGGCACAGTCTGGGGCTTGTGGAGGTGTTTGGGCAGAAAGCCTCTGCTGTGAAGGATCTTTCACCAGCAAAACCTCTTCCTTCTCTAGTATGGTTTTTTTTCCCTTTCTCTGTGTATACACCAGACCTTTAGCATGCACACCACCCGACCTCCATCTTTTTCACCTTCTCAAACTCTTAAGTCCTTCAATAACTCCTTAAGAAAGAAAATTTCAGTGCTTTTCTCCAGTTCAGGGAGAACCAGGTAGCCACGCCTCCTCTAGACCAGTGAGATGCCCATGGTTGCTACTCCTCCTCTTGCTCCGGAGACCTCTTTCTGTGTCATGCTGCTCCTCAGAATGGTATCGCCCAGTAGATAACCACCAGTCTGGATCTCATAGAATCACAGAATCGTTTGGGTTGGAAAAGACCTGTAAGTCCAACCATTTCCCCCAGCACTGCCAGGTCCCCACTGACCCCTGTCCCTCAGCACCACCTTCACACGGCTGGGAAACCCCTCCAGGGATGGGGACTCCACCACTGCCCTGGGCAGCCTGGGACACGCCTGCACAACCCCAATGGGCAAAAAATGGTTTCTCAGGGACAACTCAACCTCCTCTGGAACAACCTGAGGCTGTGTCCTCTCGTCCTCTCGCTTTTTCCTGGGGAGAAGAGACTGATCCCCCCCCTCACTCCAACCTCCTGTCAGGGAGTTGTCAAGAGCCAGAAGGTCTCCCCTGAACCTCCTTTTCTCCAGGCTCAACCCCCCCAGGTCCCTCAGCCGCTCCTCAGTGCACTTGTGCTCCAGACCCTGCCCAGCTTTGTTGCCCTTCTCTGGACACGCTCCAGCCCCTCACTTGGAGTGAGGGACCAAAACTGAACCCAGCATTCGAGGTGTGGCCTCCCCAGTGCCCCCAGTCCAGGGGGACAGTCCCTGCCCTGGTCCTGCTGGCCACTCCAGTGCTGGTACAAGGCAGGATGCCGTTGACCTTCTTTGGCCACCTGGGCACACTGCTGGCTCCTCTTTAGCTGCTGTCGACCAACCCCCCCAGGTCCTTTTCCTTGGGCAGTTTCCAGCCGCTCTTCCCCAAGGCTGTTGCATTGCAGGGGATTGGTGTGACCCAAGGGCAGGACCTGGCATCATCAGTGTCCCCAGCAGCACAGGCCACTTGTGCTCTCTGCCTGGGCAATGAAAGGGTGGCACTGCACTTTGTGAGAACAATTTCCTGCTTATCCTCTCTCGCTGATGATTGCTGCTGTGCAGAAATCACCTCGGCCTCCCTCCTCGCAGCAATTCCCCTGCCCCAAATCGCTGTTGTCATTTGTAGTCTAGAGGCATTTCCCTAGGAGGAAAGATTGTACTTTTATTATCGCTCATATTGGAGTAGTGTCATTGTGTGTTCAGTACTTCACCCATTTTTCTGGAAAATGGGACTGAAAGTAATCACAAAAAAGCAAAGAGTCCCTCAACGACATTGCTGTGCATCAAGAAACAAAAATATTATCTCGACTGCAAGGAAAGTCAACAGGAAAATGAAAGCATCACGTTGGCAACCGATAGAGGTGATACTGTTTATAGGACACTCAGGGCAGAAATTCATGATAACGAGAGAAAGTTTTTAGTCTTCTGTTGTAAGTTATACAGTCAACATACAGATTGAAAAAGATGGGAGAAGTTTGCCCGTTAGCACATCCAGCTTCTTCACTCTTGTGCTTTTGCTTCACAGTCAAATTCTTTTTGGAAGGAGGAGCAGAGAGGTGGACCTCGATGCCTCGTACCCATTGCCAGGTGCTGCCTTGGAAAGCCCCACTTCAGGGATTTGAACTCAAATGATGGGAGAGGTGGGAGAAGACAGGGAGAAGAGAGGAGGAACTGGTTATATTAACAAAGGCAAGTGAGCCGCCAGTTGAGAAACGGCCACTTTGGAGTAGGCACCAGCTCAGCGCTGGGAGAAAGCTGAGGAAGCAAGAAGGGGGAAGTTTGGTGCATTTACAGATCCTCAGGCATTCTCACTGTGTGAATAATTCCATTCACGCCTCTGAGGGCTTTTGTTTCTCTTTGACTTGATCTTGAGAGGATATTTTCACACAGCTGAGTCTAACTACACAGTCTTCCGAGACTGAACTTGGAGCTGGATGTGTGGAGCCTGCTCCTTGTGTCCTGACTCAGGTTGGAGTATGGACAGAGCAGTACCTGTTCACAGCAGTTCTCTGAACTTCACTACGAAGAAAAGGAAGACCAGAGTTAGAAGCGGGAACTGAACTGTGGCGGTGGCACAGAGCAGGCAGGTTAAGAGGACACTGGTGGAAGGGAGGGAAGGAGATGCCTTCAGATCTGAGTTTTCACATGTAAGCCGTGGATTTACCGGAGAGCCAGTGCACAGAGGAGCAGAAGCAGCTCAGAACAGCTCGAAACGAGAACAGAAGAGGTTAACAAACCACGTGGGACGATTTCTGAAGAGCCCATTGTTAAACTGTACTGGAAAACCTGTTGCAACTGTTTCACTTTCTACCTAGGTTACCCAGGGTGAGTCAATGCAAGGCAAGCTTCTGGCGAGCTTTGCTCCTCGCTGCCGAGGCTTTGGAGGCTCTAGCAACATTTGTGCAATACGTCCCATGCTTGTTTGTAGGATAATCAGGGGATGTCACAGGCGCGATGGGTATTTCTGACCCTGAAATCCTGAATAATGCCTGTGAGATTAAAAATCAGGACACCAAGTGCTTCTGGCTACTCCAGGTGTAGCAAAAATCTTTGTAAGAGAAAAGAATGACTGGGTCTGGTGATGTTCCTGCCAGTACCTGGATGGCGTTGCTAATTAATCATGCTTAGAAACAATAGGGAAACAAAGGAGTGGAAAATACTGCCAGTATATCAAAAGCAAATGCCATCAGAATTTTAGGATAACTCTTCAGTTGAAAAAAAATGCCAGTGCAATAGTGATATTTTCAAGGAACCCAATTGAATCAATTCCCATTCCACCCACCCCCCCCACCCCACCCACCCCCCAAGTATTCGGTGGTTGTCGGTTAATGAATTTCTTTGCACAGTTTGTTCCTGATTTCAAACACCCAGCCATTCTTGTGAGCTTTTCCTGAAAAGCCACAGGTTAATCCTTTAGAGGAAAACGATCCACAAAACCCAGGAGCTGCAAGGAGTTGTAATCCCAGCCTGGCTGGATTATCCAAACTCCATTTGTAAGCTACCAAGCTTTGTCCTCTCCGTGCAATTACACTGCACCATGGGCTACACTTTCTTTGATCTCAAAGAATGACAGCTTTCAGTTTTCCTTAAAAGCAAAATATAATGAAGCGAGAGATACCTTCACCTTGACTATCAGACGGTATTTTAAGTGCAACAGGAGATACAGAGACAGATTTCTTTATGGTTCATGTACCCGTTCTTCTTGAGGTGTTACCCACGCCGGGAACTCGAGGAACAGCTTGTACTCAAAATTTAAATAATCATAAATGCACGCAAAGTGTTGTCTACCACTGACCCGCAGCAACCCGTAAAGCAAAAGAAAACACTTTCTAATCAATTTCTTGTTATATTCAACATGGAGCCAATAAAATTTTATAGGGTGGTTCTAGCAGGAAAAAGTGTGTTACTGTCAAAGCAGAAAAACAAATGCATAGATTTAGGCCAAATAGCAATTTCTTTGCGGAAAGCTTCAGGCTTATTGCAGTGTGTCACCTCCTAAGGCTGTGAGAACATTATCAAGCTTTTCCTGTACTGTTTTGCCACTTTCCAGCAAAGTATAATAATACCACATGGCAAAATCAGGATTGAATCATTTGGAAAATGAAACAAAGCGGTTATTCTAAATTGCTGGTAACAAAAGCAGTGGAGAGGGAGCACGGCGTAAAGGGAAGAACAAGACAGGAACAGGAACAACAGCTTTACTGAGGATCACCACAGTGTGGGGAGAAGATTTATTCTCAGGCCGTGGTGGGAATTACTGAGATTGATCTGTCAGCATATTTGATCTGTGCTGCATCGTCCCCATGATCTCAAGAACCAAAAGTTCTGGGATGTGTCCACAAGTTGTGCTTTACCAGGCCCTTTCATGGTAATTCTACAAACCCTTTCTTCGTGCTCTAAGATGGCCTTTCTGGTGGCTCTCTTACCCTGGAGAAATGAACTGTGACAGGAAAGTTTGTATTTATGAACATTGTAAGAGAGAGTGTTGAATGGTTGAAAGGGTGGGATGGCTCAACTCTTCAAGCCATGAGCTATGCCCCAGGAGAAATATTTTAATGTAGGAGCAGGAGCAATGTATGATAGCCACTGACGGCCATGCCAGCCACTCCATGGTTCCTCCTTTGGGAACTCAGGGCATGGAAAATCCCATTTCTGGTTCAAAATCATCAGGCAGACATCACGAGGGTCGAAGTGGAGGTTGGTCATAACAAGCTGAAGTTAATTTGAAAGACTGACTGTATGCATTTGAGTGCAAACTAAGTACGAAAGTGGTTCTTCATCTGTGTTCTGCACTGTGATACTTCATCTGGAGAATATTGATACACAGGAGCCAAGTCCAGAGGGCCTCCAAGATGGTTGGGATGGGAGCTGGAGCACCTAATGTATTAGGAACATCTAAGAAGAGTGGGTTTGCTTCACACGGGGAGGAATCTCATTCCTGAGCAGAACCAGGCTCTTCTTGCAGGTCCACCATGAAAGGAGGAAGGAATAGTTAAAAGCAGGAACAAGGGAAAGTGATTAAGCATAAAGAAAAATATTCACAGTGAGTTTGGTTAAACACTAATGCAGTGTCTCACAGAAGCTGGGGAATCTTTTCCGCTGGAGATACTTCAAAACCCACCGAACAAAGCTTAGAGCAACTAAACCTGACTTCCAGCGTGGCCCTGCTTTGAGTAGGGGTCAGAGCCAATGGGCTCCAGAGGTCACTTCCAATCTCAATTAGTCTGTGATCCTAAAAGGTGTTGCAACGTGGAAGGAAAATTAGCTGCTTGGGCTCCCAGAGTTTATCTGTATTTTCTGCTGACAAACAGGAATAGAAAGAACGTTTGTATCACAAAATCCTAACCTTGAAACTTGAAAAAATGGGGGTAAATATCTTGTTTTAAAGACTCCGTACACATTAGCTTTACAGTGAAGGCTGAAGCTTCCTCTCTTTCTCCAGCCCCCCAACCTTTTCAAAATCAAACCCAACCATCTCACAGCTGTGATCTTCCTCTAGCAAAAAGTGATATTATCTTCAGAAGTGGCTAGGGCTGAATTCTCCATCACGCTGCTCTCCAGGGACTGGGAAGTGAGGTTCCTGATGTGCCGAACTTCTTCTGTGATTTTAAAATTGTGTTGTTGTTTTTTTTTAAATGGCTTTGCCTGTGATAACTTACGTGGCTTTTTTGTCCTTCCTTTTAGCACAGGCACAACTGATGTCAAATTGGCAAAAGACTCAAGACGACCCCTTACTGGAGTCCTGCGTGTGAGCTGTAGCTGGGTGCAGAGCTCCGACCTGCCCGCCCGAGAGCACCACGTACCGCCTGTAGGACTGATCAGGAGATACTGCACTGGCCTCCAGTCCTGCGGCTCTGCTTTAGCTGTTCTAAAGGGTACTAAAAATGGAGCTGAGTTTGACCAGTCTTACTCTTTGGTTACACACTAGTTGCATCTAAGTACTATATGTGCGGCGCTGCTGAAGCACCTTCTCCTCAAAAAAACAGCCACAAAGGGAGTTTTAACCACTGTTTTAAGCTTTTCCTTCGTATTTTTTCTTCCTTCTTCACTGGTATCTGTGGTTAACGTGTGGTGAGAACCCAGGCTGAAGTGGTGCTGAAGTCAGCAGTGTTTCACGCTCAGCTCTCCAGGCTCCTGGCCACTGGGGAGTTTGATGGACACCCCCTTGTCCCTGGGGAGAATGGGACTCTCCCAGTCCTGCAACAAGATTGACAATCATAGAATCACAGAATCGTTTCAAAATTGAATCTATTTTTAAATAGAATCACAGAATAGTTTAGCTTGGAAATGACCTTTAAGATGATCAAGTCCAACCGTTAACCCAGCAAGGTCAAGTCCACTGCTAAACCATGTCCCTAAGTTTTTTTGTGATAATGTGTTTCAGACTCATGAGTTTCACTCCAATGTCAGATATCTACATGACCAGCTCAAAACATTATGAAGAAATCAGTGACCTCGTGTCACCTGTGACATACTAAAATATTCTACACTGGGAAGAATTATGGCTTCATGCACGTGGCTTTCCTTTCCTGCTGGCACCTCTTTAATGACACGTTTCGTTCTGCTCTATTACCAGTCTGAAAGGGAACAGATTCTCCATGATGACACAACAACCACAACAAGGAACCATAGGTCTTGGCGCATTGTTGGGGTTATTAATGTCCTGACGAAAGCTCCTCAGGTCTTCATTCCACTGCGGGCAAAGACTTGGACCTGCTTAACCAGCACCGCGAAAGCTTTTGCTTTTCTCCCGCTCAGAATGAGAGCGGAGCTCTTGTCTGCTACAGCATCAGAAGATTTGATGATATTTTTTTGGTTTAGCTGTAATCTGCCAATTGCATTTCTGCATTTGTCCGATTCCCGTGGACACATCGTGGTTCAGGATATGCTTTGGATGTATTAAATTCTATGATTTGTTTTCCTCCTTTACCCCTATCTTTAGTCTGTTAGCAGATATGCCTTCGGAGTTCATTTCCACTTTGATGCTTCCGCACGAGTTACATACGAGCTGGAGCCATGGATGGATCCAACCCAACCCCATTTCCCTCTGCTGTGTGATTTACAATCTGAACATCACCACCTCAGCTCCTGCCCTACCGTTCCATTAAATTCCACAAGTGCTCTGTTCTGAGATGAGTGTGTTTGGAAATGGTTTTACTTATGTTACGTGGTTTGTGTGTTTAGTTTTTAAATTACAATTTCAGGTACGTTCCTGTTCTCTTTCACAGAATTGCAGAGTCACAGAACCCCAGACTGGTGGGGCTGGCAGGGACCTCTGGGGATGACCCAGCCCAACCCCCTGCTAGAGCAGGTCCCCAGAGCAGGGTGCCCAGGATGGCGTCCAGGTGGGTTTGGAATCTCTCCAGAGCAGGAGATTCCACCACCTCTCTGGGCAGCCTGGGCCAGGGCCCTGCCAGCCTCACAGCAAAGAATTTTCTCCTCCTGGTCAGACCGAACTTCCCATGTCCCAGTTTGTGCCTGTTGCCCCTTGTCCTGTTGCTGGGCACCACTGGGCAGAGTCTGGCCCATGCTCCTGACCCCCCTTTAGCTACTGATCACATTGATGAGGTCCCCTCTCAGCCTTCTCTCCTCCAGCTGAACAGCCCCAGGGCTCTCAGCCTTTCCTCGGCACAGAGATGCTCCAGCCCCCTCAGCATCCTCATAGCCTCCACTGGACTCTCTCCAGTAGTTCCTTGTCTCTCTTGAACTGAGGAGCCCAGAACTGGACACAGGACTCCAGATGTGGCCTCACTAGGGCAGAGCAGAGCAGGAGGAGAACCACCCTGACCTGCTGGTCACACTCTTCTTCATGCACCCAGGAGACCACTGGCCTTCTTGGCCACGAGCACCCACGGCTCACGGCTGGGCAGAATGCCCCTGTTAACCAAAGAGCCATGTGGTGATAGTTTAAAAGATTCGGTGCAAATCTGGGTATGGAAGGACTCTCCTGAGAACTGCTCTCTCCCTCCTCAGTGCCGCCTTGTGCTGCAGCTCAGCGCGATGCCCCCAGCCTCACTGTGCCGCTCAGTGATGTATTTCCGTGCAGGTTAATGTAACTGGCAAAGGAGAAGGATTTGAATTTGCTTAATGCCAAACAGCCCAGGACAGGTCATTTTACTCGCAACTGATGTTTCTCAGCACTTAGCTGTATTCTAAAAGCATAGGTTGATATCCTTAGGTGTAACAGTTGTAACTCATTTTATTTCTGCCCGAATGATACAAGCTGAACTGGTGTTTTCTGGGGGTAAAAACTGGGCCCATATTTTGGACAGAATTTTTTTGTTCTCTAGTAGTGCTTTGAGAAGTTTTCAATATATCCATCAGGATAAATCTCACACACAAACTTTCCCGAATGTATTCAAAAAGTATCCGCTTTAAGTGAGTGCTTAATTTAAGCCTGACATGTGATTTGCTAAACAAATTTATGACTAAGGCAACACATAGTTTGTTCAGGAGGACCAAAATTTATTCCAGTGTGATTCATCAATGAGTAAGAGTGATGCTATCTGGAGTTCTAATCTCAGAGCAGATTTGAATAATGACCTGGATTTTTTGGACGAGCAGCTAGCTAAGCAAGAAAAGGGGAAAAAAAAATAACAATCTCTGAAGAATTCTGGGGTTGATAACACCACCTATTTTCAGCTCTGTGAGTCAGTCAGCCGTCACATGGATCGGCACAGAAATATCAAAGCAAATCCCACTCCAAACCCACACCACTTCCCAATATATACCCTCGCTCATCGATCCCAGCAAACCGCGTGAACGTCTGTTTGTCTGAAGTAAGGGCAGAGCTACAGCAACAATTAACTTTCTTAAAACAAAGACTCATCTTCTGTGAAACTTCTGCCTGGGCTGATTCGCAGCTGCACGAGAGGAGCGAGGCAGTCACCAGGTGACACTTGCTGAGCTCCGTGAGCGGAGCCTTTACGGCGCGTGCAGAGATGAAGGGAGGCAAATTGTTTGGCAAAATCGCAAAAAACCTTTTTTCTGAAATGACAGAGATGGCAACTTGTGCAACTATTCTTTACTAACAGTGATGGAAGGGGCTACAGCTGTTGTGCAAGGCCTGAAACCCACCATATTTCGTCAATATTATAAGCTTATTGGGATATAAATATGAGATACCTCTGGATACATGAGAGAAACATCATTTGTAGTGGTTTGTATTTTGAAACATGGAGCCAATTACTGTGCTAGAAGAAAACATAACTCAATCTGTTACAGAGCATTTCTGCTAAATCACATCCTAGTAGGAGATGAAGCTTTGACAGACTTTCCCTTCTTCCAGAATATTCTGCAATGTACTGCGAGACGCTGCCAGATGTGAAGTCCTCTGGAAATTAAAAGAAGGACTCAGACGATATTTTTAATGCTATATTCAGAATTGCTGCATTTACACACTGGAAGATGAAAAATCCATATTGTTTTGTACCGTATTTATTTTATTAACCAAAAAACCCCTAGGGAGTTTAAGACCTATCGCCGTAGGACATCCCGCTTGTCTCCTATAGTTTATAAAGCCCCGTAACTGAAGGTGATAAGGACCTCCCCACTCCAAAGAGGGTTTAGCTGTGAATGAGCAAGCGAATGAAGGGGAGAAATGGAAGAAGACAGTGGGTTGTCTCGTTCTTCCTTGCAAGTGTCTGCTTCAAGGAGATGAGTTCAGCGTTGGGTTTTGGCTGGGAACCTCCTCACCGGGGAGCAAGTGTTCTTCAGTGCCAGACTAACCAGAACGGGAGAACGATCACCCACGAGGAGCAACTGCTACTTTAGAGGAAGTGCTGCAGAAAATCTGCTGGTAAAGCGCTGGATGACAGAGCAGGAAGAGGAGGTGATGTGGTTGAGCCAATACTTCCAGCAACATAAGCAACCAAACCCAAAACTCAGCTCACGGGCCTCTTGTCATTGTCTGATTGTGCTTTTATTTGAACAAAACCACACAACAAAGCAAACGGCCGAGAAAATAAACCAAGTCCATTTGGCTCTGGTTGAGAAATACCATTGCAGTTACTTCCAGCGTACAGCAGAATCACAGACCACCAGGTTGGAAGGCACCCCACGGATCATCTGGTCCAACCTTTCTTGAAAAAGCCCAGTTTAGACAAGCTGGCCCAGCCCCTGTCCAACTGAATCGTACAAGTGTCCAACGCTGGGGACTCCACCACTTCCCTGGGGAGATTATTCCAATGGCTGGTTGTCCTTGCTGTGAAACATTTTCCTCTTCTGTCTAATCGAAATCTTTCCAGGAGTAACTTGTACCCATCACTCCTCATTTTTGCCATGTGACTCCTTGCAAAAACAGAGTCTCCATCTTCTTTGTAGCATGGGTCAGGACCCCGCTTACAAAAGATACTGTTCAGAGCAGAAGGACAGTCGAAGCCCTTGAAAGATGAGAAATGTCAGTGAGGGAAGTACGTGCCCCATGTTATTTGGGGTCAAAACGGACTGTAGGACACAACCTATGAAGAACAAGCTGGAGCTGCTGCTTGAAATACGTGTGCCTACAAATACTCATTAATTACTGAGGACAAATTCAGACGCTCAACTGGGGCGCACGTTCCTGCATGGGGATGTCAGCATCCTGCCACTGTACCAGGACTGGGAATACGAATGGCACAAACAAGTCCATCACCAGTCCAGCGATTGCCTTAATTACGGGCATTATGGCACAAACCGTGAGGCACAAGCTCTATGTTATTTGCTGTCTTCTATAGCAAACTTAAATTTTATCTTAACGGGTTTTTGTATTCATACTTTTTGAGTCTGAAATCTAATTCTAGTTCTAAAAACAAAGTTAGGATAATAACCCAAAATCTCATGAACTGGAAACAACACACAACCAGCTACATCCACTAGTTGATTCCAACAAGCTCCAACTACGGCTCAGATGATTTAAAGGTATTTAGGAGAGGAACAGCTACGTACTGGGTTATCCTCCAGCACACTCCTGAGACTGCTGCTCCAATACCGGGTATAACCGAGTACCTCACGTGGCAACATATGGCTGCAGAAGCGACCAAGCGATGGGAGAAACTATCGTAAGGAAAGAGAGATGAGAGTGGCGCACCTTGCGTGCTCTAATGGTGTGGGAGCTGAGGAGGGAGAGTACATATCCAAGCTGAACAACTGTGTTAAAACAAGAACAAATGGATGAAAAGAAACTTCGAGGAAAAGTAGGCTGGAAATCAGAAGACGACGGTGGATTTTTCAGTAAGAAAGTCATGCATGCAGGTCAAGAAATGGTTTTCCTGCGATGGGTGCAGATACTGTGCAAGGTCTCCTCCTGGCACTGGGAGCCAGAGCTGCGCAGTGGTTGGGAAAAGCAGGCCAGCGAGATGGAGGGGAGAAACACATTTCCAAACACAGCGGCCTTTGTGGAATGGTGATTCGGTTGTCAGGGACCATTCAGATCCAGTAAGCCCTGACCCAGACGTATGAGCAGGTGACTATGGCAAGAGCCCTAGCTAAGGCGAGTGGGAGCAGGGATGAATCTAGCTGAGTTTACTTGGGAGACCAGACTGTGCTTATACCACACCTCTTAGAAGATGCTCTAGAAAATATTCAACCACCCTCCATGTTTCTAAATTCTCTGAAAACTTGAATAGGTACAATTGTCTACAGGCCTGAAGTAGGAGCTCATTCAAATTTCAAACAAACAAACAAAAATGTGCAACTCCAGTTAAAAGCAGCTAATTCTGAGCGTGACAAGACAACTTCAGCTTCATGGCTATTTACCTGAGCACACTGGGCCCTGGTGCCTTTCTGCAGCAGTAACGGCAGAGGTTTTAAAAGAAACCTTGTTTTCTAACTTGCCTTTTTTCTGAGAAGTGTAACCTTGAAGACATTTTCCTTATTCTTTGGTTCCAGAAACAACTGGAAGAGGATGTGAACTGCTGGTCAGGAGGCATGTTCCACCTGGGTTTGGTTTTATCGAAGGACCAAGTTGAACTGAACCTTTTTAGGAGGCCCCTAACTCATGGAAGTTCTCAAGAGGAAATCTCATTCTGTCTTTTAAGGATCCTTAAAATCCCCACAAACAACTCAAGGCCGTATAATTAGTTACAGCTCCGTAACACACGTTATTAATCACGTTTCAGGAAGACCCCAAGTATCACCCGTTCAGATTACCCGAACGATGCCCTAACAGCTGGACTCAGGGGGACTCATCCTGGTGTCTGAAACGTAGACATTAGATTTCCTTTCCCTGTAATGGGGAACAGCGCGGGGCTGAAGGAAGGGAGCACAAACCCCATCTTTTCTCCCACTGGTGATAATTTTTCAGCGAGAAGGGCGGTGAAGCAGCCTGGCCGCTGGACCGCTCCACAGCACAGCAGAGCGACTCAGAGGCAGCTTGGAGTTCCTGCGTGGGCGATTGTGTCTACTGCAGGGCTTACCCTTCTCCTACAGCCTGCTGTTTTGGGAGCCTTATTTATTACCTGTTCTCTGATCCCAGCTTTATAATGACTACCTCAGCAGAGCTTCACCGCTGTGCCCTGTGGACCCCAAGCCCACCAGACCCAGAGGTCAAGCCCACACCAGCACACACTCGCGCGCCTGCCACTGCCGTCAGGATTTACACTTCCCTGCGACGGCTCCCACAGAACACCCCCCCGAAGTGTGAGCGCCTGACTCACGAGGTTCTGTCTGCAGCTCTTAATTAATATTCCTTGATCCTTTTCGGAAAACAAGGTCTAAGCGTAGGCAGCAGGATGGTGGGCAACAGCACAACCGCCTCTGTGCCTGCTCCTTTGCTGGGCTTGGCTCTGCTGCCACCATGGGTCAGTAGCTATTCTGGGGAGAGCCACCACTCCCTGCCATCCCCACTGCGCCCTCTTGGTTGTCTACTTGCTCTCCACCCCTCTTCCTCAGGGTGGGAATGGCCCCTCGCTGGCCTGGCCCAGCTTGTACTTGCACACACTGCTGAGAAGTCTTCTGGTTCTGGCTGGCTTGCGGACCGGTTCCACTTGCTCTTCTAAAAATACTGGACATCTTCAAGATGTTATCTCCTAAATGTTTTCAGATCAAAATCAATAAACCCATTACGCCTCCCTTTCATTTTGTAAATATTTGTGTTCATTTTGCTGCAGGTTCAACCGTCCTCGTGATACGCTTAGAAATGAACCACAGCATCATTTTGGGTGGAAGAGACATTTCAGCTCACCAAGTTCAACCGTTAACCACTGAGTGAACTTCACTCACTCTTGCCGTTTGATCCATTATTTTATTAGATACTTAAGTCCTCCTTATCAGACAGTTAAGAAGAAGATCACTGTAGATAGTTAATGGCAACATCTCCCTCTGAAAACTAATTAACAGAAAAGCAGCATTCATGTCCTTTGGAATTTGGGTCCATTTAAACCTCTTGCCAACAAAGCACAAGAAATGACTAAAAAAAATGCAGAGGTGCTTCAAGGTCTGTTGGGAACGGACTTCACCCATCGTGTATTTAGGTATTGCTTAATATGCAAAGATCTTTTTGAAAGTGAAAGCCTTTCGGCCTCAGCTCTGGAAGGCAAACGCGGGTTTGTAATCACACACGCTGGTTCTCAGCGCTTGACCTTAAACACGCAGAGATGTTTTCACAAGGCTGAGGCCCTGGCCAGGTTGTGGGAACGCTCCCATCTCCAGGTGGCATCTGCTGAACAAAGCCACCCGTGCACGTGAGCTGGGTGCCACTGGGTGCCGCTGCTCTGCTGGACACCTCTCGTCTCAAGGTGGATTCAGAGCAGATCTGAGGAAGAAATTTTTTATGCTGAGGGTGGTGAGACCCTGGCCCAGGTTGCCCAGAGAGGTGGGAGAAGCCCCATCCCTGGCCCCATCCCAGGTCAGGTTGGCCCTTGGGGCTCTGAGCACCCTGCTCTGGTTGCAGATGCCCCTGCTCCCTGCAGGGGGTTGGACTGGGTGAGCTTTGAAGGTCCCTTCAACCCAAACCGTTCTGTGATTCTGTGATTAGGAGGACGAGAGTGCAGGAAGAGCAGAGAGCTCAGTTTGGGGGACAGATGTGATAACATCTTGTTCAGATTCCGTAATTAATTTTAATTTACTTAATTAACTATTTAGTCTTTGGGGAAGGGAGATGAAAAAGTTGCTTCATAAACTGACAATGGGTGATTGTTCTCGGCTTCTTATCCTGGAGGCAAGCGGGATAATGAGAGCTATAGAAATACTGGGACAGATTGATGGTATCGGGTAGATGGCAGTCCCCCGGCACAGGCTTCTCGTACGTTCGCAGAGTAACGGATACCTCCTCGCTCCTCTGGTGTACGTCACCACTCCCCGTCTCCCCAAGAAATTAAACTGGCTTTGAACGCGGCTACTGGGGGACAAACATGACATTATTTAAATAAACACAGAGGAGGACAAACTGGATTGAATTGCCCGTGTCTTACGTGGGCAAGAGCGAGGCAATGCAAAACAGAAATCTGAAGACATCAGGAGTTTGTCATTCGAGGGGGGATTAAACAGCTCTCGATCCAGACTGCATCCTCCCCACACCCGCGGAAGAGTGCTTTACGGAGCGACTCAAAAAGATACCCAGCCCAAGATCAGTTAGAAGCGCCAGATCAGGGGGCGATGCTCTGAAAACGGCAGCTCGTTAAATTTATCTGACTTCTGGGGTTCAGTATGCGGAAAACAAAAATTTGTCCTCAAAAAGCCAATTTTCATGTGAAGAGTTAGGGCTCGGGTAGCTAATGAAGTGGTTACGGATTTAACCTCTGCCGGAAAAATCATCCCTTCATCAAACATTAAATCATCAGACAACAGAAGTGGGGGAAATGATGTTATTAAAACTCTCATGTGGAAATTCCCAAGACTTTTCCCTGGCATACATAAAAACAAAATGATACAAATCTAAAAGAAATCCAACAGATGTAGCGTCATATGGACTTGCTTAATGGCAGCGCTTCGCCTTTCAAAAAAAGATTTACATCCACATTCACCGCTGAAACTTGACATTTGAATGGAGGAATGGGTAATCTGCGGCTTGCTGCGCCTTGCTGCCTGTCTCGTGGTCCTCAGGAGCATCAGCTCCAAGCAGATCGGTTCGAACAAACGCACATCTTTTGTTGTTCCTCTGTAAAAGGTGAAGACGTGTTTGGCTACAGCCACGTTAAAACTTCCTATAGCAGACGTGCTCCGTACAGATTTAATTCGCACCATTACTGGGCTTCAGCCTAATTCTCCCACAACTATGCCAAGTATTTTAACAAGAATCACATGTAGTTTGGACGTGCGTTTCCATGCCTACGTGTGTCTCGCTTGAAGACGAGCTCATTCCACCCAACTCTTGGTACGGGTGCAGATGAGGTTGGTGTCAGGGGCTCTTCCACCACACTAGGGAGACCTTCTCCCCTTACAGCCATTCATCGCCCACCGCCCGCTAACCCCGTGTACAGGGAGAGGTCTTTGAAGATACACCTGGATTCAGCAGCTGTATAGAAACTGTCCAAGCGGTGCTAAAGCGGGACTTGATTTGCAGTTTCTAGAAAAATTACTGTCCCGTCGCAGGTTTTAGGGTTCTACTTCCATAAATCTCCTACAATTTGTAAATCTAATTCTAACACTCGATTTTCTGTTTTAATTATTCCATCACAACCGAGTCATGAATGACAAAAGTTCAGGCAGTCCCAGGTTTTTCCTGGCACTGGGCTGCGGTTGTGAGAAGCAGCCGGCGCAGACCCGCGGGCTCTGCTCCCGGCAGCCGCCTTCCTGCCTCCTGCTCAGGGCGAAGTTTCTCACGTTATTCGTCCAGACTAAGGGGTCAAACAGCACCACACAAATTCATTTCACTAGTACGGCACACACTGAAGGGCCTAAAAACTTTCTCTTTTCATTAATTTCATCTTTTTCCTCACCAGTAGACAAGCTTGTTTCCCTCACCTGGAGACATCATCCCCTGAGCCTTCGCTTGACGAACCAATATCCACAAACTGTCTCAGAAAGTCTTTCAATGTGCTTTGGGGTTGGGTTTCTCTGTTTATTGATTTTCTAATTGAAGAGTCTCTTTTCTACTCTACTCAGTTTACAGTGGTTTTAGTTCAGCTTCCAGCTAAACCATCACATATGTGTTCAGGTTTTATCAGGCAAAAAACGTTCTTGCAGAGCAGCCATCGGACTGTGGGATGGGAGCGGAAAAACCTGATCAGTAACGAGTTGGGGAGGATGACAGCGATGCTCCTCGCTGCTCTATCACCACCTTGGGAGGTTCCTGCCAAGCAAGAGAGCGGGCGAGAAGGACGCCAATGCCTGGCTCAGAAGGTACAAGAACTTCCCTCCTAACGTAAAAGCCAAATGAACAGAAACGCTGTCCTGGCGTTATCTGAAATGCCCAGAGCCTCACATTTCACAGTTTGTATGAACTTCATCTTTTCGTAAAAGAAACTTTTGAGTTATCTGAAAAACGAAGAGGAGGCTTGAGACTGGCACATGGGTCACTAACTGGGCCACGGAGCAGGCGTGCCACTGGGATATCTGATTTAAAATACTGTGACGCTGCCTTGGTGGCCAGGAAAATCATTTTTAATAATAGGATAGGAGAGGATATCGTTTTCCCTTATTTTTCAGGCATAAATCTTCACTTCTTTCCTCAGAAGCAGAAAGCAGCTCCCACGCTTCAGAAGAGATTATGGCAAACCCCAATACTTTTTATTGTTATGGCTTTTTCTCTTCCCAGAGAAAAATCAGCGAGAGGAGCAAGAAATTATTTCCTTGGAACTGAAAACGAGCGGTGTTCCTACTGGGAGTTAAGAATCGCTTCTCCTTCAGAACGGCCTGAAAGGATTGTGATTTGATGAGATGGAAACGTCTGAAGGAGGATTAAAAAACCATCTCTTCTATAAACCTGTTTTTCGTCTGGGAAGTTGGCGGTTCCTCACAGCACAGACTCTGCAACACCCCCCCATGTCACATTTTGGTTTGAACCAAAACCATTTCTTCTTCCATATTTTTAGGATACTCTTCTGGTTTTTTTGCATTGCAGCATTAATTTGGGTGATGTTTCTTCAGGGTGAGAATCGATATTTTTCCTTATCTGCACCGTCTCTGGTATCCCTGGTTTTAAATAACACTTGATCTGTGTTAAGGTCGTTAGCGAAGTAAGATCACTAACGCCCGCAGAAGGACTTACCTGCCGATGTTCTGCACCACCAGAGCCGGCTGTGGACGTGGCTCCAACGGGCTGTGTTCTCCCATCCCGTACCATAGCTGGAAGCCGGACTCGACCCGCAGCTTGGACCCAGCCTCCTGGCTGATCAGCGTCGACTTCCACCGGCCGTTTTAAAACTGCTCGTGCAGGTTGTTCCCCCCGACCTGCGGCGACCTGCGCTAACGCTCCCGTGGGGGTTGTATGCAGCAATAAGTGGGGATGCTCTTGCTCCGCCTGCTCCACTCCGCTTCACCCAGGGTACGCGTGTCAAAACCCTTCCCATTTCCCACCTCTTTTCCAAAACGGGAACTTCCAGAAAGAGCTATTCTCCATGTACACACACATATATCTTTATTATTCTGTTCTAAATCCTACCCCTTATCTTCTGCTGGGCTGGCACTCCATTACAGACAAACACTTATCTCGCAGCAGGTAAAAACGGGAGAGGTTCAGTCTCTCCAGAACGTGCTTTCATGGGGGATATTTACAATCAAACCTCTGATTTCTTTCTTTTTTTTTTAAAGCAACAACAAAAATTGCTTTTAAGTCTTCACAAGTTGTAAAACCTGGCGGAGAGGAATGAGCTACGGAGGCCTCGCTTCCCACTGCTCAGCTTTCAAATGCCAAGCAAACAGAGCGCATTACCCTTCCTCTTTACGTAACACCTGCCACGCAGGGTGACAAGAGGCTGGCGGGACGTTTGGGGCACATCTGCTCGGGCAGCGTTTAGTGCAGCAAGGCAGAAGCAGCCCCTGATGGAACCGCGGCATCTGAGCAACGCCGGAGGAAATACGGGAGCGCGGGCTCGCTCTTTTACAGCACAACTCCAGAGCGCCAGGTCGAGGGAGGCACGGATGTGTGGTGAAGGGGGCTGTGGGCTCCCAGGGCTTGGGGGCGTCCCCAGGGAGCCCCTGGTCTCATGTCGTGGAGACAGACGCAAGTTTTTTTGGCCGTATTCTTTTTTATCAGGTGTTTTTCTGGAGTTGAATCGACCACCAGCGTGAACTGTGCTCGCAGTGGATTTTCAACTAAATGATGTGGTTCTGCGTGGGGGATTTTGTGCATCAGTAACGTGCTTCAACCACTGAGTTAATGGTATTTTTTGGGGGGACTCTGGAAGGTTGAGTTGAAATGTGAGAGCTGAGCTGCTCAGGTAAAACCAGCAGAGAGAGGGTGGGGACCAAGGGCTGTGTTAACAGAGCGGATCGGTTTTGACTTGGATGAGAAGGTCCTTTGTGCGAGCAAAAGCTTCAATGGCCACCGGTTTCCTCAACTTACCCATCAGAGGTCACACCTGATGCTGATCATGGGGACGCAGCAGGCAAACTACGGCCAGGTCAGTGGATTTGCGGTCTCAGACTGTGAACTCTCTCGGCTTTATGCGTTTAAATGGACCTCAACGTTGCTGGTCGCTATTTAATTTGATAGCGGTGCCCGTGGCCCCGTTTAGGACCGGGCATCCCATGGTGGCATCTTACAGATACGTCGGAAGACATAGTCCCTGCCCCGAAGAGAACATCACAGGAACTTTTTTTTCTGGTGATTTAATCATAATATTGACAACTTTTATCAAAAATTACAAAACTGATATTAAAAAAATCTCTAATTCTTAGTAAGACTAGAATGGGTTTGTTTAAAAAATAGAAAAGCACTTTTTCTGCTACTGCTCTTCTGGAGCTCTCACATTACACCCCTACATAGCAAAATACAAACTGGAGCTAAGAAAGGCAGCAGTCCTAAGGAAATCCAGTCCACCACGAGCCCTCTGGCAGCTCGACACCATCACATCTGGGACTCCAAAAGGAGATTGCATGACTTAGAAACGTCTGTACAGCTGAGTTAGGAAATACCTTGCAGATCTTTTCAACCCCTAACACCTCAGAGCGTGAGGATAACCGACCGGGGACTTCGGAGGTGGGTTGGGGTCGGGGTTTTTTTTTTTGGATTTTTGTTGGTTTTTTAATTTTAAACTAGGTGGATATTCTTTTGGGGGCTGATACCAGCCGAACGTTTTCTGCCAGAAGTGAAGATATGAAGAAAATCCATCAAAATAAACAAAAAAAATAATTTTTATGGTGTTCACAAAATGCACCATAATAGAAAGAGGAATATTTCCTTTAATTTGAATGTCACCCGAATGACTCAACCACATCGTCACCCACTTAGCGAAAAAAACCGAAAGCATAATAAATAAATAAATAAATAGACAAGCATACGTAACACTTTACAGCCGCAAAGAATCGGGGAGCTCCCTACTCTACCGAGATCCTGATCGACGTCGAGGGCTCGTTTGTCTCAGCCAGCTCAGTTGCGGGTGATTGTGCCGTATTTCTGACAAATGAAGTGGTGTTCCGCTTTCCACAATGGAGTAATTATTTTTTTTTTCTTTTTTCACCTTTTAAATATAGGAAATTCTCTCTTAAATTAGAAAGTAGGCAAAAAGTATTTTTTTTTG
Source organism: Bucorvus abyssinicus (assembly GCA_009769605.1). Taxonomy (NCBI): domain Eukaryota; kingdom Metazoa; phylum Chordata; class Aves; order Bucerotiformes; family Bucorvidae; genus Bucorvus; species Bucorvus abyssinicus. The sequence goes on from CM020029.1 coordinate 2,587,353, forward strand.
TAAATTTTCATTTTTAAGTCTTCTATTAGAAAAAATATAGATTTATTAAACAAAAAAATAAGAAGGTAGAAAGAAGGGTTGGGCCTCCATCAAAAAAGTATATTATGCTTTAATGCAAAGAGAAAGAAATGGCTCTATGGGCAAAATTCAAGTACGAGTGACCAGTTTTTTAATCGTAAAGTCGGTGCAACATTTTTTAAAATGTTACAACACTGCATGACCTGTAACGCTCACAATATTTACATTAACTGCTTACATGAAACCAGAAAAATGCTAAAATTAGAGGAAAAAAAAGAAAAATCGGTATGGACTGAAACAAGCTACTCCTAGCACCCACAGCAACGCCGCTATGAACCGATGGAGCCAAGTGCACAAAAATACTTTACAGGGTCTACGGACGTGAAGGAAACACTGGCGAGGAAGCACAAACCTACGGAGTCTGAATGCCGAAAGAAGGGTCGCTCAGCACGAACGCGGCTCTGGGACAGAAAGCGAAGGGAGAAAGAAACTGATGGGAGCCAGGCTCTCGCTCCCGCACACACCTGCACAGGCACAGCCCCCCGCGGGGGCGGACAGACAGCGGGAGAGCGGCTGGCGCGGGCAACGGGCAACAGCGACTCTGGAGAGCGACACGTCAGCTCGGAACAGAAAAACGAGAGCGAAACGACACCCCAAAAAAAGACAGTTGAAAAAAGCGTTAATGAACTCAACCACGTCACGTGAGCTCGCGTGGAGGACGGTGGCGTTACGAGAAGACAACTGAACCTACCCCGTGGAAGGAAGGAAGGGCTCCTGCCTCCAGGCCCCTGCAGCCCCCGTAGCTATTGCCATCCCTCGGGCTGGGGGCGAGGAGGAGGGAGGGCCGCTTGGCCAGCCGGGAGGAAGCCCAGGGCCAGCCCAGAGGTAGTGCTGCGTGCTCTGGCACGCGAGAGCCGAGGCTGGGGAAGCTGCCGGGTCCCGTCGTCCTCGGGGACGGCTGGTCTCGGTCACGTCCTTCAGAGAGAGGAGTCTGGGGCTCGGGCAAGGCAGCCGGGAAGAGGAGCAATGAGTTGGGGTCCTGGCGCCGGGGTTCTGGAGAGCGGCGATACCGCCAGCTTCCCGGGATGCTGATCACTGCCAGTCCTTAGCTAGAGAGCGAGATTTGGGAATTCCGGGGAGGAAAAAAGGAAATCTGAGGTAAGTGGTGGTCCCGGTCGAAGAGGCAGGGGTTACGGACTCCACCCCGGGACCGGGAGCGGTGAACTCGGAGTTACTCCGGGAAGCCTTGAAGACAGAGGATGTCATCGCTTCCGTCACCATCACCACCTTCCGTGTTAACAGGAGAAGTGAAATAGAATGGAAATAATGTTGTGCTACACTTTCTGTTTGTTAGTTTTATAATGGCTCATAGCTTTAGACTTTTAAATCTGTAGTGTATTAATTTCTTCTACATAGGTTTCACATTTCTCACTTAATATAACATAAATAATTTGGTTAATAGATTTAACCTGCACATTTCAGCCACATTAATATATATAAGAATCTGTTAATGGTATAAATAATTCTTTTTAAATAAAATAAATCTGATATGTTACATAATACTGATAAAAATTACTGTTGCTAATAGTTTTGTAAGCCACCCTTAAGTTTTTTGCTCCAATACTGCGCACCGGGTACTGGAATGACTTTTACGACCGCTGCAGAGCGTGCCCCTTCGTCCTACTGCAAAACCAAACCGGGAGCGATACCGATCACATCGTTAAAGCGGGGCCTCGGCCCCCATACAGGTAAGCACGATGGTTAATGGCGTTAGATAATTCAAGCTAATAAGCCTAGGGGTTTCGAGGGGGTTGACGTTACGGGGGATATCGACTGTTTCGTTTATCAGGTGGCTACGAAACGTTAACTACGGAATCGGGTGACTAAAATAGTCCATCTACTTTCTTCCTTTTTAATCAAATCTACAGTGTTCTACTTTAAGAGCTTTAAGTAAATAAACCTGCAACCGACAGTTGCAGCCTTTGCCTTATTAACTGGAGCTGGGATCCCACATCCCGTTAGGAATCTGCGAGGTCGCGCTCTCCTACAGAGCCCTGAAATGGAGCACAGTCCTTCCAGGCCAGGTTCGTTCCACACAGACAGTATCGATGAACACTCAGTGGCGTGAAGGGTATGTCATAATTAAGGAATTACATAACCATGCCTTCTCTCTGCTGTTAAATACAAAAACAGCATCTGTTACATTATCATATAAAAGCATTTAGGCTGTATTTTTATTTATCACTTTACACTGGTAGTCTCTTGTATGTGTACTCAATAGAAACCAAAGAATTTTGTACACTATTTTTTGTACAATAAAAGATAAAGTGTGCATTAGGTACGCTTGTACATGACAATATTGTACAATATTTACATTTCGGGTATCGCCATGAAATTCTGTATTATCTATATACACAATGAAAATTTCTCAGAAACATTTGGACTATTTCTTATAATCACAATTTTAGTATTATAGAAAAAAAAAATCTCAGTAATCATCTGACATCGTTACTGCAACCTTTCGAGATTTCTGATTGGCTTATCCAGCAACCGCTACCCCTCCTATGCATCAAAAATATTGTACCACTACTCCGCGTAGCACCCTGCGATGGCAGCTGTCTGTCTTCATATAAATATTGATATAACCGCCCCTATATCAATACCTACATATAGACTTATGTGCACGTTCGTTTTGATAAGGACCGGACCAGTAACAAAGACATTCAATGTTATCTAGAGATCTTCCTCCTCTTGGGTTTTGGAGGCTTCACTTGTCTGTCTCCCTGGGGGATTTGGTGGACCTAAAAATAAGTATATTTAGAAGTTAGCAAAGAATATTGGTCAAAGGAACCATCCAGTAATACATGAGCTACTTGAGAGGCTGTTAGGAAATGGGTCTTATCGTCTCACGTCCACACGGGAGCCCGGATTAAAAGGAACTTCAAGAACTTTAAGGCTCTGGGGGGAAAAAGCTTGCTGCGCAACCTGTACATCCCAGACCTCTGCGACCCCGGGGGAGGTACCAGGTACGGGGATTGTGAAACCGCCTGACGGGGAGCTGAACCCCAGACCGTGATTGTGTCGGGTTCTGGGGGACAAACCGTCACCATCACTGTGACAAGAGCAATAAAGCGGGCGGTGAGAAGACATCGCTACTGGGAGAACCGGGAAGTCGGACGCAGCTCTGCGGCAGCGCTGTTCAGGAACACGCCGTGTTTAGCAAACTCTGTCTTCATCTAATTAGCACAAGGAAATACTCCACTTTGAGCTAAACGCTCGATTAATTTGAGCGAGAAGCGGTTTTTCCCCGCCGGCTGCTCAGCCGCAATCCCCGCGGCGCTGGCCGGAGCGCTGGGCGAAGGTGCTGCCGCGGGAGGCCACCACCATCTGCCGGTGGGAGCGAGCCGCTGTGCCAGGAAAGCGGCTGCGGCAGCGCCCCGGCAACGGCCACGCGTCCTTCGGCATCGCACCACAGCAGCTCCTCGGCTCCTTCCCACCGCTCACATCTACCACCTAGTCACGGGCCCTCACCAATAACTCTTGGAGCTAATTCTCTCGTTTGCATGAGCTTTTCGTTCCAAAGGAACTGATGCCTGAGCGGTAGTAGCTGAAAAAAAATGCAAGCCACTGAAAAGAGAACCGCTGATTGCCTGCGAGTGTTTCTAGGAATCATCATCTTCATGGAAATCAACCCCGATCACAAATTTTGCGGCCAGGTGATTAAAAGATAAATCAAGACTGTGCAATGACATCAGCTTGTCTGCATCACCGACCAACCAGATCAGCAAGTCCGACTGCAGCGTTTTCCCCCGAGCCAGGTTCTGCCACAGCTCCCATGCACGTGGCATCGAGTTTTTACTAGTTATAGATGCTCCTGTTTATAAATTCAAAGAGACGGTCCCAGCGGAGGGCAGACGGCAGGCGTGTGGCTGAACACACCTCTCGCTCTGCGCTGCCACAGCCCTGCAGGCAGCCCCTGCTTCCCCCTTCTGTCCCAGGACAGGGGGAAAACACGCCGTTCGACACCAAACCTCCTCCTCAGCTGGTGCAATTCAGGCGTTTAGACAGCAATGTCATTCTGTTATTACTTACAGCAGCCGTGAAAAGCTACAGAATCACCGATTTAAGATCTCTCGGTGGTTCTGGAGCCTGCAGTTCTGTTTACGTCTCCTTTTACACCCTCCAGGAGCTCCCCCGAAGTGTTACTACCACAAGCCTCTTCAGTACTGAGCACTGAATAGCAGGAAAAAGGCTTTTTTTTTTTTTTCTGTATTCAAATGTTTTCTGATGAATAATTTGAAATAATGAGATAGGGGAGGTCATGTGTGCTGGGATCTGGGATCAACTTTTTATCATTTCTAAGTGTGCTTCACTGACGTCATGGCCGCGGTGTAAAGAAGATGGGTACGTTACAGAAACCAAACTGGGTAGCGGAAGGATCCTGGGCTTACGCGGTGACGGGGTAATTCATGTGGAGAGAACACGGTTAGGTCTGGTATTAGGAACCCCCTTTTTTTTAAACTTACCTTTTATGGCACTATCTTTCTGCACGAGGAAATCTTTGTTCAAAGGGTCTGACATTCAAAAGGATGACGGTTTACATGTGGTTTCAGTGTCTCGCTACTCCAACCCAAACCGGAATGAGCCTGGTTTTGTGTCACTAGTCAGAGAAAACCTCGGGAACACCAGCGGGGCTGGAGCCCACCCAAACGGTATCAGGCTGCACGTGGGAAAGTCTCTTTGTAAAAACCAATCTAATGCGCGGTGGAACTGAAATGCTACAACTCTTCCCCGTTTTCGGAAGGGTCAGGCGTTCACAAACAGGTTTTAAAGTGAGAGAAATGGTGGAAATTCCACAGGATTTAAGGAAGCAGAGATAGGGTTGGTGTTAGAAAGCCACCCACAGCAACGCTCCCTGTCCAGACACGCAGAAGCAGAGACAGAGGAGGAGGTTATTGCTAACGTGAAAAGAACTTACATTCCCAGACATTTTGTCTAGTTCACTCATGGCCTCGTGTATAGCAGCTTCTAAATGGTTATTTAGCTTTCCACTTCTAGGAAGAAAAAATGAACAGGGTCAGTAATTCTTAGTAACAGGAAACAGGTGAATAATAGACACATTAACTCACTGGAGATGATCTGCTGCCCGCGGAGCCGGCCACTGACAGCGCAGACGGCAAGGGCAGACCTGCACACCGCGTTAGGCAAATACAGGCTGGTGGAGAAATCACGGAAGAGACATAAAAGGCAGCACTTCGGGGAGCTGTACCGTTAGGTGTGGTGTCCACCAGATGGGTGTTTACACCCGGGAACAAAGAGCAGGAGGACTAACTAACTTGGAGCAGCCAGAGGAAAATATGTTGTACTAGCCCTCTCAAATGCTGCTAGGTGCCAGCCCAGCACACCACGGGCTATGGTACAGGTAAGGAGAAGAGTTTCTTCTTCCAAACCAGAAGTCATGGGGCAGCTCCATACAGCTCATTTCAGCTCCATTTAATTTTACCGTGCCATTTCTGACTTATGTATAGTTCTTTCAAGAGGTTTCCCACTTGAACACGATGCTCTGCATGACGGGTCATACTGCTGCGGCCCCGCAGAGTTTCAAGCAGGTAAACAGTCCTTGAGCACACGTTCCTATCGCTTGTCGGGGATGTGTCCTTAAGAGCAGGGCTGTGTGCACATCTATCTATCTATAGGTATTTAGATAGGTTGGTTCATTCATGACTTCAAGTGACCAGCTACGTTTAGAAGAGTAATGAACACGATGAGAAATGACTGAATATGAGATGAGAGAGCGAGCGTCCTGGAGACGGGAGATGTCATCATGAGCATCCATCACAGTATCCTCAGGAAGTAAGAATGTCCTGCTATCCCTGCCATGGAGATGCTGAAATGAGGGGAGGAAACAGAGTCTGCGGCACGAGGGGAGGTGATGGCAGAGACAGGTAAGAGAACACCTGGTCCCAAGCTGGCACGGATGGTCGCATCTCTGGGACCATACCTCACAGGAGACACTTCCTAAAATACCTTCTAACAAAGAAAGAAAAATCATCACGTCAGCTGGGACATTCTTCCTTTGGACCTAAAGATTTACAGCAACAAAAAGCACTGGCAAAAGACTGACAGGGCAGTAGCACGGGCAAAGCGTATGACCAGCGCTGCTGACCAGGGATCCAATCCCCCTTGTTCAGCAAAATGATTTTCCTGCCCATCAGCACGACTGGGAGATGGACCACAGGGGATCAGAGGGGCTGTTACTCGTTATTCAGGTAAGATATTCCCCACCACCACTTTGCATTGGCCACCTGCGCTATACCAGGGCATGAACTGCTCAAAAAGAGCCCATATGGGATGTCAAGTTATTTAATCAACATGATGCTCAGTCCACAACCCACCCTTATTGTCCTATCTATGAAATCATCGCTGTTAGTCAGAACAGCCACTTGAAGGGATCTACAATAGAAATGATCATGTGAACTGGAGCCTTGAGACATGGCTACATCCATTTTAGTGTGCAGATGATGATCCGCCCCGCAGCAAATCAAAGTTTCACAGGTGCCCGTCACTGAAATACCCATCAGGTGATGGAAACCAACCTGTAAACGTCACAAGTTGTGTCAAACTACGTTTAAAAGATTCAAGCAACAGTTTGTTCCTCTCACTAGGAAGCAGCACATCATCCCTGAGGAAACCTCGCGTGGCCAACAGCTTTGAGGAGGTGGGGCAAACCACTACTAGGCTCACACGTGGAGGAGACAGACTTAGACTGGGTCAGGATGGAGACCTGTTGGAGCTGGAAGTTGGAAAGGTGGTGAAGAGATGCATTAGTTTTTCCCTTATTGGAGTCCTGGTCAACTCTGAAGATGGCACATGTCCAACAGGAGGGACATCACAGATGTGACTGTTCAACTCTAAGAAGCCACCGCTCAAACTTCAGTTCAAAATAACTTAGGATGGAAGATAGAGGTGGCAATGGAAGGGATGGTAAATTCCTGCCAGAGGAGAAGCCTGGTGTGGAACAGAACACGCAGAGGAACAGGAAACCACAGGAGGAGGAGGCAGCACTGGTACTGGGTGGTGACCCCTGGAAGGTCTTTGCATGCAGTGGGACAGGAGAACACTGGTGAGCAGAGGAGTACAGGTAACTACCAAGCTCGGGAAGAACAAAGATTGGATCAGACGAGGCTTTGATAAGGGAAGACTGGGCCTCCAGCAGAGAGTCTTCTGGAAACTGCAGCTGGATACGTCATGACCTGCTGGGAGCAGGAAGGGACATGGCTCAAGGAAGATGAGATGGACCTCAGCAGTTTGTACGAGCGTGTGTCTTCCTACCAGGCCCAGGATAAACTGGACAGATTAGGAGGCACACCAAGCCCCTGAGATATCCCCACACAGACCCCTTTTCTGCGACAGAAAATGCTTTAGATCATCTTATTAGCTGAAGGTGCAAAGCCCTGGGCAACCGAGCTAACACATCTGACTGTGCTGATGGAACGTGCTGCCACAACTTCATTTCCCGGTGTCTTGTTTAGGAACCTAAAAAACAGAACACACCAAAGATGTCCATTTTCCAAACTAGCGCGTGAGGTTAGATAAAGATTTAGGATTCACAAATACTGGATCTGAGGTGCCACTTGAATTAGTTCCTATTACATGCCTATTTCAATGAAGTTTTCAGTGTTGCAGACATTTTTCTTCTTTAATTTAGAATTAATAATTTTATATTGAATATGTATTACTGGAGACTGAGTCAAGACTGTGCAGTGAAGGAAGAAGTTGTACAACCTACTAGGGCTGAGACAAGAGCTGTAGGAGCACAGAACAATTTCCAGGGTTAAGGTATCTTGCCCCTGGCATAACCCCACTTGAGTCACATATCTTGCTTCAGGGGCACGAGCAAATAACCAGGGAGTTGCCAAAAGCCCTTTGACGTTCTCACCACAACCCCTTACGCTGCAGACAGATATTCTGAGGATGATCTTGGAAAAAACAACCACCGACATGGTCTCGTTGGCATAAAAAATATTTCTCTGAAGCGCCGTGTGACATATAAATAGAAGAAGGGCTCATGCCTTAAAAGGAGCTGAAGGCGACTCATGATTTAATTCCCCGAAGCCCGTGTTTATTGTGCTGAAGACAAGGAGCTCGAGCTGACTTTAAATTCTCACATGGATTCACAGTAATATATTTTCTCCGCAACAGTAAATAAGTGAGAGCATCCTAGAACAAAGCCAATCACAGCACAATTTCTCTTTTTCTATCCTTTTTTTCCTCCTAAAGTCAACTATTTTCCTCTTTTTCCCTGAGCCGATGCTTTGTGTCCTTACAGTTACCGTTTCCCCCTCCTTCTGACCTTGAATATTTGTAAATAAAAGCGAACAGGTGAGAGAAGCCTGAGCAGTTTGTATGGTCTGACCCAGAGCGTGAGGAAAGCTCTGCTCCACCACTTCCGAAACGCTCCTCAGCAATGGGAAATCAACCGGATTGCTCCAAATAAACCCGTGCGCCGGCTGCCGCAGCAGCTGCCGGAGGGAGAGGGCAGAGCAGAAGGGCACATCTTGTTACAAGGCGAATTTGGTCAGAATAGTTCGGATGTAATAACTTTTTGGGCTGTAAATTAGAAATCCTATACATGAAAGCTCCAACAAGGAGGCTGACATTTTCAAAGGCTACAGTAAATATCAGAAGATGCAATAAAAATGCAGATATCAAAGATCTCGGATGATTATCGTAACCCACACCAGGAATTCAGAAAATTAACCCTTCACTTCGGCCGACCTGCTGAGCTCCCCAGGACGAGAGGTTTAGGAAGCGAAAGAATTTAATTATTCCATTTCTCTAGTAAAGAAACGAGCATTTACTCACTTTCTGTTCCTTTTCCTGGCCCGGTTGTAAGCTTCTAGACCTTCTGTTAGTGTCTTCAGCTTCTCTGGCTCCACCTGAGTGAAGGTATGAACACCAAACCACATTACCCAGACCTGCAATTACCAAACACGGCGTTTACTGTCCTGCGAGACATGCATGGTGATGGAGCCTAACTGTCACCGCACCCACGGGACACCGACCTTGCCAGCAACGGGTGAATTCGTGGCTGGCTACAGACACCCCCTCATACATACATACACACACATATGTATTATAATGTCTTCCACACCACTAGCAATTGAAAAACAAAACCCCAAACCATGGCACTGACAGAAACAAAACTAAGGAGGAGAATAGTATTTGTAAGACCTTGTTTGTCTTTATATAATTAGTAATCATATATTATTAATTGACGCCGCACACTCCGCACTCACATTTCACAAATGCATTTTACACCTTTGAGACCACCTGGAAGGCATTCAAGCACCACGTTGCCCGGTACACACGGTACAGTTTTTACAGGTCAACACGAAAGCGTTGCACATCACCTGGAATCTCTGGAGGAAGAACTGCCAGCCCCAGTTCAGCCACGGTGCTGCTGGCACCATTGGCCAAATTCACTCCCATCCCAGCAGAGCCACAGCATGTGAAAGGCGTACGGCCCTAAAGGGGGGGCGGGCAGGGTGACGAGCTTTGGTGATGCATTATTTATTTAGGGGTATTTATTGATGCGTTATGAGTCCGTGAGGTTTAACTCGCGCTGGCTTTAGCCCTGAGAAAGGTATTTAAAACATTTTTTTACTCCAGCACATACTTTAACGATGTGCTGTGTCAGGAGTGAGTTTGAGCACGTGCTGAGCTGGTATTTGAAGGACTCGAACTGGAAATTTAAGACCTCTGGAAATCAGCCAGCATTACAATCTTGTAAGCGACCTGGATGGGAACCGCTGCGTATGATCACTGGCAGCACTGGGCACGTACTGGTTAGCGCTGGTATAAACACCACAAACAAGAAGAAAATTAATTCTATCACCTGTCATTTGCATTCTCAAAACTGCGTATTATTTTGATTTGGCTCAGTCACTTCTGCTTGTTAAACCCAAAAAGGTATTTAAAACACCCCCATGTAAAGAAAAGGGGTGAACCCCTTTTCCTTTGTCACTACCGCTACATTTTGCTGGACTTCTCCATCTTTGCATAACTTAACACGAACCTCACATGACATGTGTTCCATTAAAAGTACAGCTTGTGTTCTGACACGAGGAGCGTTAATTCTATAAATACAGATTTATTAAGCACGCCTCTATACAATCAGAAGCAGAAATTTAGATGCAAATTCCCTCTAAACCCGGCCTTTCAATTACTCAATAATTTATATTCGCAGTGAAAGCGATCCTTAGACGTGACACTGTGAAGTTAATGAGTGAGCAAGCTGTCAAAATCCCGAGGAATAAGGCCCGATATAATACGTGTTTAGACCAAATTTCACACGTCTTGTCCTTGTGCATCTGACAGCGAAGCCGGGGAGCGCTGCCCCGTGTGAGAGCCGCTAACGGTGAAACGGGGAGGCAGGATTTCTGTTTCCATGGCAGGATTCAATTCTGCCCCAGACTGTAGCGCTCTTCCCTTAGAGCCGTGTTCTCTTCCAACGCAAGACTGCAAATGCTCCATGCCGTGCCCGCGAGCGGTGCGGGACCCACAGCCACCGTCTCCAGATGTACTCCTGGAACCGCCCTGTGGAGGGCTGGCTGTGCCTGCCCATGGGTACGTAAGGAAATGTTTTCACGAAGAGCAAATATCGCCTTTGGGTAACGAGGGACTTCAACAAGAAACCAGTATCTTCACTAGCGGGATTTTGTGATGGTGGAACAGAAAACCTGCCAGCGCTTGTTTGCAGCAGTCGTATCGAATCGCTGACGCCACGGGGAGGGGAAGCAGCTCCAACAGGTATGTTGGAATCTGTAACATCACACGCCTTCATTTACAGCGAGCCATTCCCATGCTAATGATACACGGCGTTTCCAGGACACTGCGAGATCACGCCTCTTATTCCCTGCAGAACTACAAGAGCTCAGGGGAAAAGCCCGAGTTTCACTGATGGGCCATGCCTCAAGAACCACCACGAAACGCACCACCAACAGGCAACTGCTGCTCACCCAGACCTGTTGGCTTTCACAGTGCCGCTTGTTCCTGGTCAGGCGATTTGACTTGGATAACGATAAAATTAACTGCGTAATGACACATGCATCCTGGTGCAGGATGCCTGAAGTTTCACGCTCGCTCCTTTCCTTTTCAGGAATTTCTGCTGCTCCTGCTGACTGCCCTTGGGCTCCTCTTTAATTTTCCAACAGCCCAAAAGTAAGTGTTCCCTAGGAAATGAAGGTGCGATATTCCTCCCTTCTCCTGTGAGTGAAACCCCCCACCAGCTGCTCTTCAAACAGAAGCATCATTACAGTTAATACCCAACGTCTTTTAAATGAAACCAAAAATCAAATCATGCGTGATATGAAGACCAGGGAATATACACAGCGCCAGGAAATCCCACCAGCAAAGCGAAGCTGGCGTTACAGTACAGGAGGTTAACGCCTGGTGACACAAATATATTAAACCATGGCTTGCGAAGCTCTGCAGAAAACAACCATTTCCAGAACTGCTGCTGGTGACTCCCACCACGAACTGAGACCTTTCAGGATTTTTTGAAGCGCAGGACTTCTGAAGACCATTTGGTTTTCAAGGTTATTTCTTTTTGGTTTTCAAGGTTATTTCTGGTTTTTGAGGTCATTTTTTTGGTGTGGGTTTTTCTCCTCTTATTTTCTGCAGACCAGGCTGCCCAAACATCTGAAGAACGGAGCTGTACAACACGTTAGAGGAGTGTTTGAACGCATGTACGGATCCTCTTTCCTATTGCTCTGTATCCCACCTTCAAACAACTCCTGACTTTGCGATGGTCATCCGCTCTGTACTTCATGTTGGATAGATCTAGACATACTTTTTTCCTTTAACTTAAAATTATTATTATTAAATTCAAGGCCTTTTGACGCGAGGTGCTCCATTACGTGGGACTTCCTGATGAAGAGCCTGAAAGGGTCCCTCTTGCTGCCTCCACAAGTGCCTTGACAGAGCTGCACGAGCTGCACCGTAGGTATTCCCCCCGTTTGCGTCCCTGTTGTGGCGCTCCAGGATCAACGAGATCTGTGCCACTGAACACACTGTTACACAACGCTTATATAGTGGACATGAGAGACACCGAACTGAAGGGGGTTTGCACAAAAGCAGCTCGACATCCTGGCATCCGCAGACTGGGCAGAGTAAACGTATTGCATCGCCGGGGAATGCAACTGAAAAGCATTTGACTCTTTACAGAAGTGAGAGAAAACGAGCTCCAAAGTGCCACAGTGCTACAGAGACACGAGTTTGTGACGTTAATGCATAAACTTGGAACTTGTGTGCGGTGTCAGCGCTATTCGTAATTCACATGGGACAGTGATTTTGTCCTAGTTTTCCAGTTTTGTTTAATCCTTTGTAGTTTGTGGTCTGTCTCGTTTGCCTACACTTTATCAGCTGACTCCAGGGTCTAACCTTTACATGGAACGAGCTCTTGCGCATCCCAATACTGGCACTAGAGCACATTGCTTTCTCTATAAGGACTTTTTGTTCAGCGTCCTCTGATGGGAGCTCTTTGAAAACTTTGTGGTTCCAGACAAGCCACCAGTATGACAGACTAGAAGGAGGGTTGAAACCATTCTGACCAAAATTCACCCCAGTTATTTATAGCACCAATTCATCCACGACCTGTCGGACTGCCTGGGGAAAGGACACTGGCACATTGACCTCAGGTGTCCCAGGAAGAGCAACAGTGGTTACGCTACAGCAGCTCCTGAGCTCTGCACTGGTGGCAGTCAGAGGCTGTTGGTGGGGAAGTGCTCCTCCACATATTCTGGTACTCCCTCTCCACTGGATATCTGCTGCTGGCCAAATTATGCGGGAAGGAATACTTTGGTCCAACCCACCATCACCAATCTGACTGTTGTCGTGCAACGGACTAGTCAGGCATATGGGGAAAAACAATATAATATTCAAGTGGCTCCATTTTTTTATGTGAGAGGTAAAATGTTATTTCATTACATCTTTACTTTCTGCTTACCTATTTTTAAAATTTGCATGTTATAAAATGGCACTTAGAAATATTTATATGTGGAAGATGTGAAATATTCTATAAGAACTACAAAAATGTAACGTTGTAAGAGTAGTGGAGACCAGAACTTGAAATATTTATCATAATAAAATAACCAATAACTCCTTGTATTTTCTGTATATTCCTCAACAAGCATATGAGTTGTCAACAACAACAAAAAAGGATTTTAGTATGAAAGAGCAAACTGGAATGTTTTCCTCACTATGAAAGTCAGCCAGAAGCTCCTTTCACGGTGGAAATGCACATGCATTTCCTCTTGAAGAGTGTTTGTGTCAATCAGCAACCTCTGACTGATTGCAGACCCTCCCTCTCATTAGACCACTTCACCTTTTTGCCATTTTCAACACTTTTAGGTATCTCCATATCAGTTTCTTTGGACACAGCCAGAAGTTCGACTAAATACACACTGTAAGGTAAACCATTTTGTGTTACATTTTTTGGGTAGCGAGTCTTTTGTGCACAAATTAGTTAGTAAACCATCGTCAGACCAAAGCGTCAGCTGTTTCCTGGCACCGGTAGAAATTTCTCATTAGATAACTACGGGAAAACTCAGTTCTGCGAGCTATAGTTATGAAAAAAAACAACTTGTCCTACTAAAATAAGAGACAAAGAATAAAATAAAGCATGGACCGAGATAGTTTTGATCAACATTCGTATGGGCACATGTACACGTGTACGTAGAGAGAGAGAGATGTGCATATAGATATAAATATACCTTCCCCTCCTCCGCGTTTTGTTGACATGAATTGTGAACTTCTTCTTCTCTTACTAGTTTTCCAGGCCATGAAGTCAGTCCTTTGATTTGGCCCCAGACCAAGTCGCCAACGTTAAACGTCCTCGGCCTGTAATGTATCAGCTCATTGGAAGAAGGGGAATCTGGGTTCCTTAGGTCATCTTCGCTACTGATGCTTTTAGCATCGGAAGGACTAGGCACACACCCGTTAATGCTTTTGGCATTAAAATCTCCATTGTAATGGAGATAGTCTTTAACTAACGAACTTTCCAAGCTATTGGAGGAGCTTGGGGATTGCTCTTCCAGAACCAGGTCTTGTTTAGAAGTGTTCAGCAACTCCCCAAATCCTCTGTTCTGCTGAGGCCTATTTCCGTTTATGTGTGCACATCGTTCCACAGTGTTCTCCAGTCTTTCCTTAAAACTCATCATAGTTCTTTTGTAATTGTTATACCTGAAATTCTCCTCCAACATTTTATCGCTTTGACAGTTTCGCTGTGATAGCAGTATCTGATGCTGCTCGCCCTGTAACAATGGCAGCGTGGAGATGTTGTTGGGCCTTTCGTGACAAGGACTACTATGGATGTGGGTAGAGTGGTCTAGAAACTCATCACATTTCCATCTATTTATCTCACTGACAGGACTTTGCTCCCCTTCCCACTGTTTTTTGGGTGTGTTACAACTTGTTGATTTGTAATATTCATACCCATCCCCTTCACTTGAATTTTTACCGTGCTCTGAATTCTTCAGTATTCGCGTTCCTCTCGTGTTCCTTATCCTACCTTCGTGATCAGAAACGGCAATGTTTCTTCCATGGATTACTGCACTGACAGCACTAGAAAGATTTAACGGGTCACCGATTGAGGCTGTGAAGGCACTCATGGCACTCAAAGCTGGAATGGGACTCATTTGCGTTGTACTGCTAACGGCAGTGGTGATGACCACTTGCATTCCTTTGCTTGCAGCATCTACAACGGCTTTGTAGATGGCATCCACCGATGTATCACCCTGAGCAGCGACAGCGAGGTTATCCTTCGCCTGTTGGCCAAGAGATGGTTCAGTTCTCTGCTGCAAATCACACGATGTTTCTTGGAAAGGAGGAAGCATAGTGTTGGAGCTCTCAGGAACTGGTGCCATTCCCATCTGAGTGATCATTCTTTTGTTTAGGACAGCGGCATCTTCCTGCATTCTCACCTGGAAGAAGTAGAGAAAAGGATGGGAATTGCTGTTCTACCTGAAGTTCCCTTTCAATAGACAAACCTCGTTTCATTTTAATAACAAAACCAGGGTGGTGGCCAGGGTGCCTGTTATAGGACATCATTTTACTTTGGTTACACATCAGTTACGAAGTCTAATGCTGAACAAGCTAGACAGAAAATAAAACCAGCATAATTTAGAGGAAAACAAAACCACTGGCTCTTAGACTTTGCCTTGTGGATCCAAACAGATGCCTTGCATGAAATGATACAGCCTACCATGCCCTGCTGAGACTACATCATCACCTCTCTGAGAGTCCTTTCAGGGCTTTCCTCTCCTGACTGAAGTACGGCACCCTCCTTTTTCCTCTCAAGTCCTAAACAACTCCACCAAGGTCAATATTTCTGTTCTCAACTATTCTCTTTCCTTCCTTCCCAGACCCTAATTTTGCTTCTTTCCTCCCTACCAACTGTTCTTCTGGGCTCCTTGTATGGAGCTCCTTCAGTTTTGGGACTGTGGGCCATCACCGTCCCTTTGGAAATGGCCAATATGTCTAAGTTTTCTCTTTTGGATATGTGCTTCTCTTCTGGGATCTCTTTTTACTTCAGTCCCTTGTGACCCATGCCTGCAGCCCTTTGCGTAGCAGCTGTGACGTCAGGCACCACCACAGCAAACCATAACCTTCCGATTAAATTAACTGTGGGGTTTTTTTATTTCTCGTCTCATACATAGGCAGTGAAGATGATGTCCATAATTGCATCCACTTGCATCGTGAAGAATTGTCTATTTAGGTGGATAGCAGGGAGGTACCATCATTTGAGCACAGCTTGATGGTGTAGATTCATTCGAATGCCTGTTCGCTCCACACCACAGCTGGCTCTTCCGTTTGCTTGCAGGGGGAACATAAGAGGACTGCTACACACGGTCACCGACCATCATTTATGAAGTTTCTAACTCCTGTCAAGTGGTATCAATAGTTATTTCTCACCACTGAATTGTTCGAGTGGTCTAAAAGGGAGTTTATGATAATTTCTGCAGAATGGAGAATAGTTTTGCTAAAGATGTACAGTAAGTGTCGGAACAGACAGAGCATATTTTTCTCCACCACACACGGCGTAACTCTTTCCGAAGAAACTATACTTCTATATATCTATTATAATATAAACTGTATATTTCTAAGGAACAAGGTATAAAATTTCAGTAACAAACGTTCCTGATCTGCAAATTCCAAAACCTCCTAAAAGAGGAAAGCGACTGGAGATACCATATTGTCTTCATCACTCAGCAAAACAAAACCAGACTATGGAGGGTATAATTTTACCTACTAGAGTTGCCCGTGTGTTTAAGTATTGATTCCATTTTGCTCTCTACCTGGAAGTTCTGGAACAGACACGCCATGGGGTTTGGGTTGTTAGCTGGGCCGGGAATCGGGGGCTGCCCTTGAAAGCCCTGCATGTTCTGATAGCCCTGGAGAAGGTGCTGCTGCTGCTGCTGATTTGCAGGAAACATCTGATTGTTGTTTAAGAGCGACTGGAGATGACTCAGCTGATGGTTATTCAAAGTAGTGTTTATAGATGACATGTCACCTGTAATTCAAACACAGGGAAACGTAAGTCAGAGGAGTTTTCAACAGTCAGGAGGAATTTCCTTGACTCAAATTATAACCGACTGCTAAGCAAATGCCTCTGTAAAACAACACTTTTTCCCTTCAATCTTCTACGGAATGGTCCTCAAGGCATGTGTCTCCTACTCTTTATTCCGTTATTTCTTCAGTATCGCTTCTCTGGCGCGTCACATCTACCTGGGCTCTTCCTAAAGGTTTCGGACACGACTGACTGTGCCTTTGGTCCACAGCCAAGCGTGGCAGAACAAGCTTCTATCACACTCGGAGTCTTGGAATCTTACTCTTAGTTTCCAAAGAGTGACTGTTTCAAACGTACCAGGGTGGTGAGGGGGAGGAGGAGGAGGAGGGGAGAGAGGAAGAGAAAATAGTTTAAAAGACCCAACAAAATTAGTTTTTTCGTTAACCGTGACAAAATAACGTCAGCCAACTGCAAATGAGGGAAGGCTTTTGGCTCACAGCCATGTCAGCCAACACTAAACAATTTTTGGTTTAACATCCCAGAGAAACAATTGTATTAACGTTTTGTATTACATAAAAACCTCACTTTACATGAAAATTCAAATTCTAGTTAAATAAATATGCTGTCGAACTCGACTTTATGCAATAATAAAGCTTAAAAATATATCCATTTCCTAGTTGTTCTTCCTTTTTAATTAAAAGCTCATCTTTTTCATAAAATTTCAATTTGCAGAATCATTGGTTAGTTGTATTTTACATGGAGAATGTGAAGTAGGGTTGAGTTCATGACAGCCTTTTAGGAGGTCAGTAGGTATTACATCAAAATACTTCTCAGCTCTTTGCCGCTACTTAATTCCTCCTCCTAGTCCATCTATCAGATGACATCATCCAAGCGACAGGAGCACTGTATTAACTATAATAACTATATTACATATTCTTGGTAAAAATCATCAAAAGGTGCAGAAGACAACTCTTGTAGTTACGGGTTTTTTAATCGCTTGGTTTGGGATGTAGGCGTTACCTTGAGGTTCTAAACTACAAACTAACGTAAAAAAAATAACCCAGAGAAATGAGGAAATAGAAGTAAAGGGCTCGAAGGGCAACCTTCCTCTTTGACCTTGTGCAAAGCCCTGCTTCGAGGACTTTACGGATGGCTTTACGGGGAGTGTGCTCACGGCTTCGGCACGTCTGATTCCTCCGGAAAAAGGCACTTGGCCGTTTTTCATCTATTGCACAGCCACTCGTCCTAACCCTGTGATGCCACATGCACTTGAAACGCTGCATCCCAGAGACGCGCCTGTGCTTTTACTACTGGAGAAACGAAACAAGTCCAATTGCTTACAGAATGTCTATAGTAGGTCTAGGTGGCATCAGAATTAAGAATGGAATATAAAATACGTTCCAAAACCAGTATGAAATGTTACAGAATTCAATCAGAATGTGTTTTAAATTTCTGACAATAACAGTTCTGTTTTTCTCAATAGAAATAAACAAGCTGTAACGTACGAAAGCCTTAAAAAAAGAAGTATGGTAAAGTGGAGTCTGTAAAAATAGAAAGTAGAATCCAAAATTCCCCCTCCCCAACCCTCTTCCTCTTTTTTTTCCTTTTATATCTGTGAAGAAATTGAACTTACCAAGCAGACCTGTCCCCAGGAGAGGGTTAAGTAGCTGTGGCACCACAGAGTTATTGTTGAGTTTAGCTGGACCAGATGGATTCCCAGCATTATTAGATATGTTCAGCAATGTTTCTGCCATTGACACCACTGCTGTCCCACCACCCAGGGTTGAGACAGACAGTGCTGCCACTGCGGATGATGTAGTGGTTGTGGTAGTGGTGGCTTGGGAGGAGGTGGCTATGGAAACCTCTGGATGATTAGCGGTGTTGCCCGACGCGGAGTTCAGGACACCTCCCACCAGCTGGGGATTCAAGGCCATTAATGCTGAGGCCCCAGAGACAGCTGGGAGGAGCAGGGGGTTAGAAGTAGTGTCAGTGCCTGAAAAGCTCGGTATGGGGTTGCCCAGGGGGTTGGTTAAAAGGGTCTCCACCCTGTTGCTCTCTGCCTGATTGCTTGGCAAATGGTCGGGAGGGGCTGTCAGCTGCGTTACTGAGGGCAAAGGGTTATTTTGCTGCTGCAACATATCTGAGATGGTCAGATTGAAAGATGGTAGGGGAAGCATGGCAGCTGCTTGGGCTTGGTTCTGGAGGAGGGTTGCTAGAAGCTGAAAATGAACAGGCTGTAATACCTGCCCATCCACGTCACTGGAGAGAAAAGCTAAAGCAGCATTTACATTCGGGTTGAGAAAACCTAAAGGGTTGAGGTTGACCTCAGACTTGCCTTCTCCTGCTGAAGGCTGTAGTATATTTAATAGATTCTGGTTTAGGAGATGTTGCTGATTCACTGGCAAAGAGATAGGTAGAGAATTGAGGAGGTTTTGATTCAAAGAATGTGGAAGATTGTTGTTTGAAGCGCTGTTCTGCGGAAAATGAAGTGAGTGTTCGTGGCCAGCAAAAGGGAAATCGCTCCCGATGGGCAGCTGGCTCTGAAGTGGGTTTCCAGCTGCAGTAGTGACTATTACACCATCTTGAAGCACAGATGTTGTCTTTGTGATGGCAGGTTGGCTGGTGCCAGCTATGGCTATTGACGATGACGGGCCTGAACCCCCTGCAACGCAAAAGAAAAGAAGAACTATTAATAGTACAGTGCCTGTTGGGAGACGATCATCAAGGTGTAAAGTAACCAGGTTAATCCAAACCAGGAATGTCGATACCCACACACGGGGAAGAAAGTGTTTTGAACATCCAAACTTGAGTACTTTTTAAATACGAATGTATCTGCCATCAGCTCCTTCAGATACTGCATGCTGTGCCACATCTCATCAGAAACTGTTTAACTAGATACTTGTATTTCCCTTACATTTCTCCTGAAGAAATATACAACGATGACGATTACATGTCATGATGATGCCTACGATAAAATCCAATGAACAAAATATACTCTGGTCAAGGTTAGCAGACAAAACCTCTCCAACTACTTATAAAGGAAAAAAAAGTGAATAATTGGGGTGTTCTTGTCATACCCAGCATTTGGCATGAAAAGAAAGACCAGCTGGGTAGATTTACTGTGAGGGGGTTACATGGAAAGAGGGAGAGAATAATACAGATTATTTGGGTATTTTTATACCCCTTTACCAAATCTGAAGTATAAAATAAATTTTTCTTTGTCTTCTTTCACTTTAGGCAGAGTCTGGAATTGACAGTGGTCAGACACAAAAAGCATGAGAGGAGAGTAGGAGAATTAAAGCAACTGAAATTGCCTTGAACTACGTCCTTCTGCTCTATTCATTGCCATTCACTGGTGACCATTCGAGTATGAAAATGTTACACTGCATCGTTATAAATGTTTTTAACTATGGGTTCGATGCAATAATTTTCCATTCGCAACTGCCCTGCACATACAGCTCATACGACAGAGTCCAGAAGGTATTGATTATGATCCGCGTGATTCTGTGATTACCAGAAAGTTCCAATTATCGTCTTCCTAAACAAACGCTATTTGAAAAGGGATGTGCAACCACCCTGTTAACCGGTAAGAACAGAATCAAATCTTTAATTTGTAACTTAAAATATCATTTTTCAAGTGCTGGATGTTATGACAACTTAAAAAGGTACAAAATTAACACAGTACGTGAGGCGCTGCACTGAATTGGAGAAGAAAGGTCACGCCCTCTCCTCCCCCAGGTGCCATTACCACGTTTCAGTCCAGAAATTAAATAATAAATTAATCAAAGAGAAAGTAAGGCCCAATTGTAATCACGCAGCAGAGGATATCCTATTCTGCCGTGATGACAAATATGTTAACAAAGCAATACAAGCAGTTTCACGACCAGTACATTTAGCCAGGCGGCAGTTTGGAACAAAAAACCCCCAGACAAGCAGCTGAGGAACAAAACGCCAACCATGCACTGGAAAGGTATGTCCCGTTGGATTGCCACTTGTGGATTGTGTTTAATGTTTCACGTTAGACAGGAATAGTAAAAAACCTCTGGCTGCTCAAATTCAGTTACACGAATCCCAGAAAACCTAAACTGAACTACAACTTTCACTAATGCTGAAATATTTTAAGCTGCATTTTTAGAAAAGTAATAGAAAGGTTTTCACAGTCTTTGTGGCTAAAAGCAAATTCTTTTTGTTTCACTGGAGGAAAGCAAACCCACGCACCTACAACAGTTTCCAGCTCTCATGCCAGGCTTGTTCTGGCTCAGAGCCCACAGTGATACACGTTATTAACTATCAAGTACCTGCTGGTTCACAAAAAAGGAAATTTTCCATTTTTTTGGTTTCAATCGGTATCCACAATGGACACTCCAAGGATTTAAATGTTAGAAGTCCCAAAGACCAAACCACAGATTTAAGGAATACCATTACAAAGTCATTCTTGCATGGAGGAATCACTCCTCCCCTTGTAAACAACTTCCACATAAAACCATACTGTCCTGTAGATAAAACCAGGCTGCCTCCGCTCAGCCTGACCTGCAGAACGGTCCGATGGTCTGGACTTTCTAAGGCAAGAGTTCATTTCAGGCAGTATTTTTATTGAGGCTCTTTACTCCCACGACTTGGGAAAGACGGATACATCAGCTTTTTCCTCACTAGCAGAAATCGTATGCAGTGTGTCAAGCAGCACATGGGTAGATTTTTAATTCAGGCACGAGGTCGAGAGCTCTCCAGTTCTGGTCTTTTCAAGTGGACCTAATCTCTATTTCTCATTTATGACCCTCCTTCCCATTGCACCCAGGTAAGTGGCCACACAGAAGAGTGTTTGGTGTGAAGCAAATCTCCAACTTGTACCATCATTGCTAGGATTTTGTCAAACACTGCTCGGTTTTCTAACCCCTGTCAAACACTGCTTCTGGAGATCTAACCAGAGAGGTTACACTGCATTCAATGCTTGTCCCTTCTCCAGATTCTTTAGGCAATTAATTAATTGGAATAAAAAATAAGTCTTGATGGATTCTGAGTAGGAGGAAGAAAACGTGTCCTTATTTCAATCCAGACTTGAGAAGTTTGGGAGTTGAAGAGGCGATGAGCAGCCAGACTTCAGCAGGAAAAGAAAACACAGACAAGTATCTCCCCCAGCTTCTGTAAAAACTGCCTCGCAGAAAGACACAGTAGGAATTGGTGTAGAAAAGTCCTGAATTGGGTAGGAGCTAATATAATATCTACAACCACATTCTGGGACAAATTTATCTCCAGCAACAGACTGAATTGCCACAATATGATTTCTGGATCTCTTCCAAAATGCCATCTTCAACAAGTCCATGTTCTAGATGAAGAACTGCATGCACTCATCAAAATACAGAGCTGCTGGACATCTTCTGAATGTTTGGCCCCAATCCAAAAGACAGAATCTGAATTATTTTTTCCCCCCTTTATAAAACACATGTAATTTCCATGACTGTGATTGACAGCACTACATCAACAAGGTGCAGAATTCCACCATCCTCTGGGAAGACCACGCGAGCTCTTGGAGAGCCCTTAGACCTGTCCTTCCCCAGTTTCAAAGCGAAATCTCCACGATCCTGGACAAACGTGAGCAGTCCTGTCTTTCTGACTCACGAGGAGACCAGGTGCAATGAGAAGAAAGCAGTGCCCAGCATTGGCAGTGTGAAGATGAGAAGAGTTCTCAGAAAAATGTAATGTGCCTCATCAGAGCAACGTTGCGAGGCACACTGTGAAAGGACTGCCTTTCCTTTCGAATCAGGCAGCAGCACCAAAGCATAGCAGCCGCGACCTGGATGTCCTTCAAGGTCTGTCATTTATTCAAAGCGACATCTAGACCCATACATTGTGTTTACCAGGATTTTCAGAGGGCAGGACAACAGGAAAGCAGATGGTGGGTGTCAGCTGAACAAGCTGCCTTGGCCAGCAGCGCTGTAAGGAAAACAGGACTGCAATGCTGACCCCTCGCTTTTCCTTCAGGCCTGGAGAAGATGACAGCCAGAAGAAAAGAAGATGCACTGCAGCACCAAAGAGTTTTGACAGTGTGTTAGCTCACCCAAAACCCCACCGTGAAACGGTTCGTTATTACTGTGTCCAAGCTCCAAGATGGCAGTTCAGAGGCTTTTGATGAGAAATGCCAATGGGACTTGAAAGCTAAAAGGAAATCACAAGTTCGGTTCCAAGTTTCATAAAAACATGGTGCATTGTGGAAACCCAAAGCATCGTACACGTCAACTCAGTAAACACAGGCCTTAATAATCACAAGCTCTTAAGAGTAGAATGTAAAAAAGAGTGAGACTAAAAGCCATGAAAACCTAAGATGAACGTTGGCTTTGAGCTCCTGCAGACAAGAGACATCTGCCAAAAGTTCTTTGGCCAGTTGTTGAGAAAAAGGAACCTTCTTTGTAATGCAGCGACAAGAAGAAATACCCAGAATGCTGAAAAAGTACATTTGTTGTTCTCTTAGAGGGTCAGATAAATGTTCTGCGAGTCAATAAGTGGAAATTGAATAGCATATACATTTTAAAAACTGTTACTTTTGGGGCTACAGTATTTAATTTATGAGCATTTTTATTTCGGTTTCTTTTGAAAGCAGCTTTATTTTCCCACGTGGATTTTATTTGTGTTCCTTTTTTTAAAGTATTGCTTGTTAAGTATTCTTCCGTAGACGCAATCAAATACTGGATATTGTGAAATCGGTTTGTGTTCGAGAAGATTCACTCTCCCTGGTCACTTAAAGAATATTAGAGTGGAAGACATTTGTCATTCATTACTATCTCAGCGTTGTCCTACCACGAAAAGCCAGGAACACAGGGGTACATGTTGGGATGGTAAGATAGAGCCAGAGGTCTGTCTTCTTCTGAGTCCTGGTTTTTAAAGAATATTAAGATTTGAGCAACATGAAGACTTGCAGAGCCAACGTCAATGGCTGTCCTTGGAAAGAGAACCTGGGGTGTGAGTTACTGGTTTCACAGTGAACAAAAGGCAAGAGTCAAACCCCAGATATCATTTCCACAGAGGAAGAAGAATTGTGTCTGCATTAAAATACGAAGGAGCAGTAATGACTTCACATACTGTGAATAATGCTCAGCTTCCTCATAGAGCAGACAAAATGCAAACCAAAAGCAAACTATTGGAGTCTTCAGAGATGCAGAAATTATTTCTACCAAATCAAAGAACACTATCTGTATTTTCCTAAACAGCTGCAGTTAAAGCAGACCCACTCAAACACGGTAATGAAAGTAGTATCTTACAACGCGTTTCTCTGGAAGAATCTACCCATGATGTGTTCTGATGTTTCAATAGTCTCAACACTTCATTGATGTAATTTGTAGAATAAAAGTAACCGATAAAACAGGTGCACTGAGTACTTTGGAACCTGAAAGTGCAGAACTTGCTCATTAGCCACTAACACCTAAAGGATTTGAAGAGTTGAGATCAAGTAAACGTTACAGGTACCACTTTCTCCATTCTTGCTTTTCTGCACACTCAGTAACAATGCAGCTAGCTTTATTTTACACTCAGTATTTCCTTTATTGCTTTTTTCATTTAGAACATTTCATGTTTTTTAAACCCTTGCCAGAAACTCACATTTAACTCCTTGGTCATGTAATGAGCTTCTT
This sequence comes from Bucorvus abyssinicus, assembly GCA_009769605.1. Taxonomy (NCBI): domain Eukaryota; kingdom Metazoa; phylum Chordata; class Aves; order Bucerotiformes; family Bucorvidae; genus Bucorvus; species Bucorvus abyssinicus. Next base: position 2,611,563 of record CM020029.1, read on the forward strand.
GCTAAACCCTCCCTCCTCTCCTGGGTAAAACTCAGAAGCTCTTTACAGAAGAAATCTGCACGATCCAGCGAGAGTGGAGAGAGGAGAGTTTCCCTGCACACCTTACCCTGAGATGATGAAGGTATGAAAATACAAGAGATCTCTCAGGCCCTGTAATTACTGCTGTATCTCACATGGCTGCTGCGACCTCCACTGCACAGGGTCACCAACCCATGCGTGAGGCCTCTGGAAGCTACTGCAACACTAACATGAAGTAAGAATTAATTTCAGCTTCAAGACACGAACAGAGAGTTTGCATCAGGGGCAACACTATTAAATTAGTTATTTTAAGAGGCTTAAGGTCTACAGAAATACAATCACTGATGGAAATGACACCACCTCATAGTCCTTAAAACTCTGAGACATCTTCTCACTTTAACCTCACATTCCATCACTCACCCATGAACTTAAACCAAGAGCTATACATTTTTATAATTACATTTGCTGTTTTCTTTTTGCAATGGAAAACATTTAAGATATTTATCTGGTATCACATTTATTATAGCACTTCCACAGAATCACAGAATCATCTGGTTGGAAGAGACTTTCAAGATCATCGAGTCCAACCATTACCCCAGCACTGCCAGAGTCCCTACACCATGTCCCTCAGCACCACCTCCACACGTCTGTTAAACACCTCCAGGGATGGGGGCTCCACCACCTCCCTGGGCAGCCTGTTCCAATGCTGCACAGCCCTCCCTGTAAAGAAGTTCTTCCTGATATCTAACCTAGATCTCCCCTGGCACAACTTAGGGTCATTTCCTCTCATCCTGTCTCTTGTCACATGGGAGAAGAGACCAACCCCCACCTCTCTACAACCTCCTGTCAGGTAGTTGTAGAGAGCAATAAGGTTTCCCCTGAGCCTCCTTTTCTCCAGAATAGACAACCCCAGGTCCCTCATCCTCTCAAGACTTGCTCTCTAGATCCTTCACCAGCTTTGTTGCCCTTCTCTGGAGTCGCTCAAGCACCTCAACGACCTTCTTGAAGTGAGGGGCCCAAAACTGGACACAGTACTCAACCTACTGTCAGTCATTCTCCTTCTGGAGATTGTACACTCCCTCAAGACAACAGAGAAATCACCAGCAACGGGCCAATAAATCAAACATCCCTCTCAGCCCAGCAGAGCCAGTAAAACCACGGCCACCCCCGGCACAGAATGGGCTCTGTGAAACAGATTGAATACCCATAATACCACACTCAGCGCTGCCGCAGCCGAGCATATTACTACAACGACCAACGGCAGAATGCTGTGTGATCCTGCCTTTCTCTTCACTTAAAACAACCCCCCTGTAGTGGTGGCCCCCTCTAAGAGTGTTCTCCAAAGTCTTGCTTTAACAGGTTATTTTAAGGCTGGCAACAGCCCGCAGCCTCCGTGCCTTCCGAGAAGTCACTGAGCCACAAAGGCGTCTCTCAAAATTTGGGGGGAAGAGCAAAAAGCCCAGAGGAGTTTCTAGGACAACTGAAATCCTTAAAATTAGGCTTTTATTTCAAATATCTGACTGAACTTCTGTCTTGGCTCTTCTCCTTGCCCCCGTCTCTGCATTTTACCGTCTCTGCTGTTTTTACAATGACTTTGGGTAAACTGCTGGTGCTCAGCTGTGAACAGACAGCAGCGTCTTCTAGTAAAAACCTGTCAAGTCAACAGCACACGAACGAAGGACGAGTCTTAAGGTATTTTCTGGTGCTGGCACCAAGTCTGATCCCATCCCGCACTCATCCCCCGTTCACAGCTGTGGGAATTGTTGCACTGCGGATGCACTGCAAAGTAGGGAAACTAAAAATGCAATAAACCGCATCCTTCCTTTCGACAGTCCCTGCTCCACCATCTAGCAAGTTCTGGAGTTGTCCACTGGCTCTGCTTACGAAGATGTGGAGAGCTAAGTATAATAATTCGGTTTTTCTTCACAATCAAATCTTTATTAAAATAAGACTCATCTTTCTACATTATTTGATTTTTTTTTTTACAAATCCTCTAACTTTTACTAACATAAATTCCTAGAAAAACATATGGCAGCTAAACCACTAATCAGGTAAGTCCCGTTAACTAAAAGACTGTGAATCACTGGCAAATTCAAATTATAAGAGACAAAATGACACAAGAAAAACCTGAGCTGTGTGTCTAAGCAAGTGATGTGCTTGGTAAGCAGAGCTCAGCAGAGCTGAACTTTTTATCCCAGAACCACAGAATCATTTAGCTTGTTAAAGACCTTCCAGCTCATCGAGTCCTCACGCTCCCCCAGCACCGCCAGGTCCCCACTGACCCCTGTCCCTCAGCACCACCTCCACACGGCTGGGAAACCCCTCCAGGGATGGGGACTCCACCACTGCCCTGGGCAGCCTGGGACACGCCTGCACAACCCCAATGGGACAGAAATGGTTCCTCAGGGACAACCTCAGCCTCCCCTGGAACAACTGGAGGCTGGTTCCTCTCATTCTGTCGCTTGTTCCTGAGGAGCAGAGACTGACCCCTCCCTCGCTCCAGTCTGTCAAGGAGTTGTCGGAGCCAGAAGGTCTCCCCTGAACCTCCTTTTCTCCAGGCTCAACCCCCCCAGGTCCCTCAGCCGCCCCTCAGGGCACTTGTGCTCCAGACCCTGCCCAGCTTTGTTGCCCTTCTCTGGACACGCTGCAGCCCCTCACTTGGAGTGAGGGACCAAAACTGAACCCAGGATTTGAGGTGCGGCCTCCCCAGTGCCCCCGGTCCAGGGGGACGATCCCTGCCCTGGTCCTGCTGGCCATACCAGTGCTGGTACAAGGCAGGATGCCATTGGCCTTCTTGGCCACCTGGGCACACTGCTGGCTCCTCTCCAGCCACTGGTGACCAACCCCCCCAGGTCCTTTTCCCTGGGCAGTTTCCAGCCACTGTTCCCCCAGCCTGGAGCGTTGCAGGGGATTGGTGTGACCCAAGGGCAGGAGCCGGCACTTGGCCTGGTTGCACCCCAGACCATTGGCCTTGGCCCATCAATCCAGCCTGTCCCGGTCCCTCTGCAGAGCCTCCCGCCCCTCCAGCAGGTATTTGGTAATCTTGGTATTTCTCTCAGAGTTAACACCACTGTGATTCACAGTGTGGGTACAGCAGTGCCTGAAGGGCCCCCAACAGCAGGTGAGGGCAGAGCACAGCTAATGTACCCTGACGGCACCAAGTTCAAAGACAAGGATGAGGGATGTAGTAGCAATGTTGAGTCTATGTATTGCACGCCTTTCACAAAAAGAGCCTCATGCTCAGAGCACATGCCCCAGGATGGGGGAGAAGCAGTACGTGATCCCATCGTCACCCTCGACAAGCCAGCGCTCAGCAAATATGACCAGTTCTGATCTTCAGTCGCCAAAACCCAACCAGCCAAACATGGCTGGTGTAGCTAGAAATTATTCCTACATTTCCTTTTTCCCACTTTACTAAAATTAGAAGCTTACTCCAGCTCCCTGTACTAAACAACCAAGTTAATTAAGTAGAGATTGAGCCGATTCCGAAGTTTTTCCAATTTGCGAGCACTTGCTAACAATAAACACTCGTAAATTGAGGTAATTTGAAAAGAAAAATCTATTCCACTTCCAAATTTTTACACTATTGTAAGCCTCACGGTAGCAAGTATGTTTACACCGACTGTATAAAAGTCTATTATGTTAACAATTAAGTTTAACCTAATACTGATGCCTACTAAGTCAGTAATTCCTTTATGTTCTGGGAATGAGAGTGGTTTTGTGCATAAATCTTCTATCAAGAGTTAAAATGAGAATATTCATTTCAATGGCAGGGTAGGGAGCAGACCTCACCTACCATATAATTCTCATACCTGAAAACCTTATTCTTCATGAAGAATATTTCCCCAATTCTTTACAGCTCTCATTTGAATAAAAAAATAATCACATTTTCCTCCCCAAAATAATAACAAGGGAAAACAGGGTAGAATGTTGAAAAGTAGTTCCAGATTTAAATAACGGTGATTTCTTACAACGACACCCCACTGCCACCGGAGAGGGACTTTGTACAGAGGGACTCTTCCTCTGTACATTTATATAAATGCCGAAACCCCAAATCAATAGAACATTTCAACTGGCTTCATAATCAGAACAGTAGCTGGCTGGCACCCTGTCCAGGGGACATTTTGGTGTAGCCAGAAACTTTCTGCAGCCATCACAAGCCCCCTGCTGGATGCCAGCCAGGCACTCTTTGGAATTTAAACTCAAAAATTCTACTGATTTGGTAATTCTATGATTTCTAATAGTAAATCTGGGGAACGAATCCAGAGATCCCATACTAGATTATGCCACTTTGTACACGTTTAAGGTGATATATTCTAAAATACTCCCATCTTCTGTGACGCATAGGAAAGGCTGTTTTCGGAGCAGCAGGGGCTTTCGCCATGTTGATGCCTACCACTACACCCAACAGCCCATCTAACCTTTTATTCCTCTATTCCTGCTTTAGGTTCCTCACGTCATCAAAATACGGACGCGACTGCACCATCAGCCGTTTCCACCTAAAGCGTTTACTTCCACAGCTCTCCCGGAAGGGAAGGGAGAATACTTACCCCACTGCAAAGAAAAACAGGTTCACAAATTCAAATCTGAAGCACTACTGTTCATCAGTACTTTTCACCTAGATGAAGGACTAATCCTTCAGTTGGACTAAATTCACTCCTCAGGAGGCACAGCTCTGTGCTACAGACAAAAAGCAAGAGGGAACAGGACATCACAAATGGCAGAGAACTGGGACCTGTCTCCCCCTCCCCGCTGCTGAAGAAGCGTAAAGCCACAAAGGTTGGTCTAATTTGAAAATAATTTTTCTCTGAGCTGTAATCTGCTTATCAACAAGAGAGTTTGTGATCCTGCAAGACGACCATCCCTGACCACTCCACTTTGACTAGCTCTAGCCGACTGTCTGGCAGAAGAACATCTTTCCTGAGTCCTCGAGGTTGTGCTGGGATGAAATCCTGAGGTTACAGTTAACACGGAGTATGAGTATTCTGAGCAGGGAGCGTAAAAGCAGCGCCCGCAGGTCAGTACAGGAGGGGAGGGGACTGAGCCGAGCAGATGCTCAGGTCAGAAGCGACCGCCACCATCCCTCAGAACGACCCTACGCACACGTGGGTGGTGAAATTTCATGAAGACTCTTGCTGTAAGGTACTTGACGTGTCCTCTGGGAGAGTATTTCAATGTTTAGTGTTCTCAGAAGGAAACCACTCGTTGCTTCGACGCTGAATGTACTGGCCAGTGGAAGTTGTCAGCCAGTGTCTGCCAACGAGGTAAAAATAATTCAGCCCTCCACCTCTTCAGAGAGGGCCCAGGAAGAAATACTTTAGGAAGCAATACTATTCCATAGCTGCTACTCTGAAAGAGCAGGTTCCAGGGACTTCCAAGCGCTGGAACACCTCGCATCCAGCTCGACTCCCTGGCACCTGGTCCGCTGCCAGGGCTGGTGTGGGAGGTGAGCCCCACTTCACGACGTTCTGAAGGACAGACACATCCCCAGGTCTGACTGACACCACCCGTCTCAGTTTTGCCGCCTTCCTCTGAAATTTCTGGTATTTCTGTACCTTTCATGAGCCAGAACACCACATCCTAACCCTGGTTTTCTCGAGTACACACGGAGCCAGCAGCAGCCCCAGCTCCTCTGCACAGTCCCAGTTCCCATGGATCCACCCAGCTTCTATTTTTACGTATTGAGGTTTTTTTAATTTATTTTTTTTTACAACATCACTGATCTGACAGTTTGCATCAAGTCTATTAAATCAAAGGCTCCTAAAACCCTTCTCTGAGTCACTGTTTTCCAAGGCAACGTGCCATTCCCAATTACATTACACTGTGCTTTTCTAGATTAAAATAAATTCTGCTCGAGTGGGATAGAACCCCTCACTGATTGGTACTGTCCCCGTGAGCTCCTCCCTATGAATTATATTTTACTATTTTCTATTCTGTGTATTTCACCAGCAAATAAAAAACCAATTCTGAGTCTCCAGATATAGCCTTTGTTTGCCAAATCTGCCCTTTACTTGTCACTACTAAAGTTCTAGACATGGATTTTCTCACATCTCTGATATTCTGGTATTTGAGTCATTCTTATTTCTGTTCACTATGGCTATTACATTAGTTCCCTGATTTTCCTTATCAGCTGTATATAGCTTTTACTCCGATGTGTGTCACATTCATAGCAGCATTTGCATGTATGCTCAATGCTCACATGTAGATTTTCTACACTGTGAACTTCTGGACTAATGGCACGTGGTAAGAACAAGGAAAAAATAAATGAACCAGGCTCTACAATAAAATATATCACAGAGTGATGCTGTCTTACGAAAAATCAGAAAAATCCAAAGACTACTTCTGAGAGGCAAAGTGGCTTCATGGATAAATCTTAAAGCTGCCAAATTGGAAATTTTCATCAGAAAAAATGAGTCTAGAACCCAGTCTCCTGGCAGAAAATGGACTCTTTTCAAAGGCACAGCCCTATACGACCTAGGCAGACCAGCTCTTCCTGCAAGACAGCTGTTATGAAACGGTATTTGTAACCCAGATACTATAGAACCGAGAGGCTGAAATTGTTAATAAAAATTGAGCATAACTGGTTTTCAAGCACTCAAACTTGCAAACCTGCAAAAGCTTCTTGCTGCATAAATAGAAATTTTTATTTTGGTATTTGTTCATTTTTAATTCCATCACATTCATATTGAAAATAACCTAGAAACAAAAGAATCTGCGGAAGAAGACAACAAAAGCTAGAATAATAACACTTCATCCGTGTCGTTAAGATATAATTAAATACTTCGGCAGTAACCAGCTATCTAATTGTGACGAGTCTCAGGATTTTTTTTTCTCTCAGGAACTATTTTCTGATTAGTCGCTATTCTGAATGCTGGCACGGAAGCAGAAAACAGAGTCAGCAACTGAAATACTGAAAGCAAAGAAAAGCCACAAACGCAAACACCCGAAGACATCTCACTCAGCTGAGCTGCTCTCCAAAGCACGGCGCACGCGGCGTGTTCGACGCTGCTCAGCATCATCCAACCCACTCTCCAAGCCTCTGCACGGAATAAACCTCTTTTCGGTTTTGTCTCCGCAGCTGATGCAGACTTTCCCTAACTGCTCTTTTTCAAGGTTATTAATGCAAAATGCCCAAGGTTTCGTGGGAAGAATGCTTCTGTTCTCCTGCGGATGCACCAAAACGCCCCTGCCCGGATTTTCGCAGGCTGTGGATGCTGCTGCGATGACTCAGGCAGGAGGATGGAGGAAGGTTCATGCACCATCTTAGGGCCTCGCCTCTGGGAATAAAGATGACAAACTCTGAAATTCCATCTTGAAGAAGAAAAGAGGTCTCTAGGCTTCCAGCCATCATGGATGTTAATAAAATAATTAAATTCATGGGGCTTTGACACACAACTCAGGTTTGTTCTGTTGCATTTGTCTTCTCAGGAAGAAATTCGGCTCGCCTGGCGATATGAGTAAAGGCTCTGATGAACTAACACAGGAACGCCGACCAGCCGTGGCACCAGCCCAACGGCAGCCTTCACCAGTGGTCCCAGTTGCCACCACACCAAAGCAGGGCATGGCTATAGCAAAGTGATGGAGCAGGAACAAGAAGATCCCGCATGGGGATGAACTTGAATTCTCACTCTTAGAGACCACTTTAACAGCCTTTAAGCAACCTTTTATTGATAACTTCTATGTAATGTAAAACTTGTCTTAATCTTGAACCTTTTCAACCCTTGCCCCAATGCAGGGTGAATTGCTACTGCTTGGCTTCGCTGGTGCACAGGCTCTTATCTCACGTAACCATCAGCTTTTTGTCTTCTCTGGAGGGTGAGTTAACGTAGTTCGATGCTGCAATAACTTCACAGCTTCCTGCAGCCGTGGGGACTGAGGCGGTTCAGAAGAACCCCTACATGCCAATGGTCCCCACTGAGCTCACCAGAGGTGGAAACCCAAAGAGTTCCTGCTAAAGGGAGTTTGCAGGATGCTTAGTGGGATGGAAGGAAGCTCCTAAAGCAAACCCAGACCTTTGTTCTGTTCAGAAGAGAGTACAAAGTCTCAGAAGAGCCAGACTGTATCAGGAAACACTTCTCTTTGTCAGCATGACAAGGCAAAACTGCCACAGAAGGATTAATAGCTGCTGGCTGGTGACACAAACCACCAATAGAGCTAAGGGAAAAAAAAAGCCTTTGTTCCCCAGGAATGGAGAAAAACCCTTACAAGTCACCAGAAACTGTGACCAGCATAACAGAAAACCAATTTTATCTTATTTTTATAATTCAGTTTTTATATAAATCCATTTTGTATTTTAGAGAATCCACAGCTCTCTTGGCGGATGCTCAGGAATACGTGTCAGGTTCTTTCCTGGGCTAATGACAGACCGCTTGCACGCACACCGTCCCTTTGTGTTTGCTCTGATGTAGTTTAGCTACAACGGTACCAACCACACGCTTTGAAAGTCAACCCAGCTGAAAGACTGAAACAGCAAATGGTAGGTTTTCTTTCTGCTTAAGAAATTAGCACAGCACCGGCTTTCCCAACGGCAGGCTTGGTTCAACCGGCAGCAGTGCAACGAAATACTCGTTCTGGAGCAGTCTCCCCTTTATCTGTAAATGGAGACAGTAACAGCAGCGAACCTGGTTCCCTCCTAAACCTTCTCTGAGGAGTAAACCAGGAAATCTCTCTCTACGCTCCTCCAACTGAACGGGCAGTTTATTACCAGCTTAGTAAAATTGTCATGATAAAGGCACACGCAGACTCGGCATTCCCCCTGCACCGTCGCTCAAAAAGGTTAGTTTGTACATTTTTGTACTCCTAGTCTCTGCTCCGATCTCTGACAGCATCAACTCCTGAATGCAGCAGTAAAGAACACCGTGCACAGCCTGGCCGTGCACTGCCAGGTTAGCCACGGCATTCCAGGGTGGAAGCAGCAGGACACGCTGCAAGAAAACCCCAATTTATTTGGGTGAGTGGCAAAAGCTGAGGTCTGGGTACATACAAAAGCGCACAGATTTTATTTATGGTGAGTGCGCAGGAGTTAGTAGAAGCACGAGTTGCCACAGGGAGAAGGGCAGGATGATTTTGTTCAGAAAAAGGGAGATGTATTTTAGTTTACCACTGTTTTTTCTTATTTGTTTTATTTTTGAGTGGGTATCAGCATGAAATGGGCAGACTTTTCATACTGGTCAACTCAAGTTTAGAAAGTAAATATGTAAAAGGAACCCGTTTAAAAATAGTCATCACATATTTCCAAGCAGTCAAACACAGGGGTATCCTGTCAGAAGGAAACGTACCTGCTTCAGGACTTGTTTGATTACAGCTGCTAACAATGCTGTTTGGGATCACTGGAGTGGAGGATGCCTGGATTCTCGCCTGAGGTGGGTTCGGATGTAACGAATTTCCTAACGCCATTCCTGACTGACTGAGCATCCCACAGCTCCCACTAGCCTGCATCTGATTTATTAAACCTGTGAGATGGTTGGTTGTGCCCGGGCTAGTACCATGGACAAAGTTAGTGTTTGTGTTCTGGCAGTGCACACCTTCCCCTCGCAAGGGTAAACTCTGTGCCAGCGAGTTCTGGAGACTGCCAGGGTTCATACTGGTGTCTGCAAAATGCATCTGGTTACCAGAGCAAGGTAAAGCAGTATTGGAGCTCCCACAACTGGTGGTACTATTGCTGCTCACGTGAGAGCTTTGACAACTCATGGACTGAAGTAGCTGGGACATAGAACTGATGGGAAAGGAGCTTTGACTCTGCTTTCTTATCAAATCAGATCCAGCTTTGGAAACTCCAGAACTGTCCAACTGAGACTGTCTCAGCAAACTCAGCACCGTGGTGGTCGGCTGCTTTCTTTTTCTCAGAGGATCTTTTTGCTGAGACATCAATTTATCTCTCAGTGCTGCTCGGCCGCTTTGCCCCTCGGTCGTTGGTAGAAGCGCGTTGGCGGCTGGAGGGAACATGGTATTTAAAGTGCTATGTCCTTCGTTGTTGCCACCGCTGGCAACAGGTCCAGAATTGCTACTGCTGTTATTGTTGTTACCAGCAAGTTTATTTTGATTTGCTAGCTGTGCTTTGGCTGCTGCTGAGAGTAAACTGCTTGCTGGAAAAGAGGCAGCATTGTGCTGGTTCAAGATCTGATTTAAAGGCATTCCCAGCAAACCAGGCTGACTCTTCAAGGAACCACTTCCAGCCGATGCAGTGGAAAAAACTGCATTGTTTGGAGGATTTAATACATTACTCATTCCAGCAATTAATGGGTTAGGGATGTCCTTGTACTGATTAAGTCCATCATGCTTGGTGGAAGGGCTGGATGGCATAGATGGTCTTGGTGACCCTATTGTTGACCTTGGGGACCTGGGAGGAACTTTAATACCACTACAGGATGACTGTGGTCCTACTGGAGGCAGCAGGAAATTTCCATGATCTGATGACGTGGAAGAAGAACGTGATCTTTGGGGAGAAGCCTCGATCCTTCCAATTCCAGATCCCATCATATGGACTGGGGATGTCACTGGTGAAGGAGAGAGGGACGTTGAAGCAGAATGCTGGACTCTTTGAACGTGACTTCCATGGTTCATGTGACCAGGTTTTACGGTTGGCAAAGGAAGGTTACTCGGCAAAGGGACGACAGCAGGAGGCATGCTTACATTCATCACGGGTACCTGAGAGTGGACGTTTGAATGGAAAGTAGTTGGGTTAATGATGACGGGATTCTGATTCACTGGTTTGCTAGGAATAGGGTCAAGAATGCCAAGCGGATCCTTTTCTGATGTTAATGGCTTTTTCTGAAGAGCACAGGAAGGTGGTGGAGGAGGTGGGGGTGGACCTTGGGGCGGTTTATGGTGAAACATTGCTCGTGGTATTTCCATACCAGTTGAAAAATTACACATGGGTTTTTTCATTACTGGGCTTTTTGTGGTCAAGGTTGGGGAAAGAGGTATATTAGTCCTTCCAGCCATTGCACAGGATGACTGTATGGGAGAACCATGTAGCATTACAGATGGTGGAGACAGAGGTGTCCTGTTCATGTGAATAGGACTAGAGTTGGGTGCTCCATGAAAATTGGGATTGTTCCTTGTGAAAACATCAGGGCTTCCAAGTGGGTCAGTCCTAGGAGAGATTGAGCCGTCTCCGTATATCTGTGATCCTGATGAAGCTGGACTGGGCATCCCACCATGACTGCCACGATATGGAGACTTCTGTCCAAGTTCATTACTACCCAATCTCTGCCTAGGATAGACAGAATGAAGTTCTTGTTGCTGGCTTCCAGCCATTTCTTGCACATAAAGCCTACCCATGGCATTAGATGCCCCTATCATCAACTTGAAAGGAGTCTTACATTCCGGCATCACAGAATTTGTAATTCCTTCATGTGACTTATTCCTCATTGATCTTGGAGTTGCTGCTCGAGTAGGGACTACTGGAGTGGCACCTGGTATTAAAAACACAACAGTTACTGTTTTGAAATCCGGTATCACACATTTCAGTGCAAAACTACCGCGTGTGAAAATATTCACAAACGCTAGAAAAGCCTCTTGGCTACACTTTTGCCTCAACAGAAATCATTACCAAAATCACCATGCAGTTGCTGGAATGGTTCGTGCTACCCTACTACAGAGTGAAGAGCTGGCGGCAGGAGCAGCTATCACCGTCACAAGGAAAAGGAGCCTCTGGCACCATCTATTGAGTGCAGGAGGAACAAAGCCCAACAAATCCCAGTTTTGAGTCTAGACTTTCCTACCAGCACAAGACCACTTTTCTTTTCTGCCCACTAATATCGGTTTTATTTAAAAAGATTTTTTTTTCAGTGTTACTTTAAGAACAGCCTCCCAGACGGCTCCACGTCTGGTGGACTTTCTGCCAGTTTTGCTGCTCTGGGAATTTGTAATTCAGCTCGGAGTGCTTGGCGTGCAGCCTCTGAATATGCAAACTTAAACTTGAATAATGAGCTAGAGGTTTCATGTTCAAATTAATTCAGAAGGGCCTTTAAATTTCTCTACTCACAAGAACCCAATTCCCTTCCTTCCTTCAGCCTGGCCGTAGGGGACAGATGGCACGGACAATCCTGCCTTCATCCTATTTGCTCTACCAGCCACATCACGACAGACACAAACATGTCACCTTTCCCAAAACACACCCAAAGTCTCGTTTAGGGGACGACTCGCAAGACTGAACCACAAAAGGAAATATATCTGAGAACCCTCACCCTGAATGCTGAGCAAACGGTCAAATCTAAGTGTGGGTAGATGAAAAAACATTTTGTTTACAAAGGTAATTAATTAGGAAATTTTCTTGTTTGCTTAACGCACAAAACTCCGATCAACGGAGGTAAGACCACAGAAACACGACTTGTGTCTTCACAATTTAGCTGGTTTTATCTCCTTCATTTTGCTAATTTTTTGAAACCAGAAATAAAGTTTAAGTACTACTCATACAGAATTAGAAAAATTAATATGGAAAATGCATAGTAATTTGGGAAATTGCACCCTTTGCTTTAAAAACATAAAATACATTGCAAGAAACCAATTTAAACAAAGCTTTAAAATCATAAAGAGCAATTTGAAAATCAAGAGCACACCAGTACTCCAAGCAGCACTGGTATTTTGGCACTGTCTACGTATCTGAAATTTATTATTATTTTTATACTCTTGAAATTTTCCACTTCACAGTCGAGCGGCAGAGCGGTTAGCAATTAGCCGGCTATTGGGACAGCAGAAGAGGGTGCAGAAGGTCTCTCAGGTTATCAAGGGCCATTTCCCAGAAGTTGCACACATCAGAGTATACAACCACAATCTTACTGAGCCCTGCCTTAAAAGTAACTTCACTCCTTTGTCCTAAGCTACGATCGAGGGCTTCTTCCTCCATAATTTGCAGCTAATAGCTTTTTTCCCACAGTCCCCAGATGAATAACCTTACAATTAACAGGATTTGTGGCTACACCATTTTTTTCACTCCAGGTCTCGAGGATCCCCCAGTTTTACAAGGTTTTGATCTTCTCTTGTTTTGATAATACCTGTCAATTTCATCTGTCAACGAATTACCTTGGGTTTTTTTGTTGATATGGATAATTAAAATGCTAATCCAGGTTGGTCCCCAAAAATAATCCTTGAGAAATTACAGTGGAGATCTTCCCTTGCTGTATATTCTGCCTTGCAATACCATTTCCCATTTAGCCCAGTCCTTAGCCACATTCTAATCCCTTTATAATCACTTTATTCTGCTTCCCTAATTTCCCATGTGACAGAATATCAGACGTACTACTACGGTTCCAAAAGATGAGAGCTAATGTATTTTCTTTGTCCAGAACAATTTGATATCTTTTCCAAGAAAATCATGCTCTTCGTCCAGGGTGACCTGCTTTCCAGCCTCATTTTCTATCTACCGACATCTTTCTAAACACTCCCTCCATCTTCCCCTTCAATCTGCTTACTATTGCACTCGTAGATACGTTAGACTTTAGAGGGTGGTTTTGCATAGTAATGATATATATGTAAGATCAGGTAATTAAATGATCCTGCATGACTTTACTCACTTGTTCCACCACCAGGACTAGTCAGAACCAGTGAAGGATGTGGTGCTTCCATGCTTTTATGAAGTGTAGCCACAGCAATAATTTTCCTTTTATGTATGCATAGTTTGGTGACATCTTCGTCTGCTTTAACATCTTCAGCTGTTCTCTGCTTCACAGCAGCTCCAGGATCAAAATTAAAGACCTGAGAGTAAAAATTCCAACGTTTAAAACAACGATTATAGGCAGCAAACTCACCAAACGCACCTAAGGCAGAAATTTGACACAGAATTAAATTTGCCGCTGTCCCTTAGCGCTGACTGCTCCTACATTGCCCAAGAGATAACCTTCACAGCTCGGTTCAGAAGTATAAACGCGTCAGATCTTTTCCAGGAGGGGAGAAGGCAGAGGTGAGGTTCATTTTGTATTTGATGGTACATTTCTGGCTGCATACCACTTATTTTATACCTATGAACAGAGATTAAGTCATGGCATAGCACATTAGCTGGCACAGTTAGCTCACAGGATTATAGCACAGAGATCCAAAACGATGCTTTGCTTTACCTTGGGAAGAACAAGAGGACATTCTAGGCCACACTTGCATGTTCCATCAGTCAGCAAGTAAGTCTTCACCTGCTCCAAGCAGGATAATAAAGACCCACTGGGACTGCAAAGGAACAGAAATGATGAATACAAGCTATTTGATAGGCCATGACTTCTGTCTGCCATTCTACCAGCTCACACGGAGAGTGGTTAAAATAACACAGCAAAGATTCTGTATTTTTTTTATAGTACTTCCTGCTTTTAGTCAAGAACTAAGGTGACGCTTATCAATAACGTGCCCCCCCAACGTTTTAAAGGAAAGCTTTACTGTAGAAAACCAAACCCAGCAAGTGCAGAGAAAAGAGAGTAACTGAGGTTATAGATATTTACTATTCACATTACAGTCCTGCTTGAAAGCCTACCACCACCCAGATTACTCCTCTCCCTCATCTCTCCTACAAAGTGTAACACACAGGCAGAGCGCAGACCCCACGGACCTCGTCCCCCTCCACCATGTCACTCCAGTTCCAGGCGCGACACAACTTTTAAGGACTGGGATGTATTTTAAACAGAAAAACCTCAACAGTGTGCTTCAACAAGTACAAGACAAGCCATAGAGAAGTACCTAAACTATTGGGGCTGGGTCTCTTACTTGCACAAACAGTTTGGTTTAATTCAGATAAAATTTCAACCCTCTCACTGCAAGGGAGGCAAATCACACCAAGAAGCCAGTCCAGTGAGTTTCTGATACACTGTGCTCGGGCTTCTCTAACTCCCACCAGAAAATCATTATCTCCATATCCAAAAATAGGACACTGGAAATTCTGTTACGGCAAAAATCACTAATTCATAGGATGAAAAAAGTCCTCGTGGCACAAGCCTCTAACTTTCAGAGTGCCCTTTATTACTGAGCCATCTCAACTGTTTATCAGGGAACAAATACAGTAATTTATGAGGACTGGCTAAACCACTGGTTCTTAATGGCAGCTGTAAATAGCCCTTACTTTAACAAAAACAACTTAAATTTGGATCACGAAAACAGCCAACGGTCGAAATTCCAAACTATGACAAACTTTCCTACTTAAAACCCAACGTATAAACACCTAATTCTGCATGAGAACTAAGTCCCATATAAAGCAACGTCTGCAAGTGACATTTAAAGTCACTTAAAGTCAACAGTTTAAATTAGTAATTTATTTGCCCTGAAATAATTATTTGAGAGAGAAGTGCCCAGGTCCAATACGTGTAACAGTGACAGTTCTGAGGGTACACAAGATAAAGGAGCCATCTAAAACTAACGGGAGATGGGCATTAAGTGACAGATAGGTCAGAAAGCCAAACCTTCTGCGTCTTAAACTGAAATACTTGGGGAGCAGGGTGAAATTACTCTTTATTTTTATTTATTTTAATTTCGGCGATGGGCTGATTAAAGTGCGACGCTACCATGATCCCATTTTCACTCAGTATCACTTGTTCTCTACTTTGGCTCCACATCTCCAGCGCTGGGCGAATGCTTTGGACTTTCGCACTCTGCCCATACCATCAGAGTTGTTTTGTGGGTTTTTTTGTTTTTTGCTTTTTTTTTCTATTTCTAGAATAAAGTAATTTCAAATAACCTTCCTTGCATGCAGTTTGTCCGGGAAATCTGGGTACATGTGCCCAGTTCAAGCACAAGTTGATACAGGAGCTTCCTTTGTAAGAAACTACCTTTTTTTTTTTTCAGCATGGAGGTCATCCAGAAGTTTTAGACCTCCCAAAGAAACAAGAGAGAGCAAATTATAAAATATATTAGGATCTGTTCCTGACAGTTGTGAAATCTGTTCCTGCTGTTAAAGAGCTTTTCTCACTTCATCCCACTGATGGCTACTGCAAACAGGAAGCTGAAGGAGAGATTTAGGTCCTACCTTAAGGCAGCAGCACTGTTTTTCTAAGAAAAGCACCAAGACTCAACCCAATGCTTTTACCAGGTAATAAAAACTAGTTAATTAATGGATTTAATCCAAAGCAACTGCTGACAGTTGATAGAGAACCGTGCGTGCTTCATAACGAAGCACAAATAGAATGAGTCCTTATTCAGCTGGGATCATCTATTCTAGTTAAATCATGTCAGATCTTAATATATGGACACTAATTCTCCCTTGGATAGCTTTGGAGTCAATACTGCCTGACCTTTCCCGCTCTCGGGGAACACCGTGCATATTTTCAGAGCGGCTGTTCCTTCAGCAGGGCAGAGCAGCACTGGAGCAGGTTACCCAGAGAAACTCAGTCCTTCAAGATGCAGCTGGAAAAACCAAGGGCTGACCTCACCCAGTCAAGCAGGAGGTTGGATTATTTGACTTCTGTCCTTTCCAACCAACCTGTCCTACTCTTTCACCAATAAATTCGTATTTGGTAAGAGCTGAGGACCACACCAAGCACCTTTCCTTAATCAGAATGGCTTACAGATATCAACCAGAAAATTAACCACTGGATTAAAGAGAAAACAAAATACATGGGCAAAACTTGGGAAGAGAATACAAGCTCCCCAAGCTGAAAAAGGCAACTGCTAAACCTGATTAATAGCTACATGCCCTGCTTCTTATAGCTGGAGAAAATGAAGTTCAACAGCAGGTAGGATCATCGGGTATATAAAAACCCCAAAGCATTCTATGTCCTGATGCCTGGATATAGAGATGACAGGAAAAAAACCCCACCAACCCACAACTTTTTCTTTCTCATTGATTTTTAACTAAGGCAGAGGCCCAGTAAATTAGAGCTGTAATGAGAAATACAAGGCGAAGGCGATTTGTCTTTGACATGCGTATCGCTGACATGGATTTTGTTTGATTCTGCTAATTGAGAATACAAACAAGAAATCCTGCAATGCATTTGATCTTTTATGGTAGTTTAGTGTAAAATTGGAGTGTGCTTCGACTCATTAAAGAATTTTGTATTGGTAATACATAAAATGTTGTGAAGAAGTGGTTATTTTAATCACAGAATAGCAGAATAAGATTAAGCAAATAACAGACATAATCCTTTAGACTTCTGTGATGTAAACCTGATGTACCCATATTTTGTTAAAGCCAACTTTGATCTTTTTTTCCAATACCACTTAATTTTTGGTCTGTTTGTTTGAACACATTCATTTCATAGTAATTTCAATGCATTTCTTTGTGACTGTTCCAGGGCGAAGCAAAAAAAATCCAATAAGCTAAAAAACCTAAACAAATAAAATACCTAAAACTTTGGGTTTAGGCTTGTGTTTCTGTTTGTTCTACATGAGAAATGTGGGGAATCCATAGAAATAAATCTTGCCAGAGAACGTCGGCGATAGTGAACAGAGAACCTTCACAGGGCCTGTGAAAGCTGATGGTTTCTGTGGCTGCTAAGTAGTTACACCACTTAAATTTCCTTTCCAAAGAGTAAGTAAAATACAGAGGTCTAATGGAGACCTGGAACACAAACCCAGTAGAGACTGAGGGAGGAAGAGGTACAGGATGTCTGGATGAAGTGGCAGGGCACTGCATGACCCGAGATGCAGGCTCGGTGCTGATGGAAGGAGGAAGCCCCGCTCTGCCTTACCTGCCATGAACTGTTCTAATGCCTGGCCAGGGCTTTGAATTTGACCAGCGAAGGCCCGGACGAAAAGCCTGTGCTGGTGCAAGGAAAAGGCAACGCCCATGCACCTGGGCGTTCGAAAAACACAGCAGAGATTTCTCACCATCTCAGACGTGGCCTACAACTAAACCTCCAGTTAGCTTCATCGCCAAAGGTTTGAATGATAAAGGTAGTACGTAAGGTTGAAGCCGCGACTGCTCAGCTTTACAATCCATAAGACAGTCATAAGTAATAAAGAACTATTCATGCCTAAAGCAAAATGTATAGTAAGGATTATCAAATATTCAAGACCAAGCAATATTAGATTTGAGAGTACGTTAAGGGCATGCAAATGGCACAACTGTCATAAATGGACTCCACTAATATCAGCAGAAAAAACGATCTTGCGCTTCCAAAAGCACAAGCCCTTGAAGTTTCCGAGTACAAAAGACGAGCTGAGTCACTAAATTTCCATGCGTTCTGGCAAAACTACAAAGCAAACGCAACCGGTAACCACCTCAGATAACCTTACCTGATGTAGAGCACTCCACTTTGGTCCACCCGTCGTTGCCAACCAACGGGAACTTGCACTGCTGGTGGCCCTCCATCCGTGTCCCCTCCGTCACACTCCTTTCCACCATTCATTTTTCTGTTTCTGTTTATGAGTCTTCAAAGATATCAACAGTAAGATGATATCCTTTTACTACATGGCATCATGGCCTCCCGAAGGCGGCCGCTCAGTACACCTTTCCCCAAATCGTACAAAGTGCATTGGGAGGCTCCAGCTCAGTTTGAAACCAAGTCCTTAAAAGTGGCCATTTTTGTTAACGAGTCAGTTTCCCATTATAATCCGCATTAAATATGCAATGTTTAACTCCTTATATATTCATAAGGATGGACTATATAGATAAAAATTAGTGCTTCCAACTTGGGAAAATCATAATTCACCAATCCTCTGTTACCTGTCAGAAAGGAGAATGGGGAAAAGGAGAATTTCTAGTTCAACAGCATGGCTCCAAGCTTGATGACTGTCTAAGATAACTTGTATTTTGTGAAAGCTCGTCTCATTTTTATAAATATGAGTCAGATCTAATACCTCCAGGTATTATACCCTTTATATGCCACATTCTTTTTGTTTTCTTTTTATCTTCCGTTCATTATCCAAGTTGTCTTCTTGAGTTCTTTCATGACTCCCTGGCTCCAATAAAACAGCCTGAAAAATAAAGACATGGAAAACACATGAGCCATTTGCCAAGTCTTTCAGCCCAGTTTGGGAACTGGTGAAGATGGATACAGCTGCATCCATTTAAAGACCTCAGAAACAAAATTTTAAACGTCAATGGAACCATCAAAATAAGGCTTAGGGTGAATACGATCCTGCCAGCATATTGTACATATATGTGGCTGCAGTGGAGCAATCTCTTAAAAGCTGAGAGAGTGCAACTTATTAAATAGTTAATGCACAGTTTGGGTGAATTAAGGGATGTATCTTTTAACTGAATAGTTTCACATATGCTTCTGTTCCAAATTATCGGCAGATGAGGAGCTCATGCCCTTTAAAAGTTGTTTATAAAACTGAATGAATTTCATGTGAAGGAAGCTGCTGCTAGGGCTGATAATATCTATGAAAATGGAACCCCCTGCATTTAGACTAAATTAAAATAATCCTCTCACCAAAAAACTGTGTAATAACAAGGGAAAAAGCCTGGATCAATGCACTGATCTCAGAATACCTATGAAACAATCTGAATATCGTAATAATTCCCCTCATACGATTATACCACACGAGCAAATCTTCATCAAAGAAGTTCAGAATGACATGTTATTCCCCCAAAACATTTTCAAGTTGAGCAGGTGAGACTTAACTCTTGAGATTGGACTTTTTATTAAGGTGAGACAAACACGAACTATGCGAATCAAATAGTAAATACATCAGAAAAAGCAACGACCCTAGAACTCAAGTGGAAGGTGGCATCAATGACTGACAGCTTGGGTTTGCAATCGCTGCCGATTCTGCCTTATTCCTAATACTACAAAGCAAAAGTCTGCTGAGATAGGAACAGAACATAAAGACTTAGGGACCTACAACACTGCAGCAACAGCAGTACCACCACCACGTTACATCTGTACCTAACAGGAAGCACGGCTCCTTCCTTCAAGCCCACTAAAGGAAGACTACAGAGGCAGAAATACAGTCCTCAGAAATATTCTCTTAAGTACCTTTATGCAGTAGATTCTCTTTAGATGTGCTACCTATAAACGTAAAGTTCAAAATGCTACTTAAGGGAAAAAAAGGGTATTTACAAGAAGGAGGTGGACTAGAAAGGAGCTGGCTGGACATGCTCCCTGACTAAGGTAATCTAAAGAACAGAGTGTGATTTTCAGAATGAAGAGTGGGGTTTTCTGCAGGACGAAGCCTTCTAGAAGAGCCTTGCACTGCATTGCAGGGATCTGTTTCACCTTTCCTATACTCCGGAGCACCCCAATAGGACGTAATCTTTGGGCAGCCAAAACTGGGGAAGGGATGAGGAGACTATGGTGAGATCCTGCTCGCTGACAGCGGGGAGGGGACTGAGCTCCAGCTAGCAAAGGTTAGAGTGAACATCACAGGAAACACCTTGCCATCTCTCATAGGAAAACAATCTCCCCATTAATCTCTGCATCTGGCACACCGAAATAGGATTTGGGGAGCACCTGGCAACAGTTCAGGACTCTCTCCGGGTTTTGGTTTGGAAGTTTCAGTGCTGGATTGGTTTTACCCTGATGAGGAAGGCAGCACACGATGGTTCACCAAAACCAAGGCAGAATTTACCCTCAAGTTTCAGCATTACTGCTGAATGCTACATTTTTATGACATGTAATGCTAAAATAGGTAAATAATTCCTCTATTATTTTTGATGAGAATTAACTTTCTGTAACACAGTGAAATGAGAATCAGAAGAAACACATTTAAAATACTGGGAGCACATAGTGCAGAGGAGGTTGTGCATCCCTTAGCCCAGTCTCGCTATGGCTCGCGTTGCTATTTAGGGCAATTGCTCTGGATCCATTACGAGAAAATAATAGCCATCAATTTCTTTTTTGCACAAGCAGCAAGAGACACGTTGAAGTAACCTTCTATTTCTACCGGCTCTGCAATGCTCTGCCTCAGCTCACATCCCATTCCATCACCACCATAATACTTATCACCATCTATTCAAATAAGCCATTTTTCTGTACTGCACATAGCTTGAAACAGTACTAAAAGGAGCAAAAGAATTCACTTATCTGCACCTTCTGTGGTAAATATTTAAATATTTTTAGCCAGTACAGTGAATTGTAATAAAATGGCTGCTTCAATCATATACCTTCAGTCAAAGTTTATTATTTGTACGACTTTTTCTTGAGAAGAATTAGAGAACTGCAAACTAACACAGTGATTTGAGTGATGTAAAAAATAAAAATGAATCAGAGCACAGGTATCATGATCCATTGCCCACTCCTCCCCAGAAATACCAACTGCCACGCTCACGCTGCGCAGGAAACAGTGAGCAACGCGATTGACGTCATCCAAGTCTGACCTTCTATCTCATAATTTACTGCATTCATACGCAAGTTGGGGGCTGTGAGGACACATCGACGTGCCCGTCTGTGGTGGGTGAGGACCCACCGACGTGCCCGTGTATCACGAATTACAGCAATGAGGGCTAAGGCTCCCTGGAAGTGCCTCAGTACCAGGCTGGTCAGTGTGTAACCAGCCATGTTCTACAGGAAAAAGCTCGTGGAAGTGAGATCTCTTCCCTAAACCCCAGCACACTGCTGTGTGGATTTCCACCAGTTGCAGAGGTTGCCGGTGATGGTTCTGTGCAGAAATCCTTCACTAAACCACACGTGCAGAGCTGCTATGTGTCATTAACTGCGTAACACCCCAGGACAGTTAAGCATAGTTAAGTCTAGTAGAAGCGTAAGTAGAAGTCTCTCCAAGAAAAGTTTAATCCTCTTAAATCCGATACAACAAAGGACACCCTTTGCATTTTCCCACCAACCGGTTATCAGCCAAACAAAGACAAGGGAGCTGAGGAAGGCAGCAGTGAAAGAGGATGAGGGTCACTTGGGCCAGGCTGGGGTTGGCTCTTCAGCACCCCACTGCTGGTGCGGGCTGTTCTGTGATGCAGTTCGTTCGGTAAGGCAGGTGGCCGAGAAGCTGCAAGGTTAAAGGGACCACGGGAGGGGACAGCAGCTCGATGAGGTTTGGCAATTGAAAAAATCCACTGAAATCCCAGGAGGGATCAGCCCGACTGTGAATGCTTGGACATAGAGCGCATCCAATTGACTCCTCAACCCTCTCCTTTTCTCACCAGTCTAGAATATTCCAACGCGACTGTAGAAAAATCTTGTCTCCTTCGATGTACCCCTTTTCCCCTTCTCCATCGCAATATCTGAAGCACTTTGGATTGGGATCGAAAGTATTTGGATTTTTGGACCAAATCCAAAGCATTTTGCACCCTGGATTCTATCCAAAGGGCTGATTTCCATCAAGCCATGTAGTAAATACCTCTTCTCTGTAATCTCCTAACAACCCCGGACAACCCATGTTATCTCACCATGAGGAACACAACTTTCCACATCTAAATCAATTACTTCTTTCTTCTCTGCGCCAAGCCATGCCGTTTAGATTTGTTTTGCAGTCCAGTTTCGTTACAATACACTTCAAAATATTTCATCAGAGAACCAGACAAAACTACACGGAATTCCTTCCCCCCTTTAGCCCCTTCAAACCCTTCCCTGCCACCTCAGAGAAGTTCTCCTTCATTTTCATATGCTGAAAGTATGTTTTCAATTTTTAATGCACTTTCTGAAGTGTCGCATTTTCGGAAGTCTCTTTGCACACTCAGCTGTTAAATGTTTACTTTAGCAATTTTGTCGTTGAGTGGTGAAATAGAGAACTTGGTACAAAGTAAAAAGAAACTCAATGGTCTGGATTCAGATCTATGAACACCAGTATAATATTATTTATTAATAAGCGGACGTAAAGCCAGTTAAGACAAAATTTGACAGTCTAATATTGCAAAGATGCTCCATTACTTTTTTCTTACATCAACTTTTAAGAGTCCCTAGCAATCCCATATATCTCCTTAGGGATCTACAAACAGTGATCTCCTCCGATCCCAGTGATTACTTGTGGCATGACCAGATTTTGGGGTAGAAAGTCTCGCTGACACCTAGAGCATACACAAAACACCGCTTAGAGACACAAACTGCAATCTCCCTTCCCCAGCTTTCCTTTCTATCCCAGGAAAACCTACAAAATACCCTCAGAAATGCCCTCCAATCACCATCTTGTGGGTTTAGAGCTAAGAGGAAGTTTTAGCTTCTTAAAAGCGCTATTTTGACGCAGTTACAATGAGGTTTTATTTAGTTATCACTCGCACGTTATTAATCTGCTTAAGTTTATCAAAGCAATTAGGATTCTCCTGTGTCATCTAATTAGATACCACTGTTGCATCACTTTTTGGGAATGCTTTTCCAGTTTGAAAAGAGCCTTCTCTTGCCTAATTAGATTGGTATTGAATACTTTATGAAGCCCTATTTTTAGGTGAGTGATTCAACAAACAAATGTGCCTGAAGTACAAAGGAAACCTTTCTTCCTCCTGTCTTATGTTATTGTGCTGGTATCCAGCACTATAATACAGCTGTACACATGATACACTCTGGCCGTTGGTTTGAGAGACGTCCTCAGCTTACTCGTAAATATAGAGTATGAAGAATACACTGCAACAACCGGAAAATTCATCGGCACCAAATGACTTAATTAAAATGATACATTTTCAATTGCCCCAGTGCTGAATCAGTTTATACCAGTGCAGTTATCTCTAGTATTGAATTATTCCGAACTGTATAAAGGACAGTTTTATAATGTACTGTAACAAGGCTTGTGCATTCCTAATTTATATTACCTTGGATGCTGCACAACTTTTTAGAATCAGAAGACCCAATTTAACCTCTCTATAACATCACAGAATTGCAGAGTCGTTTGGGTTGGAAAAGCCCTGTCCCTCAGCACCACCTCCACACGGCTGGGAAACCCCTCCAGGGATGGGGACTTCACCACTGCCCTGGGCAGCCTGGGACACGCCTGCACAACCCCAACGGGACAGAATTGGTTCCTCAGGGACAACCTCAACCTCCCCTGGAACAACCTGAGGCCGGTTCCTCTCATCCTGTTGCTTGTTCCTGGGGAGAAGAGACCGACCGCCACCTCCCTCCAGCCTCCTGTCAGGAACCCAGTATTCAACGTGCAGCCTCATCAGTGCCCCCAGTCCAGGGGGACAATTCCTGCCCTGGTCCTGCTGGCCACACCAGTGCTGGTACAAGCCAGGATGCCGTTGGCCTTCTTGGCCACCTGGGCACACTGCTGGCTCCTCTTTAGCCGGTGGTGACCAGCACCCACAGGTCCTTTTCCCTGCGCAGTTTCCAGCCGCTGTTCCCTCAGCCTGGAGCGTTGCAGGGGATTGGTGTGACCCAAGGGCAGGAGCCGGCACTTGGCCTGGTTGCACCTCAGACTACTGGCCTCAGCCCGTCGCTCCAGCCTGTCCAGAGGTTTTCACTTCCAATAAAGAATGGAGAAAGTCCATCCTTTTCAGAACTTTCTACGCATGTGCACATGTGCATACACAGAGCATCTCTGAAAGGGTTTGGACAGAAAGCAAAAACTGAGCTGCACGACAATCAAAAAAGATGGCAAGAAACAAAAGGATTTTCTTTTTAAACCTCAGCTCTGCCTGCTCAGTAAGAATGTAATAAATACAATGGTCACCCGACAGAGTCCACAGAAGAATAGAGAAGAGTCATAATGCTCCTTCAGGCCTTCCACCACATTAATTTTTCTCTTTACAAGGGAAATAGGTCAAAACCGTGTGCACATGAGCTAGGCCTACTCCACTGTCACAATAATGTGAGCACTCAGATCTTTTAAAAACTAAGACTAATGTTTGCTATGCAAGTTGCATCAATCAAGTTATTCTGTACATGAGAATCAGGTCACTGCTATCAAACCCTTTCTTAGGGAATATCAGGAGATAGAGTATAAGTAACCTATCAGTTAGGAAGAAGTGAAGAAATGCTCTCACATCCACTTTGTCACTTTAGAGGAACTCGTTATAATGAAATGAGGAACTTGTACAATATACAATGTCCATCCTCAGCAACCTGTGAATCCAGGAAAAAGAAGCCTGCACTACTTGGATTTTTTCTCTTTTTTTTTTTTTTTTCTTTTAATGCCCCAAAGCCACTCATACATTCCTTTTCAGAGGTCTTGTTTCAATCTGGAGGCATAAAGCTTTAACCATCTAAACCAACAAACTGGTTGCTTTTTTAGTCTCGGAAACAGGACAGCAATTAGAGCATTCCACAGCAGAGAAGTCTCGCAGAGCTTTTCCAGAATTAGCGTTTTGGAACAAGCACAAACAAATCTCAGTTCTCTGTGGCTTTAGGTATCTTTCATGGTTGTGACACTGGAACTTTTCCACATCTATTGTCATTCTGTTTGCTCTACAAGAAACTATCCATCTCTAGAAGAATCTACCAGGGAAAGTTTCGGCCTCCTCATCAAGACTAAAAGATGACTGCAAAACGTAGCAGAAAAAAAGCAATCTGCAGCTACAAGAGAGAGAATTCAGACCTTCCAAGACCAACTGCCACACAGAAGAGGATATTAATAGAGAAAAATCTGCTTTGTCACGGCGGGATCAGATCGCTAACGTAACACACAGGTTCATAAGAAAACAACCACTGCAGATGTTTGCAATTAGTCCAAAAAAGGGATAAGGAAGTTAAAATTAACATAAACTATAATCGCTAAACTCTGATTCCTATGAAATGGTTTAGCTATAATATTTTAAACTTTCAGACCAAAGTTAAAATTACTTTAAAAGGAAATTCAAGCACATGAATAAACAAATAACAAACAACTTCTTACAATTCTCATGTCTCAGGCTTCCAAAACTTGGACATTATTACATATAGATTTATAATAGTTTTATAATGAAGATTACATGAATTTCAGGAACATTTGATACAGAGCGTTCTGAAGGTATCTAATAAATAGATGCTGAAAAGAAACAGGTAATAACCATTTGTAAGTGTTCAGTTCTACTTGACAGCTTTGCTGTACGTTATTGACTCCCTCGTTACCAGGGAAATGAAATTTGTGAAAACAAAAAAGTGAATTTCAAAAGAAAAGCATATTTAAATGTAACTATTTGAAAACCTGAACATGAAACTGAATTGGATTTTAGATAAGCAGTTAAAAAAAAAGGAAAAAAAGGTCTGATTGCTGGAAATATGGTGAAAGGCTCTGAGCTATGGCATAACAATTACTGGATTAGCCCCAGATCTCCATCACTGTGATATCACAAATTATGTCATAAATGGTAAATATGAAAAGCATCCTCCCATATCTTAAAAACAGAGGTCTCAATAAATGGTACAACCTCCTCTGTATTAGACACCTGAAGTTCAGGACACAGGCAGATTTAAATCATTTGAATAATTCAGCTGCGTCCGTGCAAGTGAATGGCAGAAAACATAGTAGGGTTGCAAATTAAACCTGGAAATTATGCTTTTGTGCCAAAGGAGCAAGTCACATGACCTCCACTATTTTTAGACATGTGAAATTTCTTCTCCAAGAGCTGTTCTTAAATTGTTTACCGGAATTGTGTACCTTACTCAGCAATATCCCCAGTGAAAATCCTCTTGAGATATTAAATAAAGATGGTAACACAAAAATCAGCTCTTTGGACCCCTGAGCAATCTCTACAGCTGCGTCTGGCGAAACAGTGACAGTGTTTGAGAGCCTGGGCTGCCTGTCCCAAACCCCGTGGGCTAGAAACCTGTACGACACGAGAGATGACTCGTTAGCGTTAGGTTATTAATTCCTGTCTTTCAGTGCTACACGCATTAGTGTGTGTGGATTTGGGGAAGGTGGCCCTGCTGTTTTATTTCAAAGATTGACAGTTCTCTCTGTTTGCTAAAAGAGGACTCAGAAGTTCAAGGATATTTAAAAAAAAACAAGTGGGTGATTTTAATCCTTTCACTCCATCAAAATTATAACAAATATTTCTTTCTTGAGATATAAGAGGTCCATTAATTATAAGTTTAATCATCTTTAAATGAATCTCTATGAAGATTTGTATACATGACCTTTTCTTCTATAAGCTTCTACTTACACTGGTCTGAATCAGCTGTTTTATGAATACACCATTCGATTTAAAAATCCTCTTCTCGCCTTCATATAAAACATCACATTTGGTTTGTTATTTAAGATCTATGAAATAAGTAATGCAAATATAAAGCTCTAATTAACAGTCGGGTACAGGATTAATAATAAAAAAAACCCAACCCAAACTGACCTTTTTCCTCATTAAGCATTAGATTGAAGGTGGATACGTTCATCTTGTTCATTCCAAGCTGAAAAATAAAGAATGGGTTTGAAAGAGAAGATAAGCAATAAGGAGCAGTACAGTCCACTTAGGATGTTACGATTTCAATATTACATGATTGTTAATTATTCTTTGTATTATAAACAATCAG
Organism: Bucorvus abyssinicus; assembly: GCA_009769605.1. NCBI lineage: Eukaryota > Metazoa > Chordata > Aves > Bucerotiformes > Bucorvidae > Bucorvus > Bucorvus abyssinicus. The sequence continues at coordinate 2,638,766 of CM020029.1, forward strand.
AGAGGTTTCTTACAACATTAGTCCTCCTTTGAAGCTCTGAAAATAACTGTTTCCACATCATATTTTGTACACACGTTGTTTCCATAAAAATACAAGGGTGGGAAAAATAAAATCTAATATTTAATAAAATTCTAATGTACAACTTCCTTTTAAAAAATGACCTCTACTGAAGTTTAATCTGTATTCTGGCAACAAAGATGATAAGTTCTCGACTGCACACACTGATTTTGAATGAGATTTTGTGCTTCATGAGTGGAACCCCTCTTTTCTGTCTGGCTGTCCTATCCCCTTCACTCAAGAGATATTTTTAACAAAGCCAAGGTATTTTTAGCCTCCTAAAATGAGCCAAGTACCTAATGTAGTGTCTGTGTATTTTGGGGGTCGAATTGTTCTATGACATTACTAGCAGACATATTCACACTGACGCCTTAATAAGGATAATTTCCTTGTCCAATAAACTGTGAAGCCTGCCAGTCTGGCTCCCAGAGAATGGAACGTTTGGTGTTAAGCTCATAAAAAATATTTATTCTCTACTTCAGTACAGGGCTTGTGAAACCCTCCTTGGAGGAGGTGTTTTGCATCCAAACCCGGTATATCAGGTTCAGAGCAAGATGGTACCTGGTAATGATGAGCAACTCTGTCCGACTGTATCCATGACTTTGCTCACTTGATGCTCACGCTAAAACCAGATTTACGGCACAGGCACCAGGCTGCGCGTACGCTAAGCTAGACAAAAAAGGTCTGATTCTCTTCAGAAGGAACTAAACAAAAGGGTGAATCACATCAAGCTTCACACCAGAACAGCACAAGAGTAGGGACCGCAGGCCACCAGGAACTACCACCCATGTGTCCCTTTATGATGCACCACATCCAAGCTCCAAAAAAGATAAGAAGCTAGGAAACGCACCGCTTCATCCCAATTGAAGGACACTGTGTTGTGCCAGAGACTAACTTAAAACCTCAAACAGCCTTTGTTCTCTATAGTCTTGAAAAATGTCCCTGGAAATGCAGACAGCAGGGACGTAACACAGATATTTAGCACGTTCTGGCAGCAAGCTGCAAAAGTGAGTGTCTGGAAAAAAATGTAGGCAAAGAATCATTTAGTCAGCTCTTCATCACGACATATTTAAAGCTGGATCAAAAGAAATTGTTTAGTAACACAAATACATTCTGACACAAAGAAACTTCCATAAACGAAGCCATTAGTGCAATGAACAAACACCATAAACTCGTGGCAGAAAAACTGAAGAGATGTGAATTCAAGCTGTGGACAGGTACGATGCTTCCCACACGGGTGGTTTGCACCTGTTTATTTTCACGGGACACTTCAGCCTCCCATCTCAATGGAAATCCACATTCATGGAAATCCACAGGAAACTCCATTTTAAATAAGAGCTTGATGAAGAAAAAAGCTCCTTTGGTTCCTTTTTTTCATAATGAAACAGCCACCCATAAAGGCTTTAAAGACTTTGAGTACCACATACCTCAAACTGAAGTATGTTATGAGTTATAGACAGTTTGCAGAGAAGCTAAACAAAGCTAACCCCACAATTAAGTTGATAGAACTCCAGACTGAGGTCTGAAGGGGATCTCAGGAGAACAATCTGCTCAGCCCACTGCCAGTGGCGGCAAGGTCAAAATTTCCAGGATCCTCTCTGAAAGCTGCTGCTTATTGCAATTAAAACATTTCCTATCATCGATTTCATTCTAGTTATAGGTAGAATATCCCATTTTTTTATCCATATTTGCGGTCAGATAGGAGGTAAACCAAAAAACTTGGCCTGTTTTCTCTTTAGGTCTATCCTAAATTACCCTTTGGCCAAATTGAACTTGGGTTTTTTTGTTTTTAAAACCTACAGAGCAACAGCCACCACTGCTTTTATAAAAACCTCTTATCTTTTTAAAGACTTACGCCCATCCTGCAGTGTTCTCTTTTTTCCTGGAATAAACAAACCGAATCCTCTCAGCTGTTCTTTCACAGTCCTGCTTTCTAAATCTGTCACCAGCTTGTTGCTCTGCTTTGCCTTCTCTGGCTAACACAAATATTCTGTGAAGGGCAGAGTCCAGTACTGCGAAACACCGTCCCTACCTCAGGTCTCGCTGGCGGTGAATGTACACCGAGTCTTGTGTCAGACACTGGGACTTACACACCATAAAAACTTCCATCACTCTAGGAATGAAGATTCGTGGCTTTTTTTCCCCCCAAGTTATCCAATTGTCTTCCTCTTACAGAGGGGAAACGTGCAATGGGACGCAGAATTTTCTGACAAACATGAGTGCAGAAAGTAAGAGCCATTTTTGAGAAGTGAAGAGATGCTGAAAGGAAGGAGAAGCTCAAGAAGAGAAGGTTTATGGGAGATCTTACTGCTGTCTTCAACTAGCTGACATGGGGTTAAGGAGATGGGTCCAGAATCTGCTCTGACATCCACAGTTAAAGCAGAGACATGTACAACGTGGGAAGTTTGAATAGAGATTAGGAAAATCAAGGCTCTGGGGGGATCTGCTCAATGCGTACGAATACCTGAAAGAAGAGTGCAAAGAAGATGCGGCTAGGCTCTTTTCCATTGAGTCCAGTAACAGGACAAAAGGTAATAGGCACAGACGAAACAGAGGAGGTTCTGTCTGAACATCAGGAAACACTTTTTACTGGGAGGGCAACAGAACACTGACACAGGTTGCCTGGTGAGGTTGGTAGAGTCTCCATCCATGGACATATTCAAAAAACTGTCTGAACACGATCCTGGGCAACCTGCTTTAGATGATCTTGGTTGACCAGAGAGGTTGGACAAAATGACCTCCAGAGGTGCCTTCCAACCTTAGCTTGTTCTAGATGACCTCCAGATATCCCTTCCAACCGCTAACACTCTATGGGTTACACGGTAATTCTCTCTCATGACATCCTCAGCTACTCAAACAGGAAACATTACACCGTGCTTCAGTAATACAAGCGTACACATCTTTTCTTCCAACATTATGGAGAAAAGAATCCCTTCACTTACTTACACACTCAACAACTTACTTATCTCACACCCACGATTTTGTACAGACATTTGTCTCTAGAACCTGTTCACATGGCAGATTCACCAACCAATTACAACATGAGAACAACATCCTCCTTGGAATGCCATGAAATCTGAGAGAACTTCTTTCAAGAATTTAGAATATTAAATATGGAAGACAGAAAAACAAGTATCTCTAAATATAGCCACAACATTAAGTTCCATAGGTTTAAGTGACAAATGCAAAGGAAAAAAATATCAAAAGATCTTCCAAATTTTCATAAAATCCTACCACAAAAGATTACTCTTCTGTTAGCTTCTCTAAAAAAAAGAGACTCTAAATGAGTTGTGAACATCAAGTATTCTGTGGGAATACTACACATATTTGTTCAGAGGTGATCAGACAGAATTTTCTCTGAACAAGACAAAATTTTGTATTGTCTCTGAACAAGAAGTATGATAAGAATGAAAATGTGTTTAAAAACCTTATTTTGATGCAACAAATATAGTATAGACACTACAGTGACTCACTAAGATGTCCAAACGGTCTATTGTAGATTAACATAATTTTATTTAAAAATAACACCGTACACATTTCTTCAACTGGGGCACTTCAGATTAGGGATCTCTTCAGTCTTTTTCTGGAGGGATTTAAAAAAGCTTTGGAGAAATCTTAAAGCTATGGAATTAGCCTGGTATTTATAGCTCAGTTTCCTAGCGTGTTCTTTGAGCTTCCTAGGACATTCTTTTTTCTCCATCTGCTGGTTGTTGACATGGCATAACCTTATATTTTGGTTATAAAAATGTATAAGAACAAGAGCATTTCGTTTTGCATTTTACTGTAAAGTTCTGGCTCATCTCAGGGCAAGGCAGCTACACTTTGCTACTACAATGTAATCTAGGTCAAGAATGGTGCTGCCTATTTTCTGATACAGATAACCGGAGCGCTATGTTTAATTATGTCAAAAATATATACTACCAATCATGACTAATACTCCACGTGAACCACACTGACACAAAATGGTAATTTTCTTAGCACTAAAATACTGCGCTTCGTAGGCTCTTTCAATAGGATCTGTCAAATCTAGGTCAAGAATTCTTTGTTCTGTTATCAAAAAGGTCCCAGTATGGTTGCACTGTCTTGTACGAAGATACAAATGCTGAATTTCTTTCTTTTCTCCTCCAGCACCGTTAAACATCAAAGATGTCCACTGTTCTTCTGTTAATTATTTTTTTAATATTGGCTCAAATCTTGGTTATTATACTACTCAAAATAGGTTTGTAATAAACTTTAGTACCACAGCATAGAACAATCAAAACAAAATCAGAAGTTTCTCAGCTAATAACTGCATTGATTTCCTTTTGAATACTTACCTACATTACTCCTCATGGTCTGCTTCTAGTTACCCTGGGGATCTTCAGGCTTCTTAAAATTCGTGATGAGCTTTCGGCTTTGTTTTAGTCAGTCTCCTGTTTTGGATCTCGATAATGGGCTATGTCCATTGACGGCTGGCTCCTTGTCTTCCTACAGCCCTCATCTGAGGAACTCTTGCACCCCACGTTACATCTGTTGATGACAGTTGCATTATTTAAATTAAGAATGAACAAAATGTTTTTATTTCATTTTTCTTGATAGCTTTGTAAGTCCTTATGCCAATTACTCTGTAGTATAAACATAATAATATTTGCTTTAAAGAACGGTAAGATGGCTCTGACTGGAACCTGATAAAAAAAAGATACTTTTTACTACATTATGATGGTTCACTGTCCGAAGAATGAGCAGAGTTCTGTAAAAATGAGTGTATGGATTTGTGTGATGGAAGTAGTAAGCATACAATAAACCTCGCTTCTTCAGACAACTTGAGTTCTACTGATCACGCTAAAACCCTTCAACCACAAAGGCAAAAACTCTAGGCTTGAAAGAGTGACGATACCGCAGCTGGCCTTGGTTATGGCAACAGTTCCACAGGTCCTGTTGATGAGCTATTAAATTAGTCTTTGCACAGGTACACAGTTACCATGTGAACGCCCAGCTGAAACAGAACCTGGGTTAGTCCTGGTCCGGGCCTGGGCTCTACTGAGGTTTACTGAGCCATCTCCCTCAGAACCACCACCCAAAACGTACCCTGCAGGACCTGCCCAGAACACGAGAACGGCTCAGAGCTGCTCAGTCTTGATTGCGCCAGTTTTGATTTCTTTGACAATGAAAGGAGTTGTAACAGGCTTTGCAGACTTGAATGGCAGTTAATTAGCTTTCTTTTAGAGGTGAAACGGATTGGAGCTCATTAGGTTCACGGCATATCTGAAAGGGTTAACGTAGCCTTTGGACCACCTGAGAGCCCGATGGCTCGGAAGGGATTACGAATACACCCTTTAACGCAGTCCATGTTAGTTGGAATCTCTTTCAAAGCCATTTGTCACCAGAGAAATGTCTTGGTTGTTGCTAAAACCTCTCCTCTACCAGAATACCCCGTGATATGAAACGGGAATGACAAACCTTCAGGGATGCTGCACAACCAGGGTACAAGCACACAAGTCACCGGAGGTACATTGGCTGCAAATGGCAAGTGAGGGATTTACTGTGATTATTAAAATACCTTTGTTCAGTGTACGAGCAAACCCTTTTTGCCTTCTTGCTGATGACCTGCTGATGGGCTCTCATTGACTTTACCAGTGCCACTAATTTAACCGAGTTATCGGTTGATCAACGTTTTCCCAATTTCAGGGCAAAACTGGGGCACAGCTGTTTGTGGATGGATGCCAGAGACCTGCTCCTTCCAGACTACATTTACCAACGCAGCAGAGCCCTTCGGCAAACAGCTTCTCCGGCTACAAACTGCTTAGAAGAGAAACTATTAACTTGCTCAAGTTCATCCCCAACCAATTTCACTTTGAATATAAAGCTTTGACTATAAAATTATTACTGTATGTTTAGATTTTTTTTAAAGGCTGGGGCACTGACAGCTTCCATGTTTAAGCAATGTATGTTTAATGCTTCTGAACATTACAGGGCTTACCTGTTCTTAATACAGAATGTTTTTATATATCTAGAATACTAACAAGGTACATCCAGCCCACAGTTAAAATGCTTAAAATAAAAAAAAAAACCAAAACCAGAACAACAAAATTAGTATTAGTTCTATTAGTAAAGTCCTTCCCCTTAGTTGAAACAACTTTGTTCGACAAACAAAACTGAGTTTACAAATGCAAGGAGTCATAGGGCTTGAAATACTAAATAAAATGACTGAAAAAAATTAGTGCAGGTGAAGAATTGGGGTATCCAATGGACAGAGCTGTGGTAAAGGTCACTCATGACCAGGTCAGCCAGACCGTGAAAGGGGAACAATAGGAATCTCACAGAGTTTGAGACACACTGAACTTTCTCCTGTGAAGCATCCCCAGGACTCAGGAGTTTGGGCTCTCACCAACGGGCCTTAGCTCCTAGTTCACCTTACCGAGAACCTGAAGGCCAATGTTTCCTAAATCACTCCACAAATTCTAAATCTTAAAATCTAACATATAAAGGGCATCATTTAAACATACGATTTTCTTCTCTGATTGAAGAAATGACAGAAATTTTTAACTTCTTCCTGCTGTGTATGAGCTGCATGAAATATTTCAAAGAATGAACGTTTTTACGCAGGTTATTCATAAAATTAGAGATAACTAAGAATCCAAGGCTTCACAACACAGCTTATCTTTACAGGAACAAACAAACAGAAAGATGATATAACCTACCATTAAAGAATTTGCATACAAATGTATTTTAGATCGTAATTTCACTATGGATATTACATTCTTCAGATAAAATTATTTATTAATGTTTAAACACATTGAAAAGTATCGATAAGAGACGTTCTTATGAAGAACTTCCCTCGAGCATATAATGCTAATCGCAGCAAACACAGTAAAACTAATTTACCAGAAACAATTTCGATAGATGGATGAAATAGCCCAAGAACAAAACCTAAGTCATAGTGGGGCTTAAAATAACTAGGTCATGTGGACAGTACTGAACACCGAGGTGGTATCAGTGATAGAAGCTTCTAAAAAAAGCCTCGAGAAATCCACAGAAAAGCGTTATTAAAATGAATTCAAATAAAGAACCTGATTTTTGACTTAGCCAAATAAAATGGTAACAATAAATCAATGACAAAAATTGTCCATATGGAAATGGAAATGTGTAAGTAAAGACGTAATTACAGCTTCTGCTGAAAAAATAGACATTACCTTAATTATGTACATGCCGCATGCAAACTTCCTAGCATCGAACCCCGAGCACCAGAGAGACAGATGCCCAGCTGCAGAGTTCAGGTTTATGAACAGTGAGCATGGGCTACCAGTGATCACCAAAAGGCTCCTCTGTGGCGAGCCAAGAGGATTTTTGTGGCTAATTCACTAGGCTCTGCCTGGCTTTTCCCCTCCTGAAAGTGTCATTCTCATTCTCCTTCTAACCAGCCTTTCTTTGCCAGTTAAGAACTACCAGTTTTGGGGAGAAAGAATGACAAGTGTTTGTAAAAACACCTGCAAAGGGTATTTTTTCCATTAAAAAGTGGACACTTGACACTGAAGAAGGCACTTCTGCAGCCCGCTCTTTAACACAGGACGGCGATTGTCCCAGACTGTCCTAGTCTGCACCAGGGATGAGAGGACCAGTTCATCGCTCAGAGATAAGGACAGGACTTACCTAGCAACTACAAAACGTTTGTTTTCCGACTGCGTACATATCCCTAACAATGAGCTTCCCAGCGAGTTCTCACCCAGTTGCAGGAGTCTCATGGTGAATGTATTGCTGGGGAAGAGGCATCTGTTTTTCGCAGTGCATGTGCTGCCTGGTTTGCTTTGTGAGCTCTCTATTTACATAACAAGTCTGTGCTAACAGATTAAAAAAATCCTGTCCCCTAATCTCTTAAGATACACACAATATTCTTACAACTATGGTATTTCATGCATCTAAAATTAAATATACTCTCTATAAGAAAAAACGAAAAACACCAAAAAATGATCCTCCAGTAACAGAAACAAACTCAATAACTTTTCAGTCGTGCGCTGTCACAGATGAGTAGAGCAGAATGGCAGTCAGCCAGGTCCCTTTCTTCTTCAGGTACATTTTAAATACATTTCTCCTAAACCAATCAACTTGATTATTGGCCGTTTCTCAGCTTATTCTTCCCATTTACCCTGTGGCATCGCTGAAATATGCTCCTTTGTTCCAAAGCCGAGCCATGGGCTCCACGCTGGAAAATATTGGCAAAAGAGACCCGGCCTGATTTGGTCCGATTTTATTTTCAGTCATTGCTGGTTTTGTTTTGTTAAGAGGAAAAGTCGCACAAAATTATGTTTAGTAATTGCATCATCTTCCATAATACTAAAAATAAACACGGTATCATTAATTTCTAGTGGTGGCACTTCATCACCACCAGATAACAGCACTGCCTCTACCACCAGCCTCCTGAGAGCCCACTGTTATTTTCTGACAGACCGAAAAGAGAAAAAATGGTTTTGAAATTTGAAATTGTTTCCTACCTAAACACACGTGACAGGGAGAGCGGCAAAGAGAGACTTCACCTACCTCAGCTCAGGAGGACTGGTGGAGGTGATCCACCAGGGTCTGGTGGGTCTCTGAACTTTTGGAAGGTATTAGAGAAGTGCTGTTTCTTCAAGTCTTGATGTTGCTTTGACCGTTTTGTTGTGATAAAGCCTCTTCTTCCTGCAATAAAAGACAATTGTACTAAAAGAAGACTTGCAGAAAGACAAGTTATCAATACCTGCGCTTCATGGGGACTGCGCAGCTTCTCTGACAGACGGCTTCACCACACAGCATCCACAGGCACCGTCAGGAAAGCAAACAGCAAACTGAACTGGGGAGTTTACCCAGGAGCTCTCAGTAGTCAGTGAAAAAAGGTAGAGTCCAAAGTGTGATCTAAAATCAATTCATCTAAGCTGATGCTAAACAGAGCTGTACTCAGAACTGTTCTCCTGAAGGATCTCTCTTTCTTCATCGACCATACCCACTAAATCAGAAGAATGACTGTCCAAGGGTCAGGTCCAGCTCTGGCTAAACCTTCCACCACTTTACACTCCTACAGAATTTCAGATTATAGAAATAGAACCCACCCAGCTAGAGAACGGATAAGAGGGCTTTTTAATGAGACAAATTCTTGAGATCTACCATAAAATTTCAGAGAACTAAAACTGTAAGAGAGGTGCTCAATTTTGCTTATTTATATCTAATCTATAGACACATCTCTCTCTCTCTCTACACGCTTGCAAACATACACATATATATATAAATTAACAGAAAAACCCCAAAGTAGCTTAGATACCATTGAAAGTAGATATTGGACTTGTAGCCATTTCCCCCCAAAATACCTTGTAGATTTTTTCCCTAAACCAAACAGAATTACAACTGATTCTGTGACTTGAACATGGGATGGAGAACCATGAACTCAGCCTAACCAGAGCCTTGGATTTAATTTCATTCTTACAATCAGCATGAAGAGTGGGTGAAAATATGTTTGTGTGATTACGCTGGATGAAACTGTAGGGATCACAGGACCTTCTGGTTTCCCCAATGTAGACCTGGAGCCTCCATCAATCCTGCCTTAAATCAGGGCTCTGGTAGCAAATCAGCAGAAAGCTCGAAAACTAAGGGGACACCAGATTTTTTTTCTTGTGTCTTAATTTTCCTGGAACCCTTCTCGAGGAGGAAATCCCCAAGGTGTAGCCCCTTACTCATGTCATAGGGCACAACCCGACCCCCTGCTGAAAGGCTCCTCCTTTGTGGCTGGGCGCTGCTCCCTCTCCTCCGCAGAGGCCAACGCTGCTCCAGTGAATCAGCTCAGGGAGACGATTTGTGGATTTCTGCTGGATTAGTCTTAACCTAGATCGGTTCCCTAATCCCTGTGGCTGGAAGAATGCTTGTGCTGGACCAGACGCTTAGGAAGGAGTGGCACACGTACATGAACGAGGAACTCCAAGTGGAAAGAGCAGCAGTGAATTTGGCTCGTGCCAGTGCTTGGGGAAATTCAATATGTTTGCTCATTTATTTTGTACTGCAGCACTGAGAAGACCTTCTCATCTCCTGTTGTCAGAGGAGGACATCAGTATATTTCATTGTTTAAATCAAAGTAACATTTAGCTGTCTACATATTCAAAATGTATGACCTTAATTCTAAATTTTAACTGTTACAATACCAAAGGGCAGGTAGGGATGTCTAAAAAAAAAAAATCTGTTTTGAGCATCTGAGTCATCATAAAGCTGTTGGAAATAATCATCTTGCTTCTTTACTGATTCACATCTATTATCTGAATATTTGCTAGACACGGTACCTGGAGAAAATGAGGTTAAAATATCACATATGAAAATGAGAAGCCAATACCCTGCCTTCCGAGACTCCCTTGGCACGAACACGGGGCCTTCGTCAAGTGCGCAGTTCTCTCCTACGACAAGTTGGCCATGTTAACACAACTTCACGAATGAAGTACAATAACAAGAGCAGGTCTTCCAGAGAAGCTAACCTAAAAATGAGCCGTAGCTGTAAGAGTAACATACCAACACATTTGGTTTACGTACGTGATACATCGCTGTAAGGGGAATATCCCAACAGATTTGGGTTACGCATGTGACAGAGAGCTCTGAGGGTAACGTACCAACGTATTTCACAGATCTGGCAGCGGTGTCATTTGAGGGGATGTAACGGGGATATTATCTATTTTTTTTGTCTCCGGTTACAAGCAAAAAAAAAAAAAAACGGAATGGAGATTTAATTTGCAAGAAGGGAAAATCAGACATATCACTGTAGTCAATCGTCTCAATCCTATAAATCCTGCGTATCTGATACTTTCATAAAGGAAGTGACAAGTACTAATAATGTCTCTTACACCCATGAAAAGACTCTTATTTTCTGCAACGCCTCGGTTTTGACAGGAGAGGGGCACGCTCCTATTCAGACACCGCATCCAGGCAATCCTCACCCGACCATTTAAAACCGGAACGAAAACAATCAAATTGACAAATAGAGCCGTTTCTGACTCTGAGGAAAATCACTCCCATGTCCAACCCCGGGTAATAAAGAGGTAAGCACCGTGCGGGCCCGGGTGCCCCAGCCCTCGGCTTCCCTAACTGCTGGTTGCTATGGCAAGCATTTCCCTGTATTTCCTGCATTAAACAGGAATATGTTTTCTGCTTCCTTGTTCTTGATATGTTGATGGAGTTACCGCTCAGGATTTGGACCTGGAAGGTAGAGAAACGAATGGTTCTCTCAAATAGCCACACATTCCAATTTATTTTGGTTTCGTGAAAACATTGTTGAATTAAAAATTAATGAATAATTTAGAAATTCTTTTCATTCATCTGTAATAGAGCCTTTTAAAAACTTGTGCACTATTTCCGCAGCTTCTCTGCATACCTGTCGTACATGCCTCTCTATTTCTTAGCTCACAATGGAAATGTAATCTACTTTTCTCCTTCGCTGATCTTTAATTTAATATAGAGATAACTGTGAAACCGATGAGGACCGAGATGATAAACAAATTATTTTAGGGCTGTGTAATACCAATTTGTCTTTTCCCCTCCTTTTTTTCCTAAACAAATGTTGTGAGAGGGACAAAAGAATGAGTTAATAAAAGAATTTATTTAGTCATGACTACTGTAAAGTAACAAATAACTGCATTTCTTCTTGTCGTTGTCTCTATTTCAAAAGTGCACAAGAGCCAGCTACCAGCCCAAACCCCATTCGAGTGAGGAGACGACATTAACCCATTTTCTTCTTGATTTCTATGGTTAGTACAATAATTTGATTATAGTCCTACACTTAAAAGATCCTTCTCTTTTGATAGGAATGTTGTTCTGCACTATC